>JANBXA010000651.1:159865000-160465000 GCA_030556225.1 Cricetiscus sungorus
TTTGGGAAATTATGAAGCTTCTAATAGTTTACATGGTTTGCATATATTGAACAAAATGAGAATGAATTGATATACAGTTGGTCTTGTAGTTGCATGTAACACATTCTGTAGCATAGCTTAGAGTAAGCATTGGAGAAGCCAAGGTCGTCAATCACATGGGCCTATATTCTTCAAAGGAAGGAATGCCAGAGTGAAAATTGGTCAAACAACCTGGTGATCCTTTGCTATTCTATTAGGAGCTGACTTCCACCTGAATCTCTCCAATGTACTGAGCATTGTTTAGGCCCTAACCCTGAGCTGAATAGAAACCAACCCTGTGAAAGAGGCTCCTCCTACTTTGCATCCTCCACCAACAGATTCTGTCCTTATGCTTATTACTGCTCTTCCCTCTAGGCCTAGCCCTGAGCTCTGCTTATCTTCCACTAGAACTTGTTATTGTAAAGGTCACACGTACTCTACTCTGGTTCTTTGCTAGGGAGTTTCTGAGTACTATGCCTAAAGCTTGGTTGTGATAACTGTCAAGTGGAAACCCCTTCCTAAAGTTTTCCTGTGCTTTGGTGTGAGAAGAATAAACCCCGAGATTAGACTCTGGAAGCCTGTCCTAGTGCATGAAAAGATGATACCGACTCTAGTTTCATTCTTTACTTCATATGGATTGTCTCACTGCCCGACATGAGGTTTGTGGGATCCCCGATAATAGCCTGTGTATATTTTCTGTGATGACCAACTTTAACAATTGGGAATTAGTTTACTTGGAGGTTATATTTTCAACAGAACTCTTTTGATTTGTTCTTTTTTTTCCAGTCTATTTTATAGATATTAATTTTCCTTTCTAGAAGATACATTGGTAAATACTAAAGCAACCTATTCACTATGCAGTTTTCCTTTTGATTTCCATACCAGAGGGAAATAAGGGACATTCCATTCTACATACAGATATTGAAGTAGAGAGATGCAGTGTACCAGACTAAAAGTGACTGAATTGGATCTTCAGTCGTATCTTTTCAAATGCAATAATTGCTTCCTGTTGAATATGTATAGATACTTTGACTAGATGGAAAATTGACTAGCTGGCAATACACATGTTTTTTTAATCTATGAATGTTTGCAAGGGAAAATGTTGAGAGAACTTTTAGGACTGTCATAACCCTTTGGGTATACAGAGCTTAGAATGTGCGACCCTGGAGAGTTCCATGTGAGTTTCACCATGATGTGATATGAACTTCTCTCCTAAGTCTGCAACATGCTGTTTGAACTCTAGTTTTCCAAAACAAGGATCTGAATAAACTTCTTTTCTTTATAAATCAAAAACAAGTAAATAAAACACAATAATAATCACACATACAAAAACAAAACCCACAGAATATGTCATTCTAATATATATTACTTACACACCAGAGTTGGTGACATTTAAACTTAATTGTTAACATAATGGGGTTGAGAGACATCTAGGAGATTAACAAGGCATGCTTCTTGATGTACATGAAAGTATTTTCCAGAAACAGTTAACTAAGGGGAAAAGTCCCATCCTGAAAATGAGGTATAATTTTTAAGAGGCTGGAACAAAAGAGGAAGACAGTCAGGGAAGCGAGATTTTTCCTGTCCTTGCTTCCCATCCACCATCAGGTGAGCTGCTTCTCTTGATCAAGTGCCTTTGTCACATAATACTCTGTTTCCCATGACCCAGAAACAATAAAGCCTGACTAACATGGACTGAAACCTCTGTAACTCAGAACAAAGTACACTTTATTCCCTCAAGTGGTTTTTCTTATGTGTTTTGTCACATCCATAGACAGAACTAGCACTGGGTTGTGTTGAGCTAAAGGCATTTAACAACTTAAGTGTGAGATGTTCACTCTCATCTCTTTCTTATTGAGAGCTAGAGACAAAACTCTTACAAGGCAGGTGTCCTCCCATCAACCAGGAAGGGGTGAAATGCTTACCAAGGTTGGAGAGTGAAACCTTGTGAAGTCAACCTTTGCATTGTTAGTCACTTATCCACTCAGCTAACTCTAACTCCCTCTTCCTCTTTATATGTTCACAGTTTATGACTTCATGTAATTGAGGATAAGCATTTGACTATGCTTCTTTGCATCTTCATTTTCTATGAGGCCCATAAAACTTAAATTGCAAACATTTCATGATTGTGTCCTGTTGATGTACTTTCTCTCAGCCCCAAACTCCAAGACAGAGGTAAATTTCTTCACCTTGCCATTGCTTCTTATCTCATCTGGTGAGGGTATTAAAATCTGCCATAGGGCCTTGAAAAATATTACTAGAGATCTACTTTTAGGTGACCTAAATTCAAGGAAAGGTACTGTCACCAGAAATCAGGATATTTATATTCCTTTTTCCATTGTAGCAATTGGTTTCCCCCTAAGACCAAGCTGATTTTAATTAAAAGAACAATAGTATATTTGGCACATGATGGTCATGTTAATTGGTTTTGATTGTGAACTTGAAGAGATTTGAAATCACCCAGGAAACACTGGGAGTATCCGTGAAAGAGTTATTCATGAGGTTTAACTGAGAAGGAAATATCTCTTTGAGTGTAGGTGGTACCATTCTGTGTAATTCCAGACTGAAAAGAGAAAAACAGAAGCTGAGCTATGCACAGATACCATCTCTCCTCTTCTTTCTGAGTCCAGATAGGATGTGACTGGCTGCCTCGTGCACCAGCATCACTGTCCTTCCACCATGATGAATTGTACACCATTCTTAATTTTCAGGCAAAGTTCTCATTCTTCCTTGAAGTTGCTTCTGTCGGGTATTTGGTAGCATCAAGGAGAAAAGTAACTAATACAATGCTGTGGGTTAGATAATTTTCCAGAGGAAAGGAGTAGACTATCAACTATATATCATCAGTGGGAAGTGGGCTGTGCCAAATGAGAAAAGCAAACACACACACACTCACACACACACACACACACACACATACACACACACACACACACACACACACACACACACACACACACACACACATCTTCTTGAAAAATGGGCTGCAGAAAAACAGCAGTGCAACATCCTACAACCAACAAATTAAATTTGAAACTACTGATAAGTATAGGAGGGAGGGGTCTGATTTTCAGTCCTATTCCCACCAGCAACTTTATGGCCTTAAGAAATTACTTTTTCACTGGTTATCAGTTCTTTTCATAAAATCAAAAACAGCATTGGACCAGAAACATTCCAATGGTCTTTAGTTCTGAAAGTTTAGGGTTTAATCTCTTAGATGCCTTTAGCATAAAGCCTCGTTATACACTTTGCTACCCACAACTAGTTTTTAAGTATCTTTCAGCTACAGTGATTAAAAGTGTTGGGCTACTTCATGTGCTTCTTGCTATGCCCAGAAGTGTGTCTCATATGAAATTCAGACGTCGAAGCCCTACCTCTCTAACTGTGGCTATATTTGGATAATTCAGGTTTTATGAGGTCATGAGATTGGTCTCTTGATCTAATGTCATTACTATCTTTATAAGGGAGTCCAGAGAACTCATTGTTTGCCCTGTGAGGACACATTGAGAAGGTGGCTCTCTATAAGACAGTCTCCATTAGAAGCTGACTTGGTGGACACCTTGGTCATGGACTTTCAGTCTTCAAAACTACAAGAATAACTTTCTATTATTTAATATATACAGTCTACTTTTTTTTTTTTTAAAAAAAAAAAAGTATTTCTAATTACTAGAAGGCTATGTATGTGGTAGTGGAGGAAGAAAAGAGTAGCATGTCATGTTTCTGTCTTGTGGTTCATACAGAACAACAGTAGGCTTCTGAGATGAAGCCACAAAGATATGAATAGTATCCCTGCAGTATGTATGGTGTTTCCTTCTCCCTGGCATTTGCCATCTGTGTATATCACACATTGCATACTTTTCCAGCTTGTGTACGAGTCCGGTTTCATGTCACAGCAGCCACTTAGTTGTAACTTGGTTTGTTTCTACCAGGTGATCCTGGCACTCACTTCAAACTTAGTAGGATAAACATGGCCATTAGGGCAGTCAGCAGAGGATTTTATTCCAGTTTCTGGACTATTTCTTAACTGACATGTTAATTGTGCTTGAAAAAGCCCAAGTCCATTCTTGTTGGCCATGTTACACCTTTGTTTAGCTTGGCATACAAACCCCTTATTTCTGTCTTAGGCATGGGCATTCTTTTGTTTGCCACCACCCAAGTGATGCTTTTGCCTTTAAGTCCATGATTACTGGCATTCTATGTAACCTTCTGTACCTTCTGTACCTTCTATTTTGGTGACTTATTCTCATTCACTGGATTTTCTTGAAACATCTTGGTTCCCAGGCCAAACCTAAAGTAACAAACACCTGGTTTCCCTTCTCTCTGGGACATACATTGCTTCCCTTATTTGTCTCTCCTTTGTACCAGGCATTGGGCATAATGGCTGGCAAAGAGGATTCAGCCAAAGGTTTCTGGAGTGAGCTCATTTTGTGAGTTTAAAATAACCTAGGTCTAATAGAACAGCTGGAGACTTGACAGAGAATAAGTTGGTAGCTGAAGGGGAAACTGGACTCAGGGCTGAAGTTACCTTGAGAATTTAGGATAAAGAAGACCTAAGGGAAAGACATAGCTCTGGTGTGATGAGCTAAGATGCACACCTCAGCACTGCCCCAGACAGAGATGAGTGGAGTCTTCTGAGCTCTGAGGATGGCAGAAAGCCACGAGTTATTGTAGTGGCAGGCATTCGACTGCAGCATCACCAGTTTTGAACTGAAGCATTCTGTTGCTCCTAGCAGGCTGCAGTTTTGCAGTTTGAACTTTGTACCATGTAGCCTTGATACTATAGAGAAATAGAACACTAAGGAAAACTAGATTTTTTTTTTTTAAGATTTATTTCTACATGCCAGAAGAGGGCACTATATCTCATTACAGATGGCTGTGAGCCACCATGTGGTTGCTGGGAATTGAACTCAGGACCTCTGGAAGAATAGTCATTGCTCTTAACCTCTGAGCCATCTCTCAAGCACAGAAAACTAGATCTTAGATTCTTCAATGGGAAGAATTATACTGTCACTTATTAATTGTGTGATGATAAACTTTGTCTTTTTAATTCCCCTCTTGTGTAAGTGGGAGTTAACAGCAGGCTCCTTACGGCATCAAAGAGATTAAATGAAAGATTAAAAGATTTATTTGGAATGTTTATTTACTGTGAGCCATAGCCATTATGAAAAAATAAACAATTTAAAAATGACTTTTTTTTTCCCCCTGGTTTTTCAAGACAGGGTTTCTCTGTGGCTTTGAAGGCTGTCCTGGAACTAGCTCTGTAGACCAGCCTGGCCTCAAACTCACAGAGATCCAGCTGCCTCTGCCTCCGGAGTGCTGGGATTATATAGTGCTAGGGATTAAGCCTCGGACTTTACCCATAAACTAGGCAAGTGTCTATCACCAAGTCATTCCTCTACCCTTCCAAATGATTACTTTAATGAATTTAGCAATCATTCCATAATCTTAACATACTTGTGCTCCACTACAAAACTGTATATATTTTATCCACACCTTTTTCATTATAGTTAGCCAAGCTGAACAAATTGGCCATTAAAATGTGAAACATCAATTCTAATTGTAAAAGAAATATAGCCAGCCCTCATCTGTGAGTTTTGCATTCCTATGTTTAACTGAAGCATTTGTCTAATTATTCTTTTATCAATAAAAACTCGGGAGTTTATTGGGGTAAAAACCTGATCAGTAAAGTAGGCAACCAGTGATTTCCTCTCTCTCTTCCCTCCATCCAAAAAAGGCCGAGACCTCTCTAAGCCCTGTCCTACCACTTCCTGTGTCTATCTGTCCTCAGTCCTCTAAAACCTCTATGGTTAGTTTTTGTCAGCTATCTACACCCTCTGATTCAAAACAAACTTTATAGTCTATCTCTGGAGCATCAGGATGTAATCAAAATATCACACAGCATCCAACAATTTTTAAAAAATTTAGAAACATTGCCTTATGGTCTGTAGTCATATGGAACTATAAGCCCAACTAAATGTTTTCTTTTTATAAGTGTCTTTGGTCATGGTATTTTTTCACAACAATAGAAAGTAACTAATGCACCTTTCAGGATAAATAGACAACTATATACATGTGTATTTACACACACAAATAAAAATAACAAAATAATAAATTGAAAAAGGTGATAGAATGGGTGAATGGAATCAAAGTATCTTAAAAGCTTAAATAGAAATGCCATAATTGAACCCTCTGCTATGTATGATACACATGTGACAAAATACCATGACCAAAGAAACATTAAAAAAACATTTAACTGGACTTAGGTTCCAGATGATGGAGTCTATGATGGTGGGATAAAGGCATGGAGGTAGAAAAAGCTGAGAGATCACATTATAATTCACGTGCAGGAGGCAGAGAGAACACTTGGAATGTCAGGAGGCATTTGAGGCCTCAAATCCCATCCCCAGTGACACATCTCCTTCAACAAGCCTACATCTCCCAATCCTTCTCAAGTAGTTCTACCAAGTGGGGACCAAGGATTCAAACATGAGCCTGTGGTGCTACTCTTCACTACAGAAAGTGTAAGATCCCCTGGAGCTGAATTAGTTAGTTATGAGCCACCTGATGTGGGTGCTCAGGAACTGAACTCCAGTCCTCTGCAAGAGCAGCAAGCTCACTTAGCCACTGAGCCATCTCTCCAGCCCTTCTGTTAATCTTTTAAAATCTACTGTAGTGGTTAATTTTATGTCACCTTGATGCAGGCTAGAGTTATCTTAAAGATGGTAATCTCAAATGAGAAAATGCTTCCATAAGATCCAGCTGTAGGGCATTTACTTAATTAGTGATTGGTGTGGGTGGTACAATACATGGGCTGGTAGTCTTGGGTTCTATAACAAAGCAGGGCAAGCAAGACATGATGGGCACGCCAGTAAGCAGCACCCTTCTGTGGCCGCTGAGTCAGCTCATGCCTCCAGGTTAGAGTTCCTGTCCTGTTTCCTTCAATGATAGACTGCAATGTGCAAGTGTAAGACAAATAAACCCTTTCTCCCCAATTTGGTCATGATGTTTCATCACAGCAATAGAAACCCTAACAAGACATCTACTTTCTTATAAAGATATAGAAGGATTCTGACGTTCATGCATTGGCAGAATTCATATTGTAAAAGTGTCTATACTACCAAGAATAATTTATTCAGATTCAATGAAATCTCATAACTGTCTTCACAGAAATAGAAAAAAAATCTTAAAATTCATTTGTAAGTACAAAATTCTCGAAATAGCCAATGCAATTTAAGCAAAAAGAACAATGTAGAGATATTGTAATTCCTCATCTCAAACTATACCACTAGATTGGCTTACATATGTCCTAGTTCACTTTATATTGCTGTGATAAACACCTATGACCCAAAACAACTTGAGGAAGAAAAAGTTTATTTTATCTTATACTTAATACATCAAAGTCCATTATTAACAGAACTCAGTGCCGGAACTCAAGCAGGAACTGAAGCAGAAATCATGAAGGAACTTGTTTTATTGACTTGCTCCCCATGGTCGCATAGTCAACATTTTGTATTACCTAGGATCACCTGCTCAAGGGTGGCACCACCCAAAGTGTGTTGGGCCTTCCTACAACAATCATGAGTCAAGAAAATATCTCCATAGACTCTCCCAATTTGATGCAGGCACCTTCTGGGCTCCATTCACTTCTCCAATTCTGCCATCCACAGCATATACCATGTAGGAGTCCTTCTTTTGGGGTGCTTCACTTGCATCCAGCCAACCTGCCTGGTTTGCACTTCAGAGGGGGAGTGTGGTTTGAGAAATAGCAGGTAAAGATAATACGAAAAAGATAGAGATACAAAATAGAGTTAGGACATGGAAATACTTAGATTAATAGAAATGGGTTAATATTTAAGATATAGCTGATAAGAAATTAGTAACTGGCCAACAGCATTATATTAAATACATAGTCTCAGTGTGTTATTTGGGGCTGGATGGCACGGCGTTGGGACCAGACTGCCGGCAGGAAAATATACTTGTTACAGGGACCCTTTGTAGATATCACCTAAAATTGATTAAAAAAAAACCAAAAAACAAAAACTGTACTTGGAAATAAAGCTGTGGCCCTCAAGACTTTGATTCCAATTGGAGCTTTGATGTCAGTGTAGAATTTCCAGCTAATATTTAGTATTATCCAAGTTTTGTAGCTATGCTGGTTGGGCTGTTGTGCCAATGGCTGAGCCACTCTTTCTACCTCCAAGCCACATTTTGCTTTGGTGTTAGTAATGTGGGGGCCAAATTATTTCTGAACAGCTTTACCATGTTGGTCCTGTCTTTAGGAAGTTTTGGATGGAGACCTCAAGGAGGTAAGGAGTTCTCCTGTGGATTTCCTCTTGCTGTGAATATTACCCCGCAATAATTCACTTGAGCAATAGTTAACAATGCACAGAATGAATTGAATCCAGTTTTCTAGTCTCAAAACAATAGACATAATCTACCCTCACACAGTAGACAGTAGTCTCAGCCAGCCCTCAGAAATCCTGGTTCCGGCCCTACTGGACAAGTACCCTTCTCAGAGGCTGGGCTTCTCCTCCAAGCTTCACTTTATCTCACAAAGAGGAAGAACATTCTACTCTCCACTGCTATTATGTCTTTGATGTTCAGAGTTCTCTTTTTAAAAATCTTTTCTGTACTTCTAAATGTAGCTGACAGTTTTTAGACCTGGTTATCTTTACCCTTATGTTAAGTTGTCTCTAAAAATAACTAATGGGAATTTTATCATCATCCACAATAGCCATATTAGAAGGAATAGGATCAAAATGGCTCAATTATGAAAACACTCAAATAGTAGGGCTAGAACTTTAAAAATGACCATATTTGCTTAGAGTGTTGTATGTGGCTGGAAGTAGGCCCAGCTTGCTGGCATATAGCCGTAATCTCAGCATGCAAAAGGATTAGTCAGGAGGACTGCCATAAATTTAAGTTCAGAGACTCCCATCTCAAAACACAAATCAAGCAACAAACAGAGCTACTTGATGAAGAGAGAGTTCATGAAAAGTTCTCCCATGATTTTCTGGATCCACACTTTTCTCTATTCTAACAAATGTCTCAGGCTCTT
The DNA here is from genome assembly GCA_030556225.1 of Cricetiscus sungorus. Lineage (NCBI taxonomy): Eukaryota > Metazoa > Chordata > Mammalia > Rodentia > Cricetidae > Cricetiscus > Cricetiscus sungorus. The sequence continues at coordinate 159,874,077 of JANBXA010000651.1, forward strand.
AGTACTATTCCATTAATCTGAACTGGTTACTTTCTATGGCAGCACCATAGTTTAGTAGTAGATTGTGAAACTGTAAAGTATAAATCATCAAAATTTATTCCTTTTAAAATGACATTTCCCTGGTATGATGCTCTGTCATTTCATGTGAACCCTAAGATCATTTTTGTCTATTTCTTAAGAAAGGGTTGCTGTAATTTTGTAGAGATTTCTTTGAATATGCAGCTCAATTTGGGAGTATTCCCATCTTAATTGTACAAAGTTTTCCAATCTATGACACAAAACATCAAGATGTCATTTATTTAGGCCTTTCAGATTTCTTACAGGGAATTTTTATCTTCCAAATATGTAACTTTTAAAGGTACTTTAAGTTTTCTTCTCAGGTATTTTGCTTTTTGCCATAATTAGTAATAAACAACTCAGATTATTAGGCAACTCTTATTCTATAGGACATGTAGCATGATGTTGAAATTTATTACTGAAGTGAAACATAAAAACACAGATAGTTTTGATGTATAAATAGGGATACCATTCATCATGAAACTGGGACAGTAGAAATGAATGAACACAGAAAAGGAGTCAAAAGGATTTTCTATTTTCCTACCTCAAAAAAAATTTCCAAACACTTTTAATGACAATGATTATTTTAATGTTAATGATAGTGAAAAGTCCAAAGACATTACTGACAAAAATTCAATGACTTTGCTGTATTTGGTCATTAAAATAATCACACTGTACAGGCAATTGTTGTCAAACCTGATGGCCTCTGTTCAATCTCCCCTTCCTGAACGTCTGTGGTGGAAGATAGCCAATTCCTACATGTTTCCCTCTCACCTTCACACGTGTGCTGGCATGATTAGTGTGTGTGACACACATACACACACACCTACCTATAAGGGTAAACTTAAAAACCATCTAAATTGTCCGATGGGATTGTTTGTGATGTAGCTTTTTGATAGTTTTCTGTATGTCTGTTTTATGAAACTAAATGTAAAGCTGCTGTATATCAGCTTTGATGTGCTAAGAATTTTGTTGTTTCTTTGCAGGTGGTGGTAGCCTTTAATCCTATCACTGGAGAAGCAGAGGCAGGCTGATCTCTGTGAATTCGAGGCCAGCCTGGTCTACAGAGTGAGCTCTAGAACAGGCTCTAAAGCTACACAGAGAAACCCTGTCTCAAAAAACTAAAAAGAGAATTTTACTTTTTGTAATGCTAAGCAGCTCATGCAACATCCATGTATAAATGCTACTTATATTTTCTTCCACATAAATCTTTGGTTTCTTTTAAATTCCTAGTGAAATTAATTCATGTTATACATTACTATGGAAATAGCTCAACAGTATTTAATTATTTAAAATACATCATCCAGGAAGTTGGTTCAGTGAGTAAAATGCTAGCTGTATAATCAACCGTGAGGATCTGAGTTTGGATCCCCAGTACCCACTCACATAAAGTGTTAGACAATACAGTGCATATCTATCATGTCAGTGCTGGGGAGGTAGAGGCAGGAGGATGCCTGGAGCTAGCTGGCCAGTTCATCTAGCTAGCTGATGAGCTTCACATTAAGTGAGAGATACTGTCTCAAAAATAAGATGGACAGCAATAGATAAAGATAACTGGCATTGATCTGTGACTATCACAGCTGGCGCACATACATGTACCTTCATGGACATGCACACATAAAACATATTGGCAGAAAACCGCATATCTGACATTGTATGAAACAATTTTTATTTTCCATGGAGTAAACAATCCAGTTCTGACTTCCATGTAAAGATACTGTCAGGAAAATCTATTAGGTGGGATGCTGTCAGGGGCACCGGTTCAGCATGGCAGCCAGTGGCCCAAAGATTCTCCATCCCCACCAAGTAAGACTGGGTTCTTAAGACACAGAAACAATTCTGGATGAGTCAGAATGAAGCAAAGTTAGTAAGTTTATAAAGCACTTGTAAGAGATAGTACACACTTAAGTGTTTACACACAGAGAGAAGCTTATAAAGGATATATATACTCTAGACATGGAAATGGGTTTCTTAAGAGTCACACTTGTGTCTTTACAATGAAATTGTGTGTGTGTAATTGTGTTTTTTTATAAAATACACATTGTTCAAAGACTAACTTACAATAACATTTAAACACTAAGCAAAGTTTTAAAATTAAGTAAATACATAATATGAGTGAGTTTCTCTCTTTTTTTTACAATTTTTTAAATTTATAATAAATCTTGTTTTACATGTCAATACCAGTTCCCTCTCCCTCCCATCCTCCCCTGCCACCCATTGACCTCTATCTCATCCCCTTTCTGCTCCCCAGAGAGGGTGAGGCCTTCCACGAGGGATCTTCAAAGTCTGTCACATCTTTTGGAGCAGGGCTACGTTTCTCTTATCTAAAAAGATTTTGCTTTGTATATGAAATCTATGAAGTATATTATTAATATTTAGGGACAAGAGAAAAGTGATGATAGGTAAAACACTGGCCCTAAGTAAATAGAGTTTTTGAGACCTGGCTTTGCCACACTCTAAACTTCTCCATATGTTCCTTTCCTTGCCCTGAGAGACTCTTATCTTACAAGCAACATTTGGCTCTACCTCATTAGGCATGTGAACTCTACCACCTGACATTAACCTGCCTGCTAGTACCATCTAGTAGGAAAAAAATGATTAGCCCTATATACCTATCAAAGTAAATTCATGCAATATGAGCCACATGTGTGAATTAAAACCATATGAGGAAAACCAGGCTTGAGAAGTTATTTACCATACCAGACCAAGGCACAGCTGCAACACCCTCACTTGGTCCCATCCAAAGGACATCAAATGATATAATGGTGATGACTTCTGCCAACCTGGCATCCCACCACTTGGGGTATGAGCCAAGGGATGGACAGGCAGAGAATTTGCTTTTCCTTCCTTCCTTCCTTCCTTCCTTCCTTCCTTCCTTCCTTCCTTCCTTTCTTTCTAATTTAAATTTGAAACAAGCTCGTTTTACATGTCAATCCCAGTTCCTCCACCCTGCCATCCTCCCCTGTTCCTCCCACCAACCCTTATCCCCATCCTCTTTCTGCTCCTCAGGGAGGGTAAGGCCTTCCCTGGGGAGTCTTCAAAGTTTGTCATATTATTTAGAGCAGGGCCAGGCCCTCCCCCATGTGTCTAGGCTGAGAATGCATCCCTCTATGTGGAATGGACTCCCAAAGTCCATACGTATACCAGAGGTCCCATAGTTTTCTCAGTCCTCCCAACTAACACCCTTCAAGGAATCTGGGTCGGTCCTATGCTGGTTTCCCAACTATCAGACTGGAGTCCATGAGCTTCCCCTTGTTCAGGTCAGCAGTTTCTGTGGGTTTCTCCAGCCTGGTCTTGACCCCTTTGCTCATCACTCCTCCCTGTCTGCAACTGGATTCCAAGAGTTTGTCTCAGTGTTTAGCTGTGGGTGTCTGCTTCTGCTTCCATCAGCTACTGGATGAAGGCTCTAGGATGGCATATAATGTAGTCATCAATCTGATTATTGGAGAAGGACATTTAAGGAAGCCTCTCCACTATTGCTTATATTGTTAATTGGGGTCATCCTTGTAGATCTCAGGACATTTCCCTAGTGCCAGATTTCTCTTAAAGCTTATAATGGCTCCCTCTATTGTGGTATTTCTTTTCTTGCTCTCCTCTATTCTTTTCCTGACTAAATCTTTTAGCTCTGTCATGCCCACCTCTCCTCTCCTCCTTCTAATTTCCTCTCCCCTCCCTCCATGCTCCCAATTTGCTTGGGAGACAGGCAGAGAATTTCTAATGTCCTCCAGCTTCATCTCAGTTTAGTCCTTACTGCAGAGATAGGGTACTTGAACACCCATCTATCTGTGGATCTGCCCATTTTTCCACCTGAACCTGGGTCTCCATTTGCCTCTATGGCCTCCATAGTCAATACACATTGCCTCTGGTGTTTTACTTGTACCCGAGGCTTAGCTTAACCCAGATACTGAAGTTTGGCTTGAGGGTGCGACCATGCCTCCAAACAGGCTTATTTACATCTTATCTAAGCACTTGGAACACCCTGCATCTGCACCAACTTCCAGTGTGCCTTCCAGTGAGGACTCTTTGGAACTCCTTGACTCCTGTTGTCATCTCTTTAACCCTTTTGCAGCCATTCAGTAGTCAACACGAATAGACACATATACATATTTTAACTGTGTGATGTATGGTATATAATGTGAGAGCTAATAATCATAGTTAAGATTTGAATAAAAGAGCCTGTGTTTGCTCAGCCAGATATCAAAAGAAATCAGTACAGTTGGCAAACTACTGCCAACGAAACTGACAAATGTAGCTTGTGAATTTGTTGGTTTTCTATAAATTCTGACATGGTGGAAAGGTGGTTATGTCCATTCATGCACCTGGCATAGCATGCTCATGACAATAGTCCATTTGCTATTATTTGAGATGTCTTTGGGAAAACCAGTGTAGGCAAGCTTGGTTTTATTCATTATATTGATGTTCCTTGACTTTCAGCCAGCAGCAAATGGATCCTAGGGTGACCACGGGGCTTCTTTCTTTCTCTTCTGCCTCCATTAACTCCATTAACTGTTCATTTCATGAACTCAAGCTAAAACAAACCACATTTTCTTGGGTTTGCTTTCCACCATACCTGAAAGTGGTGGATTTTTAATTATCATCAACTAGAATTCCAGGAGAAGGTGTGTGTGCAAAGGGTTATCCATTAATTAGAACTTAGTGAAGGGAAGAGGCTTGATGTTGCAGGCTAATTACCTTATCCTAGGCTAGCTTTACCACTTTCCTCTCTCACAGCCATTTCTTGCCTACCTTTGTGTTGTCCTGTAAATAATAAATTAAAAAAAAATTTGCAATGTATCAGTTTAGCTGGCCACTAGCTTCCACCAATAGAAACCCCCCCCCCATGCAGCTGTAACAGTGTCTCTAATGTATCTAGTGATGTATTTTAAAATTGCCTTACATAATGACTGTTCTAGAAAGCTGACACTGCTTCCACATTAGAACATGGAAGTAGAGGTAATCTTAATTTGTGTTCTCTGGCCATTGGTCACTTAAATTTGGTTCTAGAGCAATAGTTGTCAACCTTCCTAATGCATCGACACTTTAATACAGTTCCTCATGTTGTGGTAACCCCCAATCATGTATTTTTGTTGCAGTAATTTTCATGCTGTTATGAATCGTAATGTAAATATCTAATACGCAGGATATGTGATGTGTGATCTCTGTGAAAGGGTCCTTAGACCACCTAAAGAGGGTGTGACCTGCAGGTTGAGGGCCACTGCTCTAGAGTAAACTCCTTCTTACACCCTTTAAGATGAAAGCTGCCTCCCACCTCACACTGTGGAAATAAAGTGTGTGGAGATGAGTTGATGCTTAGATGTTTCACATCTACTGAGTCACAACCTAGTCTTCTGCTCTGGTAATATGGAGAAGATTAGCTCAAACTGTGTCTGATTTGGCTGGTGCCATTTCTCCCTGAGTATCCTGAACAGACTCTTTGCTACCAAGTATTGCTTTTGGTTGGGAGATCAATTTCCTTAGTGAATGATTCTAATCTACCAATTTAGCTAACACTTCTTTTGAGAATTATATCGTTTGGCAAGATGATTTGAGACTTCGAAGAATCCTGCAAAGTTTCTGGGCAGTGTGCCTTCATTTACTGAATCACTGTGGCCCCTTCATATTTGGCATTGTAAGGTTTCTGCCAAACCTACTGACATGTGTTCATTAGGACCAGTCCACAAAGCAGGTGCTTTGGGAAAGGATCTGATTACTGGAACACAGCTAGTTCTCACCAAGGAAAGGGCTTAAATTTCTTGGCCTGCTTCCTGCTTTATCAGATTGCCAGTTGGTCTTTCTGTTTGTTGTGCTCAGCCCAAATTTCTTCCTTTTCTTTTGTTCTGAAAAGGCCCTGCTGTGAATCGCTCTCCATTTTCTTCTTTCTCTCCTCTTAAGGCAGATCATGCTGTGCCCAGCCCAGCATCTAGATTGTGCTGTGATATGAATACAATGCATCTAGTTCCTGCTACCCTCTCAGGGGAGACCTTCAGGTACAAGGACAGCCAGCGTTAGGCCTGAGCCTCCATCCCACTGTCCCTGTCAGCAACTCCTGTGCTCTCCTTTTGTTTCCATTCCAGGTGCCTTTCTCCCCTTCTTCATTAAAGGGCTCCTCTTGTGATTGTGAAAGGCAGCACAAGAGGATGCTGGGGTGCTTTCAGTCCACTCCTTTGTTCCAAGGACAGCTGGTTCCAGCAATGTCCTCTTAAAAATGGAAAGACTCCCACTGGGGAAATCACCTGAAACCCAGAATACTTTCTTGCAAAATGGAGGCAGAGCCAACTGTTACTAACTCTGATCTTGGGCTGGAAGTAGCAGCTCTTCACATCTCAGTTTTTTCCTTCGAAAAAGAACAGAGTGGACTAGATTTGCTTCTTTATTTTTGGCAGGTGGATAGAGTGCTTTGTGAGTCTCTTGGAAGCCTCAGACTTTGCCTTTAGAAGACTGTGAATCTGAAAACATCAATGAGAACTATAAACAAGTTAGGGTCTGGACTGACACACCGGAGATCTAAGTCTACTGGGCTAAAAGAATAACATCATAAGTACATCCTCTGAATTTGTTCTGAAGCCTCGTTCTGAACACCCCTCTGAGGCTGTTGACCTGGTTGAGAATGTCCTCAGCAATTATGCCTTCCTCAAGCCTGTCTCTGTGAAGTGTCAAGTGTTCTCTGTCCTACTAGTTAGTCATGAGTGATTGATCACCTTGGGCAAAGTCACAGAACTGCAATGCAACACTGTAGGAAGTGACCAGACATTATTATCATCATTATTATCATTTTCTTTTGAAACTTGTTTTTCCCTCCTGGCTTTCAAAATGTTGGTAAACTGGATATAACACAAACTTCACCATTTTAAGTATATATTTTGAGATCAAGCTGTGTCTTGTCCTAAGTTGCCCTATATACTTGTGGTTTTGCAAGCATTGTCGTGCCCAATCAGACTCCATTTTAGAAACAGATTTTAACTCCATTTTGAGGATGGAGGGTGACTCGGCACCTGGGTGAATACATGAAGGACACCCTTTGTTGGTAATTCCCATGCAGCACAGACGATAGATAATGACTTATTTCTGGAAGGGAACTACACTATACATTTGTTGAGGGTGAACTGGGACTGTAGGGACTCATGTGTATATTAAGATCATATCAAGAAAAGCAGGCCTGAGAACTTACCAGCCATATTAGACCAACGGAAGGGTATATAGTTCCCTCCCTGAACCCCATAAAGAGGTTAACACCTAGCACAGCAATGGTGATGGCTCCTGTCATCTGACCACTCAGGATGTTTATTAGGTGTGTGAGTCAAGGAACTCACAGGCAGAGAACGCCTGATTGTCTTATGAGCTTCACAGTGGCTCTATTCCCATTATTGACTGTTGACATGGCCTACTCAATTGGTCCCCCTCTTTGCCCACCTAGACCTGTAATTAATTAATCCACCTGCTTGTTCACCCACTCATTTGGACAATTCTTGCTGTTTGCCTCTGTGACTGAACAATCTGATCCTGCATCTGGACTCTGCAGCTAACCCTAACCCTAACCCTAGCACCGATGAAGAAAAAGGGTTTATTATCTCATCCCCATAGAGTTTCTACTTCTTTTTCTATCAGCTTCTCAGCTTTGTCCTCCCAAGCTTATTTGGAACTCCTCAAACATCCTCACTTCTTAAATCCTTCATTGTTATTCTATATTCTACATACATACATTTATAGATGTAGATGTATTTACTGTGTGGTATGCAATGAGTGATCTGTGAGTAATTATTATTGGAATAAATTAATTTGTGTGTGCCTTGACAAAGGCTGTGAAGTAAAGTGTCTGGCAAATTGCTTCTAATGAAAGATCCATACCTTTGAATTTATTTTTAATAAACTCTGACATTATAGAAAACCATGTGTTTGTCTACGATTCTGACATTGCATGTTAATGTCAATAGAGTTTAGTGTCATTATGTATAAGCACATTGTTGTCTTGTACATGACCACTATATATTTCTGGAATTCTTTTGTCTTACAAAATTGAAATACTGTAACTGTTACTCATGTGGATGGAGGGTCCCTGTTATACATTTTTGGTTTATGAACAATCTTAGAAGAGGATGTGAGGGTAGTTGTATTGGGGCTAGAAACAAAATCTCAGGTCAGCAGAAAGAAAGCAGGCTTGGTGGTGGAAGTCTGTATGTTGCTGCAAAGAAAGAACTTTGGGGACATATGACTATATAATATCACTGTATTAGTTATTTGTCTTATTGCTGGAATAAGATACCCAATAAAAGCAACTAAAGTAGGCAAGGTAAGACTTTACTCTGGCTCATCCTTTGAGGGTGTAGTTCACCCAGGCAGGGAGTTCATGGTAATAGGAGATCGAGGATGTAGTTGGTAGCATTGCATTCACAGTCAGGAAACAGAGTGAGACAACTGCTTGTGCACAGCTCACAAGTTCCTTTTTGTTCACTCTAGGACCTCAGACCATGCAATGACAAGACAAGACCCAGAGCTCCTGACTAGATAATCCTTGATAGGCATGCTCAGAAGCTAACCTCATCTAAATAATCAATCCAACAGGAATGCCCAGAGACAACCTAATACAGATCATTCTGTATAAGTGTGCCCAGAGGCTTGTCTCCCAGGTGAGTCTAGACTTTGTCACACTGACAATATTAACCATCCCAATCATTAACAGTCACATTTTAGCTCTAGGCTGGTCATTGTTTTGGGTTATAAATCAGATTTTTACCCTTAATACAGGAGGCTTTGGCTTTTTCTTGACCATTGAATCATTTTCTAGCTACATCTTAAAGAATGTCCTTTTGAAAATGAAATTGATTGCTAAGTGATTAAGAGCCATGGCTGCTCTTCCAGGGGCCCTGGCTCACAACCATCTGTAGATCCAGGTCTAGGCAATCCAAAACCCTTTTCTGGCTTCCATGGGCACTGAGCATGCAAGTGATGCATAGACACACATGCAGGCAAAGCATTCATACACATAAAAGTAAACTATTGTTTTGAGAAGGAAGTGAAATTGTAAGATGTTTTATGAGGTACATTGTTCAAGTCTATGGATGAGACAAGTCTTACCACAGTTAAAGTTGTCTGTCATAAATCTTTTGGTATAATGAGTAGCTGCTTTAATCCTCTTGTTTGAGATAGTGTTTAGAAAAGAATCACTGTCTCTGTGTAGATGTTCTTCATAGAAATGTATTTTTGTTTTTTAGTTGTGCTGACATTTATGATTTTTAGCCACTAAAGTGTAAGCCAGATCTGGGCCTTTTCTTTCCATGCCTCCTTAACTTTCCTGTTTCTTGCTTGCTCAAATAATGTATTTTGTTTCTATGAATTTACTGTTCTGAAAATTCACATTCTGTAAGTAGAGTTGAAATGGGGAAAGAGAAATGCTTACTGAGGGTAGGTAGGCTTCCTAGCTTTAGGTAGGCTTCCACTCAAGAGTTAAGATGCCAGAAGCCAGTGTTCACACAAAACCTCTACCAAGTTTGCCACTGATGGGTTTCACTAAGTCAGTGGAAATTTGAAGTATGAGTTTCACAGACAACAGGAGGATAGTTTAGAGAGGCAACTTATTATAGAGTTATAGGTGTGGGAGAATGTTTAAAAGAAAGAGGGAAGGCAGAGTTGCTGTGTAGCCGGAGTGACTCTCCTCAAATTGGGTACTACTGAATTGCTTTTCCAAGGGTTGTTATAGGTCTTACAGCAGAAACTGGGTTGAGGTATGGGCAGGTGTTCAGTCCAGTTGGTGCATTCAAAAGGTGTCCAGGTACCTCTCAGTTTTAGTCACAGCCTAACATATGACTTTCAAGCAGTAAGGTCCATCCAGAAAGAGTAAAAACAGAAGAAGAGAATGGTACAGAACAGTAAACAGAGTCCCTCCCTGGCCTTCCTGGATCCAATTCAGGGCACAAAAAAGGGCATGCTTGGTCTCTTGCCAAGGACAAGAATCTTGAGATTTTTGTCCTAAATTTCTTCACCAGTTGCTATCTTCTAATCTCATCAGAACCATAGAACTTGTTAATTTGTGAGAGGCAAGTCTACTTATCACAATGTAGTGAAGGTTTATTGACACTGTAGCATTGCCAGAATTCAATTTTAAGAGTGAATAATGTTTCATTATATATATAAGCCACATTTTGTTTATCCACTCATCTACCAATGGACAATTGCATTTCTTATATATGAGGATATTTGAATAACACTGCTGGGAACAAAGGTTTACAAGTATCCTTGAATTATTGCCTTCAATTCTTTTGAGTATATGCCCAGAAGTGATATTACTAAGTCAAATGATAATTATATGTTTTTACTTTTGAGAGGTAGCTGCATTTCTTTCCATAGTGGCTACACCATTTTACACCTTCTTCAAAAGTACCCGTGCCTTCCAGTTTCTCTATACAATTGCTAACACTTGTCATTTTGTATTTATTTTGATACTTGACTTCTAGTAGGTGCAAATTGCTGACCCACTGTGGTTCTGGGGAACCAACCTAGGGCCTTACATGTACAAACAGTGTACCACTCTGCTTTCTCCAGATTTTTTTCGTGGTTTTGGTGTACATTTCTCCAATGACTAGTCATGTACAATAATAACATCTCTTTGTGTGTTTATTTGCTATTTGTATAATATTTTTGGAGAAATGTCTAGGCAGTTTTTCTCTTTTTTATTCCATCTTGTGCCCTACCCCAAAATCACATGTTAAGGCCCAACACTCATATGATGGCAATTTGGAGATGAGCCCTTGGGAACTTATGAGGTCATGAAAGTCAAACTCTCGGGGGGGGGGGGCATTGGTCTTTTTAAGACGAGACACCCAGGTTGGCAAGGAGGATCAGCCAGGAAAGGACCCACTGCAAAGACTGATGACCTGAGTATGATGCCTGGGATTCCCCCTCACCCCTCCAAAAATGGATAGAGAGAACCAACTCCTCCAAGCTGTCTTTTGCATTCATTGGAGCGCTGAATACACACACACACACACACACACACACACACACACACACACACACACACACACACACAAATTAAAAAAGTAGAATTATATTGTGCTGTGAGCTAACTGCACAGTTTTTAACTGGCTGGAGATGCCAGAGAAGGCTTTTCTGACAAGGTGACATAAAATCCTCTGAAGGTAGGACAGGGTAGGAGAAGCTCACATGTCTAAAGTGGTATAATCAAGTATTTCAAGCAAAAACTAAAACCGTGCAAAGATACATATGGGGAATTAGAGTTTCAAATAAGACCAGAGTGAGTGTGAGTGGAACACAGCCAGTGGGAACACAGTGAGAGGAGTAAGAGAAAGAACTGGTCTGTGTCTGGAAAAGAATCTTCAGAATCGTCTCTATTTCATAATCGTGGGAAGCCACCGACTATTTCAAACAGTGGACCATGGAGGGTTGATATAATAACATCTGAGCTACACTTCACAAGCTTGTGCTGGTTTCTTGTGGTAAACCAACCTGAAGCGGTACATGTGTTTATGTAAGTTCACTGTGTAGGCAGTCAAGTAACCCAAGCAACAGAAGTTTGTTGTTTTAGAGATTGAGACTAACCTGGCTGTGGAAGATAAGGATTGAGAAATTGTATAAAAGAGACTTGTTAGGGATCAAAGTGATAATGTTTGTCAATGCTGGGTTTGGAGGCATTTGTACTTTGGAGAGGTATGAACATCCTTCCAAGGTTTGGCTGGCACCACTCCATGCTTTTTGGAGTAAAGAAGACTGTTTGGATGGATTGAGTGGAAGACTTTCTGAGAAATTCAGGTAAAGATGCTGGATCTGGATCTCAAAAGGAGGAACTGGAGACACTGTCACAGGGGCTATTTGCTGCTGAGATTCAGTGAAGTCAAATACAAGGACAAAAGTGGAGGATGCAAATGAGTGAGAAGAGAATGGGTCTAGACAACCACAGAGCTCTCAGCAGGACTGGTCTTGAAGTGAAGTGTCCCTGGTGCTGGGATTTAGAAAATACACATATTGCAACAGTCCAGATTTTATAAAATCTCTTTTCAAATAAGATTATGTCTTTTGAGATTCATTACGTTAAGTTCTCACTTCCCAGCAGAAATGACCTACTTCAGCATCAATAGGCAGCCTCTTTGTTTATCCAGTTAGAATATCAATTCACTATTTATCACAGAGCATCTTCCTATGAAAAGTGGGTTGGAAATGTAGCTCCGTTGGCAAACAGCTTGCCTAACATTGACAAGATCTCAGGTTCAGTCTTCAGCGTGCATGGTCCTACACAACTGTAATATTAACACTCATAATTGGGGGCATACGGTAGGACCAGGAGTTAAGGTCATACACAGTTACATAATGAGTTTGTGGCTAACCTGAAAATAAAATAAAATAAAAGGAAAGGACAGAAAATAAAAGGATGGGAAAGTCTTCAAGTAGTTAAGAGATATAAGCCTTTTGAGAGCCAAGCTTCTTGGGCCTATGTGGTGTCTGAAACTGCTGTAAATAAAAAGCATTATTAGATTATGATTATGGGCTCTAGGAGATGAGAATCCCTGAGACTCTTTTTGTTATTTGAAGGTTAACATGATATAACTATTCCAATCTATCTGAGTGACATATAACTGCTTTCAAAAATTAATGCAAGACTTACAGCACTTTTTAAAAAATTACCAAGGTTAACTCTTAGCTGCATATTTAGATTAGCCAATTAACAGACTGCTCCCCACCACCCTGGGAGAATCCTGAATTTCAAATCCAGGATTTGAACATTCTATAGCAATGACTAGAATTTCATTTTTTTTGGGGGGGGGAGGGGTAGAAAAACCACATTTATTAGTTAAGACAACCACAGGCTGGACACAACACACATGCTAAAAAGTGGTCCGCCTTTTAAAACTAGAATTGCATTTTACTTACAGACTCAGCAGGCTCAAAGTCAGAATCAGGGTCTGAACTTAAGTGCAGAGATTCCATTCAGTTGGAGTGTGAGTGAAGGTCTGTTATGATTGAAAATGGGGCAGAAGATGCTACTGGCATGAAAGCCAGGCAAATATCACAGGAAAACCCATTTGTGTGCTGGACCACTAAAGAATGCTTCTTTTTTTATTCTGGAATAACTCCTGCCTGGGATGACATATCTGTACACTATAACTCTTATGATCAGGTTATGTGACTTTATGAGCTGAAAAATGGCTGAACATGACAACAATTTTATTTTGAATTTACATGGTACTATTCATCGAGGGCTTTCTATCACTGATGAATTGAATCTCATAGTCTGTAAAGAAAACACACCCACAGACTTCATTTTCAATGGGAATGATGGTGTAAAATTGTGTCTTAGTCACCCCAACTGGAAGGAGAAAAAGAAATGAGGCAGAAACAATTCACATTTGCAGGCACTGGAAAAAATAAAACAAAACAAACAAAAAAAAAACCCCAACCAACCAACCAACCAACTAACCAAACAAACAAACAAACAAACAAAAAAAAACCCCAGGAAAATGGCTCTAACATGAACTCAAGGGCCTTTTTAATGCATTGTGTTGGAAGGCTTGAATCTCCCTGCCACGGAGGGTGAAAGCTAAGTTTCACATATTCTGAGAAAAATTATTTTCATTCACATTCTGTCTTGGTGTTGATACAAAGTAGGTTGTTTACAAAATGAAATTTTGTTTCTATATAAATATCCCAGTGCATTTCTGTCTATGGAACTTTGCTGAGAGGTTGAGTTATATACTAGACAATCCTTCAACTTGTAGGATTTAATGATGTTTAATACATTTACATCTATGTATTACCATCACTACCGGCAATTTGAGAACATCTTCATCTCAAAAGAAATCCCTCCTTTTGGCAAGGGTCACTCTGTTTTCCCAATGACCCCAGAATCCAACCAACAACTATTCTCTGTTTCTATTCATTTGTCATTTCACAACATATAATCATATATGGTGGTGGTGGTGGTGGTGGTGGTGGTGGTGTGTGTGTGTGTGTGTGTGTGTGTGTGTGTGTGTGTGTGTGTGTGTGTTTTGTGGGCCAGAGGTCAATGTTGAATGTCTTCTTCTGTAACATTCCACCTCAGTTTTGAAGACAGGGTCTCTCACTGAATTTGGAGTTACTGATTTGGTTAGGCTGACTGTCCAGCAAGCCAGGGGTCCAGCATCTCTGCTCCTCCAATGCTGTGGTTACAAGTGCACTCCAGGGTGCCTGACTTTTTACATAGGTACTGGGGGATTTGAACTCAGATCCCCAGGCTTTCATGACAAGTATTTACCTATTGAGCCATCTTCTCAGTCAAATATATAGGATTTTATAACTGGCTTGATGTTTTCACTTTGTATATCATCTTTTTTTTTTTCTTGTGTGCCACTGTATAGCCCTGGCAGTCCTGGAACTCACTACATAAGAGTAGTCTGGCCTCAAAATCACAGAGGTCTACTTAGCTCTCTGCTTGTAAGTTCTGGGATTAAAGGTATGCACCACCACACCTGGAACATCTTTAACTGTTAAAATTTTATGATACTTGTTGCATAGGTATTTATTGTTTCTACTCATCCATTGTTTATAGATTCATAAATGAAAAAACATTTGTGTTCTCTCCTTCAGTCTTATGGATAATTCTACTATGACAACTCGTACTTAGGTTGTCTTCTTCCCTTTGATGAAACATACCTAGAAGTGGAAGTTGGGGATGGTGGTCTTACACTAGATTCTGGAACTAGTAATGCTAGATTGCCTTCTCAAGGATCTTTGAATGTCTTTCAGAATGGCTGCAACATTTTACATTTCCACCAATAGAGTAAGAGATGTGCAAGTCCTCCACGTCCTAGTCAGAAATTGTTCTTCTCTGACCCACTAGCTTCTCCAACAGCCACAATGCTATGATCATCACTTACCTAGTTCCTGAGCACTCCCTCCAAGCAAAAAATGAAAGCAGCGTGCTCACTCTTTGTCCTCTCTGCCCACCCACCCCTTAGCAGCCAAAGTTTTGTTTGCCTTTTCTAGATATTCAAAACTGTTATGGGCTGAGATTAGTTTGTCTATAATCTCCAGCTTCACACGTTAAACTCCTAATCCCTAATAGGTCTGTCTTTATACATAGGGACACAGAGGAGTTAATTACAGTACATTGAGGTCACAAAGGTAATTGCTAAGAAGAGTCACCAGAGGTCTCTCTCTTTCTGGTCATGCCCTGAGGGAAGGTCAGGAAGATACTTTCACTGAAACTGAATTTTCAGTGCCTTCTTTGGTTCTTCTCAGCTTCTAGAACTGGGAAAACATCTTTGTTTAAGCCACCCAGTGTATGGGACATAAGCTTGAGTTGACCCATACATATATCTATGAGTGGAAGTACAACAGCTAGGCTTTCATGACTTTCCCCCAAAACATAGCATGGTAAAGTTATCCCAATTATGTTAAGCAACTGCTTCAATCTTTGTTATAGGTGAATAAAATCCCATTGGGTGGGCAATCTATATTTTATCTATTTTTAATAGGTAGATATTGTTTTCAGTTTTGTAAACAAAAATGCTGACGAAGAGTTTGTTTCCCTTTCTCTCTGGTATGTATTATTTTCCCCAATCTGCAAACAACTCATTGGAAGACCGTCAGTGGAGGACTGAAACCTCACACAATACTGACTCCTATTTGTGCCAGGGTTCCTTTCTGCTGTAGCTTTGATATCTCTAAATAGCCGATAAACTAACTCACAAACAGGGAATTAACAAAATGACAAAACATTGATTATGACAATATATTCCAGGAAGTTATGTGGTTGTGGTCTCTCTCATAACACTCCTTGAATGTACTCACCCTTCTTATGATGATGTGAACGGATACAGTGCACACATGCGTGATGAATGACAGGAGGGGAATGGCACAGACTTCGTGATAGAGTGTTAGGCTGTTACACAAGGGTCACTTGACCACAAGCATGCGATACCATGCATGTGGTTTGTCTTATAAGCAAAGCAGGTACTAAGTACTGAGTGGAAAGGCAGCATACTTGCTGTGGAGCCAGTAGACAAAGGGGCGCCTCACATCTCAGGTGGGATGGAGCAGGACAGTGTGATATCTCATCATACTTCTCACAACAACGTGAAATTTAGAATTTACTAATTACCTTGGAGTCTAAGACATGAGAACACAGATGAGGAGTGCTTGTGTATACTCAGAAGTAGAATTGCTAGGCTATATGGCAATTCTAGGTTTACATTTTGGACTCTTTTCCACAATCCTCCACCATTTTATATTTCCAAAAGGAATGTCTGAGGTTTCCAGTTTTTCCAAAATACCCACCAGCAATATTATGTGTCTCCTTTTCAGATGCAGCTAAAGTATAATTTTGTCTTGTTGACTCATGTTGGGGCCTTTCCATGCATATGTTGGTCATTTATGTATTTTCTTGGAGAAAGGTCTGTCCTGATCTTTATTCCATTTTTATCCTATTTTTAAGTTGAATTCTTATTAATTTTATTTTCTTGTTAAGTTTTAAGAGTTTGAAAATAAATCCAGGACAATAGATTTCTATGTGATATATGATTTGCAAATATTGTTGCATGATCTCTGGACTGTCTTTTATTTTCGTGGCAATGTCCTCATAAACATAATTTTTTGTATGACCAGTCAGTACAGTTCATTACTTGAGATTTTGATGCTATATATAAGAAAAAAGTTCTCAGTTCACAATTATAAATGTTCATAGATGTTTTTTCTCCTAATAATTTCATAGATCATGTTATACAGTTAGTTCTTTGGCACATCCTGGACAGTTATCCACGTGGTGTAAGGTATGACTACACATTCCTTTCTTCCCATGTGGATACTTAGTTATCCCATTTGTTAAAAAACTACTTTTCCCCAAAGAACTGTATTGGTGCACTGGTCAGATACCCAGTTAATTATGGTTGTATTATTTCTGATTTCTATAATTGAGAACCATTTGTACTAACTGTACAGTGGAAACAAGACTTAAATCCACGTGGCTCTGCTTTTGAAAATGTAATCATATTTTGTTTCAACCCTTCCACTTCAAAATGGCATAAAATATTTACCAGCTTTCTATTTTTGTGTTGGGAGGATAAGCTAGAATTTTATGCTGCTTTTAAAAATTAAATATTGTGTGAATTCTTGGCATGAAGCTGTGATGCTTGATTTAGATAATTCATAAGTGGGGAACAAAGCCTCAGGCTTCAACCATTTTCCTTTTTAGCAACCAATATTATTAATAAATTGTGACCTTTAGTCTTAAATAACATAGGTTGGCATTTGTGTAACTTCTTGAAAGACACACAGAACATAAACTTGCCAAAGAGACAAGGAAGGAATAACTTCTAGAAATCTGTTTGATTGAGCCTCTTTTGTTCAAGAATTTTTATTGTTTGCTCTTTTTATATATTGTTTTCATAAATAAATTAGGGTTCCAATTAATTGTTGGAGATTGGAAAATTATATTCTCCCAAAGTCAACAATATTATTCATAAGAAGAAATGATAAAAGAATGCATTCATTTTCTTTCACTTGCAATGTTGCCTGGATATGACTATTTAAGATTATGTGATGCCCTTTTTGAAGTCCTTGGAACTCAAGGGCCCAGAATCACCAACACAGAGGAAGCTGTTCTTTGCATATTTGAGATTTCCATCTAGACTGAACAGAAGAATGCCCACCAGTTCATGGATAAGATGTTTTAGAGTCGCACTCTACCTGAGCTGCCTGGAGTTCACACCCTCCTGAGTCAGGCTAACTTCTCTGACCTTCAAGCTTTGACCATACCTGTTCCCTTTCCTGGGTACCAATGTCAGTCCTTTCAGAAAACCCAGGAAGAGGTAGTCAAGGGACCATGGCCAGCCAGCCCATCTCTGATCTACTTTCAGATATGCAGAGGGAGGATGACATTGATTTATCTGATCTTAATAAGGTTCAGCCTCACCCTCTTTCCACACTAGAAACACTGGACGTGAGCCTTTTATGAACCCAAATGTACTCCTGGCTCTGGCTACAATAGCGAATGGGAAGAATTTGTTCTATGACTGTGTGAATTAAGAATTACTTCACAGCAGATTTCTGAAACTGGAGGTCAGTTCTTTGAGGGAAGATGATCAGATCAATACGCAGGTCAATAAAAAAATCCTAGACAGATTTCTTTGGTTTGAATGCAGTAAATAGCACTTAATGCTCTTGCCTGATTGGAAAAGCCATTCAAAATGAACATTCTTAATTCAAAAATTAGAAATCTCCAATTCTACAAAATCTGAAGACTTTTAGGTACAGATATTATATTAGAAGTGGAAAGTTGCACACCATAAGCTTCATTACACGGTTGTATAAGTGGTGGAGAGTTGGCTAGGTGTTTAAGAGGACTTACTTCTCAGTGCTTACTGAGTTCTGATCACAGCACCCACAGCAGGAAGCTCAACATCTCCAGCTCCTGAAGATTTGATGAAGCCTTTTCTGTCTTTCTTTGAAACATGTCAACACATGCAAACATAGACAAAGATACAGATACAGACATACACACAAGAAAATATACAAAATTTTAGACTGTGCTCAGAAAGTACATATGAAACAAACAAGTTTTATCATTGAACCTCCCTGCCTAGACTATTTCATTATGTATAGATAAGTGTTCCAAAAAAAAAAAAAAAACAAATAAAAATAAAAATTGCAAACTTTTTGGCTTCCATCAATTTTGGAGAAGAATAACGTTATCTCAACCCACTTAAAATCATTATCATCAACAACATTTGAAAAATAAAATGTTCATATTGGATCCAAGTGCAGCATACACACCTTTTAATAGTTATTCTTCCCAAATGTGGATGAGGCAACATGTGTTTGTTGATATTTCCCCCACAGTATTGTTACTCTTTACCCAATCACTCACCATCCAATACTGACTCTTACAAATAGCACTGACAAGTTGTTTCCATTATTTATGTATATCATCAAGTGCATTTTCTTCCAAACCACAAGTGTGTTTTTTTGTGCTTGTATTAACTGCTCAGTTCTGACGGGGTGTAATGTCCTTTGGAAGTCTCCACTTTTTGGCTCCAAGTCTCCACTTGGCACATTATTCATGAGGTACTTTGGCCCAGAGGTGGAGGGAGGTGGCTACAATTTTGGCTAAGCTATTTTAGGTGGAGACAAGTAGAGTCTTGATTAAACTCCCAGCTGCTCTTTTGCAGGAAGCCAGAGGGCTAGGATTTGAAAGTGTTGTACTAGTCAGCTGTTGTGGGGCTAGAAAAATTGGGAGGAACTATTGGAAGGGCAAATAGAAAATATTCAGAAACAAGTAGCATACTTATTTTCTTTTTTACAAGTAAATTGACCTCATTGAATTTCTTGTTTTCTTTATATCTGGCACATTTCCTCCAAATCCTTTTCTTTGTGAACTCACAGTTTGCTCTTGTAGGAATTCCTTCATTCTACTTTTTGGGCTTAGTACATTTTCTGTTTATAGAAGATTCAACTCAAGTTTCACTTATTATATTTTTTTTAAATCTAACACACCCCCCTTCACTCCCAAGCAGCACTGTTCTAAAGGCGACTAGAAACATCAGCTTAGTTTCTTAGTCTAACTTACTACTTGGTGTGAGTTTGAATTGGTAATTCTTGATTTCTTAAATTTATTCTTTTGCAAGAAAGAAAGAAAGGAAGAACAGAGGAAAGAAATTAAAAGAATGGGTTATCTATCTTGGTTAACTTCCAATCTCCTCCTCTTGTGCCTTGCTTGTTTACACTTGAGGTAAGGTATCCCAGAGCTGCATAACTTTGCAGTTACATTTTACAGTTTGAATCATTTAGTAATCAGGGAGTGAGTTGGAAGGGCAACGTTACGAAACAAAACCCAAGCTCTAGAAGCTAAATATTCAGATTGTCAGGGTCTGAACAAATCCTTCTTGGAGGGTAAGGAGAGCACCACAGCCTTGGGCTGCAGCCAGGAACTAGGTACCCGCTTCAGAGCCCGCGCCTGAAAGCCGGAACTCCGTATCAAGGAAAGGTGGGGCGTGTCCGGAACTCTTGCAGGGAGCAGGGCTGAGCCAGGACTACAACTCCCGATGTGCACGTTGGCGGAAGAGGATTCTACCTCCTCTTGACACCTTTATTCATTCCGGCTTCTTAGAACCAAGGTTGCGGTCTAAAGAATGAGCAGCAGCAACTTGTAGAGCCTGTACCCTTAGGTGGTGACAGAAACGTTGAGAACATTTCACCTAATGCTCTCTTACTCAAGGGGTGTCTAGCTTACACATCGCGGAACCTCTGTTCCTATCGGCTGAGTTTCCGGGGGACATTAATTATGACCGGAGGCTGTGGCGCGACTGTTTAATTCTCCGGCGGCGGCAAGTCGCGGTGACGAGATGGTCGTGTCGGGGCTCATCAGGAAGCTTGGTAACTGTCTCTGTTGCCCGGGGTCGGAGGAGCCCTCGGGTCCTGGCGCAGTGGTCGCGCGATCACCGCTCCCCGTCCCTGCTTGGCCAGGACAGATCGCGGACCTTGCTCATCCTGTGTAGTGCTCGTCCGCTTCTAACTCACCCGCGGCCTCCAGAACACTTAGTTTCACCCCGAACTGTCCAGAGCAAACCACTCACATTTAGAATAAGTTATGGGTGGGTCGTCTCTTCAGAATTGGGAGACGAAATTACTTTGTGCCAACTTCTTTGACAGGGCATCAGCTGGCGGAGATCAGGGAACGCGCCCTCAAAAGTATCCTGTGCAAGATCGAGCACAATTTGATCTGCGATGCCGACCTGATTCAGGAAAGGTTGCTTTTTCTCCATTTGCTCGAATGGTTCAATTTCCCATCCGTCCCAATGAAAGAGGAGGTTCTGACCTTGTTAAGCAGATTGGTTAAGGTAACGTTTTGGAATAAAGCAACCATAGTCAAAATTAAGTGAACCATTTATGGAAAGATATACTTGATATTTAAAATAAGTTTGAAGACACCCAGAGGCGTTGAATTCCAATTCACCTGGATAGATCTTGTTGGTCATTTGTTGTAATAGCCTAATCTCACATGGTACTGTACGGTGAAATAGAACTACTAAGTTATTGTATTTTCTATTTCTGATTAATTGCTGCAGATTTCCCCCTGATATTTAATGTTCAATTTAGACGTTTCAGTATTAAAAGAAACACGGTTAAATAGTTAATTAACATTGCATATAATGCCATTCCATTACAAATAATGGGTTTTGTTCCTCTGCCTACCTTAAGAATAATTTCATTGTTGGGACCAATGCCAGTATAAGTTCAATTTTTTTTTTTTATACCTTTAAATCACTATCCTTGTGGAGGAATCCTAATGGCTTTGGCATCTTGGTTTACAGTAAGGTTAAGATAAAGTAGAGAAAAGTAACTAGCTGCACACACACACACACACACACACACACACACACACACACACACAGAGTTACTTTTCTTTCTCTCTCTCTCTATATATATACATACATACATATATATGTATACACACAGATAAAACTATATCTATACATACATATACATACATATACATATATGTATACATATACACACACACAGAAAAGTAACTCTCTATACACACACACACACACACACACACACAGAGTTACTTTTCTTTCTCTCTCTCTCTATATATATACATACATACATATATATGTATACACACAGATAAAACTATATCTATACATACATATACATACATATACATATATGTATACATATATTTATACACACACACAGAAAAGTAACTCTCTATACACACACACACACACACAGAGTTACTTTTCTTTCTCTCTCTCTCTATATATATACATACATACATATATATGTATACACACAGATAAAACTATATCTATACATACATATACATACATATACATATATGTATACATATATTTATACACACACACAGAAAAGTAACTCTCTATACACACACACACACACACACACACACACACACACACACAAAAGACTTGGAAGTAGAAGGGAGTCTATGCGTGTGTGTGTGTGTGTGTGTGTGTGTGTGTGTGTGTGTGTGTTTGTTTGTTGGGGAGACAGAGTACAATGATTAATATAAAAGTGTCATAATGAAATCCACTTTCTAAGGTTACTGTATTAACAATAAAACATTTAAAACTCAAAGAGGAATTGGTAGTGTATATTTTCAGTGTTGGAGTCTCAGCTTTTATCTCTTAAGATGTCTCTTTCAAGTTTGTCTCCTTTACTTTATATTTGATTCATAGAAGTCATTTACTCTAGAGCACAGCAACTCAGAATTTGTTTTTCAAAACACTGAATATTTGATTATCAAAACAACTATGTTTTGATTGTGATAAAATGAAGTTTAGAACATTTCCATGTTCACGGCTCTTCTCAAGACATTTTCTTTTACTGCAGTATCCCCCAGCGGTCCAGCACTTGATTGACCTTGGTGCAGTAGAGTTCTTATCTAAGCTCCGTCCAAACGTGGAGCCAGCAATACAGGCTGAGATTGATGGCATTCTTGATGGACTTTTTGTTCTTCCTTCAGAAGTTCCTATTCTGGGTTCTGCCACTTATCAAACTGATCAAATTGGTAAATATTTTTCTGCATTCAGTTTTGTTAATTTTTTGTTATTTATTTTCTTTATAATCTTTATTACATTGTGTGTGTGTGTATCTATGTGAACACTCATTTCTTGTTTTGGAAGATGCAGTATTTACAGAGCAAAGCTAGATTTTTTGTTTTGTTTTATTTTAATAATAATTGAAAGAGTAGGAGAAAATATAATTTAAAGTGAATAATTTTATTTTAGCAGGTGAATTGATAATACAGTAATTCATGTATTTTCTTTTCAGAGTTGTCACAACAACATGAAGTTTTAACAGGATATTTCTCCCAAGACAAAAGGAGTTTCCCACAGATGGAAGTTTCACCAGGGCCAGTGGGTGTGTATAGATGGGGAAGTGTTTGGTTGGCAGATAAAAAGATCAATGGACTCTTCTTCCTTGCTCTGAAGATACGTTGCTGTCAGACCGAATGCCTTAGCACGAAATCTAATGTTTCATTTGCTTTGTACTAGCTTAGGATTTTGAGTCTGTGTGCTCAGGTTTTATGCTTCACTAACTGCATTGAGCCATGGTAGGCAGGTGAAGGTGCTGTCACAAGATTTAGTGCTTGTTGAACACATGTTCTTATCAGGTTTGTGCCAGGTATGACACATGGGTGGTCTCATTCATTTTCCAGCTTATGGGATGGTATCATCAATCTACATGGGTGGTCTCATTGATTTTCCAGCTTATGGGATGGTATCATCAACCCAGTTCTTCCACTTGGAGACTCAGGGTCAGCCTAGTTTCCTTTTCGTCACTGTTTGTCTAACAGCCAGTTGACATAAGATCAGGGCCTTCTGATTTAGCGTTCCAGGAGTCTCACTTCCAGGTCTGTCTGCGTGGTTTCTACACTTGAACTTGTGTGGTAGAGACCTTTCTGATGACTCTTGCTAGTGACCTTCATTAGTTTGTTTTCTATTGCTGTGATTAACACCATGACCCAGAGCAATCTGGAAGGAAAGGGTTAATTTCATGTTAGAGCTTATAGATATTATTTGCACACTGTCACGTTTGATCCTTTGACATCTTATGTTTTGCTGTTCCTTTATCAGGAAACCCAACTGTGAAGTGGCTGAAGTTTTCTGTGTTTCCTTGGTTACCCCTGACCACAACAGATAGACATGTTCTCTCCTCCAATGAAAGGTACAGTTCTGATGTAGTACAGGTCTTTCTGGTTCTTTGCAGCTATAAAAATCTGATAGCTACCACCATATGTTTACATCTGGAAATGGTTACAAGTGTTTAAAAAAGGGCCAGAAAATTATTGTATGTCCATATCTTTGAGCAATTTACTTGCCCATTTTTTTTTCCTTCAGATAAGGGTATCAGGTAGCCCAAGCTGGTCTCAAACTTGCTACTTGTAGCTGGAGACGACCTTGCCCTCCTGGCTCCTCCTTCCATTTTGCTCCTCTCCTGCACTGGGGTGATAAACAAGCACTGTACACCTGCCTCACCCCGTTTCTCTATGGCTGGAATCTTACATAATCTTTCATAACATGCTGGCTCATTTCCTATGCCCTTCATGAAGAACAGTGGAAAACTTAAACGTAAATCATCTTTTTGGTGAAATATGTTTTAAAACATGGGCTCCATTAGGAGAAAAACTACTGTTGTGAAGGTTGGAGATAACTGCACTAATCTTCTCTATTGTGTCCTGATTTTATTACCTTCAGAAGTAGAGGGTCAATATATAAAAGTTTGCAGAGTTTTGTTTATTTTTTTTTTCCCCCCCGAGAGAGGGTTTCTTTGTGGCTTTGGAGCCTGTCCTGGAACTAGCTCTTGTAGACTAGGCTGGTCTCAAAATCACAAAGATCCTCCTGTCTCTGCCCCCTGATTGCTGGGATTAAAGGCATACACCATCACTGCCTGGCTTGGAACTCACTTTTAATATACGTACTCTTTAGGTAGAGACAAGAAGATCTCTATGAGTTTGAGGCCAGCCAGGGCAACATATTGAGACTCTTGTCTTAAAAATTAAACATAGAGAAAATTTTATTTGTAGTTTTGATTATATGTGTCTGTGTGTGGGTTTGTGCATCTGTGAGTGTAAGTGCCAGAGAAGTCCAGGAGAGGGCATCCAATCCCCTGGAGCTGGAGTTATAGGTGGTTGAGAGCTGAGTAACATGGGTGCCGGGCACTGAATATGTGCTCTTGACTACTGAGTTATCTCTCCAGTCCCAGAGATTGTTTTTAATATCCATATTCACTTGATACATTTTCATTGACATCACAATAGCCTCTTAATAAGATATGAATTTAGGTGAAAAAAATCAAACTTGGAAGAGTTGAGGTAAGATACAGGTGATTTCTGATAATGCTCCCATCATTTTCTTAGGGGAAAGTATTACATAGGTAATGCCCACCTTAGAAAGGGTTGGGATGCTTTATTGTGAGTCAGTACCTGAAAGAGGTGGACCAACTCTCGCTGAGTTCTTGAGGTGGGTTGTGTGCAATTGCTGCATCCTCAGGTAAGTAGAAGCTGAGGGGTGTGGGGTAAGAAGACGCCTAGAATACGGAAGCCGACTTGATAATGAAATTCCATGAAATTGCCACTACATAGGCTGTTCTTTTTTCTTTTAATTAGAAAATCATGTTTGATCTCACCAGTTCCATTTGGTAGAGCTGTGATAGTGCCCACACTCAGTGGTTAATATGATATAGCTCCTGTTCTTAAGTATGGTCTGGAGGATCAAAGCCAGCAAGCAGTCACTGCATTAAAAGTGTAGGTATGTGGAAGAAGCTCCTCCTCAGAGTTCACTACGGAAAGATGGAGGATGAATCCCCAGAAAGAGTGACGCCTCTACTAGGTCTTAGTTGTGATGGAGACATTTGTGCCATTAGCCGATATAGGCAGGTATAGGAGTACTCTTTCTGATGTCTAACTGTTGTCTTAGCTCTTTGAGAAGTAGTAACCACACTCTGATCTGGAACACATGTGAACTTCTGAAGGATGTGATCATGCAAGACTTTCCTGCTGAGATTTTCCTTCAGAGACCAAAGATTGTACAGGTAAGTATCTATAATTGCCTTAGGTTTTAAAACAGAACAGTTTATCTCACTATAAATTAGCAAATTGCATGTAGAGTAATAGTCTTTGGGAAGAGAACTTGTATTAATATATTTAAAAAAATGAAGTATTGAGTTATTTAAGCTACTTTCTCTTCAGCTATCTGGATAGTTACAGTTCTTTTAGTGGACAGTACTTTCATTGAGTACATTCTCCTAACTTTGCCTCTCTCAAATTGAATTGTCATTTTTGCATTATCTTCTTTTTTAAATTTAAGTTTTAAATTTCTTGTTGCGTATGTTGACCTGCATACCAGAATGCATTTGGAGGTCAGAAGACAACTTTATAGAGTTTATTCTCTCCTTTTGCCTTGATATGTGATCTGGGGGTCAAGCTTAGGCCATCAGGTTGTGTGATAAATGTCTTTACTCACTTAGTCATCTCACCAGGCTCAGTTATGGATAACCTAAGGGAGAGAATAAGCATTGGAAGTTAAGGGTGGGCAGTAATAACCTTTGAGTATCTTTTGTTTAGGGCACAGTGCTGGAGAAGTATGTTATCAATGAGCAATATTGATTATTGCTTTCCCTTTGTGCAGTCTCTTGCTTCTCCCATGGAGAGATATCCCTGTGGGGACTGTGACATATCCATAGCATCCAGTAATACTTGAGGGCTTTTGGGCCTCACTCAAGCTGAATGGACCCCCAGCGATTAGCATTGTGGGCACATACCATCACAGATGGCAAATGGAGACAACAAAAAAAGCTATTCTTTACCAAACCCCGAAAAGTGCTTCATATGTGTGAGGTGGAAAGGACTTGCTGTGATTCTGTAGAACTCAGATGGGGTGTTCTACAGATATAGGAAAATAGGAAATACTACTCCTTTAGTCACCTTTTTATTATTTTCATTTATTTATTTTTATTTTATGCATATAAATGTTTTGTCTGCATGTGTATCAATCTATCACATATGTGTCTGGTGCCCATGGGGTTCAGAAGTGGGCCTCAGGTCCCCCGGAACTGGAGCTATGGTTCCCAGAACAATATGGGTGCTGGGAATTGAACCCAGATTCTCTGCAAGAACAAGAAATGCTCTTAAATGGTAACTCATCTCACCAGCCATAATCAGCTTTTACAGACTGTTTTTGAGGTGATGTCTGGCTATGTTTCCTAGGCTGGTCTCAGATTCATACGGACTCAAGTGTACGGACTGTCTGAGCTGGCATGTGGCACACCTCGACTTTGTGGAGTTGATCCCTCCTTTTACTTTATGTGAATTCTGGGCATCAAACTCAGGGTGTCAGGCTTGTGTGGCAAGAGTTTTGACCCTATGGCCCTAGTTTCTTATTTTACCAAAATCTGCAACCTACCTTCCTTCCTTCCTTCCTTCCTTCCTTCCTTCCTTCCTTCCTTCCTTTCTTTCTTTCTTCCTTTCTCATTTTTTTTTTTTTTGCATGTAGTTCTAAAAATATGAATTAAAAAACAAAACAAAACGAAACAACTTAGGTGTTGTTTTATGTGCCCTGGAATTTGCTCTGCGGACCAGACTCCTGCCTTAAAGTTGTGATTGATCCTCCTGCCTCTGCCGTGCAAGCGCTGGAGTCCTGGGTTTGTCCACCAAGCCTGCTACATCCATCTTTGGAGTTGAGCTTTCTGTGATTACTTCTGCTCTCCTGTCTCAGGGCCTTTTGTGTCTGGTGAAGCTGGCCTTTGGGGGAGATGGGAAGCATCGTGTGGCGTTACAGTCCGTGTCCTGTCTGCAACAACTGTGCACATGTTTAAGGAACAGACTCAACTTCTACCAAGACCCCAACCTTTTCTCAAATAAACAAGGTACCTTGCTTATCTCTTCACAAGACAATGATTCTTTATCTTCTCCTAAGAACTGCCCACTGCACTTGAATGTTTACTGTGTATGCAAAAATGTTATTGGATCCTTGAATGGAAGCTAGACAAATGACAAAACCACCACGATCCCATTTCTTCTTTATTTTTTAAAAAATAAAGTTTCAGTTGCTAAGAAAAAGACTTCCATAGGGATTTAGGTGTGGGCACTAAGGAAGGAAGAGACACACACTGAGGGACAGTAGCACACACCAGAGGTTGGTGCCAGCTTAAACAAGTTTGTTTTAAGGTCTCCACAATGGCTACGTATGTGATGTTTGTGGCTTTTGAAGTTACATTGCTCAAAGGACTTAATTAAATATTAGGTAAAAATGTTTCAGTGTACTTACCTGAACTTTTATCTAAAGAACTTTTCTTTTTTTATATTTATTATTTTTTCTTATTTTACATATCGATCCCAGTTCCCTCTCCCTCCCTTCCTCCCATGCTCGCCCCCCCAGAACTTTTCTTTTGTAAATGACTGTATAAGGTGGTTTATGAGTGCATTATATGGGATTACAGGCTCATAAAATAGGCCAGGAAAGGTCAATGGAGTTTTAACTATAGGAAGTCAAGTCATTGATGGTTCATAATTTTCTGGGATTTTCTCAGAAAATGGAATATATATATATCTTTGCAGATGGTTTAAATGTTATTTTTTAAAGATAACTTTTTATTGTTTTTAATAATACATTGTTTTGTGTTTACATGTGGGTTTGTGCCCGAGGAAACCAGAGGTGTTGGATCCCCTGGAGCTAGAGTTAGAGACACACAGGATTCCCCTGGTGTGGGGGTTGGGAAGCAAACCTGGGTCCTGAGGAAGAGCAGTGTCCTTCACTGCTGAACTGCCCAGTACCCTGGCTGCTGTCACCTCCACCTCCTTTCCTGTTCTGTTGTTTTCCCTCTGAGACTTCTGACTTTTCATCTTAAGGATGACATAGCAGAAGTTCAATTTTCTGAAGCTTTATCGTGGTGAATTTTCTTGCTTAGACATTTATAGATGCTTTTCAGTTTATCTTAGGTTCTCTATCCTTATGGGCCCCGGGGACTAGGATTCAGAGTACAATAATTCATGTGGGACTTAGGGAGTTTTATATAAGGTATATATTGTGCTAACAGTTGTTTTGTTTGAAAAACACTGATTTGTATTTTAGTAAAACCATGTTTATGCATTTGAATTGTAGCATATGAGGGTATGCTGGCAACCACAGGCTTTTCGTAGAAGTAGTGCCACCTAGTGGACAGAAGGGGATACAGGTGGCCTAGGCAGAATTGTCTGTACAACCATAGTTTCTGTACACTATGCCTTGAGAGGCGAATACTAAATTGCAGTCATCTCTGACTCTGTTTTACAGTCCCCTTTCCTTGGGAACTTCACTCATCCTCTGCTACTTGAGCGTTTGTACTTTACGTTTCAATTACTATGAATTTAGAGACTATGGGTTCTCATTATATTTGTGGGATATGGCTTTCTGCAAATGATCCCAGAGAGCTGGGCCCCCATGCTTTATCAGAGAAATCTCAAGCATTAATAGAGATAGTCTCTGAAGATCAGCTACATATTTGTGTGTACTTCTTATCTCCTACTGATAGACTGACCTCTGGGTAGGTCGCACTGAGTGAGCAGCCCAATACAGTCTTATATTTTAGACAGCTGAGGAAGATAATGAAAATCATGTTTGTTTCTAACAAGAAGTGCTCTAAGGAAATAAAAACATGTGACAGAATAGGATGTCACTTTTTATAGATGAATGGTTGCCTTCCTCTTGAAGAGTTGCAAGAAGAGTATTCCGGGGGAAGTCAGAGCCAGCAGCACCAAGTGGGCAATGAGCTTGAGCAAGGCACATGTGGCCTTTGCCATCAGGGAGTCATGAACCAGGTGCAGGGAAGTGAGGTCAGATGAGAAAGGTTATAAGGGCTAAGCATTTTATAGTGTTTGAAGTACTGTGAGATGTGCAAGGTGTTAATTTTTTCCCCTTGTAAATCTGTCATCTATCAAAGTATCTATCATGTGTTTATTATTATTTATAGCTGTTTATAAGTACATATACATGTGATATGAAATGCTATTATGTCTTCTTTTGCTATCATGTGTCTCATGTGTCTTTATCTACAGATACATGTGAACATGCACTTTATTTTTTTTTGAGGCAGGGTCTCAGGTAGTTTTTGCTGTCCTGGAACTCACTCTGTAGACCAGGCTGGTCTCGAACTCAGAGATCCACCTGCATCTACCTCCCAAGTGCTGGGATGAAAGGCATGTGCCACCATCGCCTGATTAATGCTTATAGTTTTAGAGACATTTTGTGTTACCCTGAAGAAAGTCATTAAGTAATAACTCCCAATTTCTTCTTTCTTTAAACCCCCTTGTGATCTCGGTTTTATTGTGAATTTTATCTAGTCTAGACACATGTGAGATCATACAGAATTTGTCATTTTGTGTCTGACTTAACTTTCTTTGTAATATTTTAAAGCTATGTCTTTACCATGTACCAGTGTTTTATTCCTTCCTGTTGCTGAATAATCTTGTATGTGTGTGCCATATTTTGTTTATTCATTCATCTCTTGAGGGACGTGTGTTGTATCTACTTTGGATCATGTATCAGTGAACAGTGTCTTACATGTGTGTGTTTGAGTCTGTTGTAGGAAAGGAGCTGAAGGTCCTTCTCCAGGTCTTTCTTTAGCTTTGGAAGGTCTACAAGCCTTTCATGGTATCTGTATCATTTTACATTTCTACTAGTACTGCATAAAGCTTCAATAATTGTAGTTACTCCATAGAGAGCTTTTGCTATGTATCATAACATTTCATAGGTGCCAAGTGGGTTATCACTGCCCTTTTGATTTGCATCTACAAATACTAACAGGGTGACAAACTCACTAGTGAGTTTTCATGTGCTGGTTGTGATTTCTATGTCTTCTTTGGAGAAATGGCTATTAAACTCCTTGCCCATTTTTCAGCTGGTTCTTTGTTTACTGTTGAGTTTTAGGAGTTATTAATAAATTCAAATATTAAACCCTTACTAGATATATACTTGCAAATATTTTCCCCACTCTTTTTTTTTTTTTTTTTTTCCTTTCTTTATTTCTTTTCTTTCCTTTTTTTCTTTCCAAGATAGGGTTTTCTCTGTATCGTTTTGGAGCCTGTCCTGGAACTTGCTGTGTAGACCAGGCTGACTTCAAACTTTCAGAGACCTGCCTGCTTCAACCTCAAGTGCGTGCCACCAATGCCTGGCTCCCCACTCTGTTTTTTGTCTTTAGACTTTCTTATAATATATTTTGTTGCACAAAAGTTTTAAAATGTGATGAAGTTGGCTTATCTGTTTTAGTTGGTTGCTCATATTTTTGGTTTTGATATCTAGTAATTCATTGCTTTGAGGATTTCTCTATTTTGGCTGGAAGAGCATTTATGGCATTAGCTCATATTTAGATTGTTTATTTTGTTTAATGTTTGCATGTGGTCCCAGGCAGGGGTGCTTTGAGAGCTTAAAGCTCGGAGGTGTTGGTGAGTGTTGTTCTGCTTTACAGTCTTGCTGTCACTAGTCACTAGCCGGAGTTTCTTGAAATCATTTCAGGATCATGCTGTGTTAATATTTGCTGGAAAGGCTAACCTTCTCTTTGAATTTTGTCCATGTAGAATCATTTTGTCTCTTGTTAATTTTTCTGGAAGACTGGAAGACATTATTAGACATTATTAGAAACATGTTTTTGCTAAGGGGTAATTACACTTCTTTTTTATTTCTCCAGATACAATCTCCCAGAATTCTTCTTTGTCTTACTGTCATGAAGCAAGAGGTACTTGCCACTCCCCAAATGCGTCTCCAGGAAGCAGCAGCCCTCGGCCTTCTGTGGTTGGGCGTATAGGCCAGCGGCCTCGAGGAGATGGTCAGGACTGGGATGCAGTGTCTTCCAGGTGACTGGCTCCCATGTCTTTGTATTTTACGAGGAGGGAATTGTTACTTCTTGTCTTCTCTTGAATTATTGCTCTATGTGTAGCTTGTTTAAACTGGTTTTCATAGTTTTATTATCATGATCTGCAGGTTAACAGATGTTACCGTGAAATGCTGAACTCAGTATGCATTTATATTTTCTTTCTGACTCTCTATGTTACAAAAAACAGCATGTTGACAGCATTTTCCTTTGATTTGGTATTCTGACAATCAATCTGTATTCTCTGTTTCTTTCTATTTCCTTAAAAAAAAAAATAATGGTTTTGATCCACTAAATCATTTGTAAGTTATACATAGAATATTACCTGCTTTTAAAAATCATGGCTTTAAAGTATTGGCTTTAAACCTGTGGGTCAAGACCCCTTTGATACATTCTATCTCAAAAAAATTATATTACGATTCATAACAGTAACAAAATCACAGTTATGAAATAGCAATGAAAACAATTTTATGGTTGGGGGGCTCACCACAACATGAGAAACTGTATTAAAGGGTCTCAGCATTAAGAAGGTTGAAAACAACTGCCTTAAAAGAATGATATATTTAAAAAACTCCTCTCGATACCTGATTTATATTTTTAAAATGGTATTTTTACACACCTTTTGTGTAAGTCTAATCATAATTTAAAATCCTGTGTATTTGGAAAGGAGTGATTAGAGAATATTGTTTAAAAGGGGACTCTTTCGAGGGTCATCATTTGTCTGTGTGGATGTAGATTTTTCATATGTTGTCTTGAAGGGATGGCACTGGATTTCTGTGTTAGCTTATCTTAGGCCATAAACGGTGTAACACAGTGGCCTTTCTTGCACATCTTCCTAAGCAGTGTTCAGTAAGGTGGCCCGAGTCTTGGCTTCAATGTTGCTGCTGCCCCACAAACACATCAGGTACTCATGAACATGGTGTTAGTACCACATGTTCTACATTCTTGATCTCTTAGTCACCTTCAGACAGTTTTATGATAGCATAGGCGTCGTTATTATCGCCTTTATTTACAGAAATACCTGAAACCGAGGCACTCGCTAAGGAGTGAGGTTGGGGCTGTGTGTGCTGTGAGAGGAGGGTGATTATGCTGGGTTGGCAGATGACTTGCAGGTGTTTTCTGCCTTGTTATCAGACATGCTTTGCTGTTCTCCATGTGAACAACCTCCTCGGAGTCTGTCAGACATTGAGGGGAACTTGGGTGGGTTACTTCAATGTTTTGGGATGCTTGGGATTTTGGAGCTAAGCAATAAGGAAACAGGCATAAAATCCATTCAGTTTTAAGTGTTCTGCTGGCCTGTCTCAGTGATTCAGCTATAGTTGTGGATAACAGAAGTCAGATTGTATGATGTTGAATATGCTAGTCAAGCGACCCATTTCCCATAGTATCTGTGAGGCCATTCTCCCATTTCTCACATTGGCTTACTTAGAACGTTAGCTGAAAAATCAGCAGAAGCCCTCGGCAACTTCATAAACTGGTTTTATCCTCATGATTTGCTCCCGCCAGTTCTTTGCTGTAAGCCTACTTGTTTTGCTGTAGAAGTGAGCGGGTTATTGCTGCTCATATTTGCTGCTGGTGTCTCAGAATCATCACTATGAAAAGCAAGGTATACATAAATGTATGTTTTGCATCCTGTTCAAGTTTTCTTTTGTGGTGTTGCAGTTCACGGTCTAGCGCACGATGGCCGAGTGCTGTGCCATTGAGAATCCTTACGGAATCAGTGTGATTGTGAGTGCTGTGAGTTCTGCTGTGCCGCAGGTGGCAGCAAGTGTGCCGGGCTGTGTCTTACCCAAGGTCTACCTTTGTTCACTTCCCAGCGGAAGCAGTAGTCATGCGCACGTGAACTCCCGGGTGTCTGTGCCTTCTTTGGATGTGGCTCACGTAGATCTGCCGGAGCTGGAAGCAGAGGACGCGCTGGAGTTGCAGTTGCAGCGACTTAGTCTTCCTCAGTTCTGCATCTCCGTCCTGGAGGCCGCGGCTCCTCTGCTGCGAACAGGTCGGCAGAGTCACAGTTTGTGTTTCTGTGTCTCCACAGCTGAGGGGCTCGGCTCTGTTCTGTTAAGGTTTTTAGTATCTATTTTTACTTATCTTTACTAAGACATTAATAAGCCCCTTCCCCCTTTTTACTTTACTAAACGTGGGTGCCATGCTGATATTCAAATAGAATAGTCTATTCATGTTTTTTTTTTTTTCTTTCTTTTGCCATGGCCTGCTTTTATATTTTAGATTTTAACACTAACTATAAAATTTAGGTGAAAAAAGTTAAGAAAGATACATTAAGACCAGCAAAAAAATTCACTTTCGCTCTTTAGTCACTGAGTTACTCTCTGCTGTTCACTCTTAACATCCATGTCTTTTAAAGAAAGGTTTATTTTTATGTGTATGAGTGTTTGTGCTTGCTGCCATGGAGACCAGAGAAGGGCACTGGACCCCCTTGAGTGAGTAACAGAAGATTATGAATGGCCATGTGGGTGCTGGGAAGCAAACCTGGGCTCTTCTCAAGAGCAGTCAGTGCTCCTAACTGCTGAGCCATCTCTCCGGCCACATTTATATCTTATAAGCCAATGGTAACCAAACCCCGTAACTAGATTCCTAACCTTTATAAGAAAGTATTTTGTCTTTAAAGAAAAACACAAATATTCTGGGTCACATTTTACTCATAAGAGCTAAGTTTGCTTTTCCTAAAGGGTGGTAACGACAGTGACACTATGGCTCATCTCTGCAAGAGCCTATTAATGAAGCTCAGTATTTAGTCCCACCCAGTGTGCTGAGTCATTGGTGTCAGTATTCAGGCATCTGCGCTGGCCTGTCCTTGGGGTCTGACAGGACACACCCTCAGCTGCAGCCACTAAGAGCACCACCTGTGCACATTCACTGCTTTCCCTTTTAAAGGAGTCCTGCCCATCTCCAGTTCTCCTCTCCCTGTTTCTCTCTCCTCCTCTCCCTCTTTCCTCTTTCCTGCTGCTCCAGTCTTTGAATGCCCATCTCTTATCTCCCATTTTCTTTTCCCCTAATTAAAAACAAACAAAACAAAACAAAACCCTCTGCTTGAACTCTGTTTCATGGTGTCTTCCTATCTCAAGCTGCTTTTCTTAAATTGCAACAATTAGTACTTGATTTCATGAGCATCTTTCTTGTATTTGTCAACAACCCATTTTCTCCTTCAGCAATGGTAGGTAGTATTTTTGTCCTCATGTTTTCAAAGGGGGAAACTAGGGTTTAAAATGATCTTCAGGCTTTCCTAATGTCAGATGGCCAATAGCAGGGACTTGACCAAAAGCTAAATGTTGGTAGGCCCTGCTTTTCAACATTTTTCAATGAAAACAAAGTATCAGAAGAAGTAACGATTTTTATTCTGTAACTCTATACGTTCCTCCCTTGGTTTTGGAAATTGGTTTTTATGTTTTCTAGGCAAGCACTCACCCCTAAAACTATACATTTTAGTAATTGATAAACTTGTCAAGACATAAATATAAGGAAGTTTTCCTCGTTAGCTTAATTATGGAAAAAAATTCCATATTAGTAGTTAAAATTTTAAGGTTTTCTTTTGTTGTTGTGGTTTTCCTACTTGGAGGTGATGGAGAAGAAAGTAAAGTAAAGATGTAAATTTGGGAAGCATTTATGTCTCGGAAAATCCTATCCCCTTCCTTGCCACAGTGGGGATCGTGGCTTCCGGGAGTGTGAGTGCACATGCTTTCACATGCAGACAGTGCTATGTGATGGGAGAGTTGAACTTTGGCATCATCAAGTGTTTCTGTTTATTTGTCTGGTATGGTGGGAAGAACGGTTTTAGACTTAATGATTTTCCATTTAACCTTTCTTTAATTTGCTGTAAAAAGTCAGATTGATAATTATAAAGCTATATCTTGCACATAAAAATTTCTAAATGTTCACTTGCCCTTTTGCAGTAAATTATTGCATAATTTGTAATTGTTCAGTATTGTAAGAGGTGCAGAGAGAGAGCTTGCTCCAGCTGTTAATGAAAAAAATGGATGTAGATCTCTGTGATTCAGGAGTTTGTTTAACTAATAATTCATTATGAGCTAACCTTTAAGATAAAGGATAGGACAATCTTATTTGAAAATTTGCCTCACTAGAGTTTTGGAAATGCTTTTGTTTCCGTCTATGCAAAGAAAAAAGATTAATGGTTTCTTTTTGAGGAGTGTTGGTTTTGTTCTTTTGAGATAGTCTGATAATGAGGCTAAGAACAGGTTATGTAACCCAGTGCTTGCATTACATACATAGTAGTACATACTACTATGTCTAGTTAGCACAACAACTCTTGGAATGTTTGGGTAGCATTTTTTTTTTTTTGTTTTTGTTTTTTTTTTTTTTGTTTTGTTCTTTTTGTTTTTTAGGCAGAGTGTCAGGTGCCCCAGCATGGTCTTAAACTTACTACATAGCTCAAGATGACTTTGAACTTCTGATTTTCATGCCTTTCACCTCTTGAGTAATGGGTTCAGAGGTGTGCTTTACCACACCTGTTGTAGGCCATACTGGGAATGGAATCCAGGGCCTTAAGCAAGCTAGACTTACCAGCTAGCTACATCCTTAACATTGGAGAGGGTGTTTCTTTTTTATATTAATTTATTTTTTAATTTTATTTTACATATTGATCCCAGTTCCCCCTCCCTCCTTCCCTGCCTCCCTTCTTTCCTCTCCTCCTTCCCTCTCTCTCCCTTTTTCCCTCTCTCCCACTCTCTCATGGCCCCCAACCACCCTCCCCTCCCATCCCCCCATTCCTCATGTAGGGTGATGCCCTCCAAGAGGGGTCATCTAAATCTGCCAAGTCATTTGGAGTAGGGATTAGGACTTCTCTCCTGTTTCTAGGTTAAGGGAGTATCCTTCCATGGGGAATGTGCTCCCCAAAGTCCTTTTGTGCACCAGGGACACATCCTGGTTCCACTGTCTGAGGTCCCTTAGACTGCTCAGGCCTTCTAACTGAGACCCATGTTCAGGGGGCCTGAGTCAATTGGAGGGTATTTCTTATAATTTCTTTAGTGTATGATGTAGTGTGGGTAGACATTTATTCTTTTTATCACTGTGGTATGGAATTAGCTTTCTTTGTGACTGTTATGTGTGAAAATACTCATCTATGACAAAGCTTAAAGCTTGTGGTAGTAGTAGATAGATGTGGTGAGAATGCATTCTCTAAATTTGCTTGTTTTGTTGTACGTAATGTGTAACATGGATAGTCTCTGAGTTTGAAATTGCTTTAAGTCTATTTCATAGTAATTTCTGTTGTTTCTACTCTCAAATAATCTTTCCACTTAAGAGCACATTTGATTTGTTGTAGTGATTGTGATATCCTCATTCATCTTGCCAGCAGTTTAAAAAAACTTCAAAGAGGGGAAATAGGACATTGAGAGCATGCCTAGCTAGAGGAGCCAGCTGATTACCTGAAAATGGAGTGACTTTTCCCGCTTGCCTTTCTCCTGTTTCTGTGTCTAGGCAGCAGAGAAATGATCGTAAGAGTTCTGGAACTGCTCTCAGAGGACATGATGCTCATTGGACAAGCAATTTCGCCTGAAGTCTGGGATGACAGCAGCCTCTTTGCTATAGATGTGGTGAGACTCATCGTGTTCAGGTTGCAGTAGTTTTTACTTTCTGGTGATGGATTTTGAAATGGAAGTGTAAGCCAGATAAACCTCCTCTTCCCCCAACTTGGTTTGGTCAGTGACTTACCACAGCAAAAGGAAGCAAACTAGGACAGATGTTTGTTCTCCACTTTCTGTATTTCATTTGGTAGGTAATTTCAGAAATACACAGTAGCTGTTTTATAGCATAACATTTAGGAGATCTATAAATTACCAAAGTTTAATTGTTTTTGGTGCTAGAGATTGAACCCTGGACCTATTGCACAAGAATTTTACCACTGAAACACATTCTCAGCCCTCAGTGTATTTTTATATAATTGCAAACTATAACTTTTTTTTGACACTTCAGTGTAGCATAATTTTGTTATGAGCAGCTTTTTCCCCTGTCGCAGGTCTGGTCTCGCCGCCATGCCAGCCCCCAATTAACACGCAGAGACTCTGTATTTGATACAATGCTGTTGGCCAGTTACTATCATTGTTTATCGGCTAGCTCTGTCTTAATGATTAACCCATTTCTACTATTCTAAGTATTTCCACGTGGCTCATCTTACCAGCCAGAGCGTCTGGCGTGCTACCTCTCCATGCTGACTCCTCCTTACTACTTCCTCTTTCCTCCTTGACTCCTAGTCCCTCCTATCTTCCTTTCCTATTGGCCAGCAGGGCTTTATTATTAACCAATACAAGAAACATATTTACAGAGTGACATCTCCCATCATAATTTGTCATTTTTATCTTTTATTTTGCAATTATTTGAGAAGCGTTTTTCTTGAATGTTAATTCTTACCACCTAGCTGTAGCTTCAGCCCATGTGATGACTTGTAGTTACTGAATTTTCTTTGTTATTGTGATTATGTCTGTCTATATTTAGTTAAGATTTGTTTGGGCGTTAGAAAATGGGCATAAAACACAAGTAAAATACATACAATGCAGATATTTACCCAATAAACAGTTGTGTGTTAGTTAGCTTTCTGATGCTATAATGAATGCTTAAGGTAATTAACTTGTCAAGGGAAAAGGTTATACAGTTTTGGACTTTACAGTTTAAAACTAAGTAAACCTAGTTGCTTTGGGTTTCAGGCAGGTGTGTGTGATAGAAATGGTGGTCTTTGTATGATGTTAATTTGCATACTTCATGGTCAGAAATCAAAAAGAAAGGGAAAAAGGCTAAGGGTCCTTCAGACCTCTTCAAATGAAAGTCTCCAGGGACTTAAACGATATTCTACTGCGCTCTACCTCCTGATAGCTTCACCCTGGAGACCAAACCTTTTAGCATTATACCTTGGAGGGCATTAAGCTTCTAACTATAACAGAACCATGTATACAAAAACCTACGGTATTACTTTTTTAATGATACATGAAAAGATAATATAAATGGTATCTGTTTTCAAGCCCTTCAATTTTTTTTTTAATTTTTTTTTTTTTTGAGACAGTATCATGTATCCTAGGCTAGCCTCCTTACTTGCTGTATAGTGAAAAATGGTCCTGAATTTCTGATTTTATCTCCACTTCTCAAGTGCTGGGATTACAAGCATGAGATACCTAGACAAGGCACTCAAGCTAGGGCTTCCTGCATGCTGAACAATCATGTAAACAACTGAACTACATGTATAGTCCCAGATAAAACAATTCTTCATCTTTATTTTTCTTTGAAGTTATGCTCCTCATAGTACTTTTTTAAAAAAGTTCCCCCTCCCTCACATATTGAAGGTTTTCAGCAAGTGATTTTATCCTTAGAAATGTAAGAAGTGGATTATCCAGTTTCTTCTTAAATTAGCTTGAAGATTCTTGGCCAGAACATTTATCTGTGAAAGTTAGTCATTCACTTTTTACTTTTAGTTGGTGACTCAATGAATTTTTTTTTTTTTTTTTTTGTAAAGGTTAAATCTGTTATACAAGTACCAGTTGGTACATAAGAAATGCTAGGTCAAATATCAGTATTTGAAATTATACATAATTTACTTAAGAATAAACACCTCCTTGATAAAAGCTAGTTTCTTCAGGGTTATATTAGAAGAAGCAAAAATCTGAAATTTGTTTTTCTTTCTACTTTGGTCAAATTTAAGATGGAAGATAGAATATTGTTGTTAACTCATTAAAGGAGTAACACTGTGTAATGTTCCAGTTTAGAAATTATGTACTTAAGGATATATAATCATATTTCAAGATAATTCTAAATAGTTCAGTTATATCTAACATTCTGTAATTCAGTTTTGTTAAGCACAGTGGAATGAATCTTCCCCTAGAATTAAGTAGTTTTATTTATTTGAAGTAAATAAAAAAATTTTTTTTGTTAAAACAGAAAATTTACTGCTAAGCACTTGCCAAAATTAGGTTTTTCCAGAATACCTCATTCTGCTTTGCATATAAAATCAGGTCTGCATTTTCCTTATACGCATGGTAATTAGGTCAAGGAGTTGGACTATGCCTTTCTTTCAGATAATGTCCAGCTCCTCCTGTTGTCCTTCATTTTTGTTTCATTTCAATCTCGTGATACTTTCATCATAGCTCACTTGCAAGCAGTCACTTTTTGTCTTCCTGTCTCATTGCTTCTAAATTCCCAATAATTTGCAATGAGTATCTGGTGTCCTTAATCTGCAGGTGATTTTCCATCTCAGTTTTCATCTGTACTGTGCTGGGAGTAAAACTTCTAGTGTGTTCTGTCATTGCTCTACTATTCTTTCCCATGGAAGCTGTCCTGTCATGAACCCAGGTAGTTAGAGAGCATGTCAACTATACCTAGTTCATTTATGCTTTATAATCTTCTTTATATGTTATATATACCTTTCAATATAAAAGATGCAATGTCCTGGTTAATTGGTGAGTTACATGGAAATTTATAATGGTGAAATATTTTCCTCTTGCAACAACATTACTACTTGAGAAGAAAGTTGATATAATTTGACTATTGCTTTTTAGTTAGTTGGCTTCTGTTTTATTATTTAATAACATTTGGATCAATTTGAGGATATATCTGTTAAATTACTTCCTCTACCCCATATTTGTCATTTTATTCAGCGCATATTCAGACACACATTTGAAGCAGGGTCCATATGAATGTGTGCTTCAATTTGGAAAATTAGGCAGTGGAAACAGGGAGGAGTTTATCATCCATTAAGCTTTTGTATTTTATTGTTTTTGTTATTAGTAAGGATTTTTCATTAAATACTCAAGAGCTGGTAGCATTTCTTTACAAATAAATGTTAACGCATTTGTCATTCCTTTGCACTTTTTAGTATCATCAGATGTTGGGTATTTTTGTTGAGTGGAATAAATTTTTGTGTTGAATTGTTAATGATAGTATTTTAACAATCATATTAGTTCTCAATAAAATTTGTATATTTACATGCAAGATTGATAGTTTTACTTAGTTTTGCTTGTTTGAATCTTTTCAGAAAGAGAAACTGCTCCAAGTATTGGGGTCTCTTGGAGAAACCATGTGTTACCGTAAAACCAGCTTTAGCTTGGAGCAAGCAGAGGCTCTACTAGTACATCATAGGATGGCCTTCGTCAGCATTGCACTTTTCACAGTTCGACTCTTGCAAACCCTTCTCCCTGTTGAAAAGGTAAGGGAGATAAGGCTGGGTGCTTGCACTGAACATTGAAAATAAGTAGCTATTTAATGGTGTGAAGGTGTTTTGCTTTAGGATATTTTCAGAATATGTGTGGTATAGCACCACAACTTGCCTGAGTCAACCCTGGGAACCTGACTGGGGTAATGAAAGGATGAAAATAGACAGGCACACAGACCCATGGGCAGAAAAGCTGGGATCAGGTGGGCCATGTGCCTGCAGCACTCAGAAACTAAGTGTATTTATTTTATACATCTGAATCAAGGACATGGGTCTATTGTGTGCTTCTGAACAAGGAGGTAAGTTTAGCTGACCTTGCTAGGAAGTCTCTGTTACTGTTCTGTTGTTGTGAGGAGATATCATGATTAAGGCAGCTTATTCAAGAAAGCATTTATTTCTCAGCTTGCTGATAGTTTCAGAGGGTTGCACACTCAGACACATATACAGACAAGCTGGGATTGGGTGTGCTCTCCGCTGTAATAGAGACACTGACACCAACAGCCATCCAGAAACTCAGTGTGGGGAGGTGGTTTATTGAATACAGCTGAACAAGAAAAGGCAGTTTAGTCTGAGTAGGAGATCTGTCTGTAAGGGGCAGGCTCAGGTTGTAGTCATCCAAGAGGAAGCTGTGGTTTCTAGTTTCTGCACACTGGTCATTCTTTCCTAAATTCTCATACTTGGATTGGAGGAAGGTGTTGCCAGTTCCCTGGGCCTGACTGGGGAAGGCTTTGCCATTCTCATGTGTCAGAGACATTGAGGTCAACAATACGCACTCATTCAGGACTTCATCCTCTCCTTACACATTTGCTCATGGCTTCCTCCACTCTCCACAATATCATGATTTTAAGGGAGACAGAGAAAATGACTCGTACCTTGAACAGTTTTGGCAAATCATTTGTTAGAAAGGATTTTTAAATTGTTTTTGCCTTTGTTAAATTTATTTGAGTTTTCTGTACTGGGATGTATATTTCTTCACTTGTTCATTTAATCAACATTTAATTTATTGCATTTGGCTAGTAATATTAGAAACTGCATATAGAATTGGTTAGAATTGGTCTCAGAACTTAGTCTTATCTAAAGCTTGTTATTATCTAATATATGTATTTACATGCTTGACTTGCCTGAGTACATTAAAAAAGATTTATTTATTTCATGTGTGAGTGGACTAGAAGTTGTAGATGGTTATGAGTTACCATGTAGGTGCCAGGAATTGAACCTTGGTCCTCTGTAAGAATAGCAGTTTCTCTTGTCCAGTGAACTATCTCTTCAGCTATTACTTTCATTTTTTAATAAGTTTGGGGTCACATGAAGGGCAGTGATCATGTCTTCAATTCTAATTAATTTTACTCTGTGATTTTTAATTCTAAAGCATATAGCAAGCCTTATAAATACCCCGTGTATATAGAGAGACTGACACACACATATGTATACCTATTTAATTGATAGATATTTTAACTGAATGGTTGTTATTGCAAATATACCCACACTCTCATCTCTGCAAGGGAGTAGTAGTATAGCTCTTGATGCTTATTGTTCATGGCAAGGTTAGCTGCTGTTTCTGTATAGCCAGTTAGATTTGTTACTTAGGCCTGTTCCCAAAATTCCTTGGCACATGTGATACATAGTTTCCAGCCTTTCAGAAATTATATCCTGGTTAGCATATGTTAATGTCATCTATTTTCTCTTGCTTTTACTTTTCAAAATAGGTAAGCAGTGCCTTAGCATCAGGGGTTGATCAAGTTTATTCTGTTTATTCCTTAATACTGTTAATACTGTTCTTTTTTTTTTTTTTTTTTTTTTTTTTTAACTTGCTCTGTACTCTCAGTTGCATATTGTACCTTAATACTGTCTGTGATTTATTTACTTATTTTTGGTGACACACATATATCTTGAAGGTTTTCTTTGGTTGCCTCCTTTAACCAGCAGTATAATTACTTGATATTTTGTCAGCTTACCTGTAGCATGTCTGTTTTCCGCCAGCCCACCCACCAGCCACTGGTCGGGGCTCACAGCCATGCCAGCCCCAAATAACACGCAGAGACTCTGTATTTGATACAATCCTGTTGGCCAGTTACCATTATTGTTTATGGGCTAGCTCTGTCTTAATTATTAACCCATTTCTACTTATCTAAGTATTTCCCTTTGGTCATCTTATGGTCATGCCGCTGGCATCTTCTTTCTCCAAGCTCTCCATTCTGACTCCTCCCAACTACTTCCTCCTTCCTCCTTGTCTCCTAGCCCCGCCTATCTAGTTTCCTATTGGCCAACAGGGCTTTATTAATTAACCAGTATGAGAAACATATTTCCAGAATAACATCTCCCATGACTTACCAAAATAATGTTTTTTAAAAAATGTGTGTTTTGTAGTAGTAAATATCCTGAGGTTTAGGGTCTAGAGAGATGGTTCAGGGCTTAAGAGCCTTTGCTGCTTTTGCAGAGGACCCGAGTTCACGCTTCAGCACCTGTGCTGGGCAGCTCACAAGCACCTGTAACTTAGCTCCAAAGTTATGATAGGATTTTGTAGGTACCCACATGTGTGTGTGTGTTTACATGTCACACAGACACACATAAAATGAACCCAATTGTTTGACTCCAATGGTTAATATTCAGCTCTTGGTTTTAGTATCTAAGCTATGTTGATGGTTGAGCTAATTATATGAATTCAAGTGTTAGTATGTCTTTTGAAAGTTCTTTATGTGATTTACATATTCTTTTACAAAGCTACTTTTCTACCCTCGATATTATTAAGCTTTCTTCTGTTCTAGTCTTTAGTGTTTTTTGAAAATCTACTTTTCTGTCTTACCTAGTCTTTTCTTTCTGAAAATTTGGTCTTTGTTTTAGATTATAAAATAATCTCTCAGAAAACATTTTAATATACAAAGAAGGATAAGAATTTACTTATGATTTCAAGTTAGTTTGAGGTTTTTCTTTTTTCCTTTTTTATTAAATTGAGAGTATCTATAAAAATTATGCTTTTGTGGTTCCTTATTATCTAATACACATTTCCATTTCCATTTAATAAGCACTTCATAAATTTTAATGGGTAGTAGTATTTTACCATAAAAATGTTCCATAATTTATAAAGGGATTCTTTTGGAAATTAAATTTAGGAATTTTTAAAAAATGTTATAGGGAATAACACTATGATAAGTATATATCTACGTGTGTTTACTCATATTGGATTAAGTCTGTATTATATTACTGGATCAAAATGAGCATAAGAAACATGTTTTTATTATAGGTATATTAAGAACAATCTTGCAGTTGTATGGGAGAATAAGTGAAAAAATTATGGAAAATATCATTGTGATCTTATTTGTGGAGAAATTATTAAAAAGAAGTACTTTTGAGACATTGAAAAAGTTGAAAGTGTTTTGAGCTGGTATTTCTTCTATTTATGGCTAAACACTACTTCTGAAATAATTAAGCATGATAACTTAGACCATTTAAAACAATTTTTTTAGGAGTCAAAATCCTATAAAATTCTATAAAGACTTTGTTCTTAGGCAACTTTTTGTTTTAGTGTTCAGACAAGCATGTCTGATTGTCTTTTGAGCTTTATTAATGTTTCTGCTTGTTGAAGCAACT
Organism: Cricetiscus sungorus; assembly: GCA_030556225.1. Classification (NCBI taxonomy): domain Eukaryota; kingdom Metazoa; phylum Chordata; class Mammalia; order Rodentia; family Cricetidae; genus Cricetiscus; species Cricetiscus sungorus. The sequence goes on from JANBXA010000651.1 coordinate 159,918,244, forward strand.
TATTTTCTTTTTTGTTGTTGTTTTTTTTTTGAGACAGTGTTTCTCTGTGGTTTTGGAGGCTGTCCTGGAACTCAGTCTGTAGACCAGACTGGCCTCAAACTCACAGAGATCCGCCTGCCTCTGCCTCCCAAGTGTTGGGATTAAAGGCAACTTGTTAATTTTCATTGCAAAGTAAATAAAATATTTTATGTATGTTTAATGGGTTTTCGTAGGCTTAAATATGATTTACAGATTGTATTAAGTACATTTTTTTATATATCTGTTTTACTTTTTAAAACTTATTATTGTGTGTGTACTTATTATTGTACTTATTATTCTGGGTACATGTGCCACAGTAGTAAGTCAGGATACTACTTATGGGAATTGGCTCTCTTTTCTGCACTGTGTGTGGGTCCTAAGAATTGAACTCAGGTAGACAGGCATGGTGACAGCTACCTTTGCATACTGAGCTATTTTAGTGGCCTTGACTATTTTAAAATGTAAGGTTATTTCTCTAAATTTGACTGTTAATGGCATAATGTTACACATCATTCATATACAGGCATTTTATAGTGTAGTTATTAATAAAAAAAAAAAAAGCTCTGGCCTACTTTAATGAAAGTGTGTCAGTTAATGCATTCACAATAACCTCAGAGGACACCAACATGCATCAATATCCCATCTGGAAACCAAACCAAAGCAGCATCCACTTGGATTAGTTTAACCAAGAGCGAATCCAAATTTGAATTCTCTGCTTGCCTTTTTGTGCCCTCTGCCTGTCTGCGGTTTGTAGTTAACTGGCCACTCTTTCTATGACCCATCCATTGTGTGTGTCATTGTCTGTGAGTTATGCCTGTGTCTGTGTCAGATGTCTCTGTGTGTATGCACGTGCATGTGTGTATCTGTGTCTGATTTTGTCATGCATGCCCTAACAAAGGGCTTTGCTCTGTATTTATTGAATACTACAGGAAACATAGCATGAGAAAGGAACAAAAATTCTTTACAGAAATCTTTAACAGAATTTTAGAAGAAAATAAGTTACTGGCCCCGAATAGCACTCAGCACTGCAAACACTTGTTATCAAGCTATATCCACAGATTGCTTTTGATGTTTCTAACAAATACTTGTTTTTGTTAGAAACAAAATTGGCTGCCCTCAGCAAATGATTACCACAACATACATTATTCTGGGTCAGAACATGCAAGGGTGTGAACTCAAGACTAAAACTGCATTTAGCTTAGCTTCTACAAACTGGGAAATACAAGGCATAGAAAGGTGGTTCCTTGTTCAAGGCAGATTAAACTTAAACAGTCTGAGTACACAGTAGGATAGCAGGTTAAGTTCACAGCCTTAACCCATCTCAAAGTACAATGTATTTCCACAGAATGCATAGGAGAAATTATGGCAGCCAGAGAACTACTTCCTGTGCCTTTTCCTTAATTATTAACCAGTTTTAGTTTTGTTCCTAGAATTTTGTAGAGAATATAATATCGATTCTATTTTCTAGTAATACTTAACACACATAATATATTGCCAGGTCATTTTGGAAAAATAAAAATTTACATTTAAAACACACATTTTACTTTGTGAAAAATTAAAATGTAGAACCCTAGTACTGACCTTGACTTTCATGTACTACCATATTTGTGATTCTTAAAGCCTTAGATTAATTCCATTTCCAGATAAGACCTATCAGTTACCTGAACTGTAAACTTGTTTATATGTATGTGTATGTGTAGAGTGTGTATAATATGTCCAGTATCCTTTTGTCTTTTGTTCTTGTTGAGCATAGATATTTTCATTGTTTTTTCTTTGTTTTTCTGAAGATAAATCAGTATGTGTAATTTTTGGTAGGACATTTGTGTTTTTAACTTACAGCTTACTAGATCAATTTTAGATCGTGCAGAAAATTGTAATTAATGTATTTATAGGTTACTTGTTATATTTTCTTTAAAATGGCATCTAAACAGAAGTCCTCGTGTCTCCATTGTGTATAAACGTGAAGTTTTGCTGCCCTCTGCCTGTGAGGAGCCACCAACAACTGCAAGGACATTTGAGCCCCGAAACTTGTCGTGCCATGCAGGTTTTCCTTTGCATACAATAGGTTTTGATTGTGAATGACTTTGAGGAGTATTCATATTTGGTTAAAATGTTGATTATCTTGTGAAAAATATTTTAGTTGTGTGAACTAAGTTGGGAAATAAAATGAAGGTTACTTTATTTAGGTAAGAGAGAGAGAGAGAGAGAGAGAGAGAGTGTGTGTGTGTGTGTGTGTGTGTGTGTGTGTAGGTGTGTGTAGGTGTGTGTAGGCAGGGCCTGGAAATACTAGCTCTGAACCGGAAGATGCAGAATTCAAGTGCATTCTAGGAATGTATTTGTATTCTTCTCAGCTTGCAAGCAGAAGGAAAAGCAGGGAGGACTTCATACACCCAGTCCTCTGGTCGTTAGTGATGTGTGTAAGGGCCCCTGATTGATGCTGCTGACTGAGTGATTCAGAGCAGTACACTTTGAAGTATAATGCGTAAAGAGATCTCCTCGACATCTTCTTACTTCTAGCTCTAAATTCTGATTCATCAGGACAGGGCCTGAGGGGCTGAATTTCTGCCTCCCCACCTGCCTCTTGCTGGGGACATAGAGCTTTGTGTTTTCTAGGCAAGAACTTTACCTCTGAGCTGAATCCCTAACCTGGATGTCTCCTTTTCTAAACAACTCTTAGATAATGCTGCACCATGCAAAAAATAAATTTAGGATCTTAGCACAGTGTTTTGAGTTGTTGGTGTAATAAAGTTCCAGGTACAAATATGTAGAGTGAAAATGTTAGAATCCTTGAGGGAAAAAGGAGGGAAAGGAAAGAAATTAATATTTATCAAGTACTATTATCTTAGAGTTTCTGTTGCTGTGAAGAGACACCATTACTCTTCTAAAGAAAATCATTTAATTGGCGCTGGTTTACAGTTTGAAGGGTTAGTCTGCTGTCATCATGGCAGGAAGCCTGGCAGCATGCAGGCAGACATGGTGCTGGAGAAAGAGCTGAAGGTTCTAAGTCTGGGTCAGGAGGCAGCAGGAAGAGAGAATGACACTGGGCCTGACTTGAGCATCTGAAGCTCATTCTCAAGTGACACACTTCCTCAAACAAGGCCATACCTCCTAATAGTGCCACTCCCTATGTGGGCCATTTTCATTCAAACCACCACAACTACGTATACTGTTCTTTGCTTAATGCTTAATTCAAACCAAGCTGTTACCTTTCTCACTGGAGTTGGGCATTGATCTTTTAAACTAACATGTAGTCAATGTGGAGGTTAGACTCTCCAGGTTATATTATTTCAGTAAGTGTGCCCCAGTCACCAGTTCTTCACTTGTTCCTCTTTGTCTTTTTCATTCTTTCCAATGTAGAAGACTAACCTCATGAAATATCTTCCTTTATTTGATCTTTAAATGTGATTTACTGGTTGATTTATTTCCAGGCAAGACATACACATATCGTATCATATCATACAGCTCATATCATCTATATCTTAGAGCTTTCTAGTGTTCCATTTTGATACCTCACTTGGATAGTGTTATCTCTAGCTCCTTACCTTAGACCTAATTCTTTGCTTCATAAGTGTTTTCTCCTTATAGACTTTGTTATTTCAATAAATAGCATCTCCATTTTTCATTTGTTGATTTCTTAGGCAAAAGTTCCAGTCCTTAAGAAGCATTTCCCTAGTTTGAAGTACCTGAGTTGAACCCAGTGTCCTTTGATCTGTATTATTGCAGTCAACTCTTCATTGGTTTCTCTATTTTTACCTTTGTGTTTTACCCTGTATTCTTTGCAGACTTGTCTCAGTACTTGCTTGCATCCTGTCAAGGGCTTCCATTTGTGAGCAAGTCCTTAAGGAAAATCAAAGCATTAATTGACCAGGTTCATCTTTGCCCATTTCCACTTCTCAGCACTATCTCTATCAGTCTACTTGGAGTTGTGTACTTACTGTTTCCTTTTATGTGACTGCTTTCCCCAAGATATCTGTATTTCCTGACTGGCCTGTTTCCTTTATTGTGCATGAGCATCTGGGAAGAGGGAGCCTTAGTTGAAGAATTGCCTCCATCACAGTATCTCGTGGGAAGTCTGAGGGTCATGTTCTTGATTGATGATGGTTGTGGGAAAGCCTGGTCTGAAGTGGACCATGCCATCTTTGGGCAGGTGGTGCTGGGGTGTATAGAGAAGAAACTAAGCAAGCCATGGAGAGCAAGCCAGTTTCCACGTTTCTGTGGAGAAGCCGTGTTTCTCTGTGGTCTCTGCATCAGTTCCTGCCTTCAGGTTCTTGGCTTGAGTTTCTGCCTGGATTTTCTTTGGTGATGGTTTGTAACTGGTAAGCCAAATAAACCCTTTCCTCTATAAATTGGATTTTGTCATGGTGTTTATCACAGCGACAGGAAGCACATTAGGACACTGTGATGTCACCTTACAGAGAGGTTATACTGCTTGATAGTAGTACTCCCCTTATCCATGCCACAGCACTTTCCTCTTTTCCATCCTGGTTTACAAATTTTTCTATTATTATTTCTAGCTACATCTGACATCATTTGAATGCACCATTTACACTCAGTTCACAAGGGCAGAGATTTTGTTTTGTTTCTGTTGTGTTCTCAGGATCTGCTACAGTGCTCACTGTTGTATTTTTAAAAAGTGACTCAACAGAGAAAGATGCCGTGTACCAGAGTTCAAGGGAGGGTTTTTTTTTATTAAGTGAAAAGGATCATAAAAAGGTGAAAGGGGAGTGGGGAGATCAGCCTTCAGGGACTGTAGCAGCAGGGAAAGGGGAAAGAGAGGCAGAGACAGAGGAGGCACAGAGAGAGAGAGAGAGAGAGAGAGAGAGAGAGAGAGAGAGAGAGAGAGAGAGAGAGAGAGAGAGAGAGAGAGAGAGAGAGAGAGAGAGGAGATCGATAGATAGATAGATAGATAGATAGATAGATAGATAGATAGATAGATAGATAGGTAGATAGGAACAGACAGACAGGGTGGGAGAGAGAGGGAGAGATGGGAGAGATGGGAGGTGGGCAGGGCCCTTTTTAAAAGGGAACATATTGAATAGGCACAGGTGATGCTCTTAGTGGCAGCAGCTGAGGGCGTATCTTGTCAGAACTCCAAAGGCAGGCCAGTAAAATGCCTAAATACTAATACCATACACAGGAGCAGAGGGGAGGCTCAGTTAATATACTTTGAGTGAATTATAGGTGAGCAGGTATGTGTTTTTTTCTTTTTCAGTAGAAGAGTTACAAAACAGTGGATGTTCTCTTGATTTTCTAATAGCTGCTTTCTTGAGCATCTAAACTTTCCAGTGGTTTTAACATAAAATTTGATTGCATTTTTGATCTTTATTTTCTATTTGTGAAGTCTTTTCAGGGCATCGTTGCAGTTGGTTTACTCTTTGTACTCTTTGTTCTCTTTACTCTTTTGGTCTGTTGGGGGCTGTCATGGATCTCCCAAATGAGCCACATAGGGAGTCTTATGAATGTCCTGTTTTAGCTTGGCTTATTTCTAGTCAGCTTTTCTTAAGTATTCCATTTACCCTTTGCCTCTGGGCTTTTGCCTTTCTCTATTTCTGTATGCCTTGCTTTTACTTTTACTCTATTGCTGGCTGGTTGGGTGGCTGGCCCCTAGTGTCCTTCTCTCCTGATCTCTTACTCCTTCCCTTGCTCCTCTCCCCAGATTTCCCCTCTTATTTATTCCCTCTGTCTGCCAGCCCTGCCCACTTCTCACTCCTGCCTACCTATTGGCCATTCAGCTTTTTTATTAAACCATCAGGTGTTTTAGATAGGCAAAGTAACATAGCCTCATAGAGTTAAACAAATGCAATATAAAGGAATGTAGCACATTCAGTTATTGGGGTAAAAACCTAATAGATCAAGAAAGCAGCAGAGGCATGACCAGCTGTCCCTCCCCTCCCTTTCTGTACTTCCCAGATTGCAGAGGGCTGTGAATCTTTCTAAGCCCCTCCGTACTCTTTCCTGTGCCTCTCTATTGTGTTCTTTCCTGGGTCTTCCAAAATCTCTGTGACTAATTCCCATCAGCTAGTCATTGACTCCACCCCGATTCAAGGGTAATTTTATTAACAGTCTTAGATTGTCACAGTACAATAAAAATATCCCACAACAGATTGAACCATCTCTTAATATTAGACTTAATGCCATTGATGATTGCTGTTAAAATAGGACATGCATGAAATAAATCATGATTAAATCCAGTAATAAAGACATACTACTGAACCTGTTGAATGATTTTTCTTTAACTTTGACTTCACTACATTTCACTTCTTTAGTTAATAATTAGGATCTTACCATAAAACTAGAATCATTAGAAATCATTTCTAGTTTTAAATACATTGATTTTGGTTATAAAATATAAAGAGATACAATATGTTTGTCTTCTGTAGTTTTCTGTAACTGTTTGAAATATTATGTTGAGTTTCCTCTCATAAAGAGTACAAATCAATTTTTGCTTAAATAAATAAAGATGGCTTGAATTAGTGTTGTATTGTTTCATGTGGTAAGCCATGCATCTCATGCTTGTTTACGTCAGAGAAAATGTTTCTGCCCTCAGGAGTGTCTGGCTTCATGCTTTGCTTCTTAGCAGAGGTATAAACAAGGAGCAGCTCTAAAGGAAGAATAATTGTGGGTGTTGATCCAGGAGGAGGAAGGAATTCAATCTCCAGGCCTGGTACAAAGAATTCCTGTTTGGACTTCAGACATTTTGGGCAGAGAAATTGCATTGACTAAAACATAGAAGTAGACAATATGTTGATATATTGGGAAATACAATTTTCTCTTGAAAAAACATAGAATTTTGTTAGATAATAGAGAAACCATATTTTACAGTATGTTTCTAACAAAGCACTTTAGAAAACATTTACCTTTTTTTTTCTTTTTTCATCAAGGCGAGTGAATTTTTGCCTGAGTCCATGTCAGCAGCATTATTCCTTGTCTCTTTGGACATGCCCATTTCTTTGGAATATCCGGAGATTCACGATGCTGTTGTGGCATATTTGGAACAGCTGGATTCTGAAAACTACAGCATTTATAAACGAACTGCAGAGGCTGTTTATTCAATCGAATGTACCTGTAACTTCCTATCCGATGTGGGGAAAGAGGTAAAATATTTTGCAAGTATCTCAAATCTTTTTGGTGAAGGGTTTAGAAAATCTAATGTATACTGTTCCAGCTGATAGATGTACAAAAAGTTTGCTAGGTGTATGGTACATTTTTATAAAATAGAACTATAGTCTGATTAAAATAAGGATATGATTTGCACAAAAGAAACACAGAGATTTTAGTGTACCAAATAGTGTGTTTTCATAGAAGTAGTTATGTCGGAACTGAGTGATTACTGATTTAATCAGAATTGTGATAGCTACGTTAATGCATGCTTAAAGACTTGTAGGTAAAATTTTGTTTGAATTTTTTATGACAGTTAATATGTTTCATGCAGAACCTGATATTTTTGTTGCTGTTAATTGCAGTCTTGTAAGATAGTTTCTTGAGATACAGTATCAAAGCAGTATTTATTTCCATTTATTTCATTTAAAAATGTTATTGAAGCATAACATAATATATTGAAAAACTAGTGGATCCTAGAGATAACATTGCTTTGAGTAGAGGTATGTATAGCATCTGAGAATACCAAAATGGGTCCTGCACACAGTTCTTACTCCTTTTGAAGTGTCTTTGAATCTCATGCTTATAATTTTTCTTTATTTGTTCATCATGATGTTTTTTCTTATTTTTTGCCATATTCCTTTTCTTGGCACCTTCCCCTGTCCTGGGGATGGAATCTTAGGCCTTATACTTGTTAGGTAAGCACTTTGCTGCTGAAGCTGAATTAAGCCTCCAGCCCTTTATGTTTACTTTTCTGTTTGATTTTGTAAGTTGACCCGATTGGCCTTGTTCATTTCCTGTTCCTGGTAATGAATACCAGGCCTTACACCTGGCCTAAGCCTCCTCAATATCTGGGATGAAGGCCCGAGCTACTGGCCTGGCTCACTTTTTGTCACTTCTTGAGGTCCCTGGCTTCCTGTGTCTTTCTTTACACTTTTAAATCACATCTTTAAGTGGATATTTATTTGACATTCTGCAGTCTTTTGGCTGTGTATCTATAGATGCCTTTTGTTTCCAGAACTTGTGAGGATGGTATATAGGGATGGTAGGTGATAAAATACACTAGTATTTTAGTCACAAAAGTCACAAATGAGCAAAGGAAATGAATGGTCTCTGGCAGTATTTCACTACGATTTCCCCTACAGTTTGTCTTCTAGATTGACATCTGTAGATTGATTCTTTGGAAAGTAGATTTAAGCAAACATGAACAGGGTCTCTGAACAGTTTAATTCCTTGAAGGGACTTAGCTAACTATGAGAATTTTATTGTAGAAGAATTTCATGTTTCCTATCCCTTTTCTCTTTTATTGCAGGGAGAAAAGAATCTCATAGAATTAGTGGAGCTGGCGGACCAAGCCTTGCGTAGCTTTTCTTACCATCAGCATTCTCTCCTAATAAAGGAAATCATCTGCATTTGCTCAAAGATGTAATATTTCCTTTTTTAAACGTGACAAATAAGTGCAGTGTGTGTGTGTGTACATGTGTCCATGTGCATGTGTGGGCATTAACATGGATATGCCAATACAGGAATGATATTCATGAACATGGTTATATAATATATAATATAACATGGAATAATATAAATGGCAATGACCTTCATGTTTCTTATTTTAAATTGTTTTATGGATTTCACTATTAAATTGTATAGCTGCATTAACTAGCTAACTGCTTTATTCAAGAGTTAGCTTTAACAGTGTCATTCCTGTAATGAAAATGAGCAATTGTTAGATTTGTAAGCATTTGTAGCCATCCCTGTCAACTACTCAGACAGTTGTTAGTTTAGGTAGTCAGAGGCAATGGCTCACACTTACAGGCCCAGTGCTCAGGGCACAGAAGCAGAAGATTCCACTTGAAGTTCAAAGTCAGCATGCACTCCATGGTGAGACCCACTCTCAAAAAATAAAGTCAAGGCAGAAGTGATCCCCCAAGTTTAAGATTTCTTTATATAACTTTTATAAAATTACTAATTTCCTTAAATGGGTTTTTAGAAAGCATTATGCATTGGTTGATTTATTTTGAGGATACTGGAACAGATTCCTGTAATAAATTCCACAACATGACAAATATCAGTTAACTTTGAATTTTAATTTAATTTTTTTATTAATGTGTATGGATAACATGCCGTGACATATGTGTGTAGGTAGGAGAACAGCTTTGGAGAATTGATTCTCCCACTGTGGAATCTGGGGATTGAACCTCCACCCTCGAAGCTGTTTCACTGGCTCAAGTCCACAAGTCATTTAATAATTTTTTTTTGTTGTTGTTGTTAAAATTTCATTCTTTTTGTATAAGAAGAATACAAATTCTTTTTGTATAAGAAGGCTGTGTAGCCTTGGCTAGCCTGGAACTTTCTATTGACCAAGATAGCCTGGAATTTAGTAATCTGTCTACCCATGTCCATAGTACTGATTTGAAGGTTTGTGTCACTATACCTGGCTGCAAATGAGTTTTTAAGGATGTCTTTGTTTCTTTCTCTGTTTCTTAAGAGAGAGTATTTTTTGCCTGGTAATTCATGCCAATGAAGTTAATTAAGGGATGCTCCCACACAAAGGAACTGGAGTAGGAGGGGTTCTTTTCCGACATGCTCTGTGATCCTTTGCTTAGTAACTTGCTGGCCTCAGTTATTTTGGCTTTTTTCTTTCTTCTTCTTTTTTTTTTTTCCAGTTGGAAATCTGCACAGGCTAGTCCATTACTACAGGGGGAGAGTCAGAAAGTGTTTCTCCGTATGCTGTCGCACCCATGTCCACAGATGAAGATGGAGACTTACCAGTGCTGTCTGGAGATTGTGAAGGTGGGGCTTTTCTTTTGCTTGTTTTTAGAACTAACTAGTTAATACGAGAACAAAGAATGGATTCTCATGCTACACCTCTAGAATTAAATTTCCTAAGAACTGTGTTCCATAAGTAGATGGTAGTCATTTTTGGTCAGCTCTGTGAAAGTTGCACTGTTAAATTTCCTTTGTCTTCCTAGTCTCACTGAACAGCTTATTAAATCTAACAACTCCTGTAAGTCTCTGCCCTTCTACACCTACTAAGAGTAGGTGCATCTACTCTTGGTGATGGTGTGTATCTTTCCATCCATGTTCTTAGGATATATGTTTACTGTATATACATGTTCTTATAAATAAAGTATATTATTGTTTTTTTTTTTAGCCTAATACAGTTTCGTACTATACAGGTTTTTGCCAAATGTTTAGTTTATCTGAAGGATTTGAGATCTATTTAGTTAACTCATCTTTACTGTTAAAAGTTTGCTTCTTTTTTACTTAATGTTGAATATTTAAGTTGAATCTTCTTTTTACTGAAACAAATTTTTCAATCCAGAGTGCTAGATCTTTAATCCATGCTCAGATGACACTATGCCCATAAGAGATGATTTTTAAAAGCTTTAATCTTGGTAGCATCATGTAGGAGACAGGTATAGGAGGCATATAGAAGGAATTATTATACTTGTGGAAGAATAGGCTGAAGCTCAGAGAATTGTGTGTATCCTAAGGAAGTGATAGCTATTTTAAAACATTAATTAAGGCTGAATCCTTAGTTCCCAAAAGTTTAGAGTATTCTTTGTGGGTTTAGGTTAATAGTTAAAATTAAATATAATGTATATGCATATAAGTATGTGGGACCACATGTATATATTTTGACTTGTGAATTATTAGTTTTAAGGACAGAGTAATTTCCAGTAGGGAAGGAATTGAGTTTAAGTTTGTAACTCATTATTGCATGTGTTTCTATGTATTATATTTTCATTAATTTCTATTAATATTTCTAATCACTTCTGTTCTCTCTCACATAGTGTCTAACACAACATTTTCTGTTATAATTGAGAAAGGATTTGATGTTTTCTTCTTCCGTGTACTTCATATATTTCTTTTCCAATACTTTTTTTTCTTTCTTTTTTTTTTCCTTTTTTCTTTTGTTTTTCTTTTTTCAAGCTTCAGTAAATCAAGTCACAAATCAAACATATCAGGTTAAGGTTTTAGAGTTTTGTCATGCCTTTTATATCTGTTGATTTTTAGGGGTTAGGGTTGTTTGGTTATTTATGAAGATTTTGATCATTGGCAGAAGATTACTTAACACACATAAACTTGAACAACGAGGTAGAAAATCATATTAGCTAAAAGAACTTTTTAATGATGTGAAAACTAAAATTGGAACTAAATTGTAGACAGAAGAAAGAGAATTCTTTTAGAAAAATTATTGTCACTAATTTAAAAAAAATTTGTATTATTTTACAGGAATGTTTAGGTGTCCATAATGTCACTAAACCTGTATCTTCACTTTGTAGTGGAATTCATTTTCTGCTTCATCCAAAAGTTCTATATGAAATCTCTGCATTTGGTATTCAAGAGCCCAAAAATGAGGTATGATATGTTAAAAATATATACAAAAGCTTACTCTACCAAGTCAAAGAAATGCTCTAATAAAATTGGATAGCTTCATGAGAAGCTTCAAGGAAATATGTGCTTGATATATTAAGTTCTGATATCAGTTACATAAAAAGAAATGTTAAAGAAAATGGATAAGTCAAAGTACAGAATACACTTGATATTATACAATCGGATCAACATTTTACTTAAGATATCCTCTTAGATGTAAGGAACTAAATAGTTGTTATTTCAGATTTATTGCTAAGGGTAAAATAGCAGAAACTTAAGGGAAAAAAACTCATTAGTATCAGAATATAGATGATATATGGACAGAGGAACATTTGAAGCAAGAGAAGTTAATTTTGTACCTTTTCAGATTTGATAAAACATTGCAGGTCTGTGAGAGGACTCGGGGACATCTCATAGCATGGCTGTGTCTGTTGTTGCCTAGGTGAATGCTGCTGCCAAGGCCATTATGTTGTATCTGCTTCAGGGACGATTGATGATGACAGCATTGACCTGGAACAAGTTCATCGAGTCTCTCTGTCCTGTCATTCCAGTGTTACAGGTACTGTGCACAATTCACTTTTTACGATACCATTTGTCTTTGGTTGGTTGTCAGTGATTTAAAAGAATGCAAACAGCAGAACTGTCACATTGTGATAAAATGAAGCAGAGCCCTGAGGGCACTGGGGAGAGCTGAGCAGGAGGTGGGTGGCGGTCATGTTTCTGCCAAAAGGTTAAACAAGGATAGCCAATTTTCCCGTGTAGACTTTACATGTCTGGGTAGCAGGTCAAAAAGTATTGACTGCAAAATAGAGCTCAGCCTTTTATAAAGGCTTTGAGGCAAAGCCGGCAGTCCTTGTTAAGCAGACATTGCATAATTAGCATGCCTCATGCATTCTATTTGTGCATGAATTTAATTACACGGATACTTTGATTAATGAGCTCCAAGGCACAAAGCTTTCTTAAGCAGTCCTGGGCATTGAAGGAATGAGGAAAGTTTAAGTCCCTACCTCCCTTGGTTGGAAAGGTAGAGCTAGGTCCCACAAGCTTACTTGCTGCGGTCCTGTTGTAGGGGAGTCAGGATAAAGAAGTGAAGTAGTGTCAGACTACCAGATGAGTTTCACACAAGTGGCTGGCCCCAATAACTCGAGCCACCTTTATGGCTTCAGAACAATCATGTTTTTTCATACTAGCAAACATCTTTTCCCCTCCCTCCAACATTACTCTCTGGCAAAAAAAAAAAAAAAAAATAAAATAAAAGGATATGTTAAATATGTTTTTTCCCCCTCTATCTTTTACATCAAAACATCTTTAAACCAAAAGCAACACATCATTTTGCTAGCTTGGTCAAATATTGAACCCACAGGCCAGTTTGATCTATGTAGTTTTTTGATTCATGTTCCCTTTCAGACGCTAAGCTTTGTCAAATTGGCAGTTAAAGCTTTCTCGGACATTTAAGGATGCGCTCTCTTTTTTCACTTTTATATTACCTGTATTGCATTGTGTCAGTTGATGTGAAAAGTCTGAAGAACAAATGGCTGTAATTCACTGGAAACAGACTGCAACATCCTATGGACAGTGGGTATGTTTACAGTGGACACAGGTTTTAGTGTCAGAGCTCACTGGTCTAGTTTTCCACATGAAGTTCTCCTGTTTCAGTCTGTTTGGAGAGGGTGAAAGATCTGTCAAGTATCTTGAGTATGGAAGTACTACTGCTAGGTTCTAGGAAAACAGAAATGTCAACATATTTTCCTTAAAATGTATTTTAAAAAATTATTTTACTTTTAATTTACTTTTATTTCAGCTCCTTATCTCACATAGGTTATTTTGAAAGAAACTCTTGTTATTCAACTATCTTGAGGAGAATTGATAGATTATATGACAAGCCTGTATAATTACTATTATTTTCAACTTGAAAACAGTATGTATAAAACCGAATGATAACTCCTCTTAAAAACAATCCTTAGGGCTATGCTGATCCAGAAGATCCTTTAGGAAACTGCATTCTCCTTCTAAGCAAAGTGAGCCCTGAGGCAGAAGGCATTCTCCCTTGTACTATACGGCTGAAGTCTGTGCTGCGACTTTTGCTAGTGAAAAAACCTTCGTGAGTACAGTGTAACCTTCTGAGTAAAAGAATATTAATGAATGTGTTTTAGGAAAGTGTAGTAATTATATGACTCTGAAACAGTAGAACTAAAGAACTGAAGTACAAGGGCAAAAAGCAGCCACGATCTTTGCACAATATCACAACAGTGGTCTCTGGCCCAGTTGCTGATACTGTTCTTCTCAGAAACCTCTTGATCTGAGCCTCTGTGTTCCACATGGTTCTCAGTACTACTGTCTTCTGGGCTTCTGCTTGAGTGGATAGACTGTTAAGCACAGCCTGCATCATGCAGCCACTTTCCTAGTCCAGAGTCCTAAGGTCTTTCACATTTCTCCAATGTTGTCAGGCCTGTCACAGCCTCACACAGCCTGTCACTCATGGTACCAACTTTTGTCTTAGTTTCTTTTCTGTCTCTACCATGACAAAGGGAACTTATAAAAGAAAGCATTTATTTTGGGCCTCAAGGTTCCAAAGGGTTAGAGTTCAGGACCATTTTAGCAGGGAGCATGGTAGCAGGCAGGCATGACACTGGAGAGAGGGAGGGAGGGAGGGAGGGAGGGAGGGAGGGAGGGAGGGAGGGAGGGAGGGAGGGAGGGAGGGAGGGAGGGAGGGGGAGGGGAGGGGAGGGAGGGGAGAGGAGAGGAAAGAGAAAGAGGGAAAGGGAGAGCACTAACTGAGAATGTTTTGGGCTTTTAAGACCTCCATGCCCACTCCAAAGTGACACACCTCCAACAAGGCCATACTTGCCAATTCTTCACCAAATACAGACTCTGCATTCAAATATATGACCCTTCGAGAGTCTTTCTTCTTCAAACCCATATCTTACAATTCTGTTTTTATACTGGGCTTCGTCACCATGTTACCTAGGCTGTTCTCAAACTCCTGTGTTTAAATGATCCTTCGGTCACATCCTTGTGCAGTTGGGGGTACAGATCTGGCATGGAGGTTAACTGAGGTTGACTGTGTTATTTAGTGTCTGTAAGTTTACTCAATCATTATTAATTATTCTCAGTTTCTGATGTTATTTTATATAACAAAATTGACTATATGAAAGATTTTTTTGTAGAAACAGGACAATATTAGGATGGCAGTCTTTATGTGGGTAGTTGTACTTTATATTGGTAATTCTGTGTATTTATATTTATAAGCCTATTTATAGATATTTACATGGCACAAAATACTAATTTAAATACCTTGTATTTTTAGGGTCCGTTCACTAGCATTAAAGCTTTTAGCATTTTACCTTACCAATGAAGAAGGGGCTGATAGAAAGCGCCCATTCATAGACGCCAGAGTTCTCTCCCGAGTTACTAACCTGTTTATTGTGAAAAAACCAATTGACCTTAAATTGGATGACAGAAGAGAGCTAGTTATTAAGGTAACTATAACTTTTGAGTTTATTGCTATGTGGTAATTCGACACATTTATATAGCATATATTTTATGTGATCATTTTTGGACTGTGTGTTCATAGGGAGGGAGATAGGTAATTTGGGGCCAGTTTCTTGTATTCTATATTGATCTGGCTTCTGGATGCATTTGTTTACTGGGCAGATACTACATAAGTGTATTACTCCCGACAGTTGAGAAAAAGACCACTACCACTACAGTTTAAAACCAGTTTTGAAGCAAATTAAGTACTGGCCAGGTTGATGGATTCTCTGGCCAGGTACATCTCGGGGTTCCCAGAAAATGATCACAATGCATGCCTTGCAGAAGCTTTAAAAGGCAACCCCACAAGGCCACCATATTTTCTGCAACATGAAAAATAAAAGACCCAGAGACAGATATTTGGGTTCAAGCTTCAAGCTAAAGATCAGAAAAGCAAAGCAGCCGGCCACTAGCTCTTAGCTCTAGTGCTGACTAAAAGGGTTGATCCACGAGCTCTTCACCAAGCCTTAGACTGCTGCCTCTCCAGAATCCAGAGACTATCTCAGAATCCTCAGTGTGGCTGGAGAGTGAATACCAGCTCTGAGACCCTGTTCCTGTCTTAAATTCCTCTCAGGAGTCCTGGGATTAAAGGTGTGTGATCCCCATTTGCTTTGATCACCTTTGTGTGAGCTGTTTTTCTTTAGGACTAGATCAATTTTGTGTAGCTCAGTGTGGCCTTGAACTAACAGAGATCTGTCTGTTTTCCTGAGTTCTGGGATTAAAGGTGTTTGCCTGGCTTCTATGGCTTGTGGCTGACTTTGCTTTCTGAATCCTCAGGCAAGCTTCAATAAATCATAACTAATATATCAGCATAGTTTTTCATCAGATCCAGTCATGGGCAAGCATATATACCCCATACATTTCCTCCAGGATTTGACAGTGATTATAATATTTTTTGTTTTATCTTTGCTGAATCTGTGTGCTTTAGGTGACTCCAGAAGGTTAGCACCTGTGGTGCTTTTTGCTTTGTTTTTGTCAACTTGAAACAAGTTAGGATAATCTTGGAAGAGGGAAGCTGAATTTTAAAAAATGCCTCTACAAGTCTGACATGTAGGTCAATCTGTGGGTATTTTCTTGATGAATGATAGATGTGGGAGATGCCATCCCCTGCAGCTTGTCCTAAGTTGTATGAAAATACAAGCTGAGAAAATCACAAAGAGCAAGCTTTGAACAGTATTTCTCTGTGTTCTCTGCCCTGAATTTTCCTCAGGGATGGATTGTGACCTGGGATTTGTAAGATGAAATAAACCCTTTCCTCCCCAAGTTTGTTGTGGCTAGTATTTTATTTACAGCAATAGAGAAGCAAACTATTTAGCCAGGGCTCCACCTGCATCACTGATCTGAGAATTCTGCCATCTGTCTTCATTCTTGGTTCATTCCTGTGCTTTATTTCAACTTTTGTTTGCACTTAGATGAGGTCTCCAGCATGGGTATTAGCAATAAAGGTCCACACAGAGTAGTTAGTACAGTGTTGGCTTTTTTGTTTCTTTGATTTTGCAGGGTCTTGTTGTGTAGCTCAGGGTGGTCTTGCATATTGGACCAATTTCCCAAATGCTGGGGTTATAGGTGTAGGTTACCATTCCCAGATTCTGATACAGTATTTTTCATTTTATTTTGTTTTACTGGGGATATGCATTCTTAGTTTTGTTCTGAGCTTAATGTTTTGTGCTATATGGTGACCTTGGCCAGAGGATTTGAGGATCTTTATAGGATACTTAAATGGGCCAGCTAGGGAATCAGTGAGTACCAAAATTCTGTTAGTCATTGTTCTGTTTTGCTTTTTGTTGCATTGACAAAAACCACTTTAGAGAGGAAAGTGTTTGTTTTGTCCTACAGGTTAGTCCATAATCAAGGAGCCAAGTCAGGAAGGCAAAGCAGGAAGCATGGAGAAACAGTGCTTGCTAGTTTGCTCCCAGGGTCAAGTTAGCTACTTTTCTTATGCAGCCCAGGCCCACCTTCCTAGGGATGGTACCACTTACAATGGTCTGGGCCCTAACACATCAATTAGAAATTAAGGACATGCTTCATAGGCTTTCTCATAGGCTAATCTGATGGAGGCCATTCCTCAAATGGATTTTTACTCTTTCTAGGTATATCAAGTTGACAGCTGAGATTAGCCATCACTGGGTGAAGTTAGCAGAGGTGGGAAGAAAAAAGTAATGTTGGTTTAGTTCTCTTTTTATATTGCTGCTTTTGCTATCTTAGATGGCTTTGAAGTAAGCAGATACCAGTTAAAGCTCTGACTGTTAAAGCCATTGGACTTGTCTCCAGAGGCAGAATGGTTAAAGAGGGAGGACCACTGGGCTTGGAGCTGCAGTTAACGGCATCAAGAGACAATCTTAGGTCTGAGTTGCTTGTCTCAGCTTAGTCTGGTATAACACAGAGATGCTAGGAATCTTGGAGGCTTTCTAGGATATTCTCAAGGGGCTAATGGATTAATGCATTGCTTATGACCTTTAGCAATAATGTTCACTACAAAGGGAAGCTTATTTGAACAACATGGCTGTTTCTTTCTGATCTTGTTTCCTTATTACCTAACACACCATCGTTGCAAATTTACATGTACATATTTATTTTAGTTGACTGTAAGCTTTTTTTTATGGTATGAGCTGTAAAATTTATTAAGGAACTGGATGGAAGCAAATGAAAATATATATTTTTGATTTTCAGATGGAGACTGTTGAAAAGGTATATGAAATCTTCACCTCAGATGATGTCGATCTTGTTTTGAGGAAGTCGGCTGCAGAGCAATTAGCTGTGATCATGCAAGGTAATAATTTTTTGATCTTGTTGCTGATCTAGGATTTGAGGTTGCCGTGTTAGTATTAGTTTGTAAGATGACTGTTCATAGTCCAGGTCTAGCCTCTGACCTATTTTAACCTTGAAGATAACAATGTCTTTTTACATGTTTAGAATTGTTGAACAAAATGAAGATCTAACAATGTGTGACAGAGTTTACATATAATATTTACTATGGGTTCTTCACAAAAAGTTTTCTTGTCAAGTACATTGTTAATATTTGATCTATAAAATACCATTAGAATATATTATCAAATATATTCTAAAGTATTAATATAATTATGAGTATAAAGTTTTATATACCTTTTAAAATTTTTTGGTATGTGGTAATTTTGATTTGTACATGTTGCTCAGAGAAGTGAATGAAACAGTACATTTTGGTAAGGCAAAAAATTAATACATTGTGGGCTGGAGAGATGGCTTAGGGGTTTAAGATGCACCTGGGTTAGATTCTCAGCACCCTCACAGAAGTTTACACCATCCATAACTCCAGTCCCAGGGGATCTAATACCTTCTTCAGTGTTCTCAGAGCATGCTGTCCGCATAAAATGTGGAGTAAACAGCAATACACATAAAATAAATGAAAAGAAAGCACTGTAATTGTGTGTGGTGTGTGTGTGTGTGTGTGTGTGTGTGTGTGTGTGTGTGTGTGTGGTTTATTGTTTAAAAAGAGTATGTGTTTATTATTTAAAAATAAACTAGAAAAAATAGCTTGCTTTGTTTTTAGTATTACTATGCTATAGGTTTTATTGTGTAATTGTAAAGTCTTTGTTTTTAAATTTTTCTCATCTTTGATATATATATATATATATATACATATACTGTAATGTTTCTGGAAAAAGCTAATTTTCAGTTTTTAAAAAAACTTTTAATGATTCTTTGTGGATTTCACATCATGCATTATGATCCTACTTATCCCCCGTCCTCATATCTGCCCCCTGCCCTTGCAGCCTTCCCCCAATCAAAACCAAATTTAAAAGAAAACCCCCAAACAAAACAAAACAAACAAAAACAAAAGGAAGAAGGAAAAAGAAGAAAGAATCATCTTGTCACAGAACCTGTAGTGTGGCCCATTGAGTCACAGTTTTCCCTTTAGTCCATTCAGTTTTACTTGCAAGTGTTCATGAGCTAGCCCTGATCCTCACCAGCTGCATTGCACAAGAGTGGGCTCTGCTTCTGCTCTGGGCAGCATTCTGGAGCTGACCCTGTTGTGGGGGAGGGGCCAGCCCTGAGGTATGAGAGCAGGAGCACTGTCCCAGTCACCCCCCATCTGCAATGCAGTGGTAATTAATGGTGAGGCAGCACACAGGAGAGTGGAGAGTGGGCCTTGCACACTGTCTGGGTAGCACTAGAGCTGACCTTGTTGTCTGAGCCTGCCCAAGGGTGTGAGAGCAGGAGACTTTATTTCCCACCCCCCCAATGTTGTGAGAGAGGGCCCTGCACTTCATTCACCTTGGCATAACAGAAGAGCTGGTCCTGGTGGTGTGAATATAGGTGACCCAGATCTGAGGACCTGAGCAGGAGAGACCCCACTCCTTACTGCAGCTGTGTTGTTTGAACTGGCCAAGACAATGCTGGGGAGTTTTCCCTGGTAGTGACAATGAGGAAAAGCTGGCCCCGCTATCACCCAGGCCTAGAACCAGTGCTATGAGTTAGTCCACCCTAGCATCCATGAAATCTATGAATTACTGGAGCATGTGAAAGGGATGAACCTACAGATGCAAAACAGCAGGTCCTCCATGATGTTTGTAGTCAGGGTTTCTGTGGGGCCCGGTCCCATAGCTGTTTAGCCCCCAAATAAGCACACAGACAAATAATCATAAACTGTTTGGTAGATGTCTTAGACTTCTTACTGGCTAGCTCTCTCTTAACCATTAATCTATTTCTATTAAACTGTGTATTTCCATGTGGTTTTGGCTTACCGGAGAATGCTTCAGCATGTTAACTCTTTCAGCGACTGACTACATGGAGTCTCACTGGTGGCTTCTCTCTGCATCCTCTCCCTATGATTCTCGTCTTGTAGCCCCACTTATACTTTCTGTCTGGCTACTGGCCAATCAATGTTTTATTTATCAACCAATAAGAGAAACATATACAGAAGGACATCCCCCATCAGTATACCCAAGGAGAGACACAGTGAGATCCCATTATAGATGTTATGAACACTTAAAATTTTCTCTTAGGGACTCAAAAGACACATGGTTAGTGTTTTATGGTTGTCCTGACTTATTGGGCCCTGGGATGAGTGGATAGTTTGAAAAAGCATAATCAGCATATTTATGTTTTTTTTCTTATCTTCTTGATTGAGACATAATTAAGCTAAAATATGGCCGTAAAGACCCCAGTAGACACTTTACAAATGAAGGCATATCGCTGACCACAGGTATATAAAGACATGCCTCCTACCACTAATCATCATGGGAATATAAACCAAAACCACATCCTAGTTAGAATAAAACCACATCCTAGTTAGAATGTCTGATATCAAAAAGAAAAACCAAAAGCAAGCAAACAGAAAACAAAAAGGGAAGCGTGATCCTCACATGGTATGCTACTGATAGGAATGAGGGTAGTGTAGCTATTATGGAAAACAGTATGCAATCTGGACTGCAATGAGATTTAGCAAGCTTATCATTGGGTGTATAGCCAAAGGAAAAGAAATCACTCTGCTGAAGAGATACTGCATGTGCTGACTGGTTTTAAATCAGCTTGCCACAAGCTAAAGTCACCCAAGAGGAGGGAACCTCAGTTGAGAAAATGCCTCCGTATGGTACAGCTGTAGGGCATTTTCTTAATTAGTGATTGATGTGTGAGGGACCAGTCCATTGTGGATGGTACCTCCTCTGGGCTGGTGATCCCAGGTTCTATAAGAAAGCAGTCCCCCTCCATAGCTTCTGCGTCCCAGTTCCTACTGTTTGAGTTCCTATCCTGACTTCATTGATCAAAAGTGATGTGGCAGTGTGAGCCAAATGAACCCCTTCCTCCCCAACTCGTTTTTCTTCATGGTGTTTAATCACAGCAATAGTAATCCTAACTGGGACACTGCACTATGTTTCATGTAGCCCTGTTTAATAACAGTAAAACAAGCTGCAGAAAACGGGCTCTAAAAATGTAGATGCTGGGCATGATACCTGTAGTCACAAATCTCAAAAGGCAAGGCAGAATGATGTGAAGTATGTGGCCACCCTGGAATATATAGTGAGACCCTGCCTCAAAAAAATGGAAAAGCGGAAGTGGGTGTGGTGGTACATACCAGTTCTTGGGAGGTGGAGGCAGGAGGACCAAGAGGTCAAGGTCATCCTTGGCTGTAGGGTGGGCTCAAGGCCAGCCTGTCCTGCCTGTAGCCCTGCCTCTAAATGAATGAATGAATGAAAGGCAGAATGAGTGAATGGAGAATTTTGGTTATAAAAATTGAACAATTTTTTTTAGAGTATTCAATATTACTAACATTTTAAAAGTAGAGTTTGAAAGCAACCTATACTGGTGTTATTATAAATCCACTTTTTATAGACTAGCAAAAAAAGATGCTTGTGTGTTTATAATGAGAACTGAGGAGAAAATTTATAAGTTATTTGCCAATACTTGTAATGAATCTGTAAACTAGCATTTCTGGCTCTAGCAATATCTGTGTATGCACCTGTGTTTGTATGTGTGTTTCTCTGTATAAAATCCTTGAAGTTTTTCTTAAAATTATAATATTTGATATATGCTTACTAAATATTTTTCCAGAAATATATAGTACATTAAAATTTTTCCTTTTTACTTCCTGTTAATAACTTGAGGATGAAAATCATTCATTAATAAAATGATGTTCATGTTCAACCCCTATCTACTTATTTGTTTATGGAGAATTTTAAATATTTTGAAGTGATCTATTTGGGAAAGAGAAGAAATGAAATGTAGAGAAAAATTTGCATGTAGAATTAAAGTAATTCATTTGTGTTCTTAAAATTCTAGTTCTATTTAGTATTTAAAATAGTTTACATGTTTAGTAGTTTCTATAGGTTTCTTTAATATTTCATATTCCATTATGGGACTAGATGTAAGAATTGCTTGTTAAATGTTTCACAGTGCACAGATACATAAAAATATTTTATTTTCTAATTTCATTCCTAGGTATACCATATTTTTACTAGTTTGAAAGTGGAGTGCATAACTGTCCCATATATTTCAAAATGTTTTTAAAGCTACAGAACACTTATTTAACTTTAATATTGTTTTATCTGTAGATATTAAAATGCATGCTGTGGTGAAAAAGTTATGCTTAATTGAGAAGATAATTGGGTATTTAAATGACTGTGTGGATCAAGATGGCAAGGTAAGACTATCAAGTTTAGATATCTTTTATAGGTTGGCTTTTTAAAAGAGAGGGTGTGTGCGCGTGCGTGCGTGCGTGCGTGTGTGTGTGTGTGTGTGTGTGTGTGTGTGTGTGTGTGTGTATTTTATGGTGTATGTTTATGTGCATGGAGGTTCACTTGACTATGCGTGGGTGGGTTGAGGCCAGAAGTTGAAGTTGGGTACCTTCCTCTATCACTCTCCATATTATTATTTGTTAATTTTATTTATTTTTACTTTTTAAATTTATTCTGTCATATATCACATCCTCAATTTCCTCTCCCTTCTCTCCTCCCAGTTCCCCACCTCATCCACTCCTCCATTTCCTTTCAGAAAAGGGCAGGTCTCCCAGGGTTATCAACCAAACATGGCACCTCCCTTCATATTAAGGCTGGGCAAGGCAACCCAGCAGGAGGAAAAGGGTCCCTAAAGCAGGCAAATGAGTCAAAGGCAGCTTCTGTCCCCATGCAGGCTCCCCGATTGTTGGTTCAGTCTCTATAAGCCCCTTTGAGCTCAAGTTACTTGATTATGTGGGTTTTCTTGTGGTGTCCCTGACCCCTCTGTTTTCTACAATCCTTCCCCTCTTCTATAGGATTCCTAAGATCTGCCTAATGTTTGACTGTGAGTCTCTGCATCTGTTCTCATCAGTTGCTGAATGAAGCCTCTCTGACGATATTTATGCATTATTTATGCTAGGCTCCTGTCTACAAGTATAGCAGAGTATTCTTACCTATTGAGCCATCTCTCCAGCCCAGTATTTAATGTAATTTAAAAAACACAATAACTAACATCTTTTCATTTTAGTTTCATGTAATTTAATGACAAGGCCATAAAACTTAGACTGAATCAGTGTGGTATGTTTTATTTCATTTCCCGTTGGCAGGTTATAGAATGCTTGATTCAGCCATGCCTCACGCTCCTGAGGAAGGTTTTATATGCTGACCCAGGCATCCGCGTGTCCTTGTCGCAGCAGTCTTCTCTGTTGACCCTGTTGTTCAGAGGTGAGGAAATAAGTGCCCGAAGGACACGAGCTCAAGCTTTAAGTGCTCATCCTTTGACAGTAGCAACATTTGCTTCCCATTGTAGTAAGAGAACAAAGCTCTTTACTATATACTGAAGAAGTCATTGTGAAAAGCACTCGGTGCTTTGTGAAGATATCTCTTTTTTTTAAATTTTTATATTTATTTTATTAATAATATAATTTAAGAATTTTACATGTTGATCCCAGTTTCCTCTCCCTCCTTCCCTCCCTCCCACTTACCCACTTTCCCTTCTGACATGCACCCTGACCACCCTTCCCTCCCATCCCGCCACTCCCATTCCACAAGTAGGGCTATGCTATCCAGGTTGGGTCATGTAAATCTGTCAAGTCATTTGAAGTAGGGACTACGACTTCTCTCCTGTCTCTAGATTAAGGGGGTACCCCTCCATGGGGGATGTGTCCACAAGGTCCTTCTGTGCACCAGAAATACATCCTGGTTCTACTGTCTGAGGTCCCCCAGATTGCTCAGTCCTTCTAGCTGAGACCCATATTCAGGGGGTCTGAGTCAGTCCCATGCTGGATTCCCAGCTATCAGTCTGGAGGGGGCCCAAGCTCCTTCTTGTTGAGGTCAGCTGTCTTTGTGAGTTTCTGCAACCTGGTCTTGTCCCCTCTCTCTGTATCTGGATTCTAGGTCAACTCAGTGTTTAGTTATGGGTGTTTGCTTCTGTTTCCAACAGGTACTAGATGAGGACTCCATGATGATGGTCAATTTAGTTGATGATCTCACTATGAGGGAAGGGCATTTATGGTAGCCTTTCCACAGTTGCTCAAATTGTTAATTGGAGTCAGTCTTGTAGGTCTCTAGACCTTTCTTTAGGTTCAGTTTTCTCTTCAAACCAATAATGGCTCCCTCTTTTATGTTCTCTCTCTTCTCTCTCTTTTCTGTCTTCTATTCCTACCCTGACTCAATCCTAGTTCTCTCTCTATTCACTGCCCCCCCCCATTTCCCATGTGCTCTGGGGGACTTGTCCCTTCCCCCTTTTGTGAGGGACCATATATGAATCTCTTAGAATACACCTTGTATCCTAGTTCCTCTGGTGGTGTGAATTATAGGCTGGTGATCCTTTGCTCTAGGTCTAAAATCCATATATGATCGAGGTGGAGATATCTCTCAATGCTTCCTAAGTAGGCAGCAGCTCTCTGCCCCAGCTGGTTAATTAGTGCCTCTGTCATTTAAGTGCCTCTGTGGTAATCGTTGTCTTTGAGGGTTAAGGACAGCTGCTTTCTCTTTTTCTTTGCTATCTGTGCTCACTTGTGGTGTCACTTGTACCTTTGTTTGGCATTTTCTTATGAGATTAGACCTGGATAGAGACTGTACACCCAGCCAAATCACACTGAGTGACTTACTCTGGGCATCTGCATATGCATGGAAGTTTTAGAAACATTGAAAAATGTGCTTTAAAAAAAAGAAATCCAGGTTAGTTTGATTTGGTTTTAATGATATCTGGATAGAAAAATATCATGGGTTTTGTCTTTTTCTTATCATTTGCTTTTAATACAGACCTGGGAATTTTCATATTTGACAGGGTTCTCTAGAGGAACAGAACAAGGCATGAGTGTGTATTATGAAGAGGGATTTATTATATTGATTCACATGATAGGGCTCAGCTGGTGACCATCTGCACACCAGAGAGGCTACGAACCCAGGAGCTGCTCAGTCCTAATCTGCTGAGAAGGCCTGAAAGATTCCTAGAGAGTCACAGGTCTTTAGTTGTTATGAGCAGGTTTTTCCCTGCCAGTCTTGTCCTACTGCCATGCCAGCACCAAATAACACACAGAGACTCTGTATTGGATATAAAGCTGTAGGCCAGTTACTAGTTTCTTACCAGCTAGCTCTCTCTTAAATATTAACCCATTTCTATTAATCTAAGTATTTCCATGTAGTCTCATCTTACCAAAGAGAGGGCCCAGACTTCTGTTCTCTTGGTCTTACATGTTGACTCTTCTTTCCTACCTCCCCCGAATGCTCCTTCTCTCCTAGTCCTGCCTATCTTGCTTTCCTATTGGCCAACAGGGCTTTATTCATTAACCAATGAGAGAAACATATTTACAGACTGACATCTCCCATCATTTAGTCCTTGTTGAAAGGTGGAAGAACTGTGGTTCAGGTATCATGGAGTATGGCAGCAGCAGCAGGACAGACACAGTCAGGGCAAGAACTGAAGGCAGGCAGACAGAACACTTGTCCCCTTAGATCCTGTTTGGGCTGCCACCTGTCTCTTGTCCTGTTCCAGTAAAGTTCGCAGCCATGGCTGACCATCACAGTGTTCTAGAGCACTTTGTTTCCTACAACTTTACCTCACTGCGTTTCACTATTTCAAAGAAGTGTTTTGATTAAACGTCTCCATATTTTGTGACCTATTGGGCATTGGTTAAGATGGGTCAGATTTATATTGAAATTCATAGTTAAAATAATAAAAATAATTTTATTTTAGCATTTCCCCTTGACAATAATCTACTTACAAAGTGGGTAGGGCACAGTTTATTTAAGAAACATTTGTTAAAGCCCAAACCACGTAAAAAGACACATTTTTAAGGTCATAAAAATTGAAGTGGAGTGAGAATTTTTTTATGTATATTTATGTAGTGATCACCTGAAAGAATTATATATTTCTGATTTTATTTCTTTACTTTTAAAACATTTATTCTTTCTCTCATTTTTTTCTTTCTTTTTAAAATTTATTTTTTGAGATAAGGTATTGCTGTGTAGCCCTTTCTGGCTTGAACTCGATTTTTGGACCAAGTTGGTCTTGAACTTCAGTGATCAGCCTGTCTCTGCCTTCTGAGTGCCAGCATTACAGATGTGTTCACTGTGTCTAGCTTTCAGTTTTCTTTATCCATGTTGACAATTATCTTATCAATTTCATTTAGTCTCTCATTTACCCATATTCATTTAAATTATTCAGATATTGCATTATTCCCTGGTAGATACTAAATGCTGTCACATGTGTGGGATGGGGTCTGAACTCAAGCTCAGGTCATGTGTATGCTAGACAAGTCCACCAGTGAGCCACACTCTCAGCTTGCAACAGCACTTTCCATGGCAATGTAAGCTGTATCCTGTTCCTATTTATAGCAATTGTTCTCTTTCATACATTTGTAGGGAAAATGTCAGTTGTTAATCAGCTGCTCTGCCAGGGAAATCCATTGCTCTGTGAACACTTGAGCACATACTGTGTTCTGAGTGCAGTGGGAGGGCCTTTTGTTAGAGTTACAAGCATAGCAAATGGACTGTCAGGGAGTCAGAGACTTTGACAAATAATTATAAACACAGCATGATACCTGAAGTGGGATTCCTGGTAGCAGAGGAAGTGCTAGTGTTAGTGTCAGGGAAGTATTGGATAATGCTTCTAGGAAAGGATATCTAAGCTGGGATTTGAAAATTGCATGGGAGTTCAGATAGACATGACTGAAGAGGAAGAAGTTATGTTTGATATTTTAGCTTGTTAGGGACAATGGGATTTGAAGGAGGGTGGATAAGGGGAATGTGGGATGATGTAAAGAGGTAGGGCAAGCAGTTCATGCAAGATCTGGTAAGCCTTAGTCAACAGCAGAGATGGGCTATATGAGGGTTTTAAATGGGAATATGTAATTTAGAGATTATTTTTTTCTAGCATGGAAACTTGATTGACAGCCTTTAATGATTGAATAGCCTTGCAAAGCTCTGACTTATAGACTTGCTATGACAGAATCTTATACTGTATTTCGGGGTAAAAACAAATTTTGTATTCATTACATCATTACAGAGGGAGGAAATTGAGGTCTCAGAATTTAGTGTCTTGGGCATAGTCATAACTAGACATATGGTAGAGGCAGAAGAACTCCAATTTTTTATCTTTTTTCCCCAATGATATTGGGCAAGGGAGTGGAAGAAAGAAGGGATGGGGTTAGAGGAATAAAAACTAAGGATGCATCAGAATCCTTTTGAAACCTCTCTACTTTGTAAGCTATTTAAAAATATAGCAAGAAAGTAGTGTTTATTATATTTGAAATCTGCAATAAGCTTAACATTTTATGGGAATAAAAGTTAAGGTAAGGCTCTAAATCTCTTAACTCCATACCATAACCAGCTGTGTTCCAGAAATTTCTTATGGATTTAAATACTCCAAACCATTCTGTCTCTGCTGAGTGGAAATGTATGTTTAACATTGGTTCTTTTTTATATGACTCTTACTTCTTTACTTTTTAAATTACAGTTATAGTCATACTAATTGTGTATTTATCTTTTCTTTTCTTTTTTTTTTTTTGAGACAGGGTTGCTCTTTATGATAGCCCTGGCTGTCCTGGAACTCCCTTTGTAGACCAGGCGGGCCTCAGACTCACAGACATCTGCCTGCCTCTGCCTCCTGAGTGCTGGGATTAAAGTGTATGACAGCACCACCCAACTTATGTTTTCTTACAATTAGGAAAACTATTTTTAAAATACAGATTTCTTATTTGTGCTTCTATAAATTTGAAGATTCTGTATTGTTATTATTCTTGTATGATGGTATGACTACTGTTCCAGTTTGTTTAGAACTTCTTAGTTTTTAAACTGTGAAAACTGTGTTATTGGAAATGTCACAGAAGTAGGTGAAGCTCTTTTAAGTTAAAGAACTAGTCTGCACATGTGACTTCTGGGCCAGTAGGGTCAGAATTTCCTGGGAACTTGTTAGAGATGCACATTGTATATGAATATATTGAGAAAATGTTTTATGTATTTGCTGGTAATTCCCATGTATTTGATAGCGCGAGCAATACTAAAACACTTTTTAGTGATGTTAGTTTTTCTGGGTTAATGATATATTTCTCTTTTTTCAAGTTAAGACATTTTAAAGCTGAAATTCATTCTTTGTAGAAGTGAAAATTATCTATGAGGTTGCATTGCTTTTTATTCCCCAGTTTCCTTGATATTTCATGAAGACTGTACTGTGGTGACTGAAGTTGGGGCGTTGTTTTGTCTTCTATTGTTTGATGAGGTGTCAAGAATGGATATGTGGTGAGATACAAAGATTTTTGTTTGTTTGTTTTTACCCTTGGCTATCTAAGGTCTGATGCATCCTACAGCAGTGCATTGAGTTTCTTTCACTTAAAGGCTTTCCATGCTGTACACATGTGTTATGCTTTTTGATTTGAATAATTGGTATTTAAAAACCCATAGGTTCAAAAAGTCACCCTGCATTATATGTTTGAGCATAACTAAGTGTATAAAATTTAAAAAACTATTACAGTGATTTCTGTCTTGGATGTGTTTTTAGTACACGTTTTCAGCTTCGTGTACTTTAAAGATAGTATTTAAAAAATAGAAAATAATTAGAATTTGATTAACATGACCTTAAGAAGCATTAGGGGTCTGGGTGTGGTGGCTCTTGCCTTTAATCCCAACACTCAGGAAACAGAGGCAGGCAGATCTCTGAGTCCATGTCTAGCCTGATCTACAAAGCAAATTGCAGGACAGCTAGGGCTGTCACACAGAGAAAAACTGTCTCAAAAAACCAAAATTCTTCCCTCCCTCCACCCTACGCCCCTCCCCACAAAAAGCGCCAGTGGGAGGGGTCACAGAGTTCACTTGGTAGTTTATTCTCTATGTTATATGAGTCCTTATTATATGAAACTACAAAACCAAAATTTAATTTACTCTCACCTCAGGTGGTGGCAAACACTGGACTATACTGACTGTTGGGTAGGCTCAGCTATGCTCAAGTGTACTGTGCACGGATGGATGCTTGCACTGCTGTGAACTTGGGCCTGCTCAATTTTCTTTTTGTTCCTCCTTCCCCCCCCCCCTGCTCCCCCATAGGTCTGTTGATCCTTCTAGTAAACCTTCTGTGCCATCAGTCTTCAGCTTGCCTGTCTCAGTCTTTAGAAGGTAAGGGATTTGTCTTATTTTCATGAATGATAAACTGTTGTTTGACAAAGGAGAATTGCTGTCTGTATTTTTTTTTTTTTTTTTTTTTACAGTTTTCATGTTTCATTCTCTTGATTTGTAGTACTTTCATATTGTTTCCAGTGTGGTTCTTTGGGGGGTCCAATAAGTAAGCTCTCCGTCATCAGCTTTTTGTTTCGATCTCCTGCAAACTTAAAGGAAAACTGGAAGAACTACAGTGTGTCTGTGACCCCTTCAGCCCTGAGTCATTGTTGCTAGCATTGTTAGCTGTTGCTCATCCCCATCACTTTCTCCACTTATAATCTGTTTTCAACCATTGGAAAATAAGCCTTAGAAGTCATTTTTCACTTTACTGTCACAATCATGTGCTGAATATAATGTGTATTTATTTAGAACTTGATTACATGCAAGTCATTTTTTTTGTATAATACATATGAAATTTATGTATAACCCTGGTAATTTTTTCCTCAGTAAGCATACCCGTGCAAGTGCTGTGAAGATGAAGATGTAGGTGTTGCTTGTAGTTCAGAAACCCCTTCCATTCTTCTTTGTTACTTTTTACTACTCCAAGATGTAATGCCATGTTAATTTCTATAACTATAGCCTATTTTTGCTGGCTTTTGAAGACTATTAGTGTAGTACATTTTTACATTTGGTTTATTTTATTCAGCTTGGAAGGACTTATGTCATCTCATAAAGTAATATTTTATAGTTTTCTTCATTTAGCCATACTGTCTAAGTTTAATATTTTTCATAATTCTGACTGATGCTTGAATTCATTTATATGTTTTGCATGGGCTTGAAAGATTTTTTTTTGCTAGTACTTATTTAAAACTTCTTTTTAATTCATGTAAGATAAATTTGAAGACAATTCTGTAGCTCCCCTGAGAGCGTGATTTTCTCCTGTACAGTGGGTGTTATAGCAACACCCATGTAAATGGAGAAATGGTGGTTTCAAACATTGTTTGTCAGAAAGTCAGCATTCATGTTTTAGCCAAGCACCTTTAATGCTTAATTTGCTGTAGTCATTGTTCCTGACTTCAAGGAGCACTGGCTATTTCTGCAATCATCCTAATGTATAGAACATAGCCACTTACCAACAAAGAGTAATGAAGAATTTTGGAATGAGGAGGAGAGTGAAAGAATAATGAAATGAAAATATTATGTAAAATGTGATAATTTTAATGTGTCTAGGGAATATGGGAATCCCAAAATTAGCTGTCACTTCTGGTTCATTATTTGAGTCCTTTTTAAGAATTAAAGTTTGTAATTATTTAAATTCCTTTTCTTTAGGTATCATCTACCAGTTTATGTGGTTGGCCACCATGCTGTCAGTCCTTACTCAATAGTTTTGCCATTATCCACTGAGTGTTTGGCCTTGAAGCCCGTGTCAGATATGCTGAGAATAGCTTGGAACCTGGCATGGTATCATGGAAGTGATAATCTATTGAAACAGATGACCTCCCCAGCTAAAATTCAAGAGTAAGTACTTATATCAAGATAATTACATGGAATTAATTAGGCTTCACTTTTTCTGTAGGTTAAAAGCTTTTTGTTACTGGATATTATCAACTGATTCTAATTTAAGATTATATTTCCACTTTGTTTTAGATCTATGCTTATTAAAAATTATATAAAGCTAGAAAGGATTGCATTTTATGCTGTCTTAGAAACTATATAGTGTTTATTCTGTTAAAAGTTGTAGTTAAAGGTGCTATGACAGAGTAAATCTCAGTAAGTGTACCTGAGACTGTTTCTACTTCTAGATGTCCTATATTAGAGTGTCAATCATAAGGACGAAAAAGTCAGTATCCATAGTTAGAATGTTAATGTAAAACTATGACATTGATGGATTTATATGTTAGCTTTCTTTTTTTTTTTAACTATAAGGTAACTTTTAAGGAAAAGAAAATGTAGACAAAAAGAATTTCTGAGGGAGGCTTATGATAGAAATAAGCCGGAGCTTACATTGTTCCTTTTTAAATTTCTTCTTTTTCATGCTTAGATTTTCAGGTACACTGCAGCTGTCCACAGAAGATATCCTTACACTGAAGATCACATACACAGCTAGTGGGCTTCAAGACTGCCTTAACTCCATTGTTCAGGCTGGAAGCCACAGGGACGTGAGGGCTGCTATCACCAGGATGAGTTTTTATCTTTTGAACGACAAACTGTCTTTGAAGGATGACATTGGTCCATGTGGGGTTACCTTAAAATCCTTGGCTTGGCACACTGTGCTTAACAGGTTAGTGTAAGTTTAAGGCTCCCAGTTTGAAAGACCTAATTTGAATTATGTTTAGGATCATCTTCAAACCTTTGAAGAGAAGAGTATATATTTGTACAGTTGTTATCATGCAGGAAATGCTTTTTATAGAGAGAAAAGCTCCAGAATATTTTGTTATCTGTGACAAATAATAACGGAAGAGAAAAACTGACCATAGTTCTGACATTCCTTCTTGAAGGGATGATTTATAAACTTAAAACAGTGTTATAATATCAACCTGGCCTAGAAAATTTTATCTCACAGAAATAAATAATCAGGATACTACATGGATGAACCGTACTGTTTATTATTCCTGTCCATATTTTAAATGAATTGAGACATTATTAGACCGATAAATAGGTTTTATACCTGCTACTGGCTGTTTTGTGTTACTTACATTTTCTTCTCAAATAAGTGATTTCATTTTTCTTCCTGATCAAATTTCATAAAGTTAATGCCTATATGGCTGTTTTTTGATAGTTGTAGGAAAGGTCTAGCTTATAAATTTCAAATGTTGAACTGGTAGCACATGGCTACATTTGAAGCCCTTTCTTGCAAGCAGGCTTTCATTTTATTGTGCACATGGGTAGTGTAAATAGTGAATAGACACAGTGCATAATTTTCAAAATGATAGGTCAGATGAGTTTGTAAATTTGAATTCCTCTAGTTCATTAAGGAATAATAGTAAGCCTCTCCAGTGGTGTGCCAAATCAGTTAGTGAAATAGCTTTGTTGAGGAGTTGGTGACTTGAGGCTTGATTTATGGTATTTTTAAATTAGGTATTTGAAAAAATAATTATATGAAGTATAATTTCATATATTATTAACATATGAATTAAATTATATAAAAAGTAAGAGCAGCAGACATGAAAAATACTATTTTTTTCCCACAGCTAGATCAAAAATGTCACCTTTTAATTGCTTTACATTTTACTGTTGTCTGTGTTCTTGTAGTTATTTGTGATAGATCTTTTATGGAAGCATTGTTGTATCATGAGCTGCTGGTACAACAGCCCCCTAGTACACTGTAGCTTGAAATAGGCCACAGTGGGGTTATTATACTAGGGTAAATTGGCAAACACAGCACATTAGTAGTCTGTTTTATCAAAATACTCCTTTTACATATGCCAACTAAAGCATGTACAAACTTTGCAGTTTCAATATATTTGATGTATTCTATTTGTCAAAAAATTAAATGGCAAAAGCCATTAATGTATCTTGATTTCATTGTAGACACAAGCTTTTCTTTTGCACATTTACATTGTAATTGCATGCTATACCACACTGAAGCAGAGGCTTTCTAATGTACCAGTAGAAGCCTCCAGGCTAGTTCAAATTGTGCAGTACCAGTGACTATAAGGGAGTGTCATATTTTATGAAGATATTTTCACATACATGGACAGTACAGTGTGTCACAGTACATAGCTGTGAATCTGCTATAGCCTTACATTCAACAAAATGTGGATTGAAATACTAAAAAATGATTGGCTGGTCAGATGGCTCAATGGTTACGAGAATTGCTGTTCTTGCGAAGGACCAGTGCTCATTTTCCAGTGCTCACACTGGGTGGCTCAATCTTACTGGGCACCTGCTCACACAGTGCACACACACTACATATAAATAAACTGTCCCTCCAAAAGAAGTAAGTATCTGTGATGAAAAGTTGTTTTTCCATGTTGCTGTTTCCTAAACAACACAGTGTAACAACAGTGTGTATAATATTTACATTGTATTGGGTAGCCAAAGTAATGTGGAGGTAATTTCATGCTTGTGGGAGAATTTGTATAGGTATCATGTAAATACAATGCTGTGCTACAGAAAGGACTTGAGTAATTGCAGATTGTGATGTTAGGAGCCTAATTAATGCAGACTGGGGAGTGCCAGAACACACAGAGATGATGATCCCGTGGAGCCCCTTCTGTTAACAGGCATTCCCCTCCAGTATGAGGACCTTTTAAAGAATGACTGCTCTATTTTTGGACTTAGACTCTAAGTTCTTGTTTTGAAGTATTTGTAATTATACCTACTAGTATGTTCTTTAAATTTAGAATTAATCCGAACTGAATTTGCATATGACATCTCTCCAGTCATTTAAATATAATTCCTTCTCTAATTTTTTTCCTCATTTGCTCTCAGAGGAATGTTCATGTTTGTTCATGTTTCCTCTGTCACCATGATGTGATGACTTTTAAAAGGGAAGTAGTAATGTGGGATGGAGTAGACAAAGAAAAAAGAATATTGTCTTTTCCCCCCCTAGTGATTTAGTAAACATTTGTTTGCCTACTAAGTGCTAGGCCCTTCTAGGGAATTTAATAGTAAGCAAAACGAATATGTTCCCTGGTGTCGTAGAACTCATGGTGAAGGCCGCAGACAATGTTACTCCATCAACATATTGATAAAGCTCCTTTGGGTGTTCTTAAATAAGCTATTACCAGTATTGCTGGATCTCATTTCTCTTCCTGATTGCATTTTTAAAAAATGATTTTCCAAGCTTTACCCTTTTTTTTTACTCCAAGAAATTTTCTTGTTTTTCAACCATCTTGCTATCTTATACCCGTGTTTGCTTAAGAATCTGAGAAAGCTGGTTTGGCTTTTGTTACTCTGAACTTAAAATGAGTCTTCCTAAGCCTCCTATGAACATACTGCAAAAATCTAGTAACTTCTTTGCAAGTGCCTGCGTGCGTGTGTGCATGTGTGTGTGTTCCCTTCTTCACTCTGCCACCCTGATTTTCCCATGTGGTCCGACTTAGGTTTGAAATAGTAGTTCTTATCAGTGAAGCCTGACCCTGCCAGTTTGAAAATGTACAAGTAGAGGGAATGTTTTCTTCCCTGGCACCCCCTTTGGCATTTTTCCTGAAGTTTCTATCTTAGTTTTGGCAGTACTGGATAAACCTAGAGTCGTAAATGGGAGGCAAGTGTTTTACCCCTGAGCCTCAGCCCCAGTTGAGTTTGCATTTTTCTCTTAGTGACTTACTTTTTACTTTATTTTCTTTCACTAACTTCGTCACATGTTTTCTCTGCCATGACTGAGGTTTTGGAAGACAAATGGCTTTCTTTTATCTGTTCATTTCCCAGTACTCCAGATAATTATCTTAAGAAATATGTGCTTATGTTGACTGAATACATTGGATAAACAGTGATGATGTGTGCATTTTGAAGAGCTTGAAATCATGGTTACTGTCATTTTCTAAAATACAGGTTTTTACAAGTGCTTCCTGCTTGCACTGAAGATGAGAAACTGCTAATCGATATCATACATTTTTTGAATAAGTTAATAAAGGAACAAAGAAAATATCCATCAATAGGACTTTTACACTGGATTCTAGAGTTACTTCTTAGGCATGTAAGTATGTTCAAAGAATTTGAATTTTTGGTTTGGGAAGGGACTTATGATTTATATTGGAAAGGATATATATATATATATTTTTAAATAACATATGCTTAGTGGAATAATTCTTACCTTGTGGTGAATACTCATTGCAATGTGGCCTTTCTGATATGATTGACTGTTTTGTTTTGGTTTTTGCCTTTTGTTTTTAATAGACATTCCATAGAGTGAGTAACTTTGCATCTTGGTGTTTAATAAATCCTCTTCTGTTTGTGAATTTTTTTGCTATATTTTAATTTTTTTAATGCTACTGAATTTTTAAAAAGTTTTTATGTAGTTTTGGGAATTTCATACAATATATTTTTATCATGATTTCCTTCCCCTTACCACTTCCAGATTTTCTCCTACCTCCCTACCCACCCAGTTTTGTATTCTTTTTTCTTTAAAAAGACACTAAAGCCCAAATAAACAACAACAAAATAAGAAGCAAAAGACTCTCACACATGGTGTGTGTGCATCCCCCCATCCTCCCCCTCTCCACATACCCAAGAAACCAAAAATGTCATGTGGAGTCCTATTTATGATGGCCACCATTCCTGAGCATGGGGATACCCCTGAAGTGTGGCAGATACACCCAGTGTCTTTCCTTTGGGAAAAAACAAACAAACAAACAAACAAACAAACAAACAAACAAACAATTTCCCTTCTCCCAGCAGCTAACAATTGCAAATAACTCTGGATAAGGGTGGGACGGTGTGCCTACTTTTTCTTGCTGCTGGGATTTTGCCTGTCTTGAACTTGTACAGGTCTTTGGCATGCTGTTACAGTCCTTTTGGGGTCATATGTGCATCAATCCTATTGTCTAGAAAACACTGTTTCCTTGAAGGCTCCCACCACTTCTGGCTTTTCCAACTTTCTGTCTTCTCTTCTACACTGATTCCTGAGTCTTGATACAACATCCCATTTAGAGTTGTGTGGTTCAGAGTCTCTTAATTTTCTGTGCATTGTATGTTTATTACCATCTACTGCAAGAAGAAGCTTCTCTGATGAGGCGTGAGAGATACACTGATCTCTGGGCATAGCAGTATGTCAGTAGGTGTCATTTTATTGCTTTGTGCATTTAGGAAGATAATAGTAGTAGGTTTTCCCATAGGGCTATGACCAGTCTAGTGTCTTGTGTGGATTCCATTTCACAAAGCAGGGCTTTAATCCAGTTTAAATAAATAAATAAATAAATAAAGTGGTTAGTTACTCTTATAACGTTTGGCCACTGTTGTACCAGTGGGTATAGGCAGGTAGCTATGGTATCTTGGAGGCTTTAAAGTTGGCTGAGACTGATGATTATTTTTCTTGTAGCACCTTCCAGCACT
Source organism: Cricetiscus sungorus (assembly GCA_030556225.1). Classification (NCBI taxonomy): domain Eukaryota; kingdom Metazoa; phylum Chordata; class Mammalia; order Rodentia; family Cricetidae; genus Cricetiscus; species Cricetiscus sungorus. The sequence goes on from JANBXA010000651.1 coordinate 159,954,270, forward strand.
GTGAATGTTAGTCAGTAGGGGTGAAGCTTCTAGTTGAACTGACCAGCTCTGTTTCTCCATGTTCTATGGCATGAGTATTTGGTATTTTCAGCAGTAGAGTGTTGCTTTTAGGTTGTAGTGTGTAAAGAGAAATATGAATATATATATATATATGTATATATATATATATATAAAAGGCAATTTGTCTTCGTGTTCTATTGCTGTGAAGAGAGCACTTAATTGCATTTAATTGGGGCTTGCTTAATGTTTCTGAGGTTTTGTCTATTATCAGCATGGCAGGGAGCATGGTAGCATTTGGGTAAACATCATGGTGCTGGAGAAGTAGCTGAAAGTTTCACATCCAGATTCACAGGCATCAGGACGAGAGAGTGATGGCCTGGCTTGTGCTTTTGACACTGCAAAGCCCACTCCCAGTGACACACTTTCTCCAACAAGGCCGCACCTCCTGATCCCTCTCAAATAGTACCACTCCCTGATGACTAAGTTTTCAGCAACATTAATCTGTGGTACTTCTTGTTATTGAAGCCACCACAGTAGGGAAGGCGGCCTGGAGGAAGCATGAGGGTGATGTGGGAAAGAACTGGGTGAGTGGCTCTCAGTCCTTACTGAGAGGTACGAGAGGATTTCCTGTCCCGCCTTTATTGTACTACTAATACTAAATGTATTAGTCTTACATTTAGCTGAATGTTTGTTCACTATGTGGTGCTCATGGCCTTGTTCATCTATATATTTATTTCTATGAACTGGTAAACCTTTTAAAAAAAGAGAGAAAGTACACAGGAATTAGAAAAGAAGGTCTGACCCGTTATAGAATATGGTCGGCCTTATAAATAAGACAAATATGTCTATTATGTTTTGACTTATTTGCAAAGTTTATAAGAATACCTAGTCCTGTATGTCAAAACTTAGAAATTCTAATTGACAGAATGTTTATTACAACGTATTTATTATCTTCTTTAATGTAAACCAATGAAACCAGGCAGTTTTCCTTATTAATTAAATGCCTACTCTATCTTAATACTGCCTATGAATATCTGTTAACTCAGAAAACACACATAACTTTAATTTTACAGTTTGCTTACCTATAAAAAAGAAGTCATGGTAAAATATGTTCAAGGTACACGTATAAGTACATTTATAAACTAAACTTGTAGAATTGTTGCTGTGCGATGTTGCAGTTTTTTGAGCACATGTGCATGTGTGCTCTTGTCTGTAATAGTGCCTGCATGTGTGTGCAGGTGTGCATGTGTGTGCATGAGGGTTTTTTTATTGTTCTGTAAATAACTTACTTTTTAATGAGGTAGAGAAGTTCATACACTTGAGATGTTTTTTTATTTCACTTTTCTATACATTTTTTCTTGATTTCTTGCTGGTTCTACTTCGCAATTGTCTGCCTGCCTTCCTTTTTTCATTCTTGTCATTCATTCATAAAGGAAGTTCTCATAAATTAGAGAGACCTTATGTGTGGTGTGAATATCAGATTCTTTTGTTATTGTTTGTCATTTGTTTTTCTATTTTTAAAAGATTTTTATTCATTTGTTTACCATGTTTACAGTGCTCTGGCTACATGTTTGCCTGCATGTCAGAAGAGGGCCCCAAGTCTCACTGTAGATGATTTCGAGCCATCATGTGGTTGCTGGGAATTGAACTCAGGACCTCTGGAAGAGCGGCCAGTGCTCTTAACCTCTGAGCTATCTCTACAGTCCCTTGTTTGCCATTTATTATTTGCTTCATCTGGCCAAAGAATACTGATTGGAAATGAAAGACAAATTTTTAGAGGGTAGACTAGGAACTTTCCTCCTTTGAAGCTTTTGCCTTGGGCTTTATCACCACTTTAATAAGGAACATACTGATTGAGAATTCTTTAAGAATATTACCGTACTCTTCTGTATCTTAGTATAATACTATTTTGTTTATATTGAACTGATAAGAACCAATTCAGATTCTTATCAGGATTTTTTAAACATGGAAATTCATAAAAGTGGGCTGTATTTTTTTTCTTTCTTTGGGGAGACTTCTTGGAACTACTTTTTTTGTTGGCTTTTCTGGAAGTTGTCCTGGTGCCATAGATCACTGAAAGCATTGCACAGCCTTCTGGTTCAGACTGCTGATGGGTGTAAAGTTAGGTGCACATGATGAATGTGGTGCACAAAGAAAATAAGCCATCGCTGTACAAATGTTTGGCTTTTTTAGAGGTCACCAGTGACAAAATGAAGGCTCAAGTATAGTTTAAAATGAGGATAAAATACCAGTATGAAAAGACAGAAGCTTGAGGTGTGAGAGATTAAGCATTTGCAATCAGAAGACGTCAGCAGAACAATCCTCCTGCTCCCTCTTGTACTTTTTGTTGCGTTTTAGCTGTTAAAGGTCACTGGATTTCAATGTTAGCGTGTGCACTGAAGATACAGAAGGAGAAAAGCCCAGCAGTTGGCAAGCAGAAACAGCTTGCTAGTAGGATTTATCTCACTTTTAGATAAATACCTACTTAATAGCAGTATGACGATCAATCAATAGTTTCTGTACACCAGAATGTTTCCTGATTGTTAAGTATAGACATTTGAGAATCTTACAGACATTTTTGAAAGGTTGTTCATACTACCACTATTTATGGGAGTCAATTGGCATATAAGCGTGTTCCCTGATTCTTTTATTCATGGGGAAAAATGGATTTGTTAGCTGTGTTTTAGGTAATTTTATTTGTACCATGGGTTTTTTTTTTCCTCAAGATAAAATAAAAACCCTGAAATTAAAACACTTAGGTATAAATCATATAATATAAATAAAAATCAAGACAGCCCTCCCCATGTCTTTCCCAAAGTTTCCACTGATACTACTTTCAGACTTACTATTTGATTGATGTATTCTCAAAATACTTTGTAATATAAATGATTTGAAGATTTTTCTTCTCTTAATTTCTTTTCACTAGGTGCAATGCAAGCATTTTTTAGGTTAAGTTCTTTACATGAAGAATTTAATAAAAGCAATAGCTACATTTAGATTTGATGAATGTGTTATTATACACACTAGTGGTGTGTATAGTGGTAAGAATGGAGTATTAACTAGATTTGGAGTGTGATGCCTCTTGTTCTGCATTTGTAGCCTTGACCATATTTTTCTGTCAGATTGCCTATTTCTAAAGAGTGATGTGAAACAGATCTAGTTTCAATTAGAAAGTTAAATGAAATCTTGGCTTTTCCCTCTTTATCATGGTCTTTGTTAACACCAAAATGACACATGCATGTCTAGCTGTGCTGCTAACAACTTACAATGTTTTCTACTCTCAGTATTCTTAGAAATAACCTTTTAAATACCTTCAGGTATAGTTTTTTTTTTTTTTTTTTTTTTTTTTTTTTTTTTTTTTTTTTTTTTGGTAAACAGGACACATTTTACCAAGTGGAAGTTTGATTCACTTCTCAACCTATCACATTGGCAAATACTGTAGTAGTAATAATCCTCAACATTGACTAATATATTGTTGTTACAGCAGGTTCTTCCCGCCGGCTGCAGCGGGTCCTGCCGCCATGGTCCCGCCACCATGTGAGCCCCAAATAACACTCAGAGACTCTGTATTTGATACAATCCTGTTGGCCAGTTACCATTATTGCTTATGGGCTAGCTCTGCCTTAATTATTAACCCATTTCTACTTATCTAAGTATTTCCACGTGGTCATCTTATCAGGGAGCCGCAGCGGGCGTCATCCTTCCTCTCCGGGCTACATCTCGACTCCCTACTACTTCCTCTTTCCTCCTCCTTGTCTCCTAGCCCCGCCTATCTTGTTTCCTATTGGCCACAGAGCTTTATTAACCAGTATGAGAAACATATATACAGAATAACATCTCCCATCATATTGTGGTATTTTTTTCAGGTCCCTCTTAGTCATAAAGATCAGTCCTTTTCTCTACACCTCTTTCCCCCTCCTCCCCCAGGTAATATGGAAAGTTTAAAACTATTTCAATGGTTTGGTTTGTCTTAGTAATTTCTTAGCATACCATTTTTATATGAGTCATAATTAGAGGTGTGCTCACTCTTGGTTGTAGTTCAGGGAAGCTATAAATCACTGAGTATCCATACATAGTGTTGAGAGTCATTGTGGTTGAGAAATAGCCATCAAAACGAGATGTAAACAAAAATGGTAATCAGTAAGGCCAGTGTTTGATTCATGGATCTTTCACTTAATACCAGTTTTCTATAAAACACATTACTATAGTTTGCTTTATATTTCTAGTCATAGAGACAAAGAGGAGAGTCTGGAGCTAACTGTGCTTCCCTTCCAGATTCTGTTCTGTTTGATTTTCTTCTCATTTGTTCCCCTCAGTTCTTTGTAATGGATGCACTTTCTTCTTATTGACGTAATACATTAAGACCATGTTGAATTTAGAATGTCTTTATAAATTCAGTTAAAGCCTAGGCCTGTGAATTTTTCTAGTTAGATAGTAACACAGCAACAAAAAACTTAAAGGAAGCAACATATATCAATCAGAGAAAAAGTATGCTTTAAAAATGTTTATGTTTTTAGAATCCAAACCCACTGTTAGACCTGCTGGTTCTGACAGAATCACAAGCACGAGGAGAAACAGATCACATCCGTACTGCAGTCAGACAGCAGCTCCAGAAAGAACTGATCGCTCTTCTCAATTCCTTGTTGCTGGTTTTCATGACAGTCACGGACAGGTATTTGTGTTCTTTTCCATTTGGGTTCATTCATAGAAAGCATACTTTTCTTTGATTTCCAAGACTTCTTAGTTCATTTTTTCTTGACTTCTTTCTTAGTTCTTTAAGTTAAGAAGTAAAGGCTATTCATCATATAGACTCAATCTGTTTGTGTTTCTGGTAGAGCCTGGTTTTAATTTCTTTTAATATACTAGATATGTGTTGGAGGAAAAATAAAATGATTTTCCTCTGTTCTCACACCATGGTCAGCATAGAGGACTTAAAAGTTGCTTTTCTCCTAACCAGGGGACAAATAGTTCTTTACCAGTGATAACACTTGGTTTTGTCTAACTGAATTTAATGCGACACAGTGTCCTTAGAAATTCCATGTGTCCCACAGGTTTAAGGCTTAGTCTCAAGAATGTCCTTCTCATTCTCACCTTCTGATGCTCTTCGGTAGGTCCAAGTCTTTCTGCCTGTGTTATGGCAGACCAGTTGTTACCTAGAGTACTGGCAGTCCACTGTAAGGGGTTGATTAGTTAACATGAATGGCTTACAGAATTTGTGGATACACTTACATACATTTGCTGGTTTATTAAAAGGTTATGACAGAACATATGGATGGAATACTGGAGGGGCACAGTTTACCTGCCTCTTTGGGTCCCCCAACTTTCAGGAACCATCCCATATTCAGCTATGCACAAGCTCTCTAAACCTAGTCCTTTGGATTTTCTGGAGATTTGATATCTATGATTGTTAATGATTAGGTAGAAAACCCAGCAGGGCAAATATGTTACAATGTTCTTAGCCTTTCTGGGAAGTATTCCTCCCTGCATGGTACGAGACTGAAAGCTTTAGAAAGAGGAGTCTTAATAATCTATGATGTACTCTCAGGCAAGGACAGGTCAGAAAATGTCTTCATTGATTTTGATATATGTGTTATCTACGCTGGTCTGAAACTCCCCAGGCTTAGTCAGCCCTCTTCCTCAGCTTCCCAAATAGCAGTGATTCTTCGCCCACCCCCATTGTGTCTCTAAGATGGAAAAGAATGGGAAGATTAACATTTCTATCACTTGCCTTAGAGAAGAGGAATGCTTGTTTCTTTTACTGTGGTGGAATTTGGTGTGTTCTAAGGAAGTTTGCTCAAATTTTATATATAGTATTGTAACTAGAATAAGTTCATAATGTGAATCTATCAGAAGACTGTTCCATGTAGTCATATACTATTTCTGGTACTTTCACTCCATCTGACCTCTTTTCCTCAATTATCCTTCAGTGTTGGAAGAAGGGGTGTAGTATATATATATATGTTTCTTTTTGGAACACACATTCTGCGGTCATTTATTTACATCTTGGTTGTAGATTTCTTTGTTAATCACCATTTACTGCAAAGAGAGGCTTCTTAGACCGAGGTTCAGAGATAACACTTCATCGATCTATTGGTATAATAAGTCTTTGGGAGCTGGTTTAATACTATGTCCATTTAGCGGGATAATAGTAATAGGCTCTCCACTAGGATTTTACGGCCTGTCTAGCCAAAGGTTCTTGCTCCAGTAATGGTACCAGGTATGGGTTTCATCTTGTTGAGCAGGACTTAAATTCAGCAGAGTGCCAGGATGCAAAATCAACACACATAAATCAGCAGCTTTCCTATATACAAATGACAAACATACTCAGAAAGAAATCAGGGTAACAAGACTATTCATAATTAATCTAACCAAGAAATGAAGACTTATGAAAACTTTAAAGACACTAAACAGGAAATTGAGGAAGATATCAGAAGATAAGATCTATCATGCTCCTCGACTGGCAAGATTAATATTGTGAAAATGAACATATTGCCATGCCAGAAGTAATCTACAGATTCAATGCTATTCCGTCAAAATTGCAAAGCAGTTTTTCAAAGAAATTAATAACAGCTTGTTACTGGCACAAAAAGAGTCACTGATCAATAGAATAGCATTGGGGGCTTGTTGGGAACCTGCTTTCTCCGGACCCTTTTGGGCCACGCCCAACCCTCACCTTTTTAATAACAATAAGAAGTGGGAATGTTGGGAGCCTGCAGTCTCCTTACTCCACCTCTGACGATGGGTGGGACGCCCATGGCAATATAATTACTACTGGCTGCGCAGGGGACCCAGTTACGCATGCCACGTGCAAGCCCCTCTTTTAAAGCAAGCGCACCAAGCGCACCTCTCTCTTGCTCTTGCTCTCTTGCTTCCCCCCCCACTTTCGGTTGGTCACCAGCTACCCCCTTTCTCTCCCCTCTCTCAATAAACTCTGCGTGGGTGCTGAGTCTCGTGTTTGTATTTCTTAGGCAATAGCAGCTGCAAAAGAACAACAGGGCTTACATATAAATCCATGCATACCTCTAGCCACCTGATTTTTGACAAAGATGCTGACAGTACTCAATGAAGGGGAAAAAAATTCTAGCATCTTTAACAACTATTAGTGGTCAAGCTGCATATGTAGAAGATTGAAATTGGATCTTCATTTCTTACTCTATACAAAACTAACTCAAAATGGATCAAGGTCCTCAACATAGACCCAATACACTGTATCTAATAGAGGAGAAAATAGGAAACATGCTAATTGTCAAAAGAAAGGACTTTTTGATTGAGATCTTGATCGTACAGGCATTTAGGCAATTAGTAAATGGGACCTCATGAAACAAAAAGATTCTGTATAGCAAAGGACATTATGATTTGGATAAAGGGTAGCCTACAGAATTTGGAAAAGCATCTTTACCTGTTCTGCCTCTGTCAAAGGTTAATATCTAGAATATAAAGAATTCATAAAACTAGGCATCAAGGAAATAACCCAATTTAAAAATGAGGCATAGAACTAAAGAGAGAATTCTCAATAGAAGAAACAGTTTGAAAAATGTAAAGTGTTGAAGCTGTCCTTGTGGGGCTGCAATAGGAACCAGCTGAGCAGTCCCAAGTTTGTAACTGAGTGGGGGTGTGTGGATGAGGGAAAGAGTAGCTATAGACAATAAAGAAAAGACAGACACAGAATAAAAGTCAGGAAGGCAGATCAGTCAGTACTGAAATGCCACAAGCTAATTTTTCACCACTTTTATATATATATACCTTATCCTAAAAGGGGAACACGGTATCATGTATAGGGAACAAAGAGACTTTTCTTCCTCGCTTATTCTGAGGGTTCAGTAACCACACCTTAGCTTCAACTTCTTGTTCGCTAGTCTTGAGGATCAGGAGTAGCCACACCTCAGATACAGGTCTGCTGTTATTTAGAATAAGACAGCCAAAGTCCCTAATGTAACCACACCTTTGACCTTTAGGTCTTATGACTTGCTGAGGACAGTTTTGAACTCTCTGTCCTTGTGCCAAGATGGAGTGGAGCCATTTTTATGGGTACCGACAGTTCAGCATTCTTAGCAATCATGAAAATGAAAGTTTATTAAGTCTTTGAAAATTTCATACATTGTATTTTGATGATACTCACCACCCTTCTCCACTTCCTAATGCCTCCCTGGGGTGTGATTGACTTAACCAGGTTATCACACCATTAAGGAAAACTGACTCTGCCTTTCTTCAAGGTAGCCATTCTGACAGTGATACATTGTAACCTCAATGTATTTTGATGATTACTAAGAATGTTGAATATTTTTTCACATTTTAATTGATCATCTGTACTTCATTGAAAATTATGTTTTCATTTTAATTGCCCATTTATTGATTTATCTTTTGGTTTAATTCTTTAGTTTTTTTTCAGTTTCTTTATATAGTCTAGAAATCATCCCCTGCTGGATGAATGTTTGGAAAGCTTCCATTCTGTAGGCTGTCTCTACACATTACATTGATTTTCTGTGCAGAAGTGTTTTAATTTGAATCAGTCCCATTTGTAAATTTTTTTGCTCTTATTTATTGAGCAGATGATCTACTTTGAGATTACATTTCACTCTTTTGTTTTTTGCTTTGGAACTATGCATAGTGTAGTGCACCATGAGAAACCTCCTCAGCAGCTAAGACAGCCCCCGAGCCCTTATGTGTGTTTTTCCTCTTTTTCTGCCAATAGGAAATGCTTGGAACTTTTTTACGTCTTCCAAACACAGCTATCCCTAAAGCTGCTGCAGTGCCTCAAAGTCACAGATGCTCCTCATTTCTATGGCTTGCCTGCCTTAGAGCGGACCTTAGGAGGGATGGCTCACCTCACTGCTTTTCCCGGGTGGAGTGCACACTCTCCTCTCTCAAAGCCAATTGAGATTTGTGGGAAGTACTTGTCTGGTCTCCTGGAGGTAAGTTAGAATGACAACTCAACTCAACACCTAGATACTGTTTATTGCTTTTTTTATTTCCATGCCAGGACCAAATACAGTTTTTACTGTTATATTTAAGGTAGACTAGAGTACCATATGTCTAACTTGTAATGGTAAAATGTTTTTGTTTTTTAAGCAAACATGTGATGTTACCTCTGCATACTTTCATTTTGAAGAAAAGCTAAGGCTTATCTTGTCTCTTTATGGAAGTGATTTAATTTTATCACTTGTTTCATTTAGTCTGTTAGTAGGTTATTTTCACTTTTCTGGGTGTTGGGGCAGGATGGGTTGGGCTTCATTCATGTCACAGCACAGGTGTGATGATCAGAGAACTTACAGCAGCCCTTTCTCCCCTTATACCATGTGAGTCCTAAGATTAAACTTGGTTCACCAAGTTTGGTGATTACCTTTACCTGCTGAGCCATCTCACAAGCCCTGCTTAAACTTGTAAATTGTGCAATATAATCCAAAAAAATACATAATTTAATCATTACATAATTAAAACCCACATGATTGTCTCCAGATATCCAAATAGAACCTGGATGACAATTCTGGCAACATCAAACATGTTCCTCTGGACACCTTCTCCAAAGGATCATGATTGTTTGGTACCTCTTCCTTTCTTTCCCTTCCCTCCCCTCCCCTTCCCTTTTTTCCTTTCTTCCCTTCCTTCCCTCTCCTTCCCTTTCCTTCCCTCCCTCCCTTCCTTCCCTTCCTTCCCTCCCCTTCCCTTCCCTTTCCTCCCTCCCTTTCCCTTCCCTTTCCTCCCTCCCTTCTTTCCTTCCTTCCTTCCTTCCTCCCTTCCCTCCCCTTCCCTCCCCTTCCCTCCCCTTCCCTCCCCTCCCCTTCCCTTCCCTTCCTTCCTTCCTTCCTTCCTTCCTTCCTTCCTTCCTTCCTTCCCTTCCCTTCCTCCCCTTCCCTTCCTTCCTTTCTTCCTTTCTTTCCCTTCCCTCCCCTCCCCTTCCCTTCCTTCCTTTCTTCCCTTCCTTCCCTCCCCTTCCCTTCCCTTCCCTCCCTCCCTTCTTTCGCTCCCCTCCCCTCCCCTCCCTCCCCTCCCTCCCTCCCCTTCCCTTCCCTTCCCTTCCCTTCCCTTCCTTCCCTTCCCTGCCCTTTTTGTTCTTGACAGTTTTACTGCTTATCTCCTGCCTATATACAAAATATTATCTGAATTTTTTTAAATGTGCAAATGGAATCATATGTTTGGATTGGTTTCTTTCAACAATATCATTAGGAAATTTATTCATTTCATTACTTGTAGGTAGAGTTTTATTTTTTGTAGTAATTTATTTTATGTACTACAAGAATGAATTACATTTAGTGTTTTGATTTATATGTCACTATGAGCATTATTGCCTTTTGGTAAAAATGAGGCTGTTATATGTTACAGCAGGTCTCCCTGCCGGCCTCCCGGTCCCGCCGCCACGTGGGCCCACAGCCGCGCCAGCCCCAAATAACACTCAGAGACTCTGTATTTGATACAATCCTGTTGGCCAATTACCATTACTGTTAATGGGCTAGCTCTGTCTTAATTATTAACCCATTTCTACTTATCTAAGTATTTCCACGTGGTCATCTTATCGGGGAGTGGAGCGGCAGGCTTCCTGCTCCTTCCCTGGGCTACATCTCGACCCCTACTACTACTTCCTCTTCCTCCTCCTAGTCTCCTAGCCCCACCTATCTAGTTTTCTATTGGCCACAGGGCTTTATTAACAGTATGAGAAACATATATACAGAATCACATCTCCCATCATCTCCTCTTTTCTGTCTAAAGTAAAAGAAGGGGTTTAACCTTAACATAGCAAAATATACCATACAACAGTTATCAAATAAGAATCACAGTTAACAATATTTAGTCCATTAACATTTTGTAAGACTTAAAGAAAATATCATCTATCCTATCTTTGTCAGTCTAAAGACCTATATGTAACTTATTTTTAATCCTAACTAAGAAAAACTATAATCATAACTACCTGTCTTCAACTCCATCAAAGACCACAGAAGGATAATATATAAACTCTAGAAATGACAGAGACAATGCATTGCCTGGTCAGTCACCCGAAGTTCTTCTGTAATGTTCCATCTTCAGCCCATAGGCCATAATGTGTGTCCAGACTCCTCAAAAAGGCAGGAAACTTTTCTCTGTGTCCTGTAGACTATCTGGCTGTCTGGCAGCCTCTTCCATGAAACAGGAATCCTGTAGCAATGTCCATTTTGCATCAGCAGTTACCTTTTTGTGGGTCCTGCATGTCCAGTTTCTACAACATAAAGTCAAACAGTTCAGAAGAGCAGTACCTTGCCCAAATGGCTAGTCTTGCCATATTAGAAGCAAACTCCATAATGTGTTTCTTCGATGTCCATCTTCCTTTCTTCTGTAGGTGGTGTTACCAGGAGCAGTTGTGCCTCACTGTCAAGAAAATCCCTAAACCATTTTAAATGCCATATTCTGTAGGTCTTTGAAGGGTTTGAAGAATGCCTATTCATCTCAAATACATCTCTGCATATCTAGAAATCCTAATTAACTTAACTCCCATAGGTAATTCTCTCTAATCTGTATTAAATTATACATTACATTTTCCAATGAGCTATATAAACACAATACCTAAACAAGAGGAGAAATATACATATCACAAAATTGACCTTAAATTGTATCAATAAAAGAAAATCCATTCCAAAGCAAAGTATTCATATCCATACCATAATTCCCTTTTTACCTTTAAAAAGATTGCTTGTGGCTATAGCCATTTATAACCAAGTCCATTTAAATGGAAACAAATATTTATAAACAATATTTGGGAATTTGGGCGTCGTTCTTTCCAAACTACTTCCTGCTGGTAGAGGGCGCTGTCATGGGGGTCCAAAGAAGATGCAGAAATCTTGGCTGTAGTCTGCAAGGCTTTGTCTCAATTGCTTTGAATGTTGGATCACCTGGGGAGCTGTTTCAGGGGGTCTGGCTTGATCAAACCATATAAGTCTGGAAAAAATCCATAGCTTTTCATTTTCTGTGGAAACAAAAATAGAAATCCTTTTCCCCAGTAACTTGTCCTTAGGCTTGAATTTTTGAGTCAAAGCATTTTTAAAATATATAAATTGAATTAATCTAGCAGCATTTCTTTTATCAGTAGTTGTTTTCTCAGCAATCAAATAATTTAAAGACAACAGAAGCACGTATAGTATCCAAAATTTCATTGTGTTTTCCATCTTTATGTGGCTTTTTTATTATTCTATTTCTTCTATTTCTATTTTTACATATTTTGAGACAGGGTTTCTCTGTGTAATTTTTATCTGTCCTGGAATTCATTCCATACCAGGTTTACTTTGAAATCACAGAGATCTGTTTGCCTCTGTCTGCCGAGTGCTGGGATTAATTCTACTTCCTTTTTTCTTTTTTAAACCATTGTATCCTGTTTGTTTTTCTCTCCCAAGCCAGCGTATTTTTTTTTTAAAACATAGTGTAAACCTTCATTGCAGCTCTTGTACACACCAATGAATTGTTAGCAGAGCTCTTTAAAAGCAAGGCGGTTTTTGCCGCTTATGCTAATTTTGGAAACCTCTCTTAAAGGAGCCGCGCAATTCTCTGTCTACAACAAAACAAATCCAACCAAGAAAATGCTGCTACTAAGAAGTCTTGCTAGTCTCTGTTCCTTTGTTTCTAAAACATTTCTTAAGCTCTTATTAGTTTTAAGTGAAAGTTCTTATAGCCACGTTGGGCGCCATTTGTAGCATGTAAGTTTCCGCCAGCCCGCCCGCCGCTGGTCTGGCGTCCTGGCCCCCAATAACACGCAGGAGACTCTATATTCCCGGAGGCCGGCGGGGAAACCTGCTGTAACAGTTATATGTATTTTTTAAAAAAATTTCTCATTCATGTTGATTTCTGAAAATTTAATTTTTATTTATTGACTCTGTACTCATTAAACTTGTTTCCAGTTTCTAAACAAATGCTTTTAAATCTTCCCTAATTGATAGCTTTTGTTTATCATATCTTTTAGGCCTGGAATGTTCTATTTGGGAAGATTATGCTATTAGTTGAGTTTTTAGTTAATCTATTATTATATAATTAGATTATTTTTGTGTTATATTTTCCCAGAATTGAAAATTTTGTCAAATTTTCAATATCACTATCTAAAAATTATTTGTCTCTACTGCATCCATAGTTCCTGCCAACCAGATATAAATTGTCCTTTCTCTGCATTTCTTACATTATCTCACCTGTGGTGTTTGTCACTTTTATAAAGGAATGAACCATCATCTTTGGTCCTCCCTGTAGTGCTTGCTCCTACTGATTTTTAAGTATACAGAAGAATACACTTATAAAAAGTATACGATTTACCAGTGTGGTTTCTGTCCCTCTCCCCAAGCTTGTTTAAGCAGTTTGGTCTCAGATTAGAAGCATGGGCTTATATTCCATAATCATCACCTGTCTAAAAGTATTCTAGTATGGTATAATTAATTTAACCGAGGTACAGTTGTGCGAAGTTTTTAGAGGACAGCTTTGCTGAGGGTACATGCCCAGCTGATGGAAGGTTGGCAGTCTCAGCAGAATTTTCTGAGGTTAATCTGGGATTTAAAAGCCTAGGAGTCTTCAGAGAAACTGTCAGGTCGAGTTTGATTCTTATGCATTTTCACCATTAGAAGCTGGCTGTGAATTTCTAGGCTTAATTTTTTTTTTTTTTTTTTTTTTTTTTGGTTTTTCCAAACAGGGTTTCTTTGTATAGCTTTAGAGCCTGTCTTGGCACTCGCTCTGTAGAGCAGGCTGGCCTCAAATCAGAGTCCTAGGCTTAATTTTTTTTAATAGCTAGATATATTTTATTTTTATGATTTCAAACTTTTTATTTATTAGGATTTCATGTGTTTTGATCCTGTTTGTTCACTCCTCAAACTTCTTTCCCCTTCCTCTCTACCCAGCCAACTTTTTGGCTTATTTTTAAAAAACTGATGTGTTAAAAACCCATATCCATGTTAAGAATTTTGGTAATCTTACATTTTGAGTGTTACTTGTGTTTTCTTTTTTTGCATTTTGAATTTTCTGTTATTTGGCTACTCACTCAAAGGCTTTTCAGCAAAAACTTTTTGGCAGTTTCCATCTTTTATGGACTTTCTGTACATAGAATTTAAGGTTTAACTTGCTTTCTTTCTTTGAGCCCTTTTCCTTCTCCTGACTGTGTGGTGAATATTGTTTGCTGGTCTGTAGATGACCATTTACTTATAAAACCTTGCATGTGCCACTCTCATTCAGCACATGTCTTTCAAATATGCCGTGTTTCTTTGTTTTACATGTTTCACTGTTGGCTTATGAGAATTGTCTTTAGGCCATTTCCAGTTCTCAGTGGCTGTCTGGATGCCCAGCACAATGATTGGTATCTACAGTTTTTTTTTCCTCCCTAAAACTATGTTCAGGTTTTAAAAAAAACTGCAAAGTGCTAAATTTTTTTCAGTAGTACTATAAAATTCAGTATAAGTTTTACTGCATCCTGCTTAATAAAATACAGTTTTTCTTAATTACATACATCAAAAAAGATGTTCTGTAAGCTTTCTCATCAATTGCTCCATGCTCTAAGGTGTTTGTCATCAGAAATATAAGATTATTTTTATACAAAGTATGTTAGCTAAAGAATTGGTCATAATAAATATTTTTAAAACATCACTTGTGGATTGATTTAAAATATATATTTAAAGTATACTGTAAAATACACCTAATTTACATTATTAATTATAATGTGATTTATAGTAAAAAGCATATGTAATTTTATGTTACACATCCACTTTTATTTATTTATTTTAAATTTTGTGCTTGTGTATGTGTGTGTGTGTGTGTGTGTGTGTATGTGTGTGTGTGTGTGTGTGTGTGTGTATGCATACAATGCGTAGGAGGCCAAGAGAGTGGCAGATCCCCTATAGCCAGGGTTACAGGAGCTGCCCGATGCGGGTGCTACAAGTTGAGTCCCAAGAGACCTGTTCAGCATCACCATGCATCTCTTTAAAACAAATTTTATAAGTTTTTTTTTCCAGGTCACAGATACGTGAGGAATTACAATTTGAAGAGAAGCTAAATGTTCTGTTTATATTTGGAAACTGTCAGATGTACTTTTGTTTTTAAGATTATGTGAGAAAGATTTCTGATAACATCTTTCCTTTAATTCTAGAAATCAAAATTAGCTATTCATAATATTGAACAATGAAGTGTTTAATTTTAAGTAACAAACCCAGTCTGAAGAAAATAACTTCATTTTAAGTTCAGTTATCTTGAGACAATAAACATAAAGTTTATTAACCAAGGAATAGATAAAAGTACTTCCTATTTTCTAATGTTTTATAGTTATGAAAAATTTGATTAATAAGTACTGATTTGGAATAAGCAGGTATTGGTTTAATGTTTCATTGAAAATAAGGAGAAAAACATGTATGTCTTTAATTCACTGATAGGAAGTTAATGTCAAAAAGTCACTTTTGTTAGAAATTATAGCTGAGTTATATTTATTCTAGAATTTTTCTGCTTAGTTCATTTGGTGAATGGACCTCTTATAGTAGACTGTCTAGACTCATATTATTAAGGAGAAAGTAAAGCTTTTGTGACGAGACTAAGACTCATTGTCGGTTCCGCTGATTTGATTGGTTTCTCTGTAACTGAAGCCAGTTCCTTCTTGAAAAAGTGATGCTCCCAATATCATGTCTTACTGTTTCTATAGAGCAGATCTGATATGTGACTTTTGCACATATATGTAACACATTTGTAATGTGTGTTACACATGTGATTTCCTTTGCTGCATGAGTTGAAGAAATAAAAAACCAAACAAGTGAAACCCCAAACTCTGGAAGAGAACCTCAGATGAGCTGGAATGGTCCGTTTGGAGGTTTACCATGAGCAGAGCAGTGAGTCTTAACCAACTGGCGCCAAAACTTCGAGCAGAATTTCCTTCAGATATATGGGGCCTAAACACAGCATCCTTAAAAAAAAGTATTAACTGTTTTTAACTAGAAATATTTTTTTTTGTCTGACTGAACTTTTAAATTTTAAGTTGATAATCTATGAAGAGTTTTGTTTGGCAATAACTTCACAGTGATTGGGGAACAATGTGTGATCCATACAGAAAGGTTCCAGAACAATTGCACATAGTTGAGAGAGTTCTCTAAGTCAGGCATCAGGAAGTTCTCATGCAGTTGCTTAGTGAACAGTGTCTCTTCACAGAGAAATACTGTGTCCTCCTGTTGGAGAAGTGTTGGAGCTCTTTGACATGTAGGAAAGAAACAAAATGAGGACCAGTTTTTGAAATAATAAGCACATTCTCAAATGAGCACTAGATATCTAACATCATTCAGAAGTAAAGACAATTTGTTTTCATTTAACAAAGTTTAGCATAACCCTGGTAGTCAATGAGTTTTTAGAGCTAGTAATTTTGCATATATGTTTCAACTATGCATTTAAAAATTTTTGATTGAAAATGCTGCAGCACTTAAAATATGTTTATATTGTAAATCTAAAAGATGTTCTTGAAAGATACTAAATAAATATTCTTGAAACAAATCCCAAAGTTGAAAACATTTTTTCAAATTATGGTAAAATTTGCCCCTGTAGTCAGTGTTAAATGAATTAATAGGAATTATAAATTTAAATTTACTTGGCTAATGTTTAATTAAATTAGGAGAAAGGTACTTACTGCTTTATACCCTTAAGAGGAAAGCCATCATAAAATTTCTTGCATTTGCTTTCTAGGTCATTACTTCGTTTTATGTGGAACGTGGAGGAAACGCTATGTCCTTCATGGGCAAAGGGGTTACGAAGAGCACAGTCCTTTGCTTACTTCATTTATCCCATGAGATGATGGCCCAAGCACCAAGCTCGGTAAGAAAAACACAGGCTGCAGTTATCTGAACTGTTACTTGAAAAGTAATGTGCTGTGTCTGGCACATTTTAAGCACATGGGCTGCTACTTGAAAATAATGTTTTTGACTTGTTAGAAAGACAACTAGAATTGTTTACTTGGGGGTGGGTGCTGGAGCTGACCCAGTGGTGAGGAGTGCTTGCTGCCTTTCCAGAGGACCTGAGTTTGAGTCTTAGCTCCTGCTATGAGTGACTCACAACCACCTATAAAACTCCAGCTCAGGGGGATACAAGGCTCTTGTCTAACCTCTGTAGGCAGCTGCACACATATGCCATACACACACAAAACAAACAAAAGTAAAATCTTTAAGACAGTAATTATTTTGGGTTACAACATTTCTTGGAAGTTATGTGTCTGAATTTATTTAAAAATTTATTTTGGTTGAAATCATTAATTAGAAAATGACATTTTTTTTGGGGGGGCGCTAAATCAAGGGAGAAAAACCTCTATTGAAAAATTGTCTTAAAGGAAGCCAAGATTTTTATTTGCTTTATTTTGCCCCAAAATACACTTACTTTTTGATCTTTAAAAATTGAGAGTTATTTTAAATTCTCTAAAGTTACTTGAGGTGCTGTCCTTGGTTTTCATTCTAGGAGTGGATGCCACTTTGGTTTTTGCCTTTGGGTAGTTCCAGTGAAGAACATGCTCCGACACAGCAAGGGTTGGCCTGGCTAATCCCCTTATGGGTTGATCGAGACCCGGAGGTCAGTACAGAGGAATACCAATTTTGTTGTGTCTAGAGTGAAAAGCAACTGAAACAAAACACATATGCTTATATAATATTGTGGGTTATTGAAATTGATACAGCTTATTTTTTGTTTAGCCTCTGTTTTCTCTCAGGTTGCCATAACAAAACACTGTTGACTGGGTTATTATAGTTAGAGAACTTCTTGCCTTACAGTTTTGTTGGCTGATAGTTCATGGTCTGTGTACCAGCATAATCACACTCTAGGGGGCTCTTGTTTTCATTGACGTGTACCTCTTTTTTGCAGAATGTCCACATGCTTTCATTGTGTGTGTGTGTGTGTGTGTGTGTGTGTGTGTGTGTGTGGTGTGTGTGAGGAAGTTTCCAGTGTGGTTGGGGGTAGGACCTCATTAAGAGGTCATTTCATTTTAATTATCTTGAGGAAGTCCTATTTCCAAACAGGTCACATTGGAATTTAAAGCTTCCACTGAGATTTTAGGGGATAATTTTTCAGCTTAGCTTTCCATCTCAGTTCCATTAAAGTCCACATCCTTGTACAGTAATCTCTGTAAATAGATACCCCCCCCCCAAACAAAAACAATCTTAACCCACTGCAATATCAACTTTAAACTCTGAAGTCCAAAGTCTTGTGTGAATTTATCTAAATCAAGAATAAATGAGGATTCATGTATTTCATCCTGAGGAAAGAATTTGTTCTCAACTAGGAGGCTATGAAATACTGAAATTACACATTTCTATATGGTGGAAGAATAGACACAGGGTCCTAGTCCTGTGTCCTAATTCTAGTCCCGAAGGGAGAAAAAGGAGGTTGCAAAGCAAGTGAATATGCTGGGGTAGCAAATTCCATTAGCACTTAAGGCCCAAGGCTTTGTCTTAGACTCTGTATTACAGGCTCTGCTGGAGTAGTCTCAGCCCTAGCTTCCAGTACTCAGTGAGTAGCCTGACCTCTTTAGGCTGTCTCCCTCGCTCCAAGATTGCTGTTGTGGCTAAAGACAGCAGCACCACTGTCCCTGAGGGACTGGACTGGGCCTGGCCCAGTGGAATTAGAAAGGCAGCCATAGCCTTAGAAACTGAGAAGAAAACAACTTTGCCTAAGATAGGAGTGGCCGACCTAAAGATCTCTGAATTACATTTGGGACCTTTATTCTCTTTGAAGAATGATAGCACATATTGCCTATAGAATCCAAGCCACATAATTTTCTAGTCGCTCTAGATCACTTTCCCATTTTCTGTCATTCACATTGGCATTGTCTTTGCTGATCCAGTTTCATCTTTATTCTGGCTCCTGCTAAAGTGTCTAAAGACGTGTACTCTTCATGGAAAATGTCACTGAAAATGTATTTTTCAGTCAAAATTCAGAAATGTACCAAACTATTACTTAAGTAGCAGTTATGTTATGGCCAGCATTACTGTACCAAATTAAGCTTCTTTGAAATAATTTTTCTTAAAACAACTTTTGAGAAGATACTACATGCCCTATAAAGAAATGTAAATCAGCTACAGAATTTTGAAATGAAGTATTAAAAACTTTATTTGCAAAAGCTATTAATAACTTAAGAAAAATAGAACAAAACAATGGGAATATTTTTATGAATAAGGAATAAATAAAAATCATGTTCAATAAATGTGACCAAATATCCTCTGCTTTTTCTTAAAACAACCTTGTAAGTTATAATTGCTTTAATGCTTACTTATAGCTGTTTAGTTTAACCTCATGTGATAATTGATTATAGTTTACTTTTTTTCCAGGTTATTGATTTTTTTTTTTTTTTCCAGCCCTTATGCAGGATTTCTATATAGCCAATTCACACACATGTAGGACACTCTTTCTGTGGGTCTTTAGTGTGTAGTGAGTAAAGCCAATGCTGTATTCACACACACATAAGATGCTGTTTCTGTGTGTCCTTTAGTATGTAGGAATCTAAGCCAATGCTATATTCACAGACATGTCGGACACTTGTTCTGAGTGTCATTCAGTGTGCAGAAATGTAAAGCCAGTGTCGCATTCACAGCTCTAGCACTTTTGTATGAGACAGATGACCTCGAGCTAGGAAAGAGTATGCTCGGATTTGATATCTCTGTCTTTACTGACAGGTGAGATTCACCTCCCTGGGATTGGGATCAGCACTGACCACCATTGAAGCTGGCTGTGTAGCCTTGGCAAACAGTTGTCAGAATATTTCTGGTGGGCTCTGGGGAACCGTGGTGAACATCCTTCTGGATCAGTCAGAATGCAGTATGGTGCGCCGGGAGGTATGTAATCCTGCCCTGGCCACGCTTTGTGCCACAGAAGTCCACTCTAGTAGCTATAAGCCTCACTTGACTTGTTGTTTAGTGGGACGGTTGAGCAAAAACCATTATTTATTTTCCTTACAAAAAGTTTAAATGAAAATATTAATTTACAGTAAAAATTGAAGTCATTTATTCTGATAAACTAAGGCAGGATATTTAAATTGTTGCATTAAATATTTATTTAATTTACATATGTGTGCATGCATATGGCAGATATGCTTGTGCAGTCACATGCTCTGCTATGGAAGTCAGAGGATGACTTATGAGAGCTGGACCTCTCCTTCCATCATGTGGGTTCTGGGAATAGAATTGAGTCTTGGAAGCAAGCACCTTTACCAGATGAGCCAACTTGCCAATATATTTTATTTTGTTTTATTTTATTTTATTTTTTTAGTTGGGATTTTAAGCAATGCCCATGAGGTATTTTTGTTTATGTTTTATTTATTTTTTTTCTTATTTTACATATCGATCCCAGTTTCCTCTCCCTCCTATCCTATTGCCCCCCCCACTCCATAGGGAGGGTGATGCCTTCCAGGAGGGATCAACAAAATCTGTCAAGTCATTTGGAGTAGGAACTAGGCCCTCCCTCCTGCCTCTAGGTTAGGGGAGTGTCCCTCCATGGGGGATGTGCTCCCAAAGTCCTTTTGTGCACCAGGAATACATCCTCGTTCCACTGTCAGAGGTCCCTTAGACTGCCCAGGCCTTATAACTGAGACCCATGTTCAGGGGGTCTGAGCTGGTCCTGATATACTTTAATGTGAACTTTTATATCACACATTGAAAAGCAATTCACAGAAAACAATTGTTTTTACTCAACATGTACAGGTCTTTAGTGTTTGTAAACCTTTAATAATAATAAAGTATTTTTAAGATAACATTTTGCAGTATATGTCAGTAATATTTGAGAAGAAAATAATGGTTTTAAATTTTTTCGCTCATTTATGTAATTTATTTGTGTACGTGTGGCCCTGTGAAGGACAGAGGACAAATCTCCAGGGTCAGTTCTCTTGCCGTCTTTTGGGTTCTGGGGATGACTGACTCTTGGTCACCAGTTCTACCCACAGCTGACTCTACCCATTGAGCCATCTGGTCAACTCCAATTGCTGGTCTCTTTTTATTACTGCTTTTGTCATGTACCGGTAGCTTTAAACATGACAAGCAAATAGTTCTCAGAGATTTCTGAAGAAATCAGCAGTTCCTGGCCCACCACTAACCAATTTTCAGTGGCAAACGCATAAAACCAGTTTTCTTATTAGTTGCTGTCATAATTTCACATGGTAATTCTTACATTTATGGATTTTTTTGCTTCATTAATTTTAAAATTGACTTCCGGTGAAGATGGACAGAGGTTTTGCTCTTAGAATATCCCTAATTCTTGTTATTCTCTCAGTAGAGTTACACCATAATTTTTCATTAAACAAAAATCAGTTCTTATATTTGTATACTCACTTCATTCTGTCGCCCTGTATTTTGATGGATAAAATTTGTGCTTTAAGATATTGTATGAGATAGGAGGAAATTGAAGAGAGAGAAGGCAGATGCTTGTTACCTGTGTGTGACCCTACAAAGGGATGTGGGAGATGTTATTTGTATTTTTAATGTTTTATAATAATCATTTTTGTATGAAACTTCACAATGATAAAAAATACATTTTCTAATGAACTGTTCCATAGTTTGCTCATCACCTAATTCAGTCGCAGCTAATAAGAAGTGTGGTGTATGACATCTTGTGAGGCTCTCTCAGTGTGTATCACTGACTAGCTGCACCTCTGTTACTGAATTACAGCACTTGGTTATTTCAGAGATGACAACAAGATGGCAGTATTGACATTCTGTGCTTTTAATTTTCAGGCTGCATTTATTCTTCAGAATCTCCTTGTAATTCCGATGCCTTCAGAAGTTATAAAGGATTATACCTGGCAGGTGGGTATAAACGTTTATCAATCTAGCAACTATTTCATATTAATTAGTTTTGAATTTCAGTGTATCCATTTGTGTCTGTGGATTTCATATTTGTGAATTTAAGCAACCAGGAGTCAAAAATATTCAAGAAATAGTAATTTTACTGGACAATTGTAGAAATTTTCTTTTATCATTCTTCCTACACAGTATTGCATGACAATCATATACAATAACATTCAGGCATTGTGACTTAGAGAGCGTTTAAGTTGTACACAGGATATGCATAGATAACACACAAATGCCACCCTGTTTACGTAAGGGATTTCTCTATCGACAGACTTCAGTATTTGTGAGAGTCTAAGAACCAGTCTATTGATGATATCAAAGATTGGCTAAACTGTATTACTTAAAAAACTGTGTGTATGGCAGCAAGTACTTCTTAATTAGAAGGCAGAACTTGTCTGATTCTTAGTGAAATGGTCCCACAAAGGCGGGAGGAGAGAGCTGCCTGTGTAAAGTTGTTCTCTGACCTCCACGCACATGCTCTGGCACATGTATAACCTCCACCACACACACTGGATTTATTTCTTTTATGTGTGTGACTGTTTTGCCTTCATGGATGTGTCTTGTATACCTGGTGTCCACATAGGTAAGAATCAGGTGTTTGCTCAAAGGTTCTGATTGCTTTCCAATAATTGTAGAATATATTGGTGCTGCTTTTCCATAGACCTAGATTAGAATCCCAGCACATATATGACAGCTCACAACCATGTGTAACTTCTGTTGCAGGGAATCTCTCTTCTTCTGGCCTCTGTAAGCATCAGGTATTCATGTGGTGTACAGACATATGTGAAGGCAAAACAACCATACACATTAAAATTTTTAAAACAGGGATAGTTATATATGCAATGTATGCATATAGTAATCTGGGCTTTTCCTTTTTTTTTTTTTTGAGGCAGGGTCTCTAACACAGGTTGAACTCAGACTCTTATGTAGTGAGGATGGCCTTCTGACTTCTGATCTTGTCTTCACCTATCTTGTGCTGGGATTATAGGCATGTACTATCTATCATTTCTACTTTATGTGTTACCAGGGCCTTTTGCATGCTAGCCAGACACCCTACCAACCAAGGTATATCCCCAACCCTGAAAGTGATATTTGAAAATGAAGTCTGGTATCTGGATGAGCTCACTGTTCTTGATATATATTGTCTGTATTTTTTTAGCATACAGAGCTGATAACCCATTGTGCACATGCTTGTCTATTTGTGTATGTGTTTTTTGATAAACATAAACACTTATTACTATCCACTATTAATTATAAATTATTCATATACATGGGTATGTTTCATGTTGCTGTAGTTACTATACATCTTTTTTTTTTTATCTTTTACTGTATACATCTTGAAGCACCTTCAATATTCCACAAAATATTTCTTGTTGAAGTCATCTTAATGGTGGTCATACTTTATGTGACTTAATAGATTTCTATATTTAGAATCTTTTTTTCTAGTCTTTGAATTATATTATAGTACTTTTTATGTTTTACCAAAGTAATTCCATTTTTAAATTCTTACATGTAATGTTTTGCTTCTTGCTCTATTTGTTATATGTAAGTCTATTGTGTATACAGTGATTCTATGAGTAAGATATGTGTCTTAAAATTGATATTCTAGTTTATTTCCTTCAGAACTATATTTTCAAGATAGTTGGAGAATTCTAAGATAGATAGTTAGTCTGCACTTTTCTTTGTAATCATGTTTATAATTGGCATCTGATAACTTAAACTTTGCTTTTTCTTCATGCACTGCCATTCTGAGCTTTCCCTGACATTCAGCAGATGATCTGTGAGGTCTAATGTTCAGATTTTTTAAAAATGACCTTTCCTTTTTTGGTGTCATGGTTTTGATCTGAAGTGTCCCCAAGGGCTGTGTACCAAAAGGGTGGTACACATTGGATGGTGCTGTGGAACAGTGGTGGAACTTGAGAATTTGAGAACTCAGGTATCATGGTAGGCAGTCTCTGGAGGACATATCTTTGAGGTCTACATTCTGTTCATGGTACACATGCCTTTTCTTGTTTTTCTGATTCCTGTCTCATCTGGTGGCCATGTCTATGTCCCCCCCCCCCTTTTTTTTAAATGATGTTTCTGCTTAGCCACAGACCTAAGGTCAATGGAGCTAGCCACCTAAAGATGAAACCTCTGAAACCATGAACCAACACAAACATTTTTCTTCTTTGAACATGACTTATGTATAGTCATTGTTGAAAAACTGATTGACACTTTCGTTTTTTGTTTTCAGATATGAATTCCGTACTTGACTTCTTGGTTTGATTTTTCCCTGACCTCTGTATCATAACTAGATTTACAGTGCTTTCTAAGATAATAATTTTTTGTAGATCAACTAGTTTGGATTTTTACATCTTTACTGTGATGCCTTTTCTTTGTTTTTTAAATCTAGTTTGTCTTCTTAGAAAAATAAAAAATAAATGAATTTTAAAAATTATTAAAAGGTAAGTATAGTTAGGCTAGATGATCTTTATAATTTATTCAGAGAACAATTGCTAGAGTTGTTATAGACAGCACTTATTACTTCTCACTTTATCACCACTTTTAAAGACAGAAAGTGGGACCACGGAAGGTGGTGGGTTTCTAACCTCTTTCTGATGGTAGTTCCCATTGTCCACCCAAAAGGCCTTTGACAAGGTAAAGACTCAGCAGATCTTTTGTGAGAGTGCTGTATAGTTATTTTGTTGTTTTCATGATTTATACAATTTATGTTTCTTTACCTGTTCTCAATAAATATTTATGAATTTAGGACTCTGTGATAGAGGAAGCAATTACATAGACATAATTCATAAAATGAATTAAATAATTTTACATGATTAATACAAAATAAAATTAATCATCACTAGGGGATACAGAAATATAGAAAAATAGTTTTATGTTACACTCAGAATTTTCTTTTACTGAGTTTTTTGTTCAGTAGCCAGCGTGAAGTTGGAGTTAGCCTTTGAGAGCTGTTTTGTTTGTGTTTATTTGCTTTTACTGCTAGGGATCGAGCACAGGGCTCCTGGTATGTTAGGTTAAGGGCTTTATTGCTGAGACACACTTCCTAGCCTGCCTTAACAAAACCACAGTTTTCATTTAGGCTGGTAATTTCTTTTCTCTGAGTGACAAAGGGGTTATTTTGGGATGATTTGGACTTGTTGCACGTCTATTGTCTTTATCATGTTGTATACATTTAAGCATACTATAACTTGCTGAAAACTCTTTGTAGTGGTGATAGTGGAGGTTTACTGGTCAATATTTTTGACAACTAGTTTAGTAAATTAGTCATGCCTTAAAGGACCACATTGGGTGGTAGGAGAGCATTTGCCTAGCATGGCTGAGACCCATGGTTTGATTAACAGTATAATTTATAAATAAATGAGCACCACATTGCTTATAACTGACCTTGATGAGTAAGCATGGCTTTCTGACCCCATTCTCTTGTGTTTTACCTGCTTCTTTTAGGCTTCTATATTTTAGTTGATTTCTTTGCTGACTCGATTAAGTAAAAACATTTTTAAATACCATTACTTAGATCACATTATTTCAGGTATTTATAATAATTGTTTTACTATTGTGTGTAGGTTTAAAGATATTGTTGTTTTTGTACTCAAGTGTGTAATTAGTTGGTTGAGAATGATAATTTCATAGAGGCATTTTAATAAATTGACCTCTTAGGAGGTAGATTTGATCAATCTTCCAGGGACCAGTAAAGTGAAGTACTAGTCTATTCTAGTTTAAGCAGCCATGGCTAGAAGGACTGTGGTAGGATCTGGGACATCTTTGCCTTAGTGAGATGTAGTGGACCTTTTTGAAGAAATGGTTTGTTAAATCATTGCCTTTTCTCTGTCTTCCACACAGGGCCCCTGTGTCCATGATGAGGATTCTGGCCTGTCACTCGTAGGAAAACCTGCCCTCCAGGCTCTTTTGTATCATTGCCATTTCTATGAACATTTGACTCACATGGTGAAACACTGTTATGTAGGACGATATACCTTTGATTTGAATTTTTCTGCTTTTCCTGAAACTTCAGAATGCAGTGATTTAAATGGTAGATATAATACCTTTATTATGATTATTTGTTTTTAAAAAGTATAATTTTTTTTTTAAATGATTGAGGGGCCAGGTAGACAATTTAGTGGGTAAAAAACCACAAGTGAGAGGACTGGGATTAGGATACTCAACACATAAAGACATGTAAGGTGGGCACAGTGGTCTGGAGTCCCCAGAGCAAGTTGGCTAGCTAGACTGGTCAGACCGTCAAGCTCTGTGTTAATGTGAGGAACTTTACCTTAATATATAAAGTGTGGAAAGCAATTGTGGAAGACATGTGACATCAATCTCTGACCTCCTTGCTCAAGTGCACACATGAGAACATATATAAAATCATGTACATCACCTACACATGCAAAAAGATGACATTAAAATACATATGTTCATTAAAGAACATTTGAAAAATAATAAGTATACAGGAAAAGAATTATCTCCAGTCCTACAGCCCAGAGAATATTCTTAATATGTTTTATTTCTTAATATTGTTTTCCACTGTGTGATGTTTGTTTTATGTGCCCTTTTAGTCTCTGTTTTTCTAAACATTTCCTGGGCATTATTCTGTGTTATAAATTCTTCATGGAAGCCATGTTTGACATCTTATTAATGTTTTATAAGTTATTTTATGCCCTTCAGTAAAGTTTTATAGCTTTTTTTCCCTTAGCAAAATCTTAAAACTTTTTGGAAAATTCATTCCTTGCCACTCTACAGATTTTTTTCCTTCAAACCTTCCTATGAATGAGATCTGTTCTAACTAAATTGTCTAACTTATTTGGTAATGGTCTTAAGAAATCTATTTTTGGTATGTCTTGAACTAATCAGAATTTTTGCTGAAATATTTTTACTTCTTTTGGTAAATGTTTTTGAGTTTTCTAAATATTACATGTTAACACACAAATATTAATTAGATTTCATAAAATGGATATCCATTTAACATGAATTTCTTTAATTTTGAAATGAATATGTTTCAGAATCTTAACACAGAAGAGGTTCAATAAAAGTATAAAAGCCCTCAAATATGAATTTATTCACTATCTAATGAGTGTATATGTATATAAAATTTGTTTATATGTTTGTATGCAAATATATATAAAGAGCATAATATATATAAAGAGCAAGCTGAAATCATGAAATTTCATTACTTTTATTTACTTAAATGTAATTTATAAATTATAATTCACATTTTACTTAAATTAAGAATTATAGTTCACATTTCCATTCCCTTCTTAGGGGAATTTAAAATAACAATTAATGAAGCTCTTGGACTTGATAAATATCAACTGTCAATATTAGAAAAAGAACTTATCCAGTTGTTTTGATTGTTATGAATCACCGTTACTCCTAACATGGCTCTTGAGCCAATATGCATTGATGTATTCTATGTGTTTGTGAGAAATGCACCTTCGTGACTTCACTCTGCTGAGGGGTGTTGGAATTCCTAGGACAGGTGCTGTGGGGGCATTACAGCAACCTCTCAGTGAACACAGAGAAGAATCATCCTTCTGTAGTTTATGACTGGTTTCCTTAAGGAGTACTCATTTTGTTAGTTGGAGCACCTGGAGGATGTCATGCTAACTGTTCTGTGTTGTCACAGGTTTAGATGACTCATTCAAGTATTGGAGGGCTCCCTCAGGGACATCCATTCAGGACCATGAACCAAGCTCTCTTTCTACCTCAGAAACAATGGTAATTGAGGACACAGAAATGTTCCATTTGAGTCTCTGAATAAGTTTGAATTTGTATGGTAGTGATAAAACATTGTATATAAACTCAAGGTTATGATTATAATCATTGTGGTTTTTAAAAAGTATGTTTTGAGAAAACTCCTGCTCAGAATTTATTTAAAATACTCTGTCCAATGTGTTCAACTATCTGTATGTAACTGATAAACAGTGCTGTAAGAGGCAGGGCTGGAATTTCAACTAGGGACTGCCTGGCTGTAATCATACTACATACATTCTTTCAGTTATGAGTCATCAACCCCTCTTTCTTACCTTTTCTGATACAATCAAGAGTAGAATAGTGTCAAAAGTATTTTCATTAATAGTAGATAAGACATATCCTGTATAATTAAAAATCATTAGTTATTCTGAAGTTTTGACTAAGGGCGAGGCAGAATGAGAAAAATTACCCATTCAGATGATTCCAGTGTAATACTGATAATTCCAAACATATCTCTAAATACTTGTATGAGAAACTATTTTTGCAATATCTA
The DNA here is from genome assembly GCA_030556225.1 of Cricetiscus sungorus. Taxonomy (NCBI): domain Eukaryota; kingdom Metazoa; phylum Chordata; class Mammalia; order Rodentia; family Cricetidae; genus Cricetiscus; species Cricetiscus sungorus. The sequence continues at coordinate 159,982,296 of JANBXA010000651.1, forward strand.
AGAGATGGGAAATTTGTACATACTTGGATGTCTTCATTCATGCATATGTAGCTTTCTTCCTAATAACTGATGCTGGTCTTCAGTTTTGTCCAAGCATACAAAAAGCATTTCTTCTAAATTAGAAAACACGTTAATATTTCAAGTATTTGTTGGTAAGGACTGTGTGATGGAATCTATTAGGGCAGCAAAGGTTTGGTACCTCTGTTTTTAGAAGTTTAAATAAATAATATGTGTATATGATAATGTAATTATATAGACATTGATAAAGTTTACCTTCTATATTATCCCCTTTCCTTTTTTTCCCTCTCTTTATTAGATTCAAAAGAGAGGGGTTGTATTTAGTTATAAACTAGACCTTTATTTGGGAATGTAGAATAATTACCCTGCTCCCACTAGATGTCATACTTTCCAAGTTTAAATGTAAAGATAGTATGTAACTTTAGTTCAGCAAGAGAAATTCTATGATTAAATGCCAAAATGAGTTTTATTAATTGATTCATAGAAAGAGATTGAACAGCATCAATACATGCTTGAAAGTACATTTTCTCAAGTGATCAGTTTTTACAAGACTATGAAATTGCTATGCTAATAAACCTTTAGTCGTTGTGGCTAGATGACTAGATGCCTGAGAAAATCTACCTCAGGTGGAAATCTTTACTGAAGCTAAGCTAACAGTTTCAGGCACATAGTTACATGGCATCGTTGTGTCTAGGCCTGTCTTTAGTGATGCAGAATGTCATGCAGGGAGGCATGTGGTGGAGTGGAGATGTTTACCTCGTGGTATCAGGAGAGCAAAAGTTAGTCACAGAGGAGGATTGGGGTGCACTGGGGGACAAAGCCTATAGCAAAGGAGCATTAGGAGGAAATTAGACAGTCAAGCCATAGGATCAACCTAAACTCTTTCATTCCTTGTTTATCAGAGCTAATCAATAAATAATAAATTCTCTGTGTTAACTGTTTTGTGTTATTTGACTTACAATATTTATCACATGTAAGAAGGCCTTGCTTTGTACAGAGAAAAATCACAATTAAATTTTTTTTTGGTGTAGATCAACATTATTATGAGTTAAAGCATAAGATTTTCTGAGAATTACTTTGGAAGAACTTAATTGACTATGATCCTTATTTAAATGGAAGGACCTTTGTGCTCATTAGCATTGTATTGATGTTGCAATATACTTGAAATGATCAACTGGACTTGTTTGATTTCCTAGTTTGTGAGATTTCAGTCCATAGTTGCTGTGCCCTGTTGATTTTGGCCTATAATTGCGGAATATATTACAATAGGAATATGTAATAGAAGAAGCCTATTCATCTTAAGACAGCCTGAACACTGAGAAAGACACAGAAAGGGGCTGTAAACTCTGATATGTTCTTCAAGGATGCGCACAGTGTTCTGAAGTTTTTCCACAAGCTCCACCTCCCCAAGGTTCCCCCACCCCTTCCCAGTAGCACTGTGGGCTGGGACCAAGCTTCAGTACATGGGCCTGTGGGGACACTCAATAGCTAAACTCTAGCAGTCTCTGTGTATATAAAAGTCCTTAACTTCTCCACAATTGGATGTTACATGGCTTTGATCCTTGGCTCTCATTCTGGAAGGAGAAGCTAACTCTGAAGAGCTGTGCTCTGATCTCCATATAGGTGCATGCACATACATGCTCACGCCCATACACATATGTACTACTAATAAAAAATAACGTAAAAATATGCCACTGAGATTTTGAAGTTTTAAAGATTATTTTTATTAAGTTTGTTATTTGATAATTTCATATTTGCATGTAGATCATTTTGAAGCTTGCACCCCTTGCCCTCTCTTTTCTGCCTCACATCCCAGTAAACTTCTCTTCCTCTCTAATAGTCTATAAAAATCATCTGGCCCTGGGCCTGTTTTTTCCTTGGGAGACTTTTAATGACTGCTTCTATTTTCTTAGGGGGTTAAATTGTTTATTTGGCCTTGATTTAATTTTGGTATGTGGTACCTATCAAGAAAATTGTCTATTTCTTTTAGATTTTCTAATTTTGTGGAGTACAAGTTTTTGAAGTATGTACTGATGGTTCTGTGGATTTTCTCAGTGTCTGTTGTTATGTCCGAAAAGGGAGATATGTTTGGACTTAACTATGAAGTTTTTCAAGTTCATATTCTCTTTACAATGAGAAACTATCAATGAAATTATTCTTAGTACTTCCTTTAACATTATCACTGTAAGTTAAAGGTACATTATGCTAGGAATGTGCACAGGGAGTCTATAGATGTGCCCTGGTGGTCTCTGTCATAAGTAATGCTTATTTATCAGTTTTGTCGGTACTCCATGTCATAGTCACACACCAACTTGCAGGCTCCCTAGGTATGCATCATTTGTGGTTTTTCACAAAGGGGAAAAAAAAAATGATGGCAAGAAAAAGATGTATCTTACCTCCCTAGAGAGGTATTTTTCACATAAGTGCCAAACACAATAGGCTGAGTTCAGTCAATTTTAGAAGGTCATAGCCTTATCTATAAACCTCTAGGTGAATCTGTGTTTGCTTTCTACAGCATTTCTATTAGGTTTAATGTTTTTTAACAATGTTGCATTCTGAAACACAGTGTCAGCATTTTGCCAAGCTTTAAAAAAATTATTTTTTACGTTCTTTTTTGATAGGAGACAAGATGGAGAAAAAAATCTTTTAATACTTCATTGATTATTTTTTAAAAATTCTATATCTGCAAGGATTTTCCCCACTTTATGTGCATGGGTCATTTATTTATTTATCATTTATTTGTTTTTCTTGTGTGTATGTCTGTTTACCACACATGTGTCTGCAGAGGCTAGAATGAAGCATCGAGTCTCCTGGGAATGGAGTTATACATGGTTGTGAGCAGCCGTGTGCGTGCTAGGGAATGGGCAGCAAGTGCTTTTAAATTCTGAGTCACCTGTCTCTTCAGTGCGCACTGACTGTTATAGGCATCTTTAAAGCTAAGTGTGCAATTTGAAACATCAAAAGCACACCATTTTATTACAAATAAATAAAATAGGGCTAGAGAAATGACTGTACACTTAATAGGACTTGTCTCTCTTGCAGAAGATTTGGCTTTGTTTCCTTCATTTCCAGGGGATTCAACACCTTCTTCTGTTCCCCATGCTCACTAGCACATAGATGATAAATGTAGATACATGGGGGCAAAACACTCATCCGAATACAGAAATTTAAGAACTATTAGAACAATAAATTTTACTTATTAAAGTGTGTCTCTTAAGCCTTTCAACATTCAGGCAGTGAGAGCCACAAGTTACTTATATCAGAAACTTAAAATCTTAATGGGGCTTCAAATAAAAGCTTGGCTTTTTCGAGTTACTGGTTTATGGACATTGTAACAGTTTCTATAAGGCGTCATAGAAAACGCCATTATCAGAAAACCAGCTCCAGGATTTAGTGTATTTTGTGGCTATGGGAGCGGGTAAAATTCATTGTAAACTTGCTTCCTTAAGGATATTTTGTGTGTCTGCTGTTTAATTCTCCATGCTTCAGCATTAATGAGTTATGTACCCTTCCTGCTTCACAGGTGGCGGCCTCAGAGGGCAGTACTGAGACTCAGCCACTGCTGCCATCAACACTTCCTTCTGAAACCATGCTTGACCACTTTGTGACTCGAGGTATTCATTTGTGTGTGTGTGTGTGTGTGTGTGTGTGTGTGTGTGTGTGTGTGTGTGTGTGTGAAGGTTTTAATATCTTTAGCTTTCTTCTATCGTTCTCAATCATCCCCCCCTTAATATTTTTTTAACAGCATAGAAAACGTAGTATTTGTAAACTAAAGAGATTTGCAAACCCAAGGACCTTGGAACTCGTAGTCCATCATTACTTGAGTGTGAAACTGTGTGACTCACATTTACTTCCTCATGAAATTTTCGTAGGAAGCCTGTAAGCTCCCTTAACATGGGTAGGTGTTGTTCTGCACATTTCCTTTCTACCATTCTATCATCAGGGAATCATTCATGCATTATGTTTCTCTGAATTCCCCACAAGTGCCAAAAGGCCTTTGGTATATTTTCTTTATTAGTTCTTTGAGAATTTTGAGTTTTGTATGTGTTTTGAGCATATTCACCCCATTCTCTCAACTCTTCACAGAAGATCTACCTCTCTTCTCTGTCTCCCAAATGTTGTGGGTTTTTTAGGGGTATTTTTGAGACAGAACCTCACTATATAGTCCAGGCTATCTTGAACTACCTCTACTTTAATCTCAAGTGTTGGTATTAAAGGCATTTACCACCATGAAACGTTTCAAGACAAAATGTGCTTTCTAAATGTTTTTGGATTTGTGATCTTCCACTGGAGCATGGCCGACACAACAGTGGCCAAAATATTAGAGAAAACCATCTTTCTACCAGAAGCTCACATTTGCAGCTTACTCCAAGACTTGGGGTGGGGTTGTGTGTCCAAGTCTTCTCCCCCCTGGTGTTTTGAGACAAGGTTTCTTACTGAATCTGGAGCTCACTGGCTGGCCTGTGACCTGCCTATCTCTGACCTCTCAGTACTGGGTTTGCAGATGTTTGCTTCCATACCCAGCTTTTTCTTGGGTCACGGGCATCTGAACTCAAGTCCGCATGTTGCCTGGCAAGCATCCACCATTGACTCATCTCCTGAGCCCACTGAGTGGTAGGTAATGGAGGGGGGCAGGAGGAAAAGAAAGTCCAAACATTTTTTTAAACTAAATACTGGGAGCACAAATTACTGATTAAACAAATCACAGACATTTTGGGATAATCTAGAATAAAGAATCCGAAGTTAACAAAACAAATGCTGTGAAGTAATAAATGAGAATTTGGCTATCAAAGTCTGAGAGGTTAGAGATATGGCTCATCAGACAAAAGTGCTACTGCTCTTGCAGAGGGACCAAGTTAGGTATTCAACTCCTATGTTGAGCTGCTTATTGCTACCTGCAACTCCAGCTCCACCAGCTCCAGGGGTTTCCACAGGACACTTGCACTCAGGTGCATACCCACATTTGCATCCTCTAAGAAAATGAATGTTTAAAAAAGCAGTTCATTGTTTAGGGAAGTGTTTAGAAAAATTCTGATTGCCATATGGCTTCTTATTAGCTGAGCAATATTTAGTATTTAAGTCAATGAGCACTGCATATTTACTCCATTTTTTTACCCTCTTTTTTGAAAAGCGTAATGATAGGTGATCTGGAAGTAAAGAGACTGTAGTTGAGATACATTCTGTAAGGCTGTGCCATTATTTGAAACAAGATCTATGGGTTTTTATGTCCTGGAAATTCTCAATTCCCTACGATGTAGTATGTTTCACTGTTTTATTTGGATCACAACCAATTCTGCTTTAAGTTGTATTTATATTGAAGTTTGCAACTCATCCTTTAATTCTAGAGAATTGTTTGATAGCATTAAATTTCTGACCCAACCCGAAGGAAATAATACTTTTTGAAAAGTATTTAAATGTGAATATTAATGTATAGCAAATATTCTTAGAAAAAGTATGCTTCATTGAATTTTTGTTACAATATTTGTTCCAATAATTTTACAAACAGGTTGCACCTTGTAACCGCAACACTGCCTTAGTTAAACAGTCTAAGCTGGTATTTCCAGTAGTGGGAAATAGAAGTCATATCCCATAATAAGATGTACAGAGAATCTGATTATGAGGAAACCTCAGAAAGGTTCTTCATAAAATTGTCTTGGTCAGGAAAGAGAGCAGGGCCAAGGAACTCTTCCAGTAGAATGCAGAAACGTGAACTAAATGCAAAATGGGATTCCAAGTGGGTTCCTTTTGTTTGTTTGTTTGTTTGTTTGTTTGTTTGTTTGTTTTGTCTTTCTCTCCAGAGCATTTATAGGATGATTGACAAGATTTAGAAAAGGTCTGTAGTTAGATATTAGACAGTATCTGTGTTAATTTCCTGACTTTACTAATGGTCTTGTAGTAATTAAAGACTGTGGCTCCATCTTCAGAAATTATTAAGGAAGCATGTATCTGTTAATTACAAGCAATTCATAAAATAAAAGATTCCAGGGCAGGGAGAGTAGATAAGTAAAATATTTAGTTCAGTATTCCTTATCCTCACACTTTTTCTTTAAAGGGAATTAATTAAAAATGTTTTCTCAAAGGAATAAACAAAGACTGAGAGCAATAAGAAAAATGTTGAGGTACATTTGATTCAGTTAGTAAAGGTCCACAATCCCATTTAAAATCCACAATTCCTGCCAATCAAGTTTTCTCAGACCTCAGCAGGTATCTACTATCTCACAGCTAATGACCAGTGCTGCGTTGAGGTTCTGTTTACTGCTTGGTTCACCCTGTTATGACTGTATGCTTGCTATAGTTCATCGAATGCTGTCTGAGCTCCCAGTGGAGGTGTTGAAAGATGTAAGGTCTACTGTACCTTCATTGCTTCTCTAAAGCCCAAAAGGTGGGAACATTCTGGCACCTATAATTTCAGGAAGAAACAAACATAACCATGTGTTCAAACCTTGACTCTTATTACTCTTTCCCGAGACATTCACATGTATTCACATATGTGTGCATGTGCACATGTGTGACTGCATGTTGGGTGCTTCTGTGTGTGCATGTGTTCACTTATGGGGGATGGGGATTAGGAATAGGCGCAGTCAATCTCCCTAGCCTCAAGGTTAAGCTGAGCCATGCAGTTGTGAGAATTAACCAACCACCTACCTCTGTGTCTTTAGGAACTTTCCTGTGTCTTGAGAACTTCTAATTTTGTTAATAACCACATTAAATGATTTTTATGCTTTATTGTAAATAACAGGTCAATGTGAAGCCAGACCAGTGCGACCTCGTGACTCATGGTTGTCTGCTCCCCTGCACAAGCAGTGTGTGTTTGTTACTCCGTCTCTTCTGTCAGCGCTCTGCAGCCTTTTAGACAATCTCTTGGCAGTTACTCCAAGAGATGCTGCAAATGCATGTCAGCAAGCCCATCTCATAGAGTTTCTCTGTAGGTAAGAGAGAGATACATGGAGTAGGTTCGCATTTGTTCTTACACTCATTAAGTTCCAGGCTTTTGCTTTTGCCACAGTCGTCTCCACAGCTGTTGCTGTTATTATTTTCTCCCTCTGTTCTATTAGTTTACTTGTAGTAGCTTCTTAACTCGATTGTTTAGCTAAAAAAATATTGTTTTCTGTAATTTAAAAAATTGAGAAGGTTTTAAATCTTATGTGCCTTTTAGCACAGAGAACGAATGTAGTATAATTCCCTTGATTATTTTTCACTGGACATGAAGGAGTTTGAAGATTCTTATCTCTAGCAGTCAAATCAGATAATGTTCCCAGGTTGGAAATCACTGTTGAATTTCATCTGGATGTATTTTGTTATGGGGAAATAAACTCATCAGAACTATTTTGGTGAAATTTAAGGAAAACAATGACTCGATTCTTCGAATTTTTCATTTTCTTCATATTAATGAGTGTCTGATGATGTTTTTAGTATAGTGGCAAAACCTTGGCTATTATGTTCAGGCCTACCTAAGTTTATAGTTCATTCCTTGCATAGTGCTGTAGTATTGAACATATTTGATGCTCTAGAGGGTTGTTGCTGGCCTCAGTTTAAAGGGATGAGCATGAAGAAAGTTAGTGCCCAGATACTTGCATATAGTGAATGTGACTTCTCTCTTCTTACCAGCCCGGCATGTCCCATCTTCTTTTAACCACATGCATATGTCCATTTCTTTTCCATTCTCTCTTTTTCTTTTTGAACAGTGCTGCTGGAAATGTCTTTCTTCTCTGTGTTAAATCATATCACCTTCTCTTTTTTGGGATGTGAAGAAAGAACTGAAAAAAAATTCTTTGTTTTTGTCCTAAGTTTTCTGTTGCTATGATGCATCGTTGACCAAAAGCAACTTAGAGGAGAGAAGGGCATATTTGGGTTACAGGTTGCAAGCCATTATTATTGAGAGAAACTTAGCTAAGCTGAGGCATGAACCTGGGGGCAGGAACTGAAACAGAGACCATGAAGGAGTTCTGCTTACTGGCTTGCTCCCTCTGGCTTGTTCAGCTGTCTTAATCCAACCAGGTCCACTTGCCCAGGGATAGCACCTCACACAGTGGGGCTAGCCACACTCACACCCATTAACAATTAAGAGCATGCTCTACAGACTTGCCACAGGATAATATGATGGAGGCAATTTCTCAATTGTGGCTTACTCTGTTCAGATGTGTCAAACTGACAACTGATGACAGTTTCTATTGTAATTTAAGAAAAGCAGTGCATGAGAGAAAGATGTCATGCAACAGGATTCAAGCAGTGGGATTTATTATTATCATTATTAAGAAAAGAAATAATAAAAAGGAGAAAGGGGGGTAGACCAACCTCAGGGTACAAGAGCATCAGGAGAGAGGGGGAGAGAGGAAAGAGGGGAGGAAAAGGGGAGAGAGAGGTAGAAAGAGGGAGTGAGGGAGGGAGAGTGAGAGATAGAGAGGATGGAAGGTAGGCAGGGCCCTTTAAAAAGGGAACATAGTGAATGTGCACAGGTGGTGCTCTTAGTGGCTGCAGCTGAGGGCATACCCTGTCAAAACCCCAAGAAGAGGTCAGTAATGATGCCTGAATATTAACAGTTTCACAATATTTTTCTGTTTTCTGAAATATTCTGGTAACCCTTAAATATTTTATTTACTTGTGAAAGTTCTTTCTCTTTATTTATATTCATGTTTATATTGAAACTTCAGATGGTGATGTTTTGTCTTTAATAAGAAGTACAGTGACTATCTATGGGGTCTTGTTTACCCTTGACAGTACTGTGGATGCCTCTGTCATAGAGATGTGCATTCAGGAACTCAGGACCCTGCCGCCTTTATCAGCTGCTGTTGAACATACTCAAGCTCAGGTAAACACCTTGGCTCTGCCTGTCATTTGTATCATGGGTTACTTTGCCTTGCAGACCAAATAACAAATTCTAAGGAGATCTAACCACAAGAAAAAAGATGGAAATCTTTCAGTCTATGTGTGGTATTGTGTACTTATTGAATTAGGCTTCTTAAAATCTTAACTTTAATATAGAGGCTGGGATCGAAGAAAAGTACTTTTCTAACTCCATCATTAATCAGCTATAAATGTTTAATCAAATTTCTTGGATTACTACTTTATAAAGGGGCACTGGTATAGCCCACTTACTCTTATAATTTTAGGCTATCTTCTGGTATAGGTTAAACTTGTTTTTTGTTTTGGTTTTGGATTTTTTTGCTTTTCTAGACAGAATTTCCCTGTGTAGCCCAGGCAGTCCTGGAACTCCCTTACTCTACAGTGGTCTAGAGCTCACAGATATCTATCTGCCTCTACCTTTTCAGTGCTGGGATTAAGAAATGTGTATAACTACAGTCCAGCTAAACCTTCCAGCACTAGGGAGACAGAGGCAGATAGATCTCGGTGAGTTCAATATAGCATGGTCTACATAGTGAGTTTCAGGATAGCCATGGCTATGTATAGTGAGACCTTGTTCTCAACAAAACAAACCAACCAACCAACCTAAAAACATGTATGTTTTCAAAACAAGGTGCCAAAAATAAACTTTTAATTTTTTTCTTCACAGCTATTCACTAATTTTAGGGTTCTTGCCTAGGTTCTATATGTAAAATATGCTTAGCAATTTCTAATATCAATGATGCTATTAGACATCACAGATCTGAGTCTTGTGGTACTTGTGTGTAATCCTAGCACTGGGAAATAAAGGCAGGGGATCAGAAGTTTGCAGTCAAACTCAAGTATGTAGTGAGTACAGCCCAGACTACGTTAGACCCGACTCCAATAGTATAAAAGAACAAAGGAAATGTTACAGAAATAAGCAAATTAAATTTCAAAATCTGTAGAAGGAATTCATGAAGGATAAAGGTACATACACTTTTATATAATATGAAAAAAGCTAGCATAGTCTATAAAGGAATTTCACACGGAAATAAGAGAGCAATTCTTTTTAAATGGTCCAAGACTGTGTATGGTGGTGACATGCACACCTGCACAAGTGGAGACCAGTTCCCAGCTCTTAATTATGCTCTCGCAGCACCAGACTAAGATGAGGGAAAAGACTGCTTTTGTGCATAGAAACTGACCTCAGACAGCTCTACAAAATTCCCTTATAAGGGTGTACTGCTTAAGAACAGCAACTACATAAGACATTGCTGCTATTCTTTAGCTGCTGTCTGTCCAGAGGAAGCTTTGAAAGGACACTTGCCAGGTATTACTTATAGTATTAGCACTAAGAAAATTCCAGATATAGTTTCATTGTTGATCATGAAAATTTAATGCTTTTTATGCTGTTTACATTTATTGTTTTTACACTGAGGGACAACTAAAAGCAAAACCAAATTTTATTGATACCATTAACTGGGCTATTAGGATAAATGTATTTTCTTCCATTCTTTTGCATTTTGAGGAATATTTTTGTAATCAGATTTCACTTTACAAATTAGTTTACTTTGGCTTTAAATATCCTCTATGCTTCTTCTACAATATTGTTTTCACAAATTACCTACTTTAAGAATATAAAGACTTTCTTTCAATGAAATACAGAAATCAGTTTTGGAAATACTGTTTTATTTATTGGTGCTATAGTTGATAGTGCTAATGATAGTGCTATAATTGCTGACATGCTTCTAACATTGGAAACTACGCTTTGCCTGATGCATATTAAGGTTATAGCACATGATTTACGATGAGTGCTTTGCTGTTTTTAGTGCTTTATTAAGTGTATTTCATAAAGAAATGATTTCTTGTAATACACAGAAAACATCATGGTGCCCCTGAGATAGGCTTTTTATGAGATCTACTTACTCATTGTTTTCTGTGTCCTTTTACAAACAGGCTTCCTTTCTCTTGGAGTACCTGTCTTCTTTGTCCCAGCTTTTGCAGTCCTGTCTGTTGGTAGATCCTAACCTTGTGGCACAGGAGGAACTCCTGAAACCTCTTATCACCAATGTCATCCGAGTTCTCATTGTGTGCACCAAAGATGTATTAGGTAAGTTCTATTTAAATTTTTAGAAGTTAAAGTATAATCACCTCATGTTTTTTCTTCCCTTTCTTCCTTCCAACCCTTCCCAAGTCTCCATCCTCCACCATCTCAAATTCATGGCCTCTGATTCTTCATTTGTTATGCTACCCTTCCCCTCCTCAGCATGCTCAGTTCATGTAATGTTACTTATCTGTGTATGATTTCAGGGTGGATGAAAATTTTGGGGTTCTTCCCTGAGGAAGACGGTTTCTCCCACTGTCAGTATTCCTTCTTCGTCTGGGTTGAGGCCCCATGAGATTTCCCCCTTTCATTCCAGCTTGTCTGTTGGTGTTGTTCTTCAGGCCTTGTTTAGGGAGTCACGTTGATGAGACTTCATGGTTGCAGCTTCTCTGACATTTTTAGTAGATAGTATCTCACAGTAAGCTTCCTATTCCTCTGGCTCTTACAATCTTACAATCACTCCATCTTGGTCTTCTGCAGTAGTCCCTGAGCCTTAAGGGCAAGTGTTGTATGGTAGACATATCAGTTGGGACTGGGCTCCACACAATCTCTTGGTCTCTGAATTTTGATCAAATATAGTTTTCTGTAATAATGTTCATCTGTTGCAATGAGACCCCCCCTCTGTCTCTCTCTCTCTCTCTCTCTCTCTCTCTCTCTCTCTCTCTCTCTCTCTCTCTCTCTCTCTCTCTCTCTCTCTCTCTCTCTCTCTCTCTCTCTCTCTCTCTCTCTCTCTCTCTCTCTCTCTCTCTCTCTCTCTCTCTCTGCAGAAGGGTGGGACATATACTTATCTGTGACTATAAGGCCAAATATTAGGTTGTGGTTAGGGACTGTGCTATTTCAGTAAATTGGCAGTTGTAGGTTTTTCTATAAGATCCATGACTTCATTAGCCCTGGGTAGCTGGCTAGGGTTACAGTAGTAGGCATGATTTCCTTATTGTGGAAGAAATCAATTAGAGAGTTGCTGGTTACCAGCAAGGTATGGGCGGCAGTACGGTACGGAACCCTTCAGTTATTGTGCCATGCTAATCATTGTTGTGGTTCATAGGCATCTTATTTCAGCTAGTTAGGACTATTGCTTGCTTCCCACCTTTGAAAGCTAGGGTGGGGCCTTCTGCTACCAGGAAATGTGTCCTCAGAGAAGAAGCTTTTGGGTCACATCCAGCTCTAATCCTATGGGTCCTGTGTCCAATATACATGGTGTTTTCAGAAACAGGGTGTTTAGCTAAGTTTTATTTTTACAGTTTAGATGAGAAGTGAACAGTATTGAGGAAGCAAATCTTACTATGCTCCAGGTGAAGGCCCCACTCCCACTTTCCTGGTAATTTGGGATGTTTTGATGGTGTGCTTTATAATTAAAATTATCCTGAAGTAGCTCCAGGAGAAATTTAGGGCAGATGAGTAGCTGAAAAAAATGGACAAAAAAAAAAAAAAAAAAAAAATCTCCTCCGTCTGTCAGCGGAAACACATGCTACAGTCTGCAGTGAGTTTGAAGTACTATTTTTGTATTTGTGGCTAAGGCCAAATGACAGTCACAGGTATGATCCACTTTAGCACATAATATGAACATTTCCTAAGACCTTAAAATAGTGAGACCTACTTCATGTTGAAAGCTGAAGGTAATGCTTAGTGGTGGAGACAATCAAAAATAAAGGGCTGAATTAATCAAAACCCTGAATTTTATAGACAGATACATGTTTATATTTATTAGTGGTAGTTATCAAGTATATGGGATAATATATGAATATGTGAATGTTTGTTTTTTTTAACTATAAATGATAAATAATAATGAACCCGATCACTTCATTTTTCTTTCTGTGCATTCATTCACTCATTTTCCCACATAGCCCAGAGATTTAATGTAGGGCCTAGTATAAAATAGGGAAGCAGTTTATCACTCAGTTACCTCTCCAACCTATTTTTAATTTTTTTATCCTTAGATAGTAACTTGATAAGTTGGGCTTGGGCTAACTCTGTAGCACAGGCCGCTCTTGAACTTGAAATCATTGTGCTTCAGCCTCTCAGTTTACCAGGAATCACAGACATACACCATGAGGTCTGACTTCAGTTCATCCTTATTAAGTCCTTTGGATTGTGTGGATTTATTTTGCCTGTGACGTGCTCAGATGCCGTGATCCTGAGCAATTGCTGTCCTCAGCATCATTCACATCCATGTTAAAATTACTTCTGTGTTTGAGTTGCAGTAATTTCATGCTTAGAAATTCTCTTCATGGAAGCAATAATTAATTAAGATTAGTAGGTTAGACTGTAGTCTCAACAATAAGGAAATTCATTCTTATGAGAAAGGTGTGAGCTAGATGTTACAATGATCTGTAGTCTAACAGAGTCCAGTTGTACCTCATACATTCTGTTTATTTAGTAATTTTTCACGTTAGGTTTTTGTAGCTATTACTTGACCAACACTGACATTGGTTTCATGAAGATGTACAAGGCATTACATCATTAGTGCCACAAAACTACTATGAAGATGAGTCACTTGGTCTGTTAGTACACCTGGCAAAAGGTGGTGTGCCTACTACTGTGGCCTTGTTGACATTTTTATAGTTCCTCTATATGTTTTATTACAAAAAATTTAATCTTATAATTAGTTACAGAAGTAAAAATTACCAGTAATATCCGAAGGAGCATTTAGCAGCTAGGTTTTTCTTGTATCTTGCAAAAGTATAAGTGTCCATTAAAAAGTCTTATCTTAAGAAAAATATTTTTAAATTGTTTCCTTAGAAACTTAAGTTTTGAATGATTTTTATTAAACTTTGGATATTTTCTATTATATTTCATATATTTCTAATTTATACAGATTGTTATTTATGTCTATAAATACTATTTATTATATGATTTTTAATTCACATATATAATTCAATACCTTATAATATACCCAAACAAATTCAGCTAAAATATTTAGTGAGTATGGAAATAAAGTTAAATGTTAATAACATTTTAAATTTACCTTCCAACTTAAATATTTTACCATTATTAAGCCTTTATTGAATAAAAGGAATAAACTTTTATGAATTTTTAAAGGGGAACTACAAACATGCATATAGTACATAAAACATGAGTACACAGCATATCTTTATAATTAAATTTTTATGGGATTGGCAGTGGGCAAACATCTAAAATACCTGTTATTCAGTTTAGCGATAGGATAGCTGAGGAGCACTGGGGCAGCCTGTGGCCTGAGTCCCTGAAAGGGGCTCTCTCCGAGCCCCTCATTGGTGCTGAGGAATGCCTGGATGGTGTGTCTAGCTTGCTTCAGTGAAGTTTGATGAAAGGTGACAGAACTGCAGAAGTGTGACTGAGAGTTTCCAGAGACAGCCAGTGCTGTCCATCTTCCATTTACACAGTGTCCTCACTGTAGCAGGTTAACGTCTCTAACATGGGGTCCATGCAGGCAGCCGCACTCAACTACACTTCGTAGTGTAGTTTTCCTTGTGGGATAATTCTCGCCGTGGCTCTTCAAAGAAGGTTTTCTTTCTCTTCTGCTATGACCTTAGCCCATTGTGCTTTCCTTTTCATCTCTACACAGAGGGAAGAAAGAAAATAAGAGGAAAGTTTGTTTCACAGAAGTAGCTAGTGTCATGTTTTAAAATGTGTCTAGTGTGCAGTTCTGAAATTGTAGTTTATATTTACCGAATCATTCTAATTGTTGTTGAGCATGTTTTAATGAACGGATAGCTTGTGTGAACTTTGTAGAAGGGAAGAGGGACTACCTTTAAGAAGCAGTAGAAAAAGAGAAGTTAATTGTAGTAACCAGGCTAGTTTTTAATGCCAGCTTACCTCAGGGTAGAGTCATATGGGAAGGGAAACCTCAATTGATAGAATACCGCCATCAGATTGGTTTATGGACAAGCCTATGGTTCATTTTCTTTCTTGAAGGTTGATTTGGAGGGTCCAGCTCATTGTGGGCAGTGCCATTCATGGACAGGTGGTCCTAGGTGCTGTAAGCAAGGAGACTGAGCAAGTTATGAGAGTTAAACCTGGACACAGCACTCCTTCATGGCCTCTACATCAGGTTCCTGCCTGTTCAAGTTCTTCTCCTGACTCTCCTTAGTGATGGATGGTGATATGTCACTGTTAGCTGAAATAAGCCCATATTTTTCCAGGTTGCTTTTGGTCATACATAGTGTTTTTATCACAGTAATAAAAACCATAACTAGGAAAGTAGTGATTATTGCTTTTCTTGAGTGCTGGAATGGACCTTGGGAACAGAATCCAGAACTGGGGCAGTTTAGATGGCAGGGAAGTCACTCACTTGTTCTTCTGACTGATGTGGCCTGTACCTGATTAGCAGGAGTCCACTGGGCTGGGGGTAGTGAGGTGGGGGTGAGGGGGACTGTGGGTTGGGCCTTGGGAACAGACTCTTGTGATTGGTGTAGCATGCACCTGAGCCCACTGGGTAATTATTGCTTTTCTTTTTGACAAGTGTATACTTCATGTGTGCAATAAATTGTTAGTGGTGAGTCGTGTGTTTCTGAAGAGTTCTCTTGTAAATGACATGAAGTGTTTGGGTTAATTTTTACAGATACACAGTTAGTATTGGCTTTTCATCACACATGGACGCATCTATTCGACCTTCTGACCACACTCCTGAGGAAAATTGGTGCTCTCTCCCTTCTTATTATTATCTCAACTCTTGCCAAGCACTGGGAGGCAGTGATTGGTAAGAAGATCCTTGAAGGATCAGGGGTCTTTCGCCTAATAAAAATAAGGTAGTCTTTATTCCCAGTTAAATGTGTACATTTTCCAAGTAGTTACAGCATGGCATAGTGAAGAATTACAGGCAGTGCCCCTGATGAGCCTTCTTTCACCCAAAGTGCAGATTTGAGAAATTGCAATACATTTCAGTATGCCAAAAGCTAAGAGAGAAAAGTCTCTGGTTTCATAAAAATGTGTATATTAAGTTTATGAAACACTTAGATTTATTTTTGTTCCCAAAGAAGTCAGTCTTTTTTTTTTTTTTTTTGCTAGCTTCATTCTGTGTTAAATATGCATACAATGGAATCTTAAATATAACATGGGAAGTTCTAAAATATTATCTTTTCTCAAGACATTTTTTATAGCATAGAAATACCAAAAATGAGATTATTTTTTTCTTTTTTGTTTCTTAATTAAATAAGCAACTATTTTTAAGTAAACTTTGATTTTTTATAAACTTTAACATAGCAAGAATGTACATAAACATTTATGTCTAAAATTTGTCAGTCTTTTTAATATTCATTTTACATAACTATTTTTAAAATACATTTTTAGGAAACATATAAAATAGGTTTCCATATGTAATAGCCAAATACATGCTAGATAAGTGCTGAGCCATACCTCCAAGCTCTCGAGGTTGAAAATTCTCAGAGCTTTAAATGTTAGCCAAATAGCCATCCACACATTGTCCCTGTGTGTACATACTGAAAAACTCACATAGTGAAAAATTAGACATATTTCTTAACACAGTATGTGATTTTAAAACTGTTTTATACATGTGCTATTGATAGCTTAGTATCATTAAAAATAAGCTATAAATTTATCTACTAAAACCAATCTGATTAATTCCCTCCTTAATTTTGAAGTTTTCAAACATTTACATTGAAATTATTTTCCCTTTAGACACATTGTGTAGATGTGTGGGCTTGTCAGTCCAGTGCCCTGCCCTGAGTATTGCCAGCCTCCAGTTCCTGTCTGTTCTTTTGGCTGAGGAGGAAAAGAGGCGTCCCCAGGACAAGGGCAGAACAAATGTATGCCATGCTCCAACCTTGGCTTCGCTTCTCGATGGAACTCAGGAAAGTCTTAAATCTTCAGAGCGACTTAATGAAACAGTTCTTCAGGTTTGTTTTCTAGACTTTGTGTATCCTTAAAGGAATCCACTTTCAGTATTCATCATTTAAAAATTTTCATTCATATTTATTAAATAACCAATGTTAATTTTGCTTAGGTAAACAATATAATACAAAAACTATAAATAGATTAGCAAGTATAAATAGGACTTTAAGAATTACCGTGTGTGTGTGTGTGTGTGTGTGTGTGTGTGTGTGTGTGCGCGTGCGTGCACATGTGTAGATTAAACCCAGGACATCTTGCGTGTTAGGCAAACATTCTATGACTAAGCTGTATCCCTAGCTCCTTGCTTTACCTTTTATTTTGAGACAAACTCTTAAGTTGCCCAGGTTGGCCTTGAACTCACCATATAGTCTAGGCTAACCTTGATTTATGATCTTTCTGTCTCAGCCATTTGATTATCTGACATTACAGGCTTGGGCTTACCATAAATGTAGTTTGGCTGGTAGAGTGCTTTCGTAAGCATACATAATTGTCTGTGTTTTATCTCCCAAACTACATATCCTGGATATGGTAGCACATGCCTGTAATTCCAGCACTCAGGAGGTAGAGGCAAGAAAAGCAAGAGTTCAAGGTCTTAGCTACATAAAGGGAGTTCAAGGCCAGCATTAGACATATGAAACCCTCATGCAGAGATGGGTGTGGGTGCCTTTTAATACCATTTCATGATTTTTTTAAAAGTCACCTCTGAAAGATGAAAAAGTAGTATAATTATATACTACCTGAGCTAGATGTAATTCACATGGTTGTTCCCTCTGCTGATTTGTGGTGGTCCCTTTGTTGATTTGAATTTGGAGATTTTTTTCTCTTTGCTCAAGAAAATTGTTATGATATGAACTACTTGTACATTTTTAGCATCGGCCTTGGCTGTTGGAATGCAGAGAATGCTGTTAGAAAGGGAAAAATGAGAGGGAAATGAGATAATAGAATTCTTATGTCATAAGGTCAGAAGGATAGCGTACTTCTAGGTTGACAGGACAAGCAAGAAAGGGGGTGCAATGATATGTATGAAAATGTTACATGAAACCCATTTCTTTGTTTGCTACCAGATTTATTTTTTTGGGGCTGGGTACCCCTCAATCCACTTCTCTGCATTTTGACCATTAGTAGCTCTCTACCTTATTCAAAAGTGAAATGTATGTAATAAGGGTAAAAGCTACACTTATTTGTGGTTATGAGAACGTGTATTTAGAATACACTAAGCATTTATATTAGTTTGGGAAAATGGCAATAGAAGGTCCTCATCTTGTGTGTATGATCTCTCCAGCCATGGGTAATTGGCTAGGTGTATGGTACCAAGCATGAAATTCCTTCTTTTAAGGGCCTTAAGTCCAACTAGACAAAGTTGCTAACCCCCAATACAGAAGTGCCATTATCACACCACTGTGGATATTTCTAGCCCAGTCAGTGGTGTTCGCAGCTAGATTGAACTGGAGACTACTTTTCCCCCTTAGCAACTTGTATGACACTTTGGGGGACAGTGAGAGAAAGTCCTTGGGGAGAAGGCTTCCCGGTCAGTTCCCTCTCATGTCCTCCAAGTCCTGTGTCCCTTCGGGGGCAGCGGAGGGCAAGAGCAATGGTCTGTATTGTGTTAGGGGTCTTTTGGACACCCCTGACAACCAATTCCAGGGGAATTTCTTGTGCTTGTTACTGGGGTTTTCACAAGGTAATCTGTGGTTCTTGGGATGGGGTAGCATTATTATCCCAAGTGTCATACCTTCATTTAAAGTATGTGTATGTGTATACATATGTATACATATGTATACATATTGTATATAATTTTAGGTACACATAAAATAATGTGATTACCTATGTTATTTTCAAACATCTTTAGTGTTTTTTATTTCTTCTCTTTCCTTTCCCTTTCTCTGTGTTGTCCCTTTACTCCTGTTTTATCTGTGTTCTCTGCAGTGCTATGAAGGAAAATCCCCCAAAGATGTCCTGAAAAGAGTTGCAGCAAATGCATTAATGTCACTTCTGGCTGTCAGCAGAAGAGCGCAGAAGCATGCTTTGAGAGGTAACCTTTATCAGCAGTTGTTTATTTGGAAGCTTGACAATCATATTTTCTACTGCTTGTTTATTTTAATTTTCTGTGAACTAAAATATAAATAAATTATAGTAAAATCCCAATGATATTTAAAACATTTTTATCAGTATAGTGCTCCTTCATTTTTAAGATTTATTTCATTTTTAATTATGTGTATGTAATTTGTGGGTGCAGTTGCTCATGGAGGGCAGAAAAGGGTTTTGGACCCTAGAACTGGAGTTACAGAATGTTGTGAGCTGCCTGACATGGGTGCTGGGAACTGAAACTCAGGTTCTTTACAAGAGCAAAATGTGAACTATCTTAACCACCTAGCCATATCTCTCCAGCCCTGCATTCATTGCATTTAAAATAGAAAAAGAGTAGTCTGGAAATACAGTACCTAGTAAGCACAGGACCATGGAGTTTGACCCCAGTAATGAAAAATCAATCAATCAATCAATCAATCATACAAAGATGATGCTTGTAGATTATGTGTTTCTATTTATATGTAATGATTGTTACTGTAGAGTCTATATACATATAAAGAAATTCAAGCTTTAGCCTATTATTCAGCTCCATAATCATTAGCATATATAAGCATATTTTATATCTCTAACAGACACAAATACAATTTTTATGGTACAGTAAAGACAATAGTATCAGATGAACAGTTTTTTATATAAATTCTCACACTACAGGGTAATGAATTCTCTTCCGGACATCAGGGATTATACATATTATAGGTCTGAGAGGAGAAAGAAAGTAACAGGAACACAAAGCCCACCCATGTGACTAATGACTTGTTGCTCAGATGAAGCAGGCAGGCCACAAAATACAGAGTGGAGATGGAAACTCAAGAAATGAAAACAAGTGGTTTTTTTACCTTTTAATTCATTATTTTCTCACAGATTAGATTTATACAGGTTTTCGGTGACTTTTAGGAATGGAATGGCCCTTGACTACTGCAGGCTTTTTCTTTCAGCTGATCTCATAGAGAACTGCATGGAGCAGATGAAGCAAATTAACGCCCAACTCAACCTGGATTTGCTGAGGCCTGGGAGAGCAGCCCTGAAAAAGCAGGTGACTTGAGGGTTTGAATTCTTGTGTAAGGGAACGTGGACAGAGGGACCATGTCTCTCGTGCCTACAGTGAGCACAAGGTTGAAATCAGTGTTTGACTTAGGACATAGGTAGTGGTAGTTAAATTACTGAGATTAATTCTCATTTGAAAAATCTTTAAGTAAGACTTTTGTGTTATTCAGTCTTGTTATGCACAGTTAAAAATATGCACATTCACATGATATGCAAAAATATTTTATATAATGGAATATATGAATAAAAGTGTAAGTCCTCTAGAGTATGAAATCTGTAACAACTATAATTTATTATACGTTTATATGTCAGGCATAGTTCAAACATTTCAAATTTATTATCTCATGAATAAACACTTGTAGTAACATGGTCACAGAATCCTGAGATTGATGAGGCAATCTCCTTCCATGATTCCTAGATGTTTGTTCTAGCATTGAATTGCTTGTCTATGTATATAAATTGTTCATTTATATAAAGACAATATAACATAGTGGCTCTATATTAACTGTGGCTAGCAATAATTGTGACCAGTACCATTTATACCACTTTTTTTTCCAGAAAATGAATGTACATGTGTATAATATTTAAATATACAAATATATATTCTACTTGTTATATATAGTTGTTCTAACATAAATAATAAGAGAGGGAAGGGAAGTAGATGCAATGCTCATTGGTAAAATTCTCAAAAAAGATTATAAAAAACAAACAAATAGAAAAGCATATCCCTCATTCACTGTTGTTGGGATTGCGTATTTATATAGGCAGTCTGGAAATCTATGCGTAGAATAGTTTTTATGTAAAAACTATTAAGGAAACAAGAAGGAGGTGGAGAGATGGCTCAGTGTTTAGAATGTACACTAGTTTTTTCAGAAGACTTGAGTTTAGTTCCAGAGGGTCCAGTGTCCTCTTCTGGTCTTTTGATGCACTGCATTTACATGAACATGCCCACACAAAGAGTCATATACATAATGTAAAAAGTAAAGTTAAACAAGTCTTTAAGACAAAGACAAAGCTTTATTAATAGTTTACCTGGTACATGGTAACGGTATCCCATGCTTGACAACTGCTTTTCCTGCTTCTTATTTTCATGCCTTGCCAAAAACCCTACTTCATCATTGAGACAGTCAGCCAGCACCTGGGATGATTGGAAACCAGTCAGACCTGCCCTCCTTTAATAGGATGAAACATGGAGGCTATTATGTATCTGAGTTCCTCCATGCCTGATGGGACAGAAACATTGTTTTTGTTTTTTTGTTTTGTTTTTTTTTTTGTGGTGCATGTGCTTCTTGAGTGATGGTCACCATACCTTGCAGTTTTCACAAAGTGTTGGTGGTTGGGCATGATTACTGCACAACTGAAGTGTACTGTGACCCCAAAGGAGGGAATTACTATTTCTCAAAAGTACTGTATTCATGCCTTTCAACTTCTTTGTGTCTGTACAGGAGGATGGCTTTATTAAAGAGTTAAGCATTACCATGCAGCTCCTGAGGAATTGCCTTTATCAAAATGAAGAATGTAAAGTAAGTATATGAGGGAGAAGCACAGTCAGCCATAGGCACTCAAGTCTCCAGCCACGTTGAGGACAGGAGGAGATTTACTTCCCAGACAGGGATGGCTTTGGCCTCCGGATCCCAGTCTGAGGCTTGGTGCAGAGCATTGTACTCTGAGGATTCATGGAGACAGGATCATCCACTTCAGTCTGAGGTGGAGATAAGAGCTAGTGGCTTGGCTGCTTTGCTTTTCTGATCTGCAGCTTGAACCCCAATATCTGTCTCTGGATTTTCATTATTCATGTTACATGTGGTATGGAAAAGAATGGGGGTATTTTTTTTTTTTTTTTTTACAGAGCTCTTTAACAGTGTTCTATAGGTGAAGATGTTACTGACTGCAGCTGACCCAGAACAGCTCTCAAATTCACAAACTGATGTCATCAGCTTACATCTATCTCTATGTTGCATCCTTTTTTTTTTTTTTTTTTTTTTTTGGTGTGGCAAATGTTTATTTTGAGGTTGCTGCTAACCTATTGGCTGTTTTCAGCAGCAAACAGTCACCATTGCACACACATACATTATTCTGGATGAATACATAATTTAATATTAAAGCTACGCATTTAGCTTAGGTTGTTAAAGCTGATTTTGTGGGAAATCCAAGGGATACTACTTACAGGCAGATTTATTTAAACAGGCCTAGCACAGAGTAGGACAGCAAATTAAGCACATATTTGTAATAATGTAAAGGCATATTATTAACTTGGTCTGGGCACAGTTCAACCTCTTTGGGGACAAAAGCTATTTTCAGAAAACTCTGTCCTCGTGTATAGTATATACACATTAAGTGAAGAATTAAAGCAGATAACACATTAGAGAATTTTCTTGACTTATAGCTCTGTCTCTGGACCATGTTTGAGCCTTTTAAAGAGTTTATTTTTTGCTGAGAGGTAATCACTTTCCTGCATACCTTACATGTTATGGAAACTGTTTCCTACTGTTCTTTTAAACTCACTGATATATCCTAATTATCCTTCCTGAGGCTGGGCAGGCTCTTGATCAGGGTTGTCCAGTGTGGAGCACTACTGACTGAGGAAAGGAACTTCCTGGTATGCATTTAAAATGAATTAAACTATTGTCTACGTAGGTGACATCTTTTGCATTTTGAATGTTCAGACTAATGGCTGTTTTTATTTTCTTTCCAAAAGGTGGCAGCTTTTGAAGCACGTCTTGTGCCCGTTCTGCACTCTCTTTGGCCTTGGCTTTTGATGGAGGATTCACTGATGCAAATTGCCTTGCAGTTGCTTTGTGTCTATACTGCTAATTTTCCAACTGGTAACTAAAATCCAGTGTACTTTTTTATAATAAATTAAAATACAAGTTTCATATGATGTTATTACTGAACTGAAAAATATATATATTGATGTATTGCTCCTTATAAGTATATGTTAGTCAAAGGCAAAATTTTTTATGGGTCTTACAACTCCAAAGAATTTTAAGACTATGCTGTTGACCTGGGAGAGTCATTGGGTAGCTCAGGACGTAGAATGGACTGATTATATGGCTTGGGAAACTGCATTCAGTGAGAACATCCAAAGGCTGAAAACTTGGAAAAGATAGATGAAGTTTAGAACCTTTGTATCAGGAGACAGCATGATGGAAGTTAGCTCAAGCTACTGTTTGTTTTGTGAAAGGTGGTGTCACCGAAGCTCCCTTTGTATTCATTCCCTTGGTGGGCATTTTCTTAACATGGGCATTTATTTGAATTGTTAAAAAACCCATTATGCTAATCTAATCTTTTCTTAAAAAACGAGTTGGCATTTTAGTGCTCCACTGAGATAATTAGGCCCTGAGTAGGGACAGTCAGTCTTGTGTTGAAGGTGCATGTGAGCATTAGGCTTCGGTGCAGATTTGCAGTTCATAGGTGGATGACCAAGTCACTCTGGCAGACATATATGCTTACCACTTTGTGCTTTTAGACACTAAGAAGTGGGACTGAGGCAACTCTGACAGGCTTTTTCTTTTGAAGGCTGCAGTTCTCTTTGTTGGTCAAATTATGGACAAAATGTTCACACTGCCCACAGGGGCACCCCCAGCAGCTCCCTGATACTGTGTGTCCTGAAGCTTGCTTCTCAGATGCCTGCAGAGAACACCACCATTCAGCAGATGGTTTTTATGTTTCTCTCAAATCTGGCCTTATCTCATGACTGCAAGGGAGTAATTCAGAAGGTAAGCACTTAGCTTCTCCTATATGTCATAAAGGAATTGTTTGGCAAAATAATCCGGTCAATCAAATTTTAGAACTCAGTTTCTAGGGCTCTTTTATTATGATTTCAAGACACTTTATTTTAAAGGTTTGTAAAAGAATCAAGAAGCTAATCATTTAAAGTCAGCTTGGGAGGTTCTAAAACTGAAACAGGGATAGACTCTAATTATGCCATGTCCTTTTAGTTATCTTTATCACTTTTAATTTGTGTTTTACCTCAAAAATAGTGATTTTTTTAGAAAAAAATACTGATATCATACAAATATTATATTCAGTCTATAGGCAGACCAGTTAAACAGTAACAATTTCTGTTCATATTGTGACAGAAAGCTATATGACGTCAAAGCTCCTTTGCCCCAGTTATGGTTTACTTCCTAAATGCATAAAGGACCATTTTCTGGTGTCTCTGGATATGCAATTCTAAAGCTTTATTTTTATCACTAATTCTAGCTGAGTGTATAAAGGGAGGGAATGAGTGGGTCAAGTTCTAGTACAGGAAGCAGAGCACCTTCATGATTATATA
Source organism: Cricetiscus sungorus (assembly GCA_030556225.1). Taxonomy (NCBI): domain Eukaryota; kingdom Metazoa; phylum Chordata; class Mammalia; order Rodentia; family Cricetidae; genus Cricetiscus; species Cricetiscus sungorus. The sequence continues at coordinate 160,006,481 of JANBXA010000651.1, forward strand.
TGAACAGAATTCCTACTTGTGAATATCCTTTAAAATTTGAATATTATCAGATGATCTGTTACTACTGACAGTTATTTGAATTTTTTTTGGGGGGGGCTTGGTGATCAGGAGTTGAGTATCACCATCTACTGTTTCTTTTCTCTGAACCCCAAAAGATAAAAGATAGTTTGAGTATAATCACCAATAAATAGAGATGACTCTCTTACTAAGGAAATGGATTGATTGATCTTACTATGGAAATACTTTCAATAATGTACTGCACTCAGCTGACTCTAGCTTATGAGTGTCCTCATTACATTTCTCAAGTCTGTTGTAATGTTATCTTGAAGTCAGCCTTGGTGTGAGCATTCACACCATGTTCTTGGCAAACACTATAATCAGTGTTTTGCCTCACTCTTGTTCAGCCAGTTCAGTTTATTTACTAGCATACAGTTAGATAATTTCTTTATATACATGCTGATATTTCTACCATTCATTCATATGGGTGTGTACATATTTTTATATATATGGCACGTGTGTCATGTTTGTATATGTATATTTGAACATATTTTTATACATGTTTTCATATATACATTTATGGATACACACACATAAGAACTCATCTTGAGCCAGGTGTATGGGATTACCTTCTTCAAAATGAGAGGACTATACATGTTCATAAATTTGAGGCGAAAACACCTGTAACTAATGATCTGAAAGACCTTTACTCCTACCATTGTTGTCAACTCACAGGGTGGATTTTTGTTTTGTTTCCTTTCCTCCCACAGGATGTCTTTATTGAGTAGCAAAATTGCCAGAAGGCAGATAAGAAAGGGAACTCAGGAGGCCTACTCTGAACTATCAACCATAATAATTGAGTTTACTATAGTTTATTTCATCCATTATTAGAGGAAATATAGCAGGAATTAAAATTTAAGCACTATTATATTGCTGCCTTTACATTTATACTTGGAAATTGTATAGGTGAAGTATTTGTAAGAAAGAGAAATTGAAACAACGGGAAAAGGATATCAAAATGCTAGTTAATTGGTCACCATGGGACTGGAAAGATAATGAAAAAGACCTGAAAAGAATAATAGTCTGTTCTTGCCCACAGAGCAACTTCCTACAGCACTTCCTGTCCCTGACATTGCCTAAAGGAGGAAATAAACATCTCAGCAATCTGGCCATTCTGTGGTTGAAGTTACTCCTGAACATGTCATTTGGAGAAGATGGACAGCAAATGATCCTGAGGCTGGATGGCTGCTTAGACTTACTCACAGAGATGAGCAAATACAAGCATAGGAGCAGCCCTTACCTACCTCTGCTGATTTTTCATAACATTTGCTTCAGTCCTGCTAATAAGCCCAAAATCCTGGCTAATGGTAAGAAGCCAATTGTGGACTTCACACTTGTTGTGATGTTTAGACCTTTCTGCTCAGATTGAAACACAAAGTAGCTCTATAATTTCCCAGATATTTCTTAAATACCTGCTGTGCTTAAAGCCCTGTGGGAGGCAGGGGCGGGCATTCAAGAAAGGGTCTAGCCTCTGGGTGTTGATCAGCAACTGCCATCCCAGGTTCAGGGGTTGCTGGGAAAGCACAGCAGTGGGCAGGGCTGCTCCCAGTTTCTCCCTCTGTTTCTCTCTGCCTCTTCTTGGGTCTGCTGGTATCCCAGTTCCCCCTCATTGCTTATCTATCTTCCAGCAAATGAAAACTTTGTAGAACAGCTGTCCCAACTGTAACTCCTGCCCTGTGACCCTCACCAGTCTCCTTCCCAATCCAGCCTTTCTCCACAGCATGATCACTATCTGACAATATGAATTTCACATGTGTGGCTTTTTATTCCTGTGTCCTTTATGATGGGGCATAAGCTATTTGGAATTAAGAGGTTTTGTGTGTGTGTATCTATTATCCATTGTACCTTTCACCAGGAAGCACTCCTTAAGCATTTAGAGTTAAGAGATCCTGACGGGAAGAGTTGAAAGCCACAACCAGATAGGGAAATCGGCCTTTTAGGCTTCATTCTCTGAGATGTAGGATAACTGGAGGCAATTCAAAAGGAGTCCAGAAGGGAAAAAGTAACAAGCAAGGACTTGGAGGAGTCTGTTTCTGAAACCACAGCTACCACGTCGGGGTGTGTGAATTTCATGTGGAATTTTATAGGAGACGCCCTATTGTGATGGGCATGGGGTTGGAGGTAGACTTTAGCTGCCATTCATCTGGTCCTGAATGCTCTTCTCACCTTACACAGCTTCTCTGAAACTAAACTCTCTGTCTACAAAATACTTCCTTGTTTGTTTCCGTAACACAGAAAGTGCCTAGCCTTGTTGCTAGTATATGATAGATAGTTTAAGAAATTAATCCCCCTTTCCTTCCATGCTTTGCACCTAATTTTCTCAGAGACTTTACCACCCCAAGTTTTCTAAGTGAATAGAAATGACACTGTGCTCATCATGTATTGTGCGCATTTTGTAGTGCTTCTTTTGTTGTTGTTGTTGTTAACGGTTATAGAATTGCTGAAAAATGTTATGCAGAAAACTGTTCTGGTTTAGCCAGCTTCAAACTCACCTGAATTGACTATGGGTTTGTACCCAGTTTTCCACCACTCCTCCGAGAGACTGCAACAGTGGTTGTCTTTCAGTCCTCTTCCAAAGCATCTGCTTTGGTCCCCACGTTGTAAAGTGAGGATCATAAAAAGCTCCATTCAGGTGATGAGATGCATACAGATCATCTTCTGACAGCCCAGATTCATGGGAGCAGCTCCGTAGCATCTGGTATTGTTTATTCCCCATTCTCAGAGTAAGAATTTCTTGTCACCCTGCTTATTACAACCTTCTTTTTGAGTCAGGAAAAGGAAAGACTTTGGAGGAACTGAGGAAGTCCACATTTTACACTTCTAGGTCTGGATTTATGTTAGGGTTTCCCTGTAGTCAGCAGTGTTTTCTCTCCCCCATCAGTATCACGCAGATGGACACAGTTAGAAGTGGTTTTCCTACCCTCTGACACTTGACTTCAGTGGGCTTCCTAGGTAAGAGCAGCTGTGCAGGCTCTGTGTGGAGCTGTAAGGAGCTGTTGCAGGCTTTTCATATAGTGAGCCAGAAAGTAAGTTTTAGGAGAGTCAGTTAAGTTACAGCACTTACTAAGGCTGTACCAGACATGTGCTGTAAATGGTTAGGATGGATTGTGCACTGGGCTTGACCTGACTGCCAAAAACAGCCACAAGCCTTCCCAGTTTCTAGTAATGTTTAGGGTGAATGTCTTTTGTAAAAAAGCAAATCAAAACAAAACAAAACCACACTGAATAAGTGCCATACAAATTCACATCAAAGTAAAGTGTCTTAAGTTATGGGAAACTTAGAGGCTAATTTTGATTAAAAGCTTGTGTCCAAGTAGACAGTTTTTTTTTCCCCCCTGAGGTAAATTTGCTGGTATTATTGCTTAGCTTTTGTCTAGAATGTCAAAGAGAGGAAAGAAGTAATGACTTTCAGGTGAGACTCTTATAGCCTGTCTTTTGTACACCAAGCTGGAGCTCGAAAGACCCATTTTTATTGTATTAGAATAAAAATACTCCCACCGCCTTCATCTGGATGAATAATGGAGAGCTTGCCTTTTCCAGTCTTTTCATGCAGGGTACATGTTGTTGATGTGATCCTTAACTAGTTGATGAGTCATAGCATAGCATGCAAAATTCCTCTGCTAGATAAAGGACCAAGTTCATACTAGGCCTCAGAGAAGTGCCACAAATAATTATTCAGGGCACTAACTAGATCAGTTAGTTAATCAAGTACATTGGGAAATTTAGCAATCTGAGTAAAAATCACCAGAGGAAAAGATGGTAGCTTCTCTACCTAGATTACAAATAATTATAAGTGTTTCTGTCATTTCTGGATGTTCTACTGTACATTGTTACCCTAGAACATTAATGGCCTAAATTTAAATTAATATGGATATCTGTCATTAACAGTATACAATTTAGGTGCAGCAAGAGATAATTTAGGAACAAGAAAATAGATTAGCAAAATATTATTCAGAATGTACCAGAGAGCTGGAAAGATGAGAAAAGATTAAAAGCATATAAGCTAAGTGACATAACAGATGCCCTGAGGCAATATAATAAAATCCTAGATGAAAAGGAAAAAGGCAAGTGGAGGAGGACATAGTTAAAGGAGGGTAATGGTTATTTCTTTTTTTGAGCAGGGGAAGAAAGGGTTTGTTTCAATCTTAAAGCCATCAAGAAAAACCAAGGGTATATGGTGGTGTAGCAGAAACCAGAAGCCTTGAGCCAGACCAGTGATTCATGGCAATGAACACTTGCAAGAAAAGATGACTAGACTAAAGGGTATAAACTGTGTGACTCAATAGGTCACACTACAGCTTCCACGGCTAGATGACATCTCCTCCCCCTTCTCCTCTTCCTTCTCCTCTTCCTCCTCGTCTTCGTTTTTGTTTTTGGCTCTGGTTCTCCTTTGGTTTTGGTTTGTCCCTTGGTTTTGTTTGGATTTTTGTTTTTCTTTGAAATTTGGTTTTTATTTGGGTGCGGGGGGGGGGGAGGTTGCAAGGGCAGGAGACGGGGAAATAAGCTGGATCAGAACGCATGATGTGAAATTCGTAAAGAATCAATAAAAATTATGATTAAAAAAAGGAAGAAAGAAAGACAAGCCAAGGCAGCTACACCAGACAAGAACCTAAAGCAAAAGCCATAGAGGAATTTACTTACCTGCTTGCTCCTGCTTTTGCTCAACTGGCTTTCTCATACAATCCAGGACCATGTGCCCTGGATTGCTTTGTCCACACAATGGGGTTAGCCAACCTCCATTAATTAGTAATTAAGAAAATGCTTTGCTCCTCCCCACCCTTCACCCCTGAAAGACTATTGGCCAATCTGACAGATGCAGTTCCTTGATTGAGATTTCTTCTTCCCACTTTCTTAAGTTGACAACCAAGAATAGCCATCATGGGCTCTCTTAACAAAGAAACTATGAACTGTATCAAGCTGAATTTCATATTTAGCTTCTGTGGCTCAACCCTATGCTTTTTCTGTTTTTTTTTTTTTTTTTTTTCATTTCTTTTTTCTATTTTGTTCTTTGAGAATTTTATATAATATGTTTTGATTATACCTTTCTCCCTTAGACTCCTCCCAGATCAACTATCTGCCCTACCAACACAAGTTAGTCCCCTCCCTTTAAACCCTTGAATCCAATCTGTGCTGTTCATATGCTCTCAGATGTGGAGCCTTTATTAGAATGTGGTTCTTTTCCTTCTCTATTTCCCTCACTTGTATGTTTGTTACAGCTAAGACTTTTCAGTTGTACATTGAACATGAAGGAAATGAGTGGAAATCCTTGTCTTGTTCCCGATTGTAGTGGGGACATTTTGAGTTTTGCTCCATTTAGGATGATGTGGTTACACACCATCTACCAGAGACTCCACTCTTAAGGAATATTGACTCCCTCTCATAGTAGCTACTAGTGTCATTAGCTTTTTGGCTAAGGATAGGACTCCATACTTACCTCTTCTATCCATGATAGGGTTCAGTCTGATTTATGCTTGTAGAGATCTTGTGCATGCTATGACAAATATTATGAGTTTTTATGTCCACTTCCTCTGTTGTGTCTGGAAAAGTTTCCTTTCCAGTTTCATCTATCACCTCTGACTTTCACAAAATTTTTTACCCCTTCTTCCTCAATAATCCTTGAGCCTTGAGAAATGTGATTTAGTAAAGATGTTTCATTTAGAACTGATTATTCCACAGTCTTATTTTCTGACCTTGACACTTGCTGGTTGTCTGTATTTATCATCATCTACTGCAAATGAAAACATCTCTAATAAAGTTTGAGAAATGCATTAATATATGGGTGCAATGAGAACTTGATTTAATACTATATTCATTTAGCACAGTGGTTTTTAACCTACGGGTTGCTACCCCTTTGGGGGGGTCACATATCAAATATTCTGCATATCAGATATTTATATTACAGTTCAAAACAGGGAAATTACAGCTATGAAGTAGTAGTTAAATAATTTTATGGCTGGGGGTCACCACAACATGAAGAACTGTATTAAAAGGTCATAGCATTAAGAAGGTTGAGAACCATTGATTTAGTAGAATAATAGTAGTAGGTTCTCTCCTAGGACCTATGACCTATCTAGCCATAGCTTCTTGCAACCAACCGTATCTCAACATAATAAAGCAGTATCAGCAACCCCACAGCCACATCAAGAAGAAACTTCTCTGATGTGGGTTGAATGATGCACAAATCATTTATCCAAACTGTGACTAATTAATTCTCATTAAATATTTCCATTAATTTCTTAAACTTTTATATTCACAGTTACTTCAGTTGTCATTCAGTCATGAGTTGATAAATGGAATTGTATCCTAATCCCTGCCCAGAAAATTCTAACATGATAGTAGTATGCAGAAAGTATTTCATGACCCACGTAGGATATGTTCATTTAATTTAACTTGTGTATCTTTCAGCTTTCTCAGTAAACCAACCTTGATTAAAACTTTTTTTGAGTTCTTGGTATTTATAGCTCACTGTTGCAGATTCACTTGTAATTCTTAAGTCACTTAAGGTATTTAAAACTAAGTTTGTAATCATGTAATCATTTATAGTTTGCTGTTATCTGTTTTTGTGTTTTAATTAGAATTCATGCCAACTTCTTGAACTTAAAATATTTTATATGCCTTTTTTGTATGCATGTTATATTTCATGATAAAGTATTGTCATTACATTTTTTGTTCACTTGCTTTAACAGAGGGTCATTGCATTAATTAGTCTGTAAGTGATTTATTAAAAATGATAAGTGAAAGTTACTTGTTAAAGAAGTTATGATATAAACTTAAACGATAAGGATTATAGTATCTGCAGTGTTTGGGATATGAAATTACTTGATGAAATTACTCTCATATTTTATGTAGCCACCCACAATCCATATGCCAAATTACATTTGATAGCTCTTTATATAAGACTAATTTTGGATTGGCTACTTTATAGGAAAGCCATGGGGAGCAGGGTAATGCACATGAGGTATTCAAGCAGGAGGGGGCAGTGTGGGCAGAACATGGCTGCTCTTCATCTGCCAACCACAGTGTCATTTTACCACACAAATTAATTTTCACTTATTGGGGCATTTTTTTTTTCTTTTTCTTACAAAAGAGTGTGAATTCCTAGTAATAAAGTTACTTGGTTTAGTTACTTCTCAGTTGCTGTGATAAAATATCTTGACAAAAACCAAGTTAGGGAAGAAGGGTTTATTTTGGCTTATGGTTCTAGAGGGATATATTCCATCATGGTAGGGAAGGTAATATAACAGACAGGATAGACTTCATCATGGAAGGGGAGGTGTGGCAGCAGAAGTATGAGGTCCTCCTGACAGTCAGGAAACAGAGACAGACAGTAGGGCTAGGCTATAAAAAAAAAAAAACTCCTGAAATCGTACCTCCATCAACATACTTCCTGAAGTTTCCACTTCCTTCCCTAACAGTAGCACTGCTAGGGACCAAGTGTTCAAATACGAGCCTGTGGAACACAATTTTTTTTTAATTTATTCAAATCACAACATGATCTAAACAAAATGTTAAGCTGTTAAATTTTCATTCAGGTAGTATTTCTTGAACCCTTACAACAAATAGTAGCTGTAGCGTGTATGTTTCCACCAGCCCACCAGCCCGCCAGTCTGGGCCCACAGCCGCGCCAGCCCCAAATAACACTCAGAGACTCTGTATTTGATATAATCCTGTTGGCCAATTACCATTATTGTTAATGGGCTAGCTCTGCCTTAATTATTAAGCCATTTCTACTTATCTAAGTATTTCCACGTGGTCGTCTTATGGGGAGTTGTGGCGGGCATCTTCCTTCTTCCTGGGCTACATCTCGACCCCTCCCTACTACTTCCTCTTTCCTCCTCCTAGTCTCCTAGCCCCGCCTATCTTGCTATCTCATTGGCCACAGAGCTTTATTAACCAGTATGAGAAACATGTATACAGAATAACATCTCCCATCAAGTAGCAGTGTGATTTGAATATATACCATTAAAGAGATAGCCCCCCATCCCCTTTAAGACAGTGAAGGATTTTGTTTCGGGGAGAAAACCTACAGAGGAGTCTCTAAGAATTTAAGGCTACCTGCTTGCAAACTGAGGTAGTTAAAGGGAGCCGGGGAGGGACAGGAAAAATGTAGACAAGATTCCTTGTCAGCCTGAGATTGCCTATTGCTTTTAGTTAACAAAGTATGGTGAATAATGAGTGACACAGTGCTGTGTGGCCAAAAAAAAAAAAAAAAAAAAAAAAAAAAAACATTTTCTATGGCCATCCATTATCTAGGGTCTGCAGTAGTGTGTCTGGAGTTAGTTCTGGAATCCTAATCACTGTGATTTCAGCAATTTGTAACCAAGATGGAAGAACATTTTTAAAGGGTGTGGCCATGGCTAATACTGCTTACTTCTGTAGGTAGGTCGAGAAGAGGGTGCAGCAGTTCCTGTAGTTGTAGTTACCCCTGCTGGGCAAAGTCAGTGTCCTCATCTGGGAGATCTTGGGGCAGTTTCTGGTATCAGAAAATTTGGAACAGGGGAGTGCTGTGAGGGAGGGGTCTTTCCTCAGTGATCTCCAAACCTGCTGATATCTTCTATCCGTCTTACACTCTGTCCTCAAGAGATTTGACCCTAAAGTCATGTAAGAGGTGGGCATCAAGTCAATGTAACTGCTTCCAGTTGCCATTGGAAGCATAGATGTGTTTAGAAGGTTTGCTGACCTTCAGGCATTTGAGGGATCCAGATAGATGTAGTTAGAATATTACAGAACCATATGAGTGTGTGTCAGCTTAACTGAGAGTAGATAAAATTAAGACAGCAATTGCAAATACAAGGGGCAGACATTAATATCATCACTACTAAGATTGTAATATATGTAACCCATTTCTATGGTAAAGATCCAGAGATCCATTTTAAGAACTGTTGGCCAATGGGATGGTGGTATTTGGTATGGTCTTAGTGTGTTCTTATGAGCCTTGTAAAAGAAAAAGTAGCAAGATTATAAAAAATATATAAATGATAGCATATTCCTGATTAGGAAAAGCATGTGAGTCCTTTAATTTAATTACATCTGGAGTTGTATTACCACCATCTGGCATGTCAGTAGCCCAGATGTAAACCCTTACCCATTGTTTGTTTATATAATTATTAATGATTTAACTTTTGTTATACTTTCCCACCAGATGTTTAAGACCATGCAGGTGGCTAAGATTAATGACTTTTTACTATCAAGGCCAGTTGAGGGTTCTTTTTCATGGTCCAATCTTTCCTTGAACAGTGCTAGTTTAGTTAGATCTGCTGGGTGGTTAACATGTAAATAGTTCACTGAATAAATGTTTTACCTTCAAAAATATGTTTTAAAAGTCATACAACTTAGAAAAATATTGTAAAATTTAATGATATATAAAAATAATAAAAGTAATTTAAAATATTGTTTGAAACACCCTGACAATGGCCTTGGAAGTACATGCCACAGAATCTTCTCTTAAAAATGATCAAACTGGTATACATAATTACTAAGTCTTGATTCTCTCCTCTGATAACTTTGCTAAAAGAACATTTCTTATATATTGAAATGCCATCAAGTCAGATTTTCTTGTGCTGTAAAATACAGGATTCCCGATCTACAGCAGTTTGTATAGTGGCGATTATGCTTTTATGTCACTTTTGTACCAGTGAGAATAGGAACAATAACAGAATAAGTTAAAATGATTCATGACTTACTGGCTTTTGCATTATTTTCCTTCAGTGAATATGTTTTTGTTGAATTTGAACCAGAAAATTTAGAAAGCACTGATATTCAGATCATCTGTACCTGGTGTGAAAAGTTTGTTCTGAGATTCTTCTTCACATGCCTCAAGTTATAAAAAACATTATTTGAAGATAGCAACTTGTGTTTTTGTTCTAAAGGGACAGGTATTCTGTTTATTGTATTGGGACCAGTCCTAGATAAGAATACAGTGAAGTGTGTGGAACTGAACTTTTACAATGTGCTTATTTGTAGAAAAAATTGTTACTCTCCTGACTTCCTGTTTAGAAAGTGAGAATCAAAGTGCCCAGAGGATTGGAGCAGTTTCACTTTGGGCTCTTACTTACAATTATCAAAAGGTGAGTTTTTAACATCATTGTTTGAAATGGAGGGAGGGGAGTTAGTGCTATGAAGTAATTAAGGCTCTTAGGATGCATTCAAGAATATCAGAGGAATAATAGCTAAAGGTAAAATGAAGTCGCAGACCCACGTTCCCTTTGTCCAGTCATATGATTAATAATTTGTCAGCTAATATTTTCATTTAGTTATTTCACCAGGGCTCTGTCCAGAAGGGGACTTCTGTGTAGGTGAATTTCTCTTTTAATTTCAATTAAAGTGTAAATTTGTTGTAATTTTAGTAAAGATTACTTCTTTTTACAAATGTGCCCAGGACAAATGCATCTTGATGGAAGACTGAATAATAGTTTTATTCATGCATATGATTTGTCTTTCTCAGGTATATATCTTCACTTAATTTTATAATGGTCTCAGTCCCTTTAAGATAAAATAAAAGGGCTGCCTAGAGAGAGTAATAGCAAGAGGATATTGTGGCCACTCTTTCTCTGGCCACAATTTGATTTCTAAGTGAAAATTGAAAGAGTATCTAGTGATGACCAAATAACTAGATGACAGTGCTAGGGCACAGGATTTCCTGTAGATGACACAGCTCAGCTAGCTACCCATGCCTACATGGTTCCTGTTCACCCAGGACTAAGGGTTTGCATCCTTCTTGCATGGACTAAGTATAGTCCCTCAGTAAATGTTTATTAAACAACCAATAATGTTTGAAGTACTTAATCTGAAATTTAATACTGAGGTAATGAAAAATTCCCTACAGTTGAGTACTTAAAAGTAACAAACTCAGGTTAGGGGAGAAAGAGTAAGAATGAAACTGTAGAAAAGGGACCAACCAGGCTAGCTTGTAGATGAATGGAGAGGAAGCTTCAGAAGGTACAGTGGGCTTGACACAATAGGCTGAACTGGTATCCAACTGCCAATATTCTGTATATATTAACTCTTTTCTGTTTAACAGCATAGTTAATAATGGGCAGTTAGTACTACATTATCCTCACCTTAATAATTGGGAATAGATCTAACTAATAGCTTGTCTTATCTTCTCCAGGCAAAAGCAACTTTGAAGAACCCATCAATAAAAAGCAGAGTTGATGAAGCATATTCCATAGCAAAGAGAAGTAAGTTCTAACAGATAATAATTGAATTTGATAAGTCCTAAGTGAAATTTCTGGTTACCTAAATATTCTGACCGATGAGTATTTGAAATGTAAGTCTCTTAAAATGTGTCTGTGATCTCTTTCCAAGTCAGTTTTTTTCTTGCTCCATTTTCTTTTTTTTCCCCATCAACTGCTGGGTGATAAGAATTGGGTCCTATTAGGTCCTCCAGGCATAAATTCTGTTGCTCCTATAACCTGTGACTTGCAATCTTGATTTGAAAAGTTTTCTTTTCAGAACATGTTAGTCATTTTAAGTGAGCCAATTTTCAACGAACATTATGCTCCAAACACTTTTATCTCAAGAGAACAAAGTGTGTCTTTCCTGTATTGTAGTAGATCTGATAGTTGTTAATGTTTCTCAAGAGAAGGGGCTTTGGTTTGTTTCTAGCTGTGATCTTTCATTTCAGGAGGAAATGGGGAACTGGGTTATGTTAAAGTTTATGATTTTAGAGGGTTGGTAGTAAGAAACATTATGGTGTTTATTCTAGATTATAGCTCATTTATGTGAGTTTATGAGATGTATTATTAATATGCTTTAATAAGTCATCGATAAGAAATGAATGGAAATTTTTTAACATCTTAATTTTGTAAATGTAAAACATTTTTGTAATTCTAGTATATTGAGAACACAATAGCTTGCTAATAAACCTTTTTTATAGCTTCATGTAGGAGTGTCGCCCTCTATGTGTAGCATTAAGTTTAATAAACTGCTATTTATAACTTTTATTTTTCTATATCAGTGTTCTCCAATTCAGAAGAAAACCCTCTAAATGTCTACTATTTGAAATGCCTTGAAAATCTTGTACAGCTGCTTAACCATTCCTGAGCCATGAGGTACTCACTCCACCATCCACAGGAGATCTGGATCAGAGACCAACCTTATACAACAGCTGCTCCCTGAATGATGCTGACTCTGCAGTGTCTTTGTCTGTCTTCCCTGTGAGACCTCACCAGCCATACTGAGAGGAGTAGGATGGGTGACTCCCTACTCCGTTCGTTTTTGGCAGCCTTCCAGAAGTGAAGACTTGCTGACCCAAGATTCTGCAGACATAGAGTTCTGGCAGTATAAACATTTTTATACTTTTCTATGGAATGTGTTTTGTAAAAATCCTATTTAATAGTTATTTAATAAAATAATATTTTTAGAAACAAAAACTGACTAGTCTTAAAGACGTTTAAAAGTGTATTTTATTCTTTGAGAATTTCATGTATGAAATGTAGTGTGATTATATATTTGTTCCCCACTCTTATAATTCTGCCCAGACCCTCCCCACACCATGCTCCTATCTTGACTTCATATCCTCTTCTTTTCCTTTCTTTTCTTTTCTTTTCTTTTTTTAAAGATAACCCATTAAGTCTAATTAGTGCCAACCATAAGTACATGAATGTGAAGGCAGGAGCATTATCAACCTATCAGTGCCCATACCTCTAATTCTTCCTGCCCTAGAAGCCATCAACTGTTATTAGGATAGTTCCTAGCTAGTGATGGGAGATTGTGTGCCCCCCTCACCATCCATTCCAGACTATCAACTGGATTGATCTTGTGCAGGTAACCACAACTGCCACATGTACAATGTTCCTGTCATGTCCAGAAGACACTATTTTGCCCCAGTCTTTTCTAAGCTATGACTCAGCATTTTTTTCCACTCCCTGTTCTGAAATGTTCCTTGAGACTTTGTGGGAAGAAGGTGTGACACAGATGTCCCATCTGTGCCGCTGATGCTTTTTCTCCGCACTTTTACCTTTCATTTATATGTATTTTCCACAATACACTCATAAAGACGTTTCTCTGATGAGGTCTGAGAACTATGCTAACCTATGGACAGAGAGATAACCTACTTAAAAGACATCTTCATATTATCTCAATTTAGGAGAATAATGGTAATAGGTTCTTCTCTCAGGCCTGAGAGCCCCACTACCATGGGCTGTCCCCCATATTTACCAAGCATTAGTTTCCTTCTGTGGAATCTGGTAGCTGTTCTTGGTTCTTAACTAAAATCCCAGTGGCTGGTGCACTGAGAGTTTTTTGTTGTTGATGTTTTGTTTTTTCTTATTAAACTATTTGAAACGGGAAGAACCACTTTTAATCCGGATCTTTGAGTTGGGAAAATCCACCCTAAATCTGGGCCACACCTTCAGATCACAGCCCATATAAAGACCATGGGAGAAGAAAGCTCTTGCTCTTTGCTGCTTACCCATGCTCTCACTGGCAAGTTAATTTCTTCACCGGCATTAGATCCTACTTCTTCAGGTTCCAGAGTGTATGCTGAAGACCATCTCATACAGTCAGCCTTGTTGACTGAAAAACTACCGGATTCTTGGACTTTCTGTGGACTGAAAAGCTACTGGATTCTTGGTCTTTCGATTGACAGACAGCCATTGTTGGACTAGATGGGCCACAGCCAATAAACCATTTTAATAAATCCCATATTTTGATATTTGATATAAATAGAGATATATAGATATAGATTCATTCTACCAGTTCTGTTCCCATAGAGAACCCTAACCTAATTTGAAGTGAACCTTAAATCCACCTATCATGCAGTTACCCCTATAACATTCATGTTCCTATTGCATCTACGGGCATAACTTGCTAAGCTGGTCACTGTTACAGTTAACCAGACTAATGGGTAAAATTTCTGGTTACTTTTTTATTACAAGAGCCTGTGTAGCACCTTCCTACCCTGAAAACTAGCCAATACAGAATGTGCTTGCAGACTTTTATCAGTTGCACAGACATTGTTTTAGTAAAAAAAGGAAATTACATCTTGGTTTCTTTCCTTTAAAAATTTTTTTATAGAATCTGGCCCTGTCCATACCAATCCTGACTTTTATATTTGGAGAACGCATGAGGTAAGTATTTATGATTTTGGAGTTTTCTTGTACATGCTTAGTGTTATTAACTTCTTTCTATGTAATTTAAAAATCATGTATCATTTTCATCTTTTAAGTTAAAAAGGTCTGTGGAATAATGTAATGAAGCATATGCCAGTGGCAGTATAGATCCCGTACTAGCTTTGTAGAATACTATAACCTTTTTTATTAGTTAATTCTACTTATTTATTTAGAGGCAATGTCTTACCTTGTGGTCTGAGCTGGCCTTAAAATCAGAGTCCTCTTGCCTTAGGCTTCTGAGTGCTTTGATTTCAATTTGTATCAGCAAACCTAGCTTATATAATTATTCTTAATTAAGGTGAAGTTTAGTGGGTTTTCAATATCTACTTTTAAGTTTTTTCTTTACTTTGTGTGCATGTGTGCCATGGCACTCATGTGGATATCGAAGTACCAGACATGTTTTTTGAAGTATAGCTGTACATATCAGTATATATATCAGTGTGTAATGATCAAGGTAATTAGCCTATCCATCACCTTCATCATTACTTCATCTTGGAACATTCAAAATTTTCTCTATCAGCTATTTGGAAATAAAATTGTTTTCAATCCTATATTGTCTTTGGTCTGTAGAACCTTAGAAGTTATTCCTCCTGTACAGCTACATTCCTGTGTATATAACCCTTTGTGTATAGTTTTGAATTTAGTACTTAAACAAAAACAAAAACCAGTTCAAGTATAGGGTAAGTGTCCTAAAATATGCAATCCAAATATTATCTGAAATCTAAAATTATTTGAATAATTGAGCCAGCCTTAAAACACAAGTCAAATATTGAAACAGGAGCAACTTTGTGTGAATTATTAGAGATATGAGATGCCCTGAAACCTGAAAAGTTTGATGATAGGAGATGTCATTCTGTAAATTTGTTTCTCTTATTGGTTAATGAATAAAGCTGTTCTGTTAGCCAATGGCTAGAGCTTCTTACTGGCTAGCTCTATCTTAAATATTAACTCATTTCTATCAATCTAGATGTCTCCACGTGGCCTTACCGGGGAGGGGGTCCCGACCTCTTGCTCCTCTTGTGTACTACATTTTTACTCTCTCTGTTACACTTCTCAGAATCCTCCTTGTCGCCTAGTCCCTCCTATTTTGCTTTCCTATTGGCCAACAGGGCTTTATTCATTAACCATTAAGAGAAACATATTTACAGAATGACATTTCCATCAGTTTTCTGTTTCCAGATTAGGGATGTTCAACCTGGAAAGTCTATGTACAGACAAGAAAAACAACACCACTAAAAATATTTTTTGGAATAACTGATCCTTGGTATGTGCTGAGCAATTGTTTGGGAGCTTTATACTTCTTAAAGTTAGGAGACAAAATTGTGTCTGAGAGAAACAGCTACTGTAATTCGTGTGTGTGTGTGTGTGTGTGTGTGTGTGTGTGTGTGTGTTTTTGTGTGTGTGTGTGCATGTGTACATATATGTATGTACGTGTATGTCCATATACCTACCTACATACAGCTATATACTCCTATTTTGTAAAATACTTCAGGAAAAAAATTCCAATTATATTTTCTTTGATATGAAAACACTTATTAAATGATCTCAGCAAATTGCTTCAATTAATAAAATAATCCATGGATGATTATTATGTGTTTTATATACTTAATTATTCATTAATGAATTAATTCATTGATTGATTTTTTTAAGACAGAGTCTTGCTAAATTGCTGGAATCAAACTTGCAGTTTTCCTGCTCCTCAGTAGCTGGGATCATAGGTGTGTGATCTTTAAGCTCGAAGTATAATCACAAATTCAAATATTTAGATAAGAACGAGTTTGTACTGCATTAGACTTATTGACTAAAGCTCTGAAAAAAATCAAGGAAGCTTGGAAGTTTCTCAATAGGTTAATCTGAAGTAACAAGAATGTAGATTTTTCTTAAAAATCACATCCCCTTAGTAACGTTTCCTTTGTTGTGAAAACTGAACAAAAGTAACTTAATGAAAGGTTTATGTTGGTTCACAATTCAAAGGTACATGGTGAAGAAGATATTGTGTCAAGATCCTGTGACAGTTGACTACATCATAACTACTGTCACTAACATCTAAGACTACTCTCTTTCTTCATCCAGGACCTTCATCTCATAGAATGATGCCATCCAGTCTAGAGTCCCTCATGAATAACACCCAGTGGCTTCATTCCCATGGTCATTGTTTGTTTGTTTTTGTATTTTTGAGACAAGTTTCTCTGTGCAGCTCTGGCTGTCCTAGAAATCACTATGTAGACCAGGCTATCCTTGAGTGCATCCACCACTCAACTCCCATGGTGATTCTAAACCCCATCAAGATGACAAACAACCTTAAAATCAAGAATCTTGAGAATTTTCCCTCTCTTTTACCCCGATTTGTTGTATCTCATGTCATTTTATTTTTTTTGAAGTTCTTTCTGATGTGTGAGATGATTTTGTTTTATTCAAGGAGACATGCCCCTAAGTATTGGTCTTAGAACTTTTGCTACTTAATCAACCTTCCTAAAATAATACTGTTATTCCTATGTTAGAGGCTGTCTTAGTTACTTTTCTATTATCTGTGAAGAAAGCATTCTAATTGGGGACTTGCTTACAATTTCAGAGGCAGAGTTCATGACCATTGTGGTAGGGAGCATGGCAGCAGCAGCAGCCATGCAGGTATTGGAGCAGTAGCTGAGAGGGTAAATCTCATCTGTAAGTAGGAGGCAGGGAGAGAGGGAGAGACTGGACTTGGATTAGGCTTTTGAAACCTAAAGCCCACATCTAGGGGCATATGTCCAACAAGGCCATGCCCCCTAATCCTTCCCAAAATAGTTACACCAACTTGGGGCCAAGCATTCAGATATATGTACCCATGGGTGCCATTCTCATTCACTACCACACCTGTAAATAAATATAGATTCAAGAGTAATAATTTGTTCACTTTTGGTGAATGGGTAAGAATGGAGCCCTAGATACTTGCCAGTACCTCTGAGTTTTGATTCTGTTTCTTAATCCCCAAGCTATACTGCAACTGTACTTCCATTTATTGTTCCTGTGATTGGGAAAGGATTTGTGTTCATATCTTGTGAATAGCCACCATTTTTCTGAAAAAAGACTTAATCTCTTGAAGAAAATTATCTTTTTTCTTTTTAATGACTCCCACCACCTATGTCTTGTCCCTTTGGAACCAAGGATAATTGTAACTTTCTCCCTGTGAGTTCTGTTAGTCAGGCTGTGATGGGCAGTTACTGGAGAAGCTCATGTCCACAGATCTAAGGTGGATATTGCACAACTAGCAAATATTGAGAACCTGTCTTGCATGGCACTGTATATAGACACTGAATATACCTGGGATGTGGTACATTTAATTCTCTAACACCATGTGGTGAAACACTTCTTTTTTCAATTGACTTGTAAATGTGGAAAATTGAAAAGTATATTATTACCTTATCAGTCAAAAAAAATCTTTAGCTTAAAGAATGTAACTTGCTGCAATTCAATGAATAAGGGAAATGAATGACACCAATGCATTGACTGTCTGTAAATTAAGGAAACTTGGGTTGAACTGAGACTTTATTCTTTGTAGGTTCATATTTAGGAACTTTCTTACACAACCTAAACAGTAGGTCTCGTGGGACTGCATGAGAATCTGCAGAGCGTGAAGTTCACACTGTAGAAGACTGCCAAGACCCCAGGAATCCTGAGCCCTGGCAGCAGTGCACACAATGAGCTCAGTGTGATACTGTTTTCAGTGTGCTCAACACTTATCTTTGCATCTCATTTGCTCCTTCTGCATTGAAATCTGTTTCAGAATATAAAATCTTCATATTTCACCGAACACCCTTATGGGCCTATATAATACATTTCTCTTTAATATTGCATGAAATAGGTGTTCTGTATAGGCTTCATTTTTTTCAGTATAGTCCTTACCTGTTTTCTTTTTGCCAGTGGCTTTGCCTTTGGTCCGCCAGTGTTTCATGGGTTGATTTGGTCAGTGATGTAAGCATCCTAGGGCAGACTTTCCCAGTTCCCTGTGAGTTCTGAAAACATTGTTTCTCTCAGTTCTTTGTTAGAACATTCTTCTTTTGGCTTAACATGGAACACATCGGGTAATAAAATAGAAATTTACTATTAACTGTTTTTCTAATCATATTCATAAAGATTGAGCTGAAGAGATGATTTAGTGGATCAGAGCACTTGCAGCTCTTCGAAAAGACCCAAGTTCAGTCCCCAGCATCCAAAACTAGGCAGCTCATAACTATCTATAACTCCAGTTCCAGGTTACCTACTCCTTCTGACCTCTGTAGGCAGCTGCACTGGTGTGCACAACATACTTAATTAAAAATGGAATACATAACAAAATGTTAAAAGGTTGACTGTCAAATCTGTTTTTAGGTGTTGTGCCTGTGTTAAGTCACTTTCTGTATCTTTTTGGGAAAACCATGGTTTCATAGAGCTAAAAGTCCCAGACAACAAGGTTTTACGTTTCAGTGAGAGAGAAGAATTTTGCTTCCTACATTTTTTTCCTTCCTTTCTTCTCTGTACCTCCTCCTTCTTTCATGTACATGGCAAAGGGAGTGTATTATTTTCCACTTCTTCAGTCCAAACTGGCAATGATTCTACAGCCAACAGTACTCGGGCACTCAAGTGCCCATCTCACTGTTTTCTCATGAATTCATGCTACCTTCAGTAAGTTGACTCATGAGCATCAAGAAAGATCAAGGCTAGCAAAAGGGATCTCCAGTTGCTTGTTATCTTTTCAGAAAAGCTTCCTTGAGTTCAGTAACTTACACATTTTCATTCACTCCTTGAACTGAGCATCACACGTAATCTCTCGTGCTTGCAAAGGAGTCTAAGAACTGTCATGCCTCATCTGGACTCAGGGCCATGGCTAGGAAAACTGGTCGCTGTCATTCAAAAAATGGACAGTTTCCTTAGGCAACACCAGTCTCTTCCCTGTATGGCAGTGTTCTAACTTATTTTAACAGAAAAATAGGACATTGTTATGGGTAGAAGCATTATTTGCCCAAATAAATTGTAAGAAAGGTTAGCTACATTACTGATTTCATGTTCATTGAGACACACCCAACTGAAGTTATTAGTATGAGACAAAAAGCAAGATGAATTTCATTGTGGATGGAGTCTACCCTATAAAAGGGAACGGTCAATATTTTCCACCCTTTTATGAAACAATGAGGCTAGGAAGACAACAGTCATGATGAACATGTTCAGAAAGACAATACTTTAAAATTAGATGATCAATTAAAAATAAAATGGTTTCAGAAATTTAACAATATCTACCCCCAAGAGTTTGTTTACCAGTTCTCCACTCTTTTGAAACACTGAAGGCTTATAAATACCATGCATACTGTTTGGTCACAAGTCACACTTAATTTGTTTAGATGGAAATTCTCTAGGTTCAGGTTTAGGGAGAGGAAAAATATTAATGTACTGATTAACCAAACAAAACCATCTGCTTCCAGATTTCCGCTGTTGTTCATGGACATGCATATATTTAAGAATGTTGTGTGTTAACCTACACACCTGTACAGATGCTATGAGTAAGCATTGCAACTGAAGCTGCAGGCAGTTGTAAACCTCCTGATTTGGGTGCTGGGAGCCTAACTCTGCTTCTCTGGAAGAGCAGCAAGAGTTCTTAACTGGGGAGCCATCTCCAGCGCTCAGATTGTGTTGCTGTTGTTTTACCATTTGTCTCTAGGAATTATTCCATTTTTGACTATCACATCTGGTAATAACTTGGGATTTCTTGTTAGACTTTAACTTAGTTTTTATGTCATTATTTGTTTCTATGTTTGTCATTAATATTTTCCCAAATTCTAAAACTGGAATAACAAGTCTAAGTATTACAAATAACTTAGGAAACATAAAGCTCTCCTGCAATGAGGAAGAAGAGGCCTTGCAATGGAAGGTAGCCAAGTAGTACCACTACCAACTGAACTCATGTGTGCCTTTCTCAGCATTGTGTTTTACTGGAAGAAACTTGCAGGCATGACCAGCCCCTTCTGTGTCAATTAGAAACACAATACCTATTATATCACCAGGATTCTTCAAACTTTAAGGGCCCTTTGTTTGTTTTCATAGGTTACTCTTGCCAAACTTGTCTGAGAATATGTACTTGGTCTGATATACTCAACTCAGCTCTTTACCTTGGTGCCCTCTTCAGGCTCTCTAATGTGCTTATCCATGTCTTTTCTTCTCTGGCCCCTGATTTAACTAAGATTTTCTCCCATACTGTTCTCCCATTTACCTCCACCTTCCATTTTTGCCTCCTATAAAAACCCAAGTGAAGTGTCATTTCCCAGGAAGCTATGCCAGATTCCCAGCTGGAAAAAAAAGTTCTTTGATATGAGTTTACAGAACTACACCAATTACTTGTTTAACTTTTAGATCACTTAGTTCTTTTGCCCATGAGTTGTGCTGATTAACATATAGTCACTTCCCAGTGCTCACACATGGCATCAGAACTCTCAAAAGAGCCCACATTTGAATATGATGTGGATGGCATGTTTTTGTTTATTCGAAAAGAAATAGAGAAAGTAGTGGTAAAAAGCTGGAGGAACATTTATCAGCTCAACTTAATGATAACAATAGCAATGCACATTATTTCTGATACTTCCACAATCGGGATTACCATCTATAATTACTTTAAAACTTTCAAGTTTTATAGCAGCTGATAATACAGAGCTCCAGCTGCAAGAAGAAAGATACTGAGAACCCATGTTGTTTATTTAAGTTCAAACCCAAAGGGATAACTCTGACTTTACAGTCTAACTCAGAACTGGAAGTTTCAACACAAGTGACATTTCCTGTGTGTAACTTAGGGATTTGAAATTGCTGGGGCTGGTGATGAATAAAATCCTAAACTACCAAGACTGTTAATACCTCCTCTAAAATTTATTGCAAGGATGTATTAATTCGTAGAGAAGCTGAGGCACAGATTAAAAACCAGAAAGTTTCTTTGGACAGATCAGACTTACACCCTGGGAGACAAAATTCCATGCACACTTATTTGAGGACCTTACAGATTCCAATCTAGTTTTATTAGCTGCTTATCCAGGCAGACATCCCTGAACTCCAATGTTGATGCCCTTTCAAAGTGTCTATTTTTAAGCTAGAATTTTATGACTCAAGATGAGCATGCCCAGAGGGCATCCCTGTGAGCCAGTTTTGTGACACAAGCGGAATATGCCCCAAGTGTTTCATTGGCATCTTTACAGTGCAATCTGAACATGGCCAGAGGCATTCTGTCACCCATGTTCTTGTCACAACATGAGCATGCCCATCGACATCCCTTTCTGTCTCTTTATGATGCAATCAGGACATACCTAAAATCCTTCTTGTCTGTCACTTTTAACCTTTGAGAATGTAGTCTATAACCTTAAGCTAAGAATAGCAAATATTTGTCAGCCATATTTCCTTTTGAAACTGGTTTGTTAACATTTTCTGTAATACTGGGAATTAGACCTTGAACATATTGGCAAGTCCAGTATCACTGAGCTGTATCCCCAGCCCTTGAGCTATATTTTTAAACTGAGCATGTTCATTAATGTATTTCTTTGTGTTCCTCAGATAAAAATTTCCACTTTTCTTTGGTCCGAGGAAGACATTGCGTTGGAAGTAATTCCTGTGCTTTCTGTATCTCCCTCAGGTAACAAGTCTTAGTTCATTGATTAATCTCTTCACTTTCCTTGCTTTGGCTTTGCACTAAACCAAGATTTGAAGCATTGAATCTGAATGACTTTGAAAGGCACAACTCACTAGTGGACATGAGGATTATATATATTTGCCAGAATTTGTTTTTTTTTTTTTGTTGTTGTTGTTTTTTTTTTTTTTCCTGTGTCAACTGAGAGGATCATTTACTTTCTATCCTTAAAACTGTTTGTGTTCTGTATTACACTTATTGATTTGTATATGTTACACAAAACTTGCATCCCTGGAATGAAGCCCAACTTAGTTTGCATGTTGAATTTAGTATGTAAGAGTTTGGTTGAGATTTTTTGAGTGAATGCTCATTAGGTGAATTGGTCTATATTTTCTTGTTAGATTTCTCTATCATTTTGGCACTAAAGTAATACTAGCTCTATTATACTGAGTTTGATAGGTTTTATTTCCTGTCTGGTTTATGGAACAATATCTTTTCTTTCCTTATTTCTTGCACTTTCCCAATAATCTTTTACTTCCACAGATTCTTTAGATTTCCATGTGGGGTGTGTGTGTGTGTGTGTGTGTGTGTGTGTGTGTGTGTGTGTGTGTGTGTGTGTGTTTGCAGAGAGAGAGAGAGAGAGAGAGAGAGAGAGAGAGAGAGAGAGAGAGATCATGAAAACTGAACGAGGATTTTGAGAATCCAAGAGATCAAAGTGGAGAAATAGAGGGAAATAGACTGTACGGATACTGTCTGAAGAGAACAAGCCAAGGGAAGGAATGGGGGGAGGCCAATGGGGAGGTGAATGAATTAGAGTGTGATGGTGAACGTTTTGTTTGAAAATCTAAGATTACTGTGCTTAAAAGAACTATAAAACAAAAAAAAAAAAAAAACAAAAATACCTTTTATCTGTAAACCCCACTTGTGCAAGTACAGATAACTTCCTGGAATGCTGGGGCCGTTCTTGTCATTGCCTGGTCTTGTACAATTATAACAACACTGTTGTTCAGTAAGCTAGCAAACTGTGTTTTCACTTCTGTAAACAAGCTCACTTGCCTTCTCACTGCACATGACAAGATGCATGCCTGATTATATGTAGGCAGGAAGTACATCAGTATGTGTTCTTGTCCTTGATTGTAGGAAGGCAGGAAGTACGAATAGCCTTAGAGTTTTGCATTTGTTAACCCCTGACTCCTGTAATTCAGGGATATATCTTGAGAGTCCTAGTCCTGTGGGCTGCAGTCCTGGCACCCTGAGTATTCAGCACCAATATTCTAATAAAGCCTTCTCTTTGTTTAAATTAATTCATGGTCAAACTGCTGAATCTCTGAACAACCTTAGACCCATAACAAGATCAAACTGTAATGATACATATATGAAAACTACCATAATGAAATCTGTTATTTTTGTGCTGACTTTTAAAAAACTTATTTAATTTAGAAACAGTCTTGTTTTACATATCAATCCCAGTTCCCTCTCCTTCCCATCCTCCCATGCCCCCCACTAACCCCCTCACCCACTCCCCAGGGAGAATGAGGTTTGTTGTGCTGACTTTTAAAATTATTTTTACAAAATAGAAGAAGTTAAATTGGTGCAATTGAGTAAAACACTGTCTCATAATAAAAGAACATGGGAACTTAATTTACTGATCACAGGACATAGAGATTTCAAGTTGGTACTGACCAAGAACCAAGAAGCATTTTTTTTTTTTTTCCTTTTGGCTTGCAGCACAAATAATAAAAACCTAGAGACAGATACTGGGGTTAAAGCTGAAGAAGCAAAGCGGTCAAGCCACAAAAGAGTTCTTATTTCTACCAATACTTAGACTGAAGGGGCAATCATGCCCTCTGATTGCATCACCAAATTGTACTGCTTAGATTCAGACTGCCTAGACTGCAATGCTCTCCACCAAAACCTCAGACTGCCTCTATGACTACACCGAGCTTCCTATATTCTCTCTAGTGCTGGGATTAAAGGCATGAGCTGTTTCTCTTTTAAACAGATTAATTCTCATGTTGGCCATGGTGGCCTTGAACTCACAGATTGTCTTCTGAGTCCTGGGATTAAAGGCGTGCACTACCACCACCCATCTTCTGTGGATAACTAGTATGGCTGCTGGGATTAAAAATGTGTATCACCACTGCCTGACCCCTATGGCTGTGACTAGCTTTGTATTCTGATCAATAGACAAGCATTATTAAATCATAAACAATATATCATCACACTGTCTAGTTTTTATAGAAAGATGTTATTCAGGCTATTGGGAGAAAGCCATCAAAAAGGCACTGAAAATGGACACATTATGGACATTAATGAGGAAAATACAAAAGCTGTGAGAAAATATTACGTTGTTTTTAAGTCTGTGAATGTAGATTTTGTTTTTAGAAAACAAATATATGTTCAGAAGATTAAGCTAAATATGTATAAATTTACATTGTCTCCAGGGTTGGAATAAAAGGATAAAAAGTTCCAATGATGAGCATGGGACACTTCCTTTGATGTTGTTCAGGAGAATACAAGAGACCCTCAGAACAATATGGGTTGTTGCCATTACCCTCGGTGCCCTTCAGGAGACAAGGTAAGACTCTATTTCTGATCATACTGCAGACTTCAGACACAGGATTTGGAGGCATATATATGGATATGACATGGAGGCCTTCTCACTGTCCCTCATAGTTTTGCACGAGACATGCAAAACTTTTCCCAAAAGAGAAGAGCAATGAAGGGCCCTATCCAGTGGTAATGCCAAGAATCAAATTGTGATATGCATGGCAAGATATGGTGACACGTGCAGTAGTGGCACTTCTCTGGGGGTAAACAATAGGCACTGAATTGGACTTAAGGCTGTCTTCATGGGAGACAATTCGTGCCCATTACTCTACACTTAGCCAGCTACCAGTGGTGGGTGAGACCATGGAAAAAACTAGAAGAGAAGCTAGCTCTGCCTGTTTCTTAAACCAGTATGATCCGTAACTGCATTTCTGAAACTTATTTTTATACCCACAGGCATATGTAGCTCTCACCCCTCATCAAAAAAAGCTTCTTTTCGCAGTGAAGAGAGAAGTGGTAATCAGAGAAAGCCACAACCGACTCACTTTCAGCGTTTCCCCAGTTAATACATTTGCAACACAACTCCTGCACTTAAGGCTCAGGAAACATCAAGGAAGAAGGGATGGAAAGATCTTAGGAACAGGGGATTAATACAGCTGCTGCAAGATCAAAAAGACATGCCCTGGGGGAAAGGATGTGGATCTGGGAGGAATTGTGGGAGGAGTAAAAGGTAAACACTATCAAGATACATTTATAAATGTCTCTAAAGCTAATAAAATATTCTAAAACTAATAGAGATGAAAATGAAATGCATAAGTTGTGAGCAAGAAAAAGAATGAAAACTGTCATATAGGAAAAGTTGACTTTAGTGTTATGAAGAAGACCTGCAATGATAAAAGATTCAGTTCACCAAGACAATGTGGTAATTTCAGAAATTTTTACATTTTATGACTTTGAAGTAGATGCAGCTAAACTTGTTCTAGAGTTAGTTTCTAGAATAAATTGTTAAATCTGCCATCACTGTAGTAGATTTGTTGGTTTGGTTTGGTTTGGTTTGGTTTGGTTTGGTTTTCAAGACAGGGTTCCTTTGTGGCTCTGGAGCCTGTCGTGGAACTAGCTCTGTAGACCAGGCTGGACTCGAACTCACAGAGATTCGCCTGTATCTGCCTCCTGAGTGCTGGGATTAAAGGCGTGCACCACCAGTGCCCAGCCACTGTAGTAGATTTATTTTTGTATACTTTTTGCTTTTGTTTGTTTCATTTTCCCGTATTATTTAAAATAGATCCTTTTATATAATACATTTTGATTGTAGTTTTCCCTCCCTCTACTCCTCTCAGTTCTTCCTACCTCATCCCCATCTAGCTCCACTCCCTTTCTGTCTCCCATTAGAAGAAAACAGACTTCTAAGAGATAACAACCAAACACAACAAAATAAAATATAAGTAATACAAAAGCAATCACGTCAAAGTTGTACAAAACAAACCAACAGAAGGAAAAGAGGGCAAGAATCAGAGACCCACTTGTTCCCACACTCAGGAGTCCATAAAAATACTAAATTGAAAGCTATAATGTGTGTACAGAGGACCCGGTGCAGACTCATGCAGGCCCTTCTGGTATCCTTCATCTCCTCAGGCCTTTATACTGTTTCTGTTTCCTCTTTTATAAGGTCCCCTAAGCTTGGAAGGGGGGGGGGATTGATGAAGATATTCCATCTAGAGGTGTGTATTCTAAGGTCTCTCTCACGTCATAATGTCCTGCTGAGGGTCTCTATTTGTTCCCATCTATTGCAGGAGAAAGTTTCTCTGATGATGACTAAACAAGGCAGTGAATGATCTGTGAGAATAGCAGAGTATTATTAGGAGTCATTTTGTCACTACTTAATTTTTTGAGGTAGGTCTCACAATGTAGTCCAATATGGCCTGGAACTTGGGATCTTCCTCCTGTCTCCACCTTCCAAACAAAGTTTAAGAATGGAATTATTAATTACTTATGTAGAAAAGACATAAAAAGAATGTGGAAAACCTGAACATCACAACTGCTAACCTTGAGCTATTAGATTTGGCAAAGGTTTGCTACCAAAATGTAAGAAAAATAGGCCTTTCTCTGGCCCATGTCTACTTGTTTCTGGACAAGTTTGTGTATTACAAGAATTGTGTATTACAAGCTTTGTAATTCAGTTATAACTAATAAAAAAAGATAAAGTGTGTTGATATATTTGAAAACTGACAGATTTCTAAATAACCCCAAAGTTAAAGCTGAAACCACAATGGAAATTACTGAACCATGATGAGAAATTGTACCCACAATACCTGTGGGATGGAGCAGAGGTGAAAGTTCTCACATTCATCTTCCAGAACTTTTTTTTTGTCTTTAAATCTGCATAAAAAAGGGCAATTAGTGAGTAAAATGTCTGTTATAAGACGTTTAAAAAATCAGGACAGAATTTATGTCTGGGTCTTCAATTTCAAACTATACACATTCTTAATACTTTTGTTCAATTATTAGATTTCTATAGAAGTACCAGTTTATTTCTGGGAACTCTATTATATTCCATTGGTCTATATATCTGGCTTTGGTTTGTTTGTTTGCTTGCTTGTGTTTTGGATGGCAAAATCACACTGATTTGTGTTCACTCCCACTTCTGTGTACTGGGATTTTATCTGGTTTAAACTTTGTATAGATCTTTTGCATGCTGTCTCAGTGTCTGCTGGTTAACATATGTATCAATCCTATTATGTCTGCTTTTCTGGACAACCTCTGACTCTTACAATCCTTCCACTTTCTCTTCTTCATGAAGAAACATCATTTAGAACTTAGTGTTGCAAAGTCTCTCACTTTCTGTAAATTGTCCAGTTGTGGGTCTCTGTGTCAATCACCATTTACTATGAGAAGAAGCTTCTCTAATGAGAGCTGAACAATGCACTTAAGGTATAAAACTGTATGGCAAAGTGTCATTTGTAATCATTCTATGCTATGTTCTTTAGCAGAATAATAGTAGTAGGTTTTCCTCTAAGGTCCATGATCTACATAGTTGCAGGTTCTTGGCCACTTTAGTAGTACCAGGTACAGTTTCCATCTCGTGGAATGAAACTTAAATCCAAGTTGTATAATAGTGAATTAATCCTATAGCATTTAAGCCACTGTTGTACTGGTATGTCTTGTGTTCTCTGTA
This sequence comes from Cricetiscus sungorus, assembly GCA_030556225.1. Classification (NCBI taxonomy): domain Eukaryota; kingdom Metazoa; phylum Chordata; class Mammalia; order Rodentia; family Cricetidae; genus Cricetiscus; species Cricetiscus sungorus. The sequence continues at coordinate 160,033,989 of JANBXA010000651.1, forward strand.
AGTGTTATTTATGATTACTCTTCTCCTCTGGTAGCATAAAGTACCCTCTAGCACCGTGAGCTCTAATCAGTATGGGTAAGGCCTCTATTTGACACCAGTTGTATTTCTTCATGTTTGATGACATGAGTAAGTTAAGGTCTTCAGCAATAGGGCCTTACCATAAAGTAAATTAACTGATAGCCTTGGCAGTATTAGCTCATGTTTGGGGAAGTTTATGAAAACCCTTTGGTCAATGACTCAATAAAATGCAGCCCATTCCTGGCACTGTTGTGGTTACTTGGGACATTGTCTTCCCTATTATATAATGACTCCATTAAAATTCCTTTCATATATGTATATATCTTAGGAGCTTCTACAGTAATAGATTTACATATGGCTTTTCAAAAGGCCTTTAGTATTAGTTGTTCCTTACTATATTCCATCTTTTATTTTATTTATTTTTGATTTTTTGAGACAGGGTTTCTCTGTGTAGCTTTGTAGACCAGACTGGCCTCAAACTCACAAAGATTCTCCTGCCTCTTCCTCCTGATTGCTGAGATTAAAGGTGTGCACCACCACGGCACAGCTCTATATTCTCTCTTTTACTGTGCCCTCACATCCTCCTTAATTCTTCTAAGAACACTTTTTTATTTTCTCTTCCAACTAGATAACTACAGAGGGACCAAGGTGGGGAGCAGGAGAAGATGGCAAAATAGAATACTTTGTTAATGAAATCACAGTCCTGTCCATTTTAGAGATAGATATAGAGACTAGGGTTATGGTCACTAGTGTGCAATTCTAGCATGAATGAGCTGTTTGTGTGAGACTATAAAACATGAGGGATGCTGTATGCACCACAAAAATCATTAAGCTGAGACCAAATTCCTGTCTCAGTGACTCTAGAAAATAGATGTCATAATCAAAGAGTTCCCTTAAGCCTTAAGATTTAATGTTGGGGTTTAGTTTTACTTTGGGAATAGTCAGAGCATTTTATTTCCTCTTATTTTTCTCTTTTTGTAATGAGAATGTCTGTGTTATAACTATCCTATCATGGTGTTTTAGAAACATAAAACTTGTTTGATTTCATAACTTCATAACTTGGGAAGAATATGCCTGGGAGTGGACCATCCCTTGAGTCTCACCCACATGTGATGAGTTTGTTGGCTTTAGTTTTTTAAGTTTTACTGAAACGAGAGTTCTAGAGCTATCAGAATGAAATGGTTATGCTTTATATTATAAAATGGCATGAATTTTGGGAGATCTTAGATGGACTATTTGTATGATTCTAAAATCCATATGTTGTAATAGTATGCAAAAGACATACAGAAAAGTGATTTAAGTCATAAGGGGAAAGACATGCACAAACATTTAGTTGCCAGACAGCATCCTGAGATAGTAGCAATAACATGTTTTGATAGTTCAATGTTTAACACAACTAAGTCTACTTCACTAGAATTTCAAGAGCTAAGAAGGCAGCACTGTTTTTAAACAGTGCTGATGTCAAGGACAATGTTAAAACTAGCTTGGTCTATGGTTGCAATGGAGTTTTTTTCTGAAATTAGAAAAGTAGAATAATAGAGCTTATTATATTCAGATACACAACACAGAAAGTTTGAAAGCCCATAAATCTCAAAGGGATCCTCAAATCTCAAAGAGGCAAAGTATAGACAAAAAAGAGGTTTTATACAAATGGATTTAGTAATTTGTGAGTATGCTCAGTGTTTCTCTATGTCTAGAGAAAGTATATCTTTTGCTTGCACAGTACACACACACACACACACACACACACACACACACACACACACACACCACCACCACCACCACCACCACCACCACCACCATATATACTACATACAGCTGATGTAACTGTATGTATATCATGAGCTTAGAGAAGATATAAAGGAACAGAGAGAGATTAACCAGAAGTGACACAAAAAACTTCAAATTAATTGTTTAATAACCCATTCAAACTCCCTCATTGTTTGGACTACAGTCCCTTGTGGGGTGACCCTGTACTCCTCCACAGAAGCCATTCCCACCTGCCTCACAGCAAGGCTTGCCTCAACTCAGGATTCCTTTATTTAGGCCTCATTCTCTGGCATAGAACCCTACAATACATCCTCGATGTGAATGTCCTATAAAACAGGGCATTTCTTACTAAAATTCATCCTCAAACTAATTTGGACAGTCAGTGCCAAACATTTAATTCCCTTCCTCTTTTCTGAAAATGTAGTGAATCATTGCTCTACAACAGTTGAAGATCTGTTTCCTTTTTCTGAGAGGGTAAGATAGAACAAGGTAACTTCCATTTCATACTAGGGGAGCTATAATTGTAAATAATGATGAGAACACTCACGGCTTTCCTTCCCTTGGCTTTCATAGACTTGAATTCAGTGTGCGTGTGTGTGTGTGTGTGTGTGTGTGTGTGTGTGTGTGTGTGTGTGTGTGTGTTGAGAGTCACTCATATTTTGCATTTTAGAATAATCAAACTTACATTATTCAGTCTTTAAATTGTGCTCTATGGAAAGGCAATATTAATACTTACTTTTACTTATGGGATTGTTACTGGACCAAAAATCAATTCTGACAGAGCCTAATGTTTCGCTTTTACTTCCAAGCTACTAGAAACTAATTCTAAATTCTGAGAACTCGATTTGACTTCTGAACCATCATGAAGGCTTTAGATTTATGTGGCTTAAGGTTTGATTCATGTTATTTTGGGCTTCTGTTGTCACTGTTCTTCAGCTCCTGTTCCTCTGTGTACTTTCCCCTGGAGATCACATCACCTCTCTTGACTTCACTCATTACCTCTGTGGGAAGGTCATGGGTCTGCTTGTAAATCGTTTCTCTTGTTTCTAACTGCTTCACCCTCCCCACTATTCAACTGTCTCCACCATGCTTGACTTCTCACATCCTGTAGTTCTAAGCAGTCCCATCTCTGGAGTAATCCCAGTTTCCTCTGTGTTATGGCAATCACTCTCAGAATAGCATAACCACTAGAATTTTTTCTTTTCCCTGTCTGGAGCTACTGTTTGCTCCAGCTGATAACAGCAATTCCCCATCCTCAGATACTGGTATCCAGTTACTGCATGATATGTAGAGATCACACGGATCTCTTAGATATCACATAGTCGCTCCATGGAGTTGAGAGAATGTTTCAATATACTTGTTCATAGCATTTTATAAGGAGTTATGGAAGTTAAATAATAACAAAGAGATACATGGTTGGATTAAATGTGAGATAAAATGTGCTATCATAAATTCATGTGTGTTTCCTCTCCTAAAATATTTCTGCATTTGTTTTAGTGCTAGGGATAGAACTCAGGGCTTTGTGCATCCTAGGGCAAGACCCTACCAATATGCTATACTTCCTGTTCAAATCTTAACAGACTATAATCTTACCTTCTCATATTCACTGATCTTGAAAAAAACAAAAAAAGGTAGCACAACTGAGTGTGTCTGGTAATATTAAGCTCCTGGACACTCTCAGCAAGGGTTTTTCTCTTTCTACCCTCACTTCCTCTGCAAAACCCTCAGATAATTAGCTCAATTTTGTCCTTTAGGTCATTGAAGGACAAGGAGCCTCAGTAACAAGTTACGTAATGAAATTATGATATTTACTATATAATTAGAGCTTTCCAAAAGGAAAATCAGTAGGGCTCATGTCACTTTGTAATATGTGGTGAACTCTTTTCTTTAATGAGAGAAGGAGGATTGTGGAAGTTACTGCAGCACAGAGCCCAGGGCTCACTCTTAGGTGATGTATCTAACAATGGCAATTGGGCAGAACTAACTTGACAACTATATTAAGCCTGGTTGCCTTGAAGAAATTTGCAGAGATACCATGGCATCCTAGACAAATCTCCAGGGAATTCACAGCCATTGTTCCCAATGGGAGGCCCAGTCATTCTGGATTTAGTATTCAACTACAAAATCTTAAAGAATAATTAAGACATGAGAGTTTTATAGCAATGAATTGGGTTTTCTGTTTTGGGTAAGAGGTAGGTTGGCATGTGGCTAAAGAAATTGTTCAAGAAAGGAATTATCAGCATTTTTTAGAGTCATAATGATGTCAACTCCAATAATGTCTGTTTTGTTGTTTCACTTTTCTGTCTTTTCTTTTTCCTTTATTTCTTATCTTTCTTTATTTTTTGTTTTGTTTTGTTTTTTTTGAATCAGGGTCTTATCATGTAGTCAAGACTAACCTATAACCCCAAGTGTTTCTATTTCATTCTCCAAAATGCTGAGATTACATTCCTACACTACCATGCCATGTGATAGAAAACCAAAGAATTTACTTTGATAGTAAATCAAAGAATATCAGAATGAGCATATTTATTCAAAAAGATAGAGTAAGAAGAATGGTTATCAGATTATAGGATGATTATTTCTGAGAAGAAGTAACCCAGGGTTGGGATCTGTGGAGTTTCTGATGTACGAGTTATGGATTTCTAGAGGTTTTAAAATGTGTTTATGCACACCTGTATGTAACATGCTTTACTTCCAGTGCATGGCAGGTGTAGACATGGTTTCTCTGCCAACATGGCTGGCAGTTTTGATGCCTGCTGTAGAAAGTGAGATCATGCACAAGAACAGGGTGACATGGAGAGGTGTTTTTATACCCTGATGGTGAGGATTTCATTGGCTTTAGGGAATGGTGGGTTTCAGGTCAAGGAAATGGGGGTTTGCTTCGTATTCAGTAGAGGGTGAGAAGTCACAGGATGGGAGAAACTAGAGCCTCAGTAGGACAAGAATAGCTGTAGCCCAGAGGAACTAAGAGAGAGGGTATTTGAGAGTTGCAAGAGTATCTGTATGTAGGACTTTGTGTCTGTGTTTGGTTCTTTACTTTCTTCAACATACACTGCAAGAAGCAATTAATGCAAGGAGCCTTGCTTAGGAGAAGTGTATCCAGAAACAAGTTGAGGGTGGTTTGATAACAGGCAGCTGAGCTGGTACAGCAGGCCCTCCTTTTCAGTGGTCAGAATTGAGAAACAGTTTTGAAATTCATAAATGGGCAAGTAATTTCCAGTTTTCACTCAGTAGCAGAGTTCTTCCTCTCTGTTCCTCATGACATGTTTGCGTATCTCTTCTCCATGGTAAGATTCCTGCTTCCCCATCACACTCAAGTAAAGACATCTCATTTCCTCTCCCCAAAGACAAAGTGATTTCTGAATCCGTAATTGAGGGGTACACAAAGGGGTGCTAGGCCTCTTTAGACTTTGTGAAGCTCAGGGATTTTTATTTTGTAATGATTTTGATTTTTTAACCTCAGAAGAGAGTATATAGGCAAAGGACTGTGCTCAAAGTGCATTGAATTTTTTTCCTTTATGGTTATATATTTGATATATACTTGGTTTATTATTTTGATTTGTAGTCAATTTAGTTTGATTTTTTCATCTTTACTTTTATTTTTCCATAGAAAGAGTTTAAAAGAGATTGTTCAGTGATACATTATTACTATCCACACCCCTTTCTTTCTACTGACCCCCCAAACATACATGGTGTTGTTATCTTATACTTTATCCTTTTGCATTTCTCTCTTCCAAAATAAACAAGTGTGCTATATACATGTAATTTTTAATTATTTGAAAATTACATTTATTTATTATTTTGTGTACACATATGCATGTGCCACAGTACACCTATAGAGGTCAGAACACAACTCACGGAATTGATTTTCTTCCTTCTACCATGTAAGTCCCAGGGATTGAACTAAAGCCTATTTCAAGCTGTCAGGCTTGACAGCTTGTGTCTTTACAGGTCACATCTCCCTTTATTCCTTTAAGTTATATGACTGTGTAGCAACCCATGTCCTATTCTTAGTGCTTTCAGAAGTAGATGCTCACAGTTACTTGTTTCCCTCATGGATGGGGATTATTTCCTATATTTTATTGTTATAAACAATGTCACAATTTTGAGCAAACTATTTCTATGTTGTTTTGTACCGGAAGTTGATGGGAGATGTTATTCTGTATGTTTCTCATACTGGTTAATAAAGACCTGTGGCCAATGAGATAGCAAGATAGGCAGGGCTAGGAGACAAGGAGGAAAGAGGAAGTAGTATGGAGGAGTCGAAATGTAGCCCGGGGAGGAAGGAAGACGCCCGCTGCAGCTCCCCGATAAGACGACCACGTGGAAATACTTAGATAAGTAGAAATGGGTTAATAATTAAGGCAGAGCTAGCCCATAAACAATAATGGTAACTGGCCAACAGGATTGTATCAAATACAGAGTCTCTGAGTGTTATTTGGGGCTCATATGGCAGCGGGACTGGCGGCAGGACCGGGAGGCCGGCGGGGAGGAACCTGCCACAACAGGAAGTGACTTTTATTTAAGAAAGAATATTCCTAGAGGATTTATTGGGTCAGAATCCTAGACCTATACACAGTTCTTTCTAATTTCTTTTCATAAAGACCCATTGTGGACAAATAGCAAAGGATAATGAATGCTATACACTAGACACAAATGCAAAATGCCATGCTCTGTATCACATGGAATCAAATGAATGTCTTTGAATTGTGTGCATTCTTTTTCAGAAGCTGACTCCAGCAATGACCTTCTCTTTCTGAAAATCAAGCCCACTTGTAGCCTATTGCACTCTCCTGCTGCACTTGGGCCTCTTCAGTCAGTCATTATTAAACAGCTTCCATTTCATAGTAGGTGCTGCCTTGGTAGAGTACACAGTTTTGACTGTATAATCTATTAACTATCCATTAACTTTTCTCACTTAAAAATCTCTTATCCTATTGTAAAAAAAATGTATATTTTTACATAACTTTTAAATCATCAGAAATTTATAAACCAAAAGATTGCCTTTAACGTATGTCTATAGGATGAAACAGAACCAGGGCAAAGTTAAATAACAAGCTTGTGGTAAGACTTTATGTGTTAACAAGTTTATGTGGCATTTTCTTTCTCTGGCCGAGTATTACCTAATCTTTTGAAAGTAGTTTGAACAATTCTGCTTTCCAAAAAGTCGAGGGCACTGCTCAGTTTAGTAATGCCCATGCAGTTTTATATAAATCTGCATCACAGTCGATTTTAGGCAGGAGAGAGCAAACAACATAGTGACTGCAAGTCTCCTGAGCCCAAGTTAATGTCCTTCTGTCTTGCTGAAAAGGTGACTGAATCTCCATCCCAGCTCTTGGCAGGAGCCATCTGGCAGAGGCCCTGGGGCAGCACCGAAGGACCATTAAAGTCATATTATTTCCTTCTCCTTTTGTAGTTGAGATACTTGTAAATTCACTTGCAGATGTAATAAGTCAGAGACATCTGACTTACCCATTTACCCAGGTTCCCCCCAAATGGCGACAGCTTTGGGGGGGAATTCATAACTGACAACATAGAAGGGATGTTACCATAGGAAATAATTTATTTTCTCAATTTACATTGCTGACCTAGGGAGAGTTATAAAGTAAAGGAAGCATTACTAAGATCACTTATCAACAGAACTCAGGAGGTTTTCTAACTGCTGTGATGCCCATGTACCTATTGAGTGGGGAAAAGGGTCTATACTGCTACAGGTGGACAGTGGATATTAAGGTTAAAATTATGGACTCTAGGCAAGTCTCTGGGTTTGAATCTTGGCTTACCTAAGTAGAAGATGTCAGGAGAGGGGTATTAGGTAAGTTACATGAAAGTAGAAATAATTTCTTAGTAATACATTTCTAAGATTTACAAAAAGATTAAATGGATTTTCCTGGGGACTCTGAACCTTGGTACAGATCTAGTTTTTCTTCTTTCTGTGCACATCTTCAGTCCTCATTCCTAGTCTGTTGTGTCAGCTGATATACCTGGAAACATTTGCTTCTTGGGACCTCAGTGGCAACACTGGGCTTGGACTCAGGTAGGTGATTCATATTATCCTTCCTGGCCTTCATGATGAGCTCACTATTTTATTTCTTAGTTCTGTTACAAGCCCTCCTCTCACCTCACCTCTGCTCACTGGATTCTCCAACTCTTGAGACAAAATGAGGTCTCCCTTAACTCTTTCATCCCTATATCTCCAGACATATTCTGCAACCTACTTGTAGAAACCCATATCCCAGCACCCCTTCATATCCTTATTGTGGATAGGTTCCTATTAGCTCTTTCTCACAGCCCTTTTCTCCATTTTCTTAGTCCATCACTATTTCTGTTTTCCCCCTATAAACCTATAGAAGTACTCTCTATCAGAGAGACAAGATTACCACACTTTTCTAAGATCCAGAAACAACAGCAAAACCAAGTAATGGAATACCCACCCAACAAAGACAAGACATCAATATTTAGAATCATCTTAATCAGATGCTTAGACACCAGCATGAAAACACTAATATTAACAGTCAAGTCGATAAGACCCCTAACCTAGCAACCCTTCTACAGTAGGCCCCGGGGAGTGGAATTTAGCTGAAACATAAGACAAGGACTTGAAAAAGCAGTTATGACTTCATGGACTTTAAAGAGGATATGAATAAATACCTAATGAAGTATGTGAAAACACAAACAGTAGAATGAAATAATGAAAACAGTTTAAGACATGAAAGTAAAATAGAATAGCTAAATAAAACTCAAACTGAAACTCAGATCAAAGGTACAGAATATATTTTCAGCAAAATCATAGAAGAAAATTTCCCAAGCCCAAAGAAGAAGGTTTCTATCTAGGTACAAGAACCATTCGGAATACCAAGTAGACATAACCAAAAAAGAAATCCCCCAAATTTTGGAGATATCACCAAAATTTCAAGATGTCCTACAGGTCTGTTTATAAAAACTATAAAAGAATGATATTAGCATAAAAGAAACATTGATCAATACAGTAAAATTGAGGACACAAACATAAGGCCACATATCTCTGGACAACTGATATTTGACAAAGAATCAAAACACTAACCCTACAGGACAAAAAACATTAAAATCTGCAAGAATAAAAAAATCACCAAGTAATTTATAAAGGCAGATACACAAAAATAACTCATGACTTTTCAAATGATACTATAAAAGCTATATGGAGCAGGTTAGATATTCTACAAACTCTAAAATACCACTGACTGCTATACCAAGTAGAATTATCAATCACAATAGACAGAGAAAGAAAAATATTGTACTAAAAAAACAAATTTGAGCAGTATCTACCAATCCAATTTTATAGAAGGCACTAGAAGAGAAACTTCAGTATGAAGAGCTTAATCAGAGCCATGAAGCACAAGAAATAAATAATTCCAGACCAGTAAGTCAAAAGAAAGGAAGAAAGTTCACACCACAAACAACAAATATAGCAGAAATAATAAACCCTTCGCACTTTTAACTCTTAATTTCTAATGGCCTCAATTACCCAATAAAAAGAGACAGACTAACAAATCAGATTAAAAACAAGGATCCATCATTCCATTGCATCCAAGAAATACACCTTAACGTCAAGAATAGATATCACCTCAGGTAGAACCATCAGGAACTAGTGAAGGATACTACATGTTCATCAAAGGAAAAAATCTGCCAAGAGGATACTGCAATTCTAAACATTTATGCGCCAAACATAAGAGCAACCAAGTTCATAAAGGAAACACTACTACAGCTAAAATCACATAACAAGTTGGGACAAGGGATTGCAAGTTGACTATGTTGACTATTTTAGTACCTGGGATAAACTTTGTCTTTAATACTTAAAGACTTTTAAAACTACACTAGGAAATTTCTATAGCTGGTAAACGCTTTTAGCAATGAAGGATACAAAGTGAACACACAAAAATCAGTAGCTCTGGGAAACCAGGAAAACAACACCATTCACAATAGCCTAAAATAAAAATAAAATATTTTGGGATAACTCTAACCAAGCAAGTGAAAGACGTGTAATAAAAACTATAAGACATTGAAGAAAGAAATTGAATAAGACAACAGAAAAGGGGAAGGATCCACCATGGTCATTACTATAGTAAAAATAGCCTTTCAAAAAAAGCAACTTGTAGATTTAGCACATCCCCATCAAAATTCCAGCACAGTCCTTCACAGAAATTGAAAAGTTTTCAGCTTCATGTAGAAATGTCCATGTGTGTGTGTGTGTGTGTGTGTGTGTGTGTGTGTGTGTGCATGTGTGTGTGCATACAGGCACACAGGCACACACACACACACACACGCACACACACACACACACACACACACACACACACGAAAACAAGATAGGTAAACCAATATTGAATAATAAAAGAACTTCTGGAGATATCACCAAAATTTCAAGATGTCCTACAGGTCTGTTTATAAAAACTATAAAAGAATGATATTAGCATAAAAGAAACATTGATCAATACAGTAAAATTGAGGACACAAACATAAGGCCACATATCTCTGGACAACTGATATTTGACAAAGAAGCCAAAAATATACATGGGGAAAATGTGGCATTTTCAACAAATGATAATGGTCAAACAGGATGGCTGCATGTAGAAGAATGCAAATAGATCCATACTTAACCACACTGCATAAAACTCAAATGATTCAGGTATCTCAACATAAGGTCTATTACCTTAAATCTAAGAGAAGATAGTCTTGAACTCAATGGCACCTGGAAAGATTTTCTGAACAGGATACTGATAACACAGGACCAACACCAACAATTAATAAATGAGACCTCCTGAAAACGAAAAACTTTTGCATGCCAAAGAACACCTTCATTGAGACAAAGCTGCAAACCACAGTACAGGAAAAGATCTTTACCAATTATACATCTGATAAAAGGTTAATATCTAAAGTATATAATGACCAAAACACTGGACATCAAGGGAAGAATAACCTAATTAAAAATGGTGTGCAGATCTAAACAGAATTCTCAAGACACGAAACACAAATGGCCGAGAAACACTTAAAGGAATGTTCTACCAAGCAGGAGCTAATGGCCCCAGACTGATAGCTGGGAATCCAGCTTGGGACTGACTCAGACCCCCTGAACATGGGTCTCAATTGGAAAGCCTGGGCAATCTAGGGGACCTTTGACAGTGGAACATGTTTTCCGATGGATTTTTCACCGCCCCCCCCAAAGAAATGTTCCACGTTCTTCATTAACAGAGAAATGCAAATCTAAACTACTCTGAGATTTCATCTTACACCAGTCATAAAGGCTTAAGACCGATAAAACTGTTATCAGCTCAGCTGATGAGGGTGTGGGGAAAGAGGAATACGTGTTCCTTACTAGTGGGAATGCAGATTTGTACAGAATCTATTGAAATCAGTGTGGCATTTCTGAAGAAGTTGAAACTAGATCTGCATCAAGATCCAGCTATACCACTCTTGGGCACGTACCCAAAATTCTACATTCTACTATAGAAATACTTGTTCAGTGCTACTTTACTCATAATACCAGAAATTTGAAACAGCTTAGCTGTTTACCAACTAATGAATGGATAATGAAAATGTGATGCATTTGCATGATGTAATATTATATACTAAAAAATGAAATTATGAATTTCACAGGTAAATGGACAAAACTTGAAATAAATTATCTTGAATGAGGTAACCAAAGCAAATATTGTATGTTTTCTCATGTATGTAGATGTTAGCTTTTTAGTTCTTCAATAGGTATTTTGCAATCTGTTTACCCATGGAGGTTAGACATAGAATAAGGGACTAGGGAGAGAGGAGGATATCTCAAAGAAGGCTAATTAGAATATATAGTTATGGAGAGATGGGGAGACTGGAGGGGGAACATTAAATAGGGGAGACAGGTAAGAATTAAGAGACGCAATATGGGAAGGAACAGTTAACACTAAGGGCCACGTGAGGGGTCATATGGTAACCTAATGCTGTAGAAGCTTCTTAAAATATAGAAATGTATTTCTTATACATGAAATCTAAATGGAGTCACCAAATAATAGAGGAGACAATGCCTCAACTAGACATCTTTCATCACAAATGCCACCTCCAATGCCAGGAATGTATTATATCGTTGATCAAAAGGGACCCATAAAAAGCCCTAAACATCTCAGACTACTGCCAAGGCTGTCCACAAACTGATGGTAAGGTCCTATTCCTAAAGGCAACATTACACATCACATTGAATGCAAGACATTGAGTTGGTGATTAACTAGAACCTTCACTTCTACTTACTAGTGTTTATGGTACCGGAAGGTACTTTGAATGAACACTGCCAGAGAGAAGAGTAACCACCAACCCAGGCACAAACTCTGTGATCTACAATGGTGACATCTCTGCAAGATAAGCTGGCGCAATAGTGGCACAAGGCCTGAACAGATTCGAGTCTCAGTGCTTAGAGTGGCAAGTGGACTTGAGTTCTGTGTGTAATTAAGAAGCTGTATCCAATTGACATACACTTGCAAAGGAAAACAAATTGTTCCAATGGAGTATGTTAACCACACTTAAGGATAGGCCCCACACCCAGCAGTAGATGGCCAACACAAAGCAAACTCAATCATAATTTTGTAGACTGTCTCATATTGCTTATTTTTACTTTATTTTTTTGTCTTACTGATCCATGCTTATGTATTAGAGCTTCCATTTTAGTGTTTACATGGGTTTTGCGTGTATTTCAGTTGTGTCTGTGTTTCTTTTTTTTTTTTTCTAATTTCTTGTTTGTTTTTGTTGTTTTATAAAGAGGGAGAGTGTAACGAGTATGTTTTCCCTGCCACCAGTCTGGTCCCACTGCCACGCCAGCCCCCAATAACATGCTGAGACTCAGTTACTAGTTTCTTACCGGCTAGCTCTGTCTTAATGATTAACCCATTTTTACTTATCTAAGTATTTCCACGTGGTCATCTTATTGGAGAGTGGGCCAGCGTGATGCTCTCTCCAGGCTCTCCATGCTGACTTCTCCCAACTACTTTCTCGAATCCTCCTTGTCTCCTAGTCCCGCCTATCTTGGTTTCCTATTGGCCAACAGTGCTTTATTCATTAACCAGTATGTGGATATATTTACAGAATAATATCTCTAATCAGGGAGAGAGAGAAAGAAAGGGTGTGAAGTTGGGTGCCAGGGGATTAGGGTGGATATGGAGGAGTGGGAAGAGGAGACATTGTGATTAGAATGCATAATGTAAAGAAAAAATCTTTTAGGTGAAAAGGGATTATGAGCAAAGCATGTAGTGAAGAAATAGAAGTGTTGGGGGACCATCAAAATGTTTCAGCAGGTAAAGTCAGATGCCACTAAATTTAATGGTCTGAGTTTGATCCCAGGAATCAGAGGTTGGAAGGAGAAATAGGCTTCTGTTGGTTGTTCTCTGCCCTCCACATGGGTGCCATGCTACAAATGTGTCCTTGCAGACACACATGAACATACACATGCACACACAGACACATGCATGCAGGTATATACATATACACATATACCCACATGAATATGCATATACACATAAATGCATAATGCATACAGACATGCACACATACACACACTCATAAATAAAAAAGATGTAACCAAAAGAGAGAAATGTTGGGCATATGACAGTGATCCAGTGACCACCAACATGAGTATTTACCGTTAGACATTTAGGTGGGAGGACTAGGAAAGCTCCTGATGGCCGTGGGAAAGTAGACCCAAGGACAATGCACAATGATCTGCTGATCGTTGTAGCTACTTTGAGAGTTAGGACAGTGTCATTGGAAATAGGAAGAGGCTGATTTTCAAAGTATTCCAATGGATATTCTTCAGTATTTGGTGACATGATATAACATGTTAACAAGGACAACTCGAAGAAAGCACTGAGATTGAGCCATGACACCAGAAAGGAGAGCTTGTAGCCGTCGTGAATGCAATGTGTCTGGACATTGGTGTATAATCATGAGAATTAGGGTGCTTTAGAATAAAGGGTAAAGCTTTCAATTTTGCCTTTATTGAGAGGAAGGAATATGAAGTCATTTAATCTGTTTATACAAAAGTCTGAATCTTGAGTAATATTGATAATGGAACCTTCTGAGTGTATAGTTGTACTACAAGGAGAATTAGGCTGTTACAAGCATGTTTTCTCGTTAGCCTGGTCCCTCAGCTGCGACAGCCCCCAAAAAACACACAGACATGCTGTATTAGATACAAAACTGTTGGCCTGCTTCTAGCATTACTTATTGGCTGGCTCTGTCTTAAATAATTAACCCGTTTCTATTAATCTAAGTATCTCCACATGGTCTTATCTTACTGAGAGAGGGTCTGGAGTTCTTCTCTCTTGGTCCTACATATTGCATCTCTAACTACGTATTCTCGAATCCCCCTTATCTCCTAGTCCAACCTATGTTGCTTTCCTATTGGCCAACAGTGATTTATTCATTAACCAATAAGAAACATATTTATAGAATGACATCTCCCATCATTATGCCTGTCATGCAACTTCAAATTTTGAGGACATCTCTGCTTTTTATTGAGGGCACTGAAGTGGTAGAATAGGTCCTTGGAGGGAATTGAAAGAGAAAGGCATTCTGGTACTCACAATCAAAGAAAGAAACAAGTGGGAAGAATTGAAAAGGTCTCTAGTGAAATAAGTATGCATAAATTAAAGCCAGAAAAGAAAATGGTGTTTGCATTTTCTTTAAGTTTAAGTAAATGGGAAACCTGGTAAAGTGACTTGCTATGACAGATGTATAGAATTCAACACTGTGCATATAGAGCAGAGGATTTTACCTGTGTTAGAGTTTAGCCTGGATTCTGATTAGTATAGCAAGAGGAGTCTGCTGCACAAGATTTCTTCTCTGCAGGAGAAGAAAAACAGATGCAGTGCTTTTATGCTATTTCCTCTAGACAACTTCCCAAGGATATTGCACCAGTATTATGGCCTTTCCCAGAGAAGTGTGGAGAAAAAAAATCTGGGGGCTGGGACCCTCGAGCTTCATCCACAGTTATCCAGTTTCCCCTTTGCCAGGAAGCTAACTTTTCTCCTGCGTGACACAGTGTCCACAACTTACTAGATCTAAATTATCAGTGAGGGGTCAATAAGGGACATAAATATGTTTGCTTAAGCTGGAAGACATTGAGGGTGGAGGATTAGAGCACTCCATAACTGAAGTCCTGAGGACACCAACTTGATGGTGTCATCTGAGTTTTTGTTGCAGTCAAGTATTGAAGAATTAGAAGTCTGGCTGTTCAAGAACACATTGGCCATCACCATCTGCAGGCAGCACAGATGCAAAGAAGGTTCTGGAAGGAAGCTACTTCAAGCCTTTTTCAAGGCTTTTCTGTGCAAAACTCCTAAACTTGTACACCAAAGCTAAAGATGGCAGCAGTACAAATATCTCATTTGAAATCATGCAGTATTTCAGACTTTCGTGTGATATGCAAATGCTTTTTGCCCCAAGAATTTAGCTTGAAACCTTGCTGCCAAGAATATTGGGGGACACACTCTCCAGGATTTCAACTTCTGAAATGCAAGGACGAGTTCAGAAAGGAGAGAAGTGAGTTGCTTGGCAGGGAGCAAGCTAGTACACTGGACACCACCCCCTCTTATCTTCTCCTAGGATGGAAAGTCCAGAAAGTAATGATGTTAGACCCGACCCCCCCTCCATAGCTCAGTTTTGTACTTAAGGCTTCCATCAGGCATTCTGACACAGTTACTACTTTGTTAATTTTAAAAATAAACCTGAAAAACAGGAATTAAGACCATAGTTAGGAAACAACTGTTTATAAATACCTATTAAATGCTGGATGATGCTCCTGGCATTGGGGTATAGACTTGGTGACCAACACCCAGATTTTCCTGAGATTATCTTGAACTGACACCTGTTTCCTGTGATCCTGTGTGGTTTCAGGTAAACCTAGACAATGAACCGTGATTGACACAGCAGTGAAGAAGGCAGGTTTCACACATTTGAGGTGTTCATCCTTAAGTTGATGGCATAGAGACAGACTCAGTAACAACAAAACAACAACAACAACAACAACAGAGAGAGAGAGAGAGAGAGAGAGAGAGAGAGAGAGAGAGAGAGAGAGAGAGAGAGAGAGAGAAAGAGAAAGAGAAAGGTAAAAGTCATAGTTTTGCATGCAAAGCATCAAATAAGAAAAATGTTAAAAATTTGTAGTTGTGTGCTGGTTTGTGTGTTTATTTTATAAAGGGAGCTGGCTCCTTTTGTCTGTCTTATGAAAGAAATGCCCTCTAGGCGATAGCTTTGTTTTGGTTGTGAGCCTAGCCTTTGTTTTTATCAAGAACTAATGATTACTACCCCAATGGATACATGTAAAGAAAGTTTAACTCCCATTGGTTTGTTTCATTGGACTTTATTTTCTCCCCAGGACCCCCTGTCTTTGGGGAAAGTAACTTAGTTTTTACTGGGGCCTTGAGTATCAAGAAGGGACCTTCTGGTCCAGCTACTTTAGTACCTAGCAGTAGTAGCAGATTTCATCCCTTTCAAGCCAGAGCCATCTTGACTAGGGGCTGTGTAGAGGACCATAGCCTCCCATGTGAACTGATAAAGAGAAAGGTGGGTTGTGCCAAGTAGTCTTGATCACTGTTGTAGCCAGGGTGACCATCTGGCCTGGAATATGCAAGATTGTGGATTTCCTGAGACATGGGCCTTCAGTTCTAAAGTCCCTTAGGTAGCTTTTCAGTGACTATAAAATTTATTCTCTAAGTCAAGACACTATTGAGAATGAAAGGCAAGACAGAAAGAATGGAAGGAAGGAATGAGGGATGGAGGGAGGGAAGAAGGGAGGGAGGAAGGATAGGAAGGAAGGACATATCTTAAGTACATAGATTTTCTGCATTGTAGGAAATATAGATTTCTTCCAACACCCTATGTACAGAAATATTGAAAGTATGGGAGTCAAAATAACTTCTGTAGTGTTTAGGGTATTTAAAATGTCCTCACTGAACTCTGTTAGGGGAAAATTCCCAGTATAAAGTATCAGAGAGGGGTCTGACTTCCTGGAAACTTTAGTCTCCCTGGAAGAGAGTGCCATTGGTGCAAGGATCTAGGATTCTTCAGTACTGGAAGTACCATGGCTAGTAATACAGGGATGAAAGTTTGAATCGAAGTTGCTGTACAGTACATAATTTTGATTCTCAGATGACAACTGACTTTCTCTTGTAACCACAATGGAAAGCTCAGTGTTATCAAAGGGTGGCAACGCAGAGCAATGTGGAATACAAGAAGATGGCAGAGGAGTGGTGTCAGGAGACTGACGCTGAGGGGAAGAGATACCGGGTATCAGAAAGCCCCTGTCCATTGGTATAGCTGGGCTGGCTGCGGCTTCCTGTTTCTTTCTTAGGGAACTATCCCAAAGAACTCAGGTCTTGCCTAGGTCTTGCACTTATGGTTTGCATTCCCTTTAATGTGCTTGCAAGAATACATTTCCCAGAAACCCTGAGACCACCAAGACAGCAAAGGTGGAAAGCAGAAGAGGAAAGAGAAAGCCAGTGACAAGGGTGACATGGATGCAGACGTAGGCCCTTGGTAATGTGGGAAGCAGGTGAGGAGAGCCTGGGTTTTCAACTGTTTACTGTGGTGGTCTTTTTCTTATCTATGGGACTTTATGAGCTGCACATAGCTCTTTTCTCGGCACATTGCAGAAGTGTTACACATCTAAATATAGATTTGTGTAATCATCGCAGAGCAAAACACTCTTCTATGTGCATTTATCACAATGCGTTCAGCCTGTCCTTTAGAGATGGACATGCAGTTACTTTCAATTCTTATTAACAGAAAATGTTGTAATAAATATTTACACATGTTAGACAAATATCCTTGCTAAGTTTGCTAAGTATCAGTGTTTAGGATACATCTTTTGAAGTGGTTTTGCTGGGTCTGAGGGTATCTATTATGCATCTATTTCTCGTATAGGCTGCATAACTCTATAAACAGACAGAAAGTCTAGGAAATATAACAGTTGACTCTTCTAGCACAGAAATGCTTGTACTCGATCTTGTTAATAGAGGCCACCACCATTATTATTTCTTATATATTTCTTTGCACACCTAATAAAACAATTGTTGGCTTATAATTGCTTTAATTTTTGTTGTTTACAACTAGTGAGGGTAAGATCTTTGATGTTTCATATCCTTGTATGTTTTTTATTTAATTGGGAATATTTGTGTAGTTTGTAACCTATAGATAGAAAATAGTTTAATTCCCTCTCATAAATTTTATTTATTCATCTCCAGATTCTCATGTGTTTTTGCTGTGCTGTTGTATACTTGACATGCCAGAGTTCTAAGTTATTAGTTAGGAAGAGGCAATGTCACATTTCTCCTAACTTTGGAACTTAGGTGGTGTATGTTTAAAATGGTTTAAAAAGCATGCAAGTTACAGTGTAGAGAGATGAATCTGGATAAAGTATGAATAAGTGTATGGATGTGTGTGTGTGTGTGTGTGTGTGTGTGTGTGTGTGTGTGTGTGTGTAAAGATACCAACAGAGAGAGGGGAGAGGGGGAAGGAGGGAGACAGAGGAAGAGAGGAAGAGAGAGAGAGTACAAGAGAGAGAGAGAGAGAGAGAGAGAGAGAGAGAGAGAGAGAGAGAGAAACTGTCTTAAAAAAAAAGCCTATAATAATCCCTAGGTTTAAAAAAAAAAAAAACCTCCATTTTTAAAGACCATTTTCTCACTCTTAATTTTGAATGAATTTGAAAGTTTTGGTCAATTTATTAGTCAGAGCTCTTAGTTACAATATTTATAAGTAAGTCTATCTAACCCAAAAATGAAACAATGTATTAAAAGGATGTAGTATACCATCTGACTTAAGGGATAGTCGTTGCCATGGAAGTTGAGTATATTTTGGAGATCTGTGCAACTCATTGCCCATGGTTACCAGTACTTTAACGGGCGTTAATATTCCCGAAGAAGGTATATATGGCTTTAAATTTGTCACTAATATTTGGATTAATTTAATAACTTTTAAAGGTGGACCTGGGAAATCTAGGAGGTATGACCTTGACTGTGGTGGGCCTTTCACAAGAGTGCTATATTCTTGTTTCTAAACCTGTGATGTTATATACATTAAATATTACATTGTTAACACCTATTCATACTCCAAAAGTGTTTTTAAGAGGAGGTATGCAACAATTTGAGAGGTGCCTCAGCAAATAAAACACTGGCAAGTGTGAGAGCTATTCATATCTCCAGATCCTTTGTAAGAGCCAGGCAGACATGGCAGCCCCCTGTAGTACTAGCACTGAGCAATGACTGGGATCCATGGGCAAGCTGGATAGTTAGATGAGTAAAGTTTGGAGAGTTCTGGGCTCAGTGAAGATTGCGTGCCAATAAATAAGGTGGGGGAACTGCTGCTGAAGATGACTGATCTCAACTTCAAGCCTCTATGGGCAAGCGCACACATGTGACTTTGCATCCATGGTCATGTGCACCCCACATATAGCACACATCTCTTTCTCTCTCTCTCTCTCTCTCTCTCTCTCTCTCTCTCTCTCTCTCTCTCTCTCTCTCTCTCTCTGATGAGAAAGAATACAAAACAGAGAATATGTCTCAGGATAAATGGGCAGTGGGGGTAGCAAAGACTTGTTCAATGCAGCTCATCGTTCCTTTGCAGGTTACTGTGTTCTCTTCTGCCTCTTTTCTGTTTACAGTATTTGCTAGATTTTCAGACTCAGTGAACTCAGGCTAAGGCCCACTGGAACGATCACTTTCTAAATGTCACTATATTCTTCCTCCTGTGCTGCAATAGAGCACCCCTAATATCTGTTTGAACTTTTTCTTTTTTTCTCTTTTAGGGAACTTGGTCAGAGGGCGTAGGCTTTGCCAAATCAGCAGTTCCTCTCATTGTAGAGGTTCCTATTCATCACTCACTTAGTGGCTTTAGTTGTTATCAATCTTAATAATTATCCTGGTCGGCTGTTTTATCATGCATTATAAAATGAGAGCATATCTGCAATTAGTGATCAATGGGGGAGGGCCCAGCCCATGGTGGGTGGTGCCATCCCTGGGCTGGTGGTACTGGGTTCTATAAGAAAGCAGGCTGAGAGGTCAGGGAAGCAAGCCAGTAAGCATCACCCTCCAAGGCCTCTGCATCAGCTCTTGCCTCTAGGATTGCCCTGTTTGAGTTCTTGTCCTGACTTCCTTCAGTGCTGAACAGCAATGTGCTCTTCAACTTGCTTTATGGTCATGGTATTTCATTGTAGCAACAGAAACTCCTATTAAAACAAATTGGTCCTGGGAACAGGGTATTGCTGTGATAGGCCTGACCATAGTTTTAGTAGGATTGTGTAAGGACTTTGGAACTTTGGGCTAGAAGAGCCATTGAGTGTTAGGAGCTCTGTGGGATGTTCTGTGGGACCTTGTAAGACAAAATTGTTGGGAGCAGAACAGAAGATGGAGGCTTGGCTTGTGAAATTTCAGAGGGAATAGTAAAGACTCCACCAGGGCTGTTTCTTATTTTGAATTAAAATTCTGTGGCTCTGGTTAGCTGGGGTTTAAGAATCAGCTGTGATTAACAAGATACCAGAACACCTATAGCAAAACCTTCATGTTATTGGGACAATTGATGCTGCTTAGCTGGAGCTAAGAAATCAGTGATGTTTTAAAAAGAGACCAACCTCACTGGGGTGCAATCTGGGAAGTGTTTTCTGAGAGCACAGAGAAGCTATGTTCCGGAGGTGGCCATGGCTGTACCTTGTGTTGGCATCAGGATTTGGTAATGTGTGTCACCCAGGTGGTACTGGTTTTGAAGGCATGAAGGTGCTATGGAGAACAGCTGAGGCTTGGCACTGTGAGAGTTCAGGAGAGACCATTGGTGAAGATACAGTCTCAGTAGCAGTTGAAGGCCCGGAACTGAAGGGGGGGGGTGTCTTGCAAAGAAGATGAGGCTTGGCACCATGAGGAAAGCCCATGAGAGGCTATTGTTGAAAGTGCAGCCCTGTAGCATCAGAAGATCCAGCAGTTTTGGAGATGCCAGGACCATGGGATGATCACCGAGAACAGCAGCAGAGCCTAGATGATGAGCCATGTGTGCTGCAGAGGGCAGGGCTGGAGAAGTGACACAAGCCATCTGGAGGAATCCAAAAGACGGTAAGAGACTCCCAGATAGTTGGACACTGAGTTATTTATACTGTTAGAGTTTGATTTTGCTTGGTTCAGATTGTGATGGTGCTCTGGTTCTTCCCTCTTAAAAAGGTATGTAGTTTTGAATTTTAAAGGATCCCACAGAGGGAATACTTGAACTTTTAAAAGAGATTCGGTATTTTAAAGAGACTGAAATTTTAATGTGTTGGAATTTGTAAAGACTGTGGTACTTTTAAAATTATTTATTATTTTAATGTGAGATCTTGGTGAGAATAAGAAAAGAAAGGTTGTAGCTTGATAATGTGTGTCAAATCTGTGTGTCAAATTAACAAGGGTCAGTTGCACTGGCTAGTTTTTGTGCCAACTTGACACAAACCAGCGTCATCAGAGAGGGAGGAGCCTCAAGTGAGGAAATGCCTCTATGAGATCCGCCTGTAAGGCATTTTCTCCATTAGTGACCCATGGGAGTAGGCCCAGCCCATTGTGGGTGGTGGCATCCCTGTGCTGGAAGACCTGGGTTCTATAAGAAAGCAGGCTGAGCAAGCCAGTAAGCAGCACCCTTCCACGGTAAAGCTCCTGCCTTCAGGATCCTGCTGTGCTTGAGTTCCCTTGAGTTCCTGTACCCAACTTACTTTATAAAGGTATTGGTGTTTTGTTGTAGCAATAGAAACCTTAACTAAGAAAAGGGTGATGGTGGTTTTGTGTGTGTGTGTGTGTGTGTGTGTGTGTGTGTGTGTGTGTGTGTGTTTGCATGTGGACACAGAGATAGAAAGTGAGTACAAATGGTACAGCAACATGTTAAAACTTATTGTTAGAAGTCTGTACTGAATGAGATAAAGAATAGAAAAAACAAACTTTTCATCCTAGATCCTATAGATAATTGGTTATTTTTATTATAGTTGACTCTGATTTTAAATGTACTTTGACTCATGTATAGACAATGACTGCTTCAGTCAATATCTGAGATTCCGTTCAGAGCCTATTAAATCATTTTGATTATTTAGCCTAATGTAAGAATATTTATAATGTAAAGTCGGTGTGCTTATCTTATACTGATTTGTTGGTTTGTTTTCTTATTCACTGAGGAAACGGAGAATTGAGGGAGGAGAAGTTGGAAACAAAAGGGTATGCAGATTAGAAAGAAGTAGTTTGTGGAATATGTGCTATAAAACCTAACAACTAGAATTGTTACTTCATCCTCATCCAACAAATGTTAGCTACACCCCACCCATTTCCCAGATAATGAAAAAAGAGCAATGGATAAGACTTAGTGTGTCTCATTCATTCATTTTGGTACTTTGTGGCTGGTCTTGAGCTCATTATGTAGCTGAGCATGACTTTTAAAGCTGCTCCTCCTACTTCCACTTACCAGGTGCTGAGATCATAGGCATGTATCATCAAACCCACTTTTAAAGGATCTATCAAGCTAGAATAAGAAAAGCAATCAAGAAAAGATACAATATATGCTTCAGTAAATACACTCTGAGGTTGCTAGAAGATCACAGGAGGGATACCTGAATCTGATTTTGGAGACTCCCCACTCCCCCTGTCCCCCTGCCTCCAATTCAGACAGAATTTTATGAAAGATGTCTGACTGAGACTTGCTGAATGGAAGGAGCAGTAAGAAAAATCTAGGGAAAGGACTCTTGTATGCAGATTGAACTCTACTAGACCATAGTCTTCAAAATGTAAACTGTTAGTTATGTCTGAGTGAAAGTCTGGAGTTATCAGAATACTTGTGAGACATGAAACTGGAAAAAGTGGCTCACTGATAACAAGGCTTGAGATTAAAGCTTTTCTTCCCTAGAAAAATGAAGTGCTGCAAGAAATGATGGTAATCAGGTGGGTGTTTAGAAAGCTACCTTGGACCCACAGCAAGTGCTCAGAACATTTGTGTAATGAAGGAAACCACTGCTATTTCCTCTTCCATGCTTTCAGACAAACAGTCTAGTGGTAAAGGCTGCATCATGATGCACGATGAAGTACAAGGCAGTTTTGACCCTATAAGGATTTCTCATTTGCCAAATGCAGTCCTACCTTCCTAGTATTTTCATGCCTTGCAAGACCTCAGACATCAGCCACATCCTTCAAGTTGACTTGACCAACAGGGAGACTTTATAATCTATTTTATCAAAACAACAAATACAATTGTTATCCTTTGGTGTTCCTAAGACAGGCAGAAGCCATGTGACTTCTTTGGGGAACTAGACCTGAGAATAGCACAAATGGTTCTTCTTGTGGCAGGACCCTGGAGACCCTGACCCACTTGGCAAAGACCTGTGGACAGTTCATTTTGTGATTCTGGGAATGACCCTGGGAGCACATGTGCTAATTGCTCTCCTTGTTTTCACTATGCTAACCATCGCTGGCTTGAATGAGTCACAGTAAGTCGTGACATTTAATATTACATATTTGCATAACTGTTCTGGAAAGAATTATTTTAACCACAAGAGTCTTTGAGGAATGTTACTTAATAGATGATATTAGGATAATAGTTTAGGAATAAGAAATCAAGCAGAATCATAGAAAATCACAGTTTTTTCATTTCTAATAACTGTGCCAAATACCCCAAGAAGTTGAGAGTGATAGACATAAGGACAAGGGATAAACAGTGTCAACTATTAAGAGTAAGTTTCTAAAGTATGTTATGTTGCCTGTAGGACAAATGGAAAACCCTGGTATATCTCTAGAAGAGAGTAGTACAGATGTGGAATGGAGTGATCCAGCTTTGGATGGTGAGTTGATCATGAGAATCCAGACCTTACTAGACACAATATTAATTAACCACAAGAGACAAAACTCTCTCACACTGCATGATGCTATAACCACATGCACTATCAACTGGGCACTTTATTCTACCTGAAGGTGTGCCTATTTAGCAATATTCCTTTGTAGCTTTCGAGACTGCTTATGCTTCTAAAAGTAGAGATATAGATCAAAAAGGTAATGGCTTCTGGTGGGAAAGTTGGGGGATGGAAGGGACAAATGGGCAATTATTGTAATCATTTTTAGAATCTTAGGCAGTAAAAGATGATTGTAAAACAGTTCATACAAACCATTAAACTATTTAAATAAAGGCAGCCCAAGCTACCAGGGGCCACTTGTTTGAACAACAGATGGTCACAGTCACTCCTTGGCACTGACTTCATACATCTGTCCCAGGTCATCAAACCCATTTTGAGCAAGGCATAAGACATGTAATAAATTCCTCAAGGTGAAACACTGACACTTTTATCATAATGATAACCAACAACTGCTTAAGTAGACGTCAGATATGCTCAATAGGAGGAAAATGTCTGATTCTAGAAAGGGAGCTAACTTTCCAGGACTAGTGTGGTATTGGATTTTGAAAGAGAATCATCACTTTATGGGACCACCATAATTCCTGTCTGCTTTCTAAAACTTATCCTTAGATTATAAATGGGTATGTCTATCACCCCAATCAAATAAGCTATTTTAATTTTTTTTTAATTTTAGAGGAGGCACCATTGTAGAAAACTACAATAGGTCATAATACAGAGATCAATTGATTGTGGGATCCTAATCCCAGTTGACATATCTACACCACAACTTTTGCACCTAAGACTCAGAGAACATCATGGAAGAGGAAGTGGAATGATTTTAAGAATCAATGGATCAGGGAATCTGCTATGAGATTGTGTTTCCCAGAAAGGGAAGCTGCACCCATGATACCTGATCAACATGGCTGTCTAAACAAGACCTGAACAATGATATCATTAGACATGCTAACATGGAAGGGGGAATTTTTATGGAGTCTCACCTCTAGACAAAGAACAGCAGGCCACTTAGCACTTTCTAGAGAGGGAAAATTATACTCTCCAAGGGATAATCCCCCCCCACACACAACTTATTATACAATGCAAAGTGGTTACCCTGAAATCATATACCCACAAGTAACACTAAATGGACACAGTAAGTTGCAATGAAATATTGACACATTTATATATTTATATGTAACAATAACAAAAAAGAGGCCATTGATATGAGAGGGAGTGAGGGGACATGGGAGAGGGTGGAAGTAAGACAAGGAAGGAAGGAGTGATGTAATTTTGTTTTAATTAAGAAATTTAACAATAACAAAAAGATGCTGCCTAATATTCAGGGACTGATCCTTGGTGACATCAATTTGCACTCCTTTATGTGTGTGTTTAGACTAAAGGTTTATGTCAGGTGTCTCCCTCAATCACTTCCCACCTTATTTTTCGGAGCAGGATCTTGACCAACTAGAAAGGCCCAGAGATCCCCTTGTCCCTGCTTCCCTGGTGCTGCAATTGCAGGTGTGTATGTTTGCACCCCACTGTTCACTTTGGTGCCAGGATAGAAGTCAGGCTCTCATGTTTATGGAGTAAGCCCTTCACCAACTGAGCCATCTCCATACAACTCTGTGTTCTTTGGGGTGTGTGTATATCACAGACAGATGACAAGAAGAGGTGTGTGTATGTGACAAAGAGAGAGACAGAGACATACAGAGAGAGATAGAGACAGAGAAACAGAGACAGAAAAAGACAGACAGAGGATAGAAGAGACAGAGAGGAAAGACAGATAGGAACAGAGAGAGAGAGAGAGAGAGAGATAAGGTCTGAGGTAACAAAGCTTCGTGAAGTACAGACACCTCTGAAATACTTCTGAAGGTACAGTTCTTTGATTGGCAGGAAGAAACGGGGAAGTGAAAAGTAAGAAATGAATTTCAAGTTTAAAAGTTGCATTAGTTTCAGTTTGGAGTTTGAATGGAGTACGAAAAGTGCATAGAGGCTCAGAACTCTCTCAAGTTTGGAATCAATATGGGTAGATAAAACAGTAGAGTTGCTTCTGGGTGCAGAAGACTTCTTGATTTTGGAAGACCTTGTCCCATGAACTAGTACTCGATAGCAGTGGCCACTTGAAGAGACTGTGGTGGAAAGAAAAGCTCAACTTGGGGAAGAGTTGATTTCCAGAAAGAGACAAATTTCCTGGGCTGGCTACTGCCCCGGAAGCTCTAAACAATATCACGTAGTTGCACCGAAAGTTACAGCAGAGAGCATTGCTTGTGTCAAGGCGAGGTAAGTAGCCTTCTTAGGAAGATTGCACTCCAGCTTTTATGTAGAACTATAAACTCATATCTGTACATGAGACATAAGATTAGAACCAGTGTTGTCCTAGGGAGCTAAGGGGTTTAGTGGGAAGGGGAAAAGAGAGAAAGGAGGGCTAGGAGGGTGGGAGGTAAGAGAACATGGTGAAAATAAAAAATAGACTTATATGACAAATCATCTATGAAATCCAGTACTATGATTAATATATGCCAATGAAACACTGGGTGTGGCTGAATTGATACTTCACACAGCAAGCCTGCAGTACAAGTAAATAAGGCAGGGCAGAAGCACTACAGAAAACAGCTGTCATTGCTTAAATGTTGGTGCTTTACCATAATGCAATTCCTAAAATAAGAAAATTGACATGACTTTATAAGTTTCTGGGCTATCACATATACTCTGCCTTAGGAAGGGTTGAGTAGGGTGAATATAACAAGTGTCTGGTATCTAAAGAATTTTCATAGTATGAAAAGATTGGCAGACTTTTCTTGCAGAAGACAGTTGCGCAAAGATAGCCCCAGATAAAAATAGCCACAGATGAGAAGAGAGGTGATCTAGCTATTATAGAAACCAAATAGTGGGCTAGATTCAACTCATTGGCCACACTGTGTAACTCTGTCCCAGAAGATCGCTGCTGAATGGGAACTAAGGATCCTGACTCGAATGGAGGTACAGTGTTAGTCACTTAGTGACAGTTTAGTTATAGGAGCAGGATTATAGCTGTTGAGATTGTAAGGGAGCCGTGGTGCAGAGGAGATCACAACTTCCAGACTGATGAGGAATCCTCAGAAGAGGCTCACTGGAGCTTGAGTAGAAACCAAGGGCAGAGCGTTTCTGTCATATCTGCCTGGAGTTCCAAGCCCCCAGACAGCTAAGCCATGGTGTCCCAGCATACAAACTCCCTCTGCCTTCCAGTGGTTTGCGTGAGAAAAGAGAGCTATCACAGGGTGTCCCAGAGTGAGTCTGTGAGGGAACGGTGCCACTGGAGTAGTCTAGAAAGATGAGAAACCTCCCAAAGTTGAGAAGTGGTAGAAACACTTAGGAATCATAGTGTATCACAGGTTTCAGATGCAACAAAATCAAAGAAATGGAGAGGGGCCTGCCTGTTTGACTAGAAAGAATGTGTCTGGAGATGCTCTCTAGAGCCGCACAAGAAAGCTCTGGGGATAGACCCCTGCGCATGCGCATTGCTGTGATATTCAAAACCGTGGAAAAAAATCCAAGAATATGTTGATTAATGGCTTTCTCCAGGACAAAGCTCCTTTGCACAGGCAGCTCTATTAGAAAAAAAAAAAAGAACAAAAAACAAAACAAAAAAACTTCTCAAGCCAAAACCCTTCCATAAATCACGTGAAAAATGACTGCCAAGATCACATAAATAACTCAGTTGCAATCTCTATTTGTCTTTAGTAAGATGTTGATAAATAGGACTTGTCCCCAGCACAATGGTAACAGTCAAACTTTTATCTTCAGCTACAAGTTCATTGGCACCTTACAAATAAATCTATGACCTCTAGGTTCTTAGATTTCTGAATATGAGTGCATCTGAGCTCTCATTTCTGGCAAACTGGCATTTAATGACTTGGGGATGAGTTAAATATTGTTATCAATTAGCTAATATCAAGACTGTTCCCACAGACGTAGTCTATTACTCCTAGAGAGGAAATTTCTTTCCATTCTCTTTGTAAGTCACTGGCTATAGAGGAAGTCACATCTCAACTAATCCCATTTAAATATCAAGGAATACACTGCCACTCATCTGATTTGTTTTTTTGATGTCATAGCACCTTACAGAATCCTAACCCCTTTCTTTTCCTGACACACACACACACACACACACACACACACACACACACCACGTTCATTTATCAAGCCTTTACATTTTAGTCTCTCCAAGCTTATGGACTATGATCTTTTGGCGGTTTATTTACTTTTATTTCATGTGCATTGGTGCGTTGCCTGTAACTATTGCTGAATAAGGATGTCTAGATCTCCTGGAACTAGAGCTATAGACAGTTGTGAGCAGCCATGTGAGCATTGGGAATTGAACCCAAGTCCTCTGAAAGGGCAGCTGGTGGACTTAACTACCGAACCATCTCTCCAGCCTCTGATCTTTTATACTTCTTTTTTCTAAATGTTATGCATGTGATATAGCATGTCACTGGGCTCTGTCCGTGCAATGTCCTAGGAGGTTAATGTGGACACAATTAGAACAGGGTAGGTACTTGTGAGATCAAGTAATAACAAATATATGATGAACAGCAAACTATACTGCCTTCTGCAGTTGGGAGTACAGAGGGTAGAGTGGCAGTCTTGACTGTAGCAGTATTTGTTTCATTATAGTGAAATTTATATATAAGTAACCATTTTTAAGTGTTTGCTTAACTTGTGCTTAACAGGTTCATAAGACTCTACGATAACCATTTCACTTTTGGGAGATTTTATTTATTTTTATTTCAGGTCTGAGCATTTTAATCTATGTTTCTGTACTATATGTGCACATTTTCTCAGAGGCCAGGAGATGGCATAAATACCACCTGAAACAGGACTTACAAATGGTTGTAGGCTTCCCTGTAGGTTCTGGGAATTGAACCTGGGTCCTGGGGAAGAGCAGCCATTGCTCTTTGCCACTGAGGCCCTTTCTCCAGCCCCAGTAACCACTTCTTATTCACTCCAAAACACTTTTTTGTTTTTTTTTAAATCACCCCTCGAGGAAACTTTAAGTTAAGCAGTCACTTCCCATCCTATTATTCTGCCAGCCTCTGCAAGCACCAGTTTGCTTTGAATGTCCTACAGATTTACCCATTCTGTTGACCACTTGTGGCTACACTGTTTTATTTATTTTCCATAGCTGTTCATATCATGGCACGAACCAATGTTTATTCCTTGTTGTGGCAGAATACTCTGTCTTCCTAAGGTTGAGTTTGTTTATCACATGCATATGATAGATATTCAGGTTGTTCTCACCTTCTAGTTCTTGTAAACAAGGCTGCTGTGAACAGTGGTGTGCAAATGAGTACTTAGCATCTGTTTTTAATACCATGCGATACATTTCTAGGAGTGAAGTTGTTGCATCCTGTGACCCTTTTTGAGGAACTGAAAACTACTTTTCCACAGCAGCTTCATCCTTTCATATTGCTCTTAGTTATACACAAAAGTTTCAATTTATTCACAGCATGATTGCATCCTCTCTTTCTCTCTTTTTTTTATGATGTCCACTTAACTGACTGTAAACTTAATTTCTCAATGTTTTTTTTAAATCTGCATTTACCTCATAACTAATGATGCTGAATATACTTTAATGTGTTTGTTGGCCATCTTCTTCATGTCTCTTGAAGTACTTTGGCCATTTTTAAGCTGGGTTATATATTTTGTAAATTACCAGCCAGATATTTAATTCACAAGTGTTTTCTTCCATTATATTGGCTGAGTTTTATAACTTCTTGACATCTCTTTTGATACACAAAATTATTAATTTTGGCGAGTCTGTTTAATTTTCCTTTTGTTGCTCATACTTTTTGTGTCATATCTAATAATCCGTATTCAACTCGAAGGCCTGCAGTTCTCATATTTAGGTCAGTTCATTTGATATAGTTCTTGTGTATAAGTATAAATCTAATCTAATGTGTCTACCAGTTTTTCTAGCACCATTCTTTGAAGACTGTATTTTCTCCCACTGGCTTGTGTTGATTCATTGTTGAACATTAGTTTATTATGGATATATTGTTTTTGAAGTTTTTAATTTTTTCATAACAAAATAAAATATAAGCCAAAACAAAAAAACAACGCATGAAAGTTGGACAATGCAAACCAACAAAAGGAAAAGAGCCCCACTTGTTCATTCACTCAGGAATCCCGTAAAAATACTAATCTAAAAGCTTAATATATATGCAGAGGACCTGGTACAGATCTGTGTGGGTCCTGTGCTTGCTGTTTCAATCTTGGTGAGTTTATGTGAGCTTTTCTTAGTTAATTTAGAGGGCTTGTTTTCTTGGTGTTCTCAATCCCCTCTGGTTCTTACCCTTTCTGCCTCCTCTTTTATAGGGTTCCTTGGGCTCTGAGGGGAGGAATTTAATGGAAACACTCCCCTCTTCTCTATGTATGTATGTATGTATGTATGTATGTATGTATGTATGTATGTATGTATGTACCTGCATAATGTCAGCCTTGGTGAGTCTCTGTATTTGTTCCCATCTGCTGTAGGAGAAAGTGTCTCTAATGATGACTAAATAAGGCACTGGTCTATGAGTATAGTATGCCATTAGAACTCATTTTATTTTTACTCAAAAGGCCTCGAAACATAGTATTTTCTTTTACCCTACATCTCTGGGCTATCTGGTCTCTGATTCTTAGTCACCCAAGCAGGGCTGTGTATGGATTCCTTCTTGTGGAGTGGGTCTTAAGTCAAATCAGATACGTTGGTTACTCCCCTAAATCTTGTAACATTATTGCCCTAGCATATTTTTCAGGTAGGACAAATTATAGCTCAAAGGTTGGGTTGATGTATGTATGTATGTATATATGTATGTATGCATGTATATATATACATATACATACATATATATATATATATATATATATATATATATATATATATATATTCTTAGCCTGCAGAGTGCCTCCACAGAACAAAAACCACAATAAGATAGGAGTGAAGGTGTTCTTATAGACACCAGCTTGACAACTCTATGCTCAAAACTATCCATTTGCAGAGAGTACCCTATTATCTTGGCAGTTTCCTGGGTTGTCACAAGTAAATTGGGTGTAACTCAGTCCTGGTATTAGAAGCTTGGGTTGGTTACAAATAATGGCTATTTGGGACTCTGTCTTTCTCATTATTTCAAGACTTAATTAGGATGCCTTCTTATATTTTAGAGAGTTTCCCTTGTGCTTAGATGGTTTCCATACTGCCTCTCAAGTGCCTAGTTTTTTTATTCTCACTTTTATGCCATTTGTTCGTGTGTCTGTTCTTATGCCAATATCAAGATTTTGACTTTAGCTTTGTACTACGTTTTAAAATGGGATGTAGGAATCATCCAACCTTTTCTTTTCAGGCAAATGTTAGCTGTTCAGGGGCCCTCACAATGCTGTATGAATTTCAGGATTTTTCCATTTTTAACAAAAGGCCATTTAAATTTTATTAAGGGCTACTTAGGCTATGGATTTAATTGAGAAGTACTGTCTTTGTAACTTTATTAAATTTTTTATTTTACAAACATGGATATATTCTAGATAAGAGATATAAAAGATTTCCAAATGTTAATTTTCCATCATGCAATTTTTCTTTGCTATCTAAGTAGTGTTGGGTAGATGTTTTAATCTGCTAATATATAAAATTATGCAGTCACTGTGCAGGGGACAGGATTACTTCTTGCTTGGCTGTGTAGGTGCCTTTTATTTCTTCTTATTTATTTGCTCTGGGTAAAGCCTGGAGAGCAATATGAATAGCAGGAGAGGAAGCAAATGTCTTTGTCTTGTTCTTACTCTAAGAGAGGGACTTCCCCTTCAGTATGATGTTAGCCGTGGGTGTTTCTTAAGCATCTTTCACTAGCGGTAGTTTAAATTTTCAGGTCATTATTTCCTTATAAGTCCTTCACCCTTTTTTCCCTTGACTTTTTTCCAGTATGTCTGGATGAGCTTCTGTTCCTTCAAAATTCCAGCTTTATCCAGCAACCTCCATAGCGGGCAGTTCTCTCCCTGTGTGCTTTAACTGCTTTAATGTATATTACAGGAACAAATCCTTTTCTTTATGTGAATATTTACTTAATTTTATATTTAAATTTGAAACAAGCTTGTTTTACATGTCAATCCCAGTTCCCTCACTCTCCCTTCCTCCCCTGTTTCCCCCAACCCCCATCCCATACCCTTTTGGCTCCCCATGGAAGGTGAGGGCTTCCAACAGGGAGTCTTCAAAGTCTGTCATATCATTTGTAGCAGGGCCTAGGCCCTCCTGCATGTGTCCAGGCTAAGAAAGTATCCTTCTTTGTGGAATGGGCTCCCCAAGTCCATTCATATACTAAGGATAAATACTGGGAACAGACCCTTTTCAAAATTTCTCTTTGAGTTATTTTCTCACCCCATTTGTTTTATAATATTTATATTACCTATAAACTTCACTTTTTTAGTCATTTTTTTTTTGTGAAAGTACCTTCTACTGAATTGTGAGGATTATTTTTCTGGCTGGATTCAGCCTAGATTACATGGAGTTAAGGATGTCCCTTATTGCTGTGACTCTGAGATAACAGGTCATCTCTTGGCAGCCAGCTAATTCACCTCATCTGCAGGGAAGTCATCTGAGTTCTGGCCACCATCTCATTTTGTTTAGATGTTAAAAAGTTGGATGTGTGCCATTTTCTCATTCACATTCTTATTTTCCCAGCACAGTCAGAAAAAAAATTGTACTAGTTTAGATATATGTGGACAGAAGTAATAGGGACTTCTTATAGAATGCAATATGCAGATATATGTGGACACAGGTAACAGGGACCTCTTATAAAATACAATGTATCTTGCTATATGATCTGATGCCACAGTTGAGGGGTTCAGTGGTTCAATGATTCTAGATGCAATGATTCTAGATGTTCCATCTTCTGACAATTGTCCTCAGACTATTTTTCTGGGGCAGTGTAGTGACCATACGACATTCTTTCTTGTTCACATTCAGGGAAAGGAGGAAAGAGGAAACCTTTCTCCGGCATAGAGAGTATATAATCTCCTGTACTCTAATTGGGTCGGCTCAGGCTTTTACTGTCTTTTCCAAATTCTCAGATCAACCAAGCAGAACAACTTAGATCCATAATCTTGTGATTTAGAGAAAGGATTGGACACTTGAACAAAGTCAAAGTTCCCAAGAATCATGAATAGGGAAAGTGGGTGACATTTAGTAATCCTTCTATTAATTGAAAGCAATCACCAGAGTAGACAAATCCTTACCCCTTCAATCTATAAAGTGCCACCTCCCATCATTTCCTGTCTTTATTTCCCCTCTACTAGCCACAGCTACAGCAATGTTGAAAATCCTCAGCTCCTGTCTCAGTATACCTGCTCTCATGTCTGCATGAGTGTTCATTGCTGCAACTGATCTCAGAGGTTACACAGCTAGTGCTCCTGGTTCTATAAGTTTCATTACACAGCTAGGAAGATCTTTTCCTAATCACTCTCCTGTAGGTGGCTTCTTCTGGGCTGTCAGTCCTGGATACTCAGTCTTCTGAACACCTTCATGACTTCTTTCATCATGACATTGAAGGAATTTTGCAAATCGGTATTTATTTATTTGTTTGTTCAATAACTTTCTAGCTTAGGAGTCCCTTAGACCATAACATACTTCTCTATTATAGTCACATATACCTCCTGGTCTTATTATTACCCCATCCATGCTCTGTACTTACATCATTTCCTGAACATACCCCATGTGGACACTGTTGTAATTTTAAAAAGCAGCACTCAAGAGAAAGATGCCATGCAACAGGGCTTGGGCGGGGAAGGGTTTTATTAGGGGAAAGTGAATGGGAAAAGAGGGGAGGGGAGAGGGGAGACCCACCTGTGGGGACAGAAGCAGCACAAGAGAAGAGAGAGGCAGAGTGAGAGAGGGAGAAAGAGAGAGAGAGTAAGAGATGAGGGACCAGAGACAGGCACAGAAGGAGAGACAGGCAGAGAAGCAAGAGAGAAAGGGAGGAAGGAGAGAGAGAGAGAGAGAGAGAGAGAGAGAGAGAGAGAGAGAGAGAGAGAGAGAGAGAGAGAGAGAGAGAGAGAGAGAGAGAGAGAAGTGGGAAATGGCAGGGCCTCTTTAAAAGGGAACATGGTGAATGTGCATAGGTGGTGCTCTTGGTGGCTGCAGCTGAAGGCATATTCTGTCAGGATCCTAAAGACAGACTAGTGCAGATGCCTGAATACTAGCAAGACACTTCTTTATTTCTTCACATTTTATGTGAAATATTCTCCAAATACATTAAAATGAAGCATCTTGTTTTGACTGTCATAAAACCAAATAGAATGATATTTATTGTTAAAATAAAAGATGAAAGACAATTTTGCCTTTGAACCTCAAATGTGATTCAGCATAAAGGATTATCAGTGGGTATCAACTGCTCAACAGACGTATCTAATGGGGGATTTTCCAGAGAACGTGACATTCACAGTGAAAATGAAAACTGACCTCACTTAAATGTCCACATTATACAGGTATAATTTTGACTTTTTTATATTGTCACATTGAAAAACCCCTCATCAAGTTTTAAGAATTGGAATTGTTATTTTATATTAAATGTATTAGTTATTCATATTCTAATTGTGCATTCATTTATGTATATGTGCATGTGTTTGTATGCATGTTGTGTGTGGGTTTAGGTACCATAGTGCACCTGTGTTGGTCCAAGAATAACTTTGTGGAGTTAGTTCTATCCTCCTACCTTTACATGGATTCTGGGGATCTAATTCATTCTTAGACCTGTGTAGCAAGAACCTATATTGGCTGAGCCATCTTGCTACAGCCCTGAACTGTTGTTTTTATAAGGGAAGGAAAAGAGAAATGATAAATTTTAGAAATCAATTCCACTCTGATAATATATCATAGTTATATAAGGTGCAGCCTCCAAGGGGACTTGGCCAGAATATCAAATTTCTTAGCACTGCATAATTATTTTAAAATAAGAAAGTGAAAGAAATCATCAGATACAATGGTGCATTTGTATGTGTCCTGAACTACCATTTTTTTATAGCTGGGGGTCCATTCTTTTATATGTACATGATCAAATATAGCCAGAAAATGCAGCCAAAGAAGGCAGTACCTGAGTGGCTGTCTTCTCTGCAGGCTCCTCCCATCAACACTGAGCACTCACCCCCATTCAACTTCTCAGTGAGGAGTTCCTGAACCAGCCTGTATCAAAAGAGCTCGACTTTCTTGCTTTGTTTCACTTTTCTTCAGGTAATTACCACTTTCAACTTACTACATCTAGTACACCTTTATTGTTGCATCAGTTTCTTCCTAAGACAATGGCGCAGAATTTTATTTTTAAGACGTGCTTTTGTGTGTTCTTGTTGCACAGAGCTGAGTCTGACACAGAGGTCATACTCAGTAACATCAGAAAGAAACTTTCTTGAAAATTATTTCTTGAAAGTAAACCTATTATGTGACAGAGAAATAACTGAACTTTACCCATCCCTGTATGAGAGAGAGTAAAGCTGCTTTTGAAGTTAAAACTTTTCCTGTGCTCATACTTCACAGCACAAAATGCAGCTGATAACATCTGAGAGGAAGGAAATGGTGCTTCTTGTTGAGTTGTGAATAATAACATCATATGCATTTTTTTATATGCAGGCTAGCTTTCTGAACTGTTTCCAGAGATGGCTTATCTTACTTTGCTTTTGGCTGTTCTTCTTGTGCACAAAGGTAAAGACAATCCTATGTCTTCATTTAAAAGTTTTGCTGTCTTTTTGGTGTTTGGGTGTGACATGTGAAGGTTCCCATAGGTAATTTCTCACTTTTTTGGGAATACTAAAATTTACAAAAGCCCATTTTGTAGATGAAATTGTCAAGATTCACTATGAACTTATAAGACTGTTTTTTAAGTCTTCTAAAATTTGTCTATTTGGTTTTGCCATCATTGGGTCTAACTCAGTTTATGTTATGTATATTTTAGCACTGTGTGAAGCAACCTTTTGGGACACAGCTGTTCAGTTCTCTGAGACTATGACTCTGGAATGTGTGTATCCATTGATGGATAACTTAACACAGGTGGAGTGGAACAAGATCAGTGGCCCAGAGACTGTGACCATAGCTGTTTACATCCCTAACCATCGTATGCATATACATAAAAACTACCTCCACAGAGTGCACTTTCCGAACTCAACCCTGGGTTTCCGCAATATGAGTCTTTCTTTTTACAATGCCTCTGAAACAGACATTGGCACTTACACCTGCTTGTTAAGTATTTTCCCAAGTGGACTTTGGGTAAAGAAGATAAAAGTGGTCCAGTCAGGTAAGGAAAACCATATTTTCCTTTTTCTCTGCTTAGAATGTGTAATTCTAAGAAATCCAACTAAAAGCTTAAAGCACTCTTCTGTTCTTTATCCTGTTCCATTTCTAGATCCTTTGATGTTGTTTCTCCTCAGAGAGTAATGTTGTAAACCAATCCCATTTTTCTTAATTGCTGTTGTTTCTAAGTGGAGGTGTTTCACAGGTTTCAGTGATATGGGAAGAAGCTCAGATTTACATAGTTTACATGATGACATAAGGCTAGATTCAAGTGATGTTGCCAACTTGTAGATTCAGAGCCAATCCCTTCTCTCAAAGCTGATCTCAATAATGTGTGATACCATTTCCTTTTGCTGAGCACTTGGCACTAGGTTCAGCCCCTGGATATCTAGGATCGTTTCTGCATGACTTAATCTGAATATATTAGCAAATTCTGTGCAAAATTTAAGACAGAGTCCATCTTAAACCTACTTTCTTCCTTTAATAGACATTGTATCAGAAAGGGAATGATGATTTATATTAAATATGCTGGTAACTATGCTTTGATTTTTCTCATATGGCCACATGGACTAGGTATGGTGCATCAAAAAGTTGGGTTTTTCAGCCATCTGTAAAAATCTTATGTCACTGATTCACTTCCTCTCAATTTGAAGAAATCAAACAATGTAGCAAGATGATAATGATATTGATCATGATGATTTCCATGTTGAATGTTTAGGGATAATATGTTTGAAGAACTTGACTCATGGTCATTTGAGAACAGGTTATTAGCATCAGTATTACTGATAATTTCTATTTTTTGATACAAAAAGTATTCACAGACTTTTCAGATATCAGTAAAAAGGGAAGGGTTTGGAATCATAGTTTCTTGTTCCTTGGCTTCCAAGTCATGTCACATGAACACACAAAGGAGAATGTTTTGTGCCATTTGATGCAGAGCCTTTAAAAATGCATATTCTTAAAGAACAATGGTCATGGTACAGGAGGAATAAAAGGATCAGGAAGAAATGACACTTTCCACATGTAGGTTTTCTTTCCTCTTGGGTATAGCTGATCTTGACTAATCTTGTTATGAAGTGTTAATTAACAAAATATCTTTAAACACTTATTTATTGCTAGTTAGTTAGTTAGTTATACCACTTAGGAACACATTTTCCACCATGCACAGACACCTGTTTAATGCTTCCTGCTGATTTTAAGTATAAAATTCACTTTCACTATCTCCAGAAAAGGATAGAAGTGATATGGGTCTTGAAATAGGGTGATGTATTTCACACACGGCTTAAGCTGTCAGGGCTGGAAGGAAAGGGGTGCCCCTTCTTGGCTTGTGGTATCACACATTAGGTATTTTGATATGTGTCATAGAAGAGAAGATACATGTTGTGTTTAGAGAAGACACATCTGAATGTTTAGCATAGAGCATGGAGTTAAACTGTCAAGCCATTGTTGCATCGATGGAGGACTTTTTAGTTTGGGGAGGTTTTTTCCTCCATTATATCATTCAGATTTACTGCTCTCCTTTGCCTTTCTAGGTTAGTAAAGGAGAGCTTGGGGGATTTGAAAATGGAATGGTGCAAGATTCTATTGGTTGCCAGAGGAAAGGCTGCTGGGTTCTTCATTTCTTCATGTGTCTCTTGTGGTGGAATCCTGAAGCATGTTTTGTTGATTTAAAAAATAATGATTTTTACCTTTGAAGAACATATTGATGTAATGGGCTAGGGCATATGGTCTACCTTATTTTGAGATTTGGAAGGGTAGTTTTTTTTTTATGAAAATGGTGAAATTAAACTTATTTGTTATATTTTAAATTTTGCCTTAAAATATGTCTGAAAAGTTCCTTAGGGAGCCTTATTAGCACAGTAGGTAGTACATCAATCTCATAAAAGTTCCTTTTATGCTTACCAAGATCTATAAGTACTATATTTTGTATAATATAAATATAGAGTTGATCTATTTAACATTAAAAAAAATTGAAAATGCAGAAACCCTAATGTGCATAATAGATTGGCAGAATTCTAATGTAAATGAGTTGATCTACTTAATGTTAAAAGAAAAGCAGACTTAAAAACCAGAAATCCTACTGTGCATGACATTGTCAGGATTTCATGGCAAGGAAATTCACTATATATGCTCATTGTTAATACTGACTTCTGTTCTTCACTAGTAACTCTGTATGGCTGAGGGATCTTCTTTCAGTGCCTTAGACAGATTTCCTAATTCTTCCCCACTGGATATTAAGACATGGACATTCCCTTCAGGATATCCCCACATAGGATTGCCATACACTGTAAAGTCTTCTGGTCTTTCCAAGGCCTCCAGCTCTGTGTGCATCTCATGGTATAGCACCATAGTTGGATGTTAAGTAATCTCTGGGGAAACATGAACCTCTAGGCCTTAAAAAGCGAGACATGACCATTGCATATATATATATATATATATATATATATATATATATATATATCCTTTGTGCTTTATTTCTTCCTTCTTTCCATAGTCTTTCAGTCTAGTATTGAGGTAGTTACAGATCTTATTCTAGATAAGTGATACTGTTAGTAGAAAGGACTTCAAAATGTTTGTTAGCTTTAAAATAGTCTTTCCTAATTACTGATGAAATTAAATAGAAAAAATGGCTGTATTATTTTCACAATTCATGGTAAAATATTTTGATATGACTTAGTGGATGACATTTCAAAAGTGCTCTCTGGTAGCATAGTCTATGGTGGGAGCCATAGACTATGCTACCAGAGAACAGATTACTCACCTTGTATCTCTGGCCTTAGTAGTCAGTGAAATAAAATATATTTGTAGTTAAATAACTACCTGATAGGTGGTGACCCACCCAAATATCCTGCCCAACTTTTACTAGATACCCATGTTGTGTGAAGCAATCAAATGTCTCCTGTGGTACGTTTGAATACTCATCCACAGAGAAGAAACATGTTCTGGTGCCAAACTGAAAGAGAGAGGAACAATCATACCTGTTTTGAAATATGATACATTCGCTGGTTAAAGAACCACATATTCTATGATATAAGAATTCTGCTGCCTTTGATATTTCATTGATTGCGCACATGTGTCAGAGAATTCATATTTATAGCAACAACGATGATAGTAGCAATATTTGGGAACTATCCAGAAGTTCAAGAGTAGGATAGGAAAATGCAAGGGTGGGATGGGGCTCATTCATGCAGGAGGAAACTGTTCCTGAGAAAGGAGGGGTCATCACTATGCTCACCAACAGAAATAAATCATGCTGAAGGAAGTAAGCAAACTGTAGGTGACTTTGGGTGAGGTTCCTGTCCTTTTCTTGTATAGGCATTCAAAACATGGTTGATTGATATATACAAAACAACAAAACAACCCTACAGTGAACAAAGATTTCTAAAGCATGATCAGAAAAATTACAGAATCAGGAGTGACCACCAGCATCTTTAATGTTAATTATCATAGTGACACTCATACACATTTTTTATTTACCAATTTCTCAAAACTATATTATAACATTTCTTCCAAACATGCTGAATTTCTAGGAGATGGTGAAAAATATTTAATTGCAATAATTGAGCAGTTCAAATGCACCTACCTACCTAAGGTAAGTAGGAAAGTTTCACTCTTATTTGGCCTGAAGTTTAGAGAGAAGAAAGTTTCAAGAATGCACTCATTGATCCAAGAACAGGAAAGTATTGGCTTTAGTTTATAAAAGACATAGAATTAGGAGACCAGATTGAACTTGTAAGAAAAGAAGAAGTGCTGGTTCCCTGAATTGTAACATGGCCTCTGAGCACCCATAACTCAACATTATGGGATAGCAGAGCAGAAAGGCATTTAGGGATTGAATATGCCAGCTTTGATATTATTTCATGATCTAGCACATGTGAAAAAGACAGTTAAATTATCAATAAGGAAGAGCAGAAGACTTAAGGACATAGCTTGGAGAAGGGTCAGACTGAAGTGTCTGAAGACATTTATGTACAAACATGGAAGTCAAAAGGAAGGGAGGGAGAGAGGCAGGGGTGTGGAGAGAAGGATGAAGCTGAGAAGAAGGATCCATGGTGTGGGAGCAGCTGGCAGTGGGACTCACAGTTACAGGGTTATCACCTTTCTTGTTCCACCTGCATAGATGCTTTAGTTGGTTGTATCGCAAGGCTGAAATGTTCATATTCCAGTGCACTTATCCAAGATTGAACACTGAGTAGCTGTTCACTGTCTCCCTCTAAAGAGTTCCATTCATTTTGGGTGGGAACAAGGATGTGCATGTTTTCCCCACCTCTTTTCATAGTCTCTTATTCTTACTCCTGATTTGTAATTCATAGCTTGTCTTTTTTAATAGGTGGATTTTCAGCTGTCTTTTGTAATCCTTCTAAATATATTGTCATGCTACCTTTTCAGCTTTCATTTTGTTTATTCCGAATTAACAAAGAAGGGAAAAATGCATGTTAATGACTCTACCCTCTTGTAGTACTGACAGTACCCTCATGTAGCACTGACAGGTACAAAGTGAGGAAGGTGGTTCCTTGGTTTGAAAGGTCAAGGGCATTTTGAATGTCAGAGGATATTCTAAAGCTGGTAAGAGGGCCATTGAGAAAGAATCCCCCAGAACCTCTTGCTACAAATGTTACTGGAAATTGTTCAGATCTTTATCTTTATTCTTTTAATTCTCAAAGGTCGAGTAAATCCCACTATTCTTTCACTAGTCCTTAGTACAGCTACTCTTTACGTAGTCTGAAAGAAGCTGCCAACCACAAAATCTGGAACATATTTCCTCTACAGAGCAAGCGTTGGGGTGTTGGGTTATATGGGTGCTGGTATGTAGTGGGAAAGAGGCCTCATGCGTGAGTAAGAGTTGGCGCCCTTCAGTCTTTAGAACCTATCAGCATCACCATGGAACACATCCACCTGAGAGTGCCTAGACATCTTTGTTGTTTAAATTATTTTTTGTTTTCCCCAAAATGTCAAAAACTACAGAGAACAAGCATTGTTCTTTGCAGAATTATTGCACAGATTATAAATGTTACAGGAATTTACTTGTAGACTAGTTAGAGTGCCGACTGGAAACGGGATCACAGTTTGCATTTTATAAAAATAAAATTGAATTTTGAATGTACAAACAAGGATTCAAACAAACAAGGAAAATCATATGAAGAAAGTAGGGGAAATAAAAATCTTGGCTCCAGAGATAGCTTGAGAGAATCTGCTGAGGACTTTCTCAGTTATCATTTAGAACTGATAACAGTCTGGTTTCTAAACTGGAGTGACATGTCCCTTTCTTCATGAAAATGGCAGGAAACTATTTCTGAAGACACCAAAGGTTTTGAAACTATTAACAATTTTAAGACCATCAAGTCAATCCTTCTGGCGTCAATGCAAAATGAGCCCCCCGGGGCAACATCTTCTTTACTTACTTTAGAATAGTTTTAATTAAATAACTCCACTGATGGTGCTGCTGGCACCTCTCCAGAGAGATTATTCACAATCCTATAAATCTTAGTATTAGAAAATTTCTCCTGACTTCAGCTATTTAGCCAACTCACACCTTTAAAAGCATGATCTTTTTCATAATTTGCCCAGAAAGAAATGCTCATGTTCCATAGGTTTGGGGCATAGGAAGGTGTCTAGAGAAGTATCCATCATCTATAGGATATATATGTAGGAAAAATCATGTCTAAGGAAAGATCATATCCTGTAGGATATGGGTATAGGAAGGTGTCAAGGGAAAGACCCATGTTCAGTAGGAGAGGTATATAAGAAATTATCTAGGGAAAGGGTGATAACATGCCATTTCATATTTACTAACACTTGAAATACATATGGGTGACATGCCTGTGGAATGCAGTGGAGTGAAAATGGTGGTCAGTAAGGATAGAGTATGGGTGTAAGCTCTGTGTTCAAATAATCAACTTAATTATCAGAATGCTAATGAAACTTCACATTATTTTTTATTAAAAAAATTTTCATCTTACATTCCAACCCCATCTCCCTCCCTCCCCTTCTCCCACCTCCCAACCTACCCCAATCCACTCCTCAGGAGGGATAAGGCCTCCCTTGGGGAGCTACCAAAGTCTGGGAAACCAAGTTAGGTCTGGACCAAGCCCCTTACCACTGAGTGAGCAAGATATCTCATCATAGGTAATGGACTACAAAAAGCCAGTGCATGCACCAGAATAAGTTCTGCCAGCCCCTCTCCCCATAACAGATCAAGCAACATTACTGTCACCCACATTCAAGGGGCTTATGTTGGTCCCGTTTTTATTCTCCAGGTGTCAGTCCAGAGTCCATGAGCTACTTCTAGCCCTGGTCTGCTGTCTCTGTGGTTTTCCCATCATGATCGTGATCCCTCTCACCCCCTTGTTCATATGATCACTCCTTCCTCTTTTCAACTGAACTACAGGAGGTCAGCCCAATGCTTGGCTGTAGATTACTGCATCTTCTTCCATAGTTACTGGTTATAGATTTTATAATGGGAGTTAGGGTGGTCATTAATCTGATTACAGGGAAAGGCTAATTTAGGCATCCTCTCCACCATTACTAAGA
The DNA here is from genome assembly GCA_030556225.1 of Cricetiscus sungorus. Classification (NCBI taxonomy): domain Eukaryota; kingdom Metazoa; phylum Chordata; class Mammalia; order Rodentia; family Cricetidae; genus Cricetiscus; species Cricetiscus sungorus. The sequence continues at coordinate 160,076,468 of JANBXA010000651.1, forward strand.
GTCTTAGCTGGTGTCATCCTCGTGGATGGAATTTTCCTAGCACCACGTTTCTCCCTAACTCCATAATGGCTCCCTCTATCATGATATATCATTCATTGCTCTCCCAAACAAGCTAAAATAAGATACAGCAAGAGAAGGCAAAAGCCCTCTTATCTAGGCTGGACAAGGCAACCCAATAGAAGAAAAAGAGCAGGAAAGAGTCAGAGACACACCCACTTCCACTGTTAGGAGTCATGCAATAACACCAAGCAACCACAACATATATGCAGAGTACCTGGTGCAGAGGGTTCAATGGAGACCTCCAATTAGACTCTGCATAATGTCTTGTTGTGGGTTTCTGCATCCACGCTTATCTGCTGCTGGAGGAAGCCTCTCTGATGATAACTGGACAAGGCACCAGTCTCTGAGTTGATCAGAATATCATTAGGAATCATTTTGTTGATGTGTGTGTGTGTGTGTGTGTGTGTGTGTGTGTGTGTGTATTTGGTTCTATCCTAGGTCTCTGGGCTATCCAGTCTCAGTTCCTGATCATCCGGGCAGTGTAGGCTATGAGCTCTTTCTGGTCTCAAGTTAAACCAGACTTTGGTTGGCCACTCTACAAGTTCTTTACCATCATTGCCCCAGCAAATCTTGCAGGCAGGACAGACTGCACATTCAGTTGGAATCTAGGTTTCTTTTTTTGTAGCCTGCTGAGTACCTGCTCATACCAAAGGGACTGGGACATAGGGGTGAAGGCTCCATGCAGGTATCAGCCCAAGCTTTCTGTGTTCAGTGAGGTATGAAGATTTTTTTTCCCTCACCAATGGGGACCCATTGTTAATTTTTGGAGAATGATTCTTTATCCTGACATTAGTCTGGGTTGTTTGGAGATCTATAGCTTCTTCCATCAGTCACTGGATACAGATTTTATGATGAGAGTTAGGGTGGTCCTTAATCTGATTACAGAGAATGTAATGAGATTACAGTAAATAACTTGACTGAATGCAACCCAGTCCCACCACTGAAAGCCTTGCCTGGCTACAAAAGATGACACGTTTTCATATTCTCCATTACTAGGAGTCCTCAACAGAGGCATCTTCATAGATTCCAGGAAGGGTGCAATGACTAGGTTTCCACACTGCCTCAGAGCCCTAGATTAGAGGGAATTTTTAATCATATTTTCAATTAATTCTATGAATAGATAAAGTAAATTTATTTTTATTTTCAAACTCCATGCTAAAATTGAAAACACCATTTTTTACATGAGAAACAACTAGGGAATCCCATTATTATTTCTGATACAGAGCTTGGTAATATTTATGTACTTACCAAAAGATAGTTTCTTTGTTCATTAGCTCATGACATTAGATTTCTCAGAGTATCTCTTTATTATATATTTCTATGTGTGTGGTGCTGGGGATCAGACTTTGGGCTTCACACATGGTAAACAAGTACTGTACCACTCTGCCACTCTCCTGTATATCTAGTCACTTCTGTATTATCTTTTAACATACATAGTTATGGATAGTTAAATAAATGATATTTGGAACTAAAGCTTATATTTCTCTTATATAAGTGTTTCATAAAATAAGAATTTAATCAGATAGAAATATGTTAAATACCAGTGCTGCATTTCCTTGAACTGACTCAATATTTGAAAAATAAATTTATTTATTTATTTATTTTATACCTTGACCTCAGTTTTCCCTCCCTCCTCTCCTCCCAGTGCCCCCTCTCTTTTCCCACCCCCACTCTACTCCTCTCATGAGTAGTAACAAAACATGGCATATCAAATTGCAGTATGCCTAGGCACCTCCCCATGTATTAAGGCTGGGCAAGATGATTCAGTATGAGATGTAGGGTTCTAAAACCCAGTAAAAGAGTTAGAGATATCCCCTATCCCGCTGTTAGTAGTTCCACAAGAGGACCAAGCTACACAACTGTTCATATAAGCAGAGTGCCTAGGTCAGTCTCATGCAGGCTTCCTGGTTGTTGGTTCAGTCTCTGTGAGGCCTGATGAGCCAAGGTTAATTGACTACTAGAAAAGTGGGGGCGGGGGGAGCATTTCAGGGTCAAGTAAAAACCTGGTGCAAGGGAATCTCACAGGAAACTACAAGGAAGACCCCAACTTAGAGTCCTAGCAATAGCAGATACGTAGCCTGTACTGGTTATCTCCTGTGGCCAGATTGGTGCCTAGCCCAATTATCAGAAAGGTGTCATCCAGCAACTGATAGAATTAGATGCAGACCCATAGCCAAAACTTTGGTGGAGTTAGGGGAATCCTGAAGAAGAGGAAGAGAAAGGATTGTAGGACCCGGAGGGGTCAAGGACACCACATGAATTCTCCTTTTTAATGTAGTCACCGTTACATTTTTAGTGACAATATCAGAATTAAAAAAACCAAAGGGAAAGTTATAACCTCATTGGCAAATGACATTATTGTATAGAATTACAATTTATTAACTGTATTGAATGAATGACAACAATCATTTAAATACTTATGTAAATTCCTTCTAATCTCATTGAAAATTATATGTGTGTGCACATCTGCAAAGAAATGAGCAGATGTCTTTTTGTGAGTTATAATCTCTAGAAAGACCTATGTCTATGCAACTTAAAGACATAACAGATGGGTAAACATATTACATGGGGGATTGTGCTAAATAGAATTCAGCATGGCTTGGGGAAATAAGAGGTGACTAAAATTTCTTCTGGTTTGGTGGGAACTGTGGGCTGGGAATCTGGTATGTTTTGGATGGTTGGAGTCATGCACAATAGGGAAGAGAAGCTTTATTTAGAAAATGTCTTATAAAACATCACTGATCAGGGAAATAGGCCTTGAATACAAAGAACACATTTTGTTAGAGGCTGTGGGATATGTTGGGAAGTACAAGTTTTAGATATTGGATTTCACCTAGCAGCTAGTATGTGTTTATATGATAGAAGTCACATGTTAGCCACATCTTGTAGTAGTATGTGGGATAGTTGGGTTGACAAAGTAAAAAGATGGGATAGGTCAACTCAAACAGAACAAGTGCAGCCTGAAAGGCATGCCCATGGTGCAGTCTCTGCCATAGCTTACTCAATTTACTTCCTTCTGTTACCAACAAAAAAAGCGTCCATACTCAATTTCACGTCTCTTTTCCCCTGCTGCCTTTCCATAAATATTTATCAAGTTCTGTGAGCTATGTTAGGTCACACGTATGCAGTAGGAAAAATGTTTGGGTTCCTAATCTCAGCCTTAGATTTCAATTATAGTCCAATCCAATGGTTGCTTGATGTGGGTGCCCTGAGCAGGAGGTTGTGATGCTAGGAGAGGAGGGGTGGCACTATGCATGTTAAAGAAGGATGGAGCAAGGGACAGGGAAAGGGGAGATTCAGGGGGATGCAGTGACGGAAAAAAAATTTGAATTGTCTCAAAAAGAAGGATGAAAAATTTTGGAATTGAAGAATAATCAGACTATTACAAAAATGGTTTCTTCCTAGATGAAAATCACGCTATAATGACACAAAAACAAACTTACTATCTTTTTAAAGGTGACCAAGTTCTTAATAGAGTCATGTAAAAGTTAGTTCAAGGTGAGTCAGAAGGGTAAAGAAACGGCGTATTGTGCTGTCAGTAGAAGACCCAGCTCATGATTGCAAGGGATTGGGGTACATCATTAAGGTGAGTTTAATCCATCATGGCTGATCATCTTATAAATAGCCTACTAGAATGTGGAGAGGAAAACCATATGAAGGCATAGAAAGAAGACAAAAGGAAAGGCATCAAAACGAACCAACCTGGCTAACATCTTAAGTTTGGATTTCCAGCTTTTAGAATTCTGAAAATGAAATGTCTTTTGTTTAAACCACTTTGTTATGCTAGCTCCTCAGAAACTTCCTTTGCCTATCATAATTGATTTTTATTTTCAACTTTATTGAGTTTGCAATCACCTAGGAAACACTTCTGCATGTGTCTGTAAGAACATCTCCTGAGAGGTTTAAGCCAAGGAGGCAAAACCACCTAGAATGTGGCTAACACCAGCCCAGGCTGGGTGCTTGGACATAATAAAATAGTACAGCAAGTGGTAGTCTTCTGTTTTGTTTTATTTCTCTCTACTTTGTAATTATAAATGCAATATGACCAGCCACCTCACACTCTTTTAACTATACCTTCTTTGCCATGATGGAATTTATTTTAAACTATGAGTTAAAACAAACCATCTTTAGGTCATAACAGTGAGAACAGTGACTAATACAATGCCCACGTTGTTTTCAAATGCTATCAATTTTCTCTATTTCTGCTATGGACATCATTGCTGGGAACATATTCTTAGAAGTCCTGAGCAAAGCAATGAAAGACTAGGAGGAGGTGACACCTCTATACAAATTTATCACCATTAATTGTGGGAGGTACATAAGAAAGCATTACTTTCAACCACAATTAAGTGGAACATAGCAACCTCTAATGAGTTCCATTTAGGAAGTTAAAAAATATTTTCCTGGATTGTGGCAGAGGATTATGGCGTATCTCATTACCAAACATGTTTGAATAGAAGGGAAATAATCTGATTGATCATTTATGGAAAATAAATTCAAATGAGAGCAAAACTGCAATGAATGGGGATGATAAGAGTCAGTTTTAGAAATGCAGGTCAGAGAGACTGACAGTTTGGATAAATAGGGGTAGTTAGGGTAGAAAATAGGTGGACTAAGAGAAAGTAGTGACAGCAACTATTGCCTCAGTTAGATTCGTTGATGAAGACAAACGAGTTAAGAGTGACATGTAGTTCCAAACAGTAGGAAAATAGGAAGGACTCAGTTTGGAAAGGGGAATATGGCTTTTCTTATCCGTAAATACAGATTGTATAAAAGGGTTTGAAATTTTGAGTCATAATGTTTTATTCTTCTTTGCCATGTGATAGTTCTTCCAAGGAAATTCTAGGATGGGTGGTAGACATTCTTTTTAATTTTTTAGATTTTTTTAAATTTTGTATTTAGCCTGGGATTTAGATGGTTTCAGATGCCATGTAGGTTCTGTAAACTAAACCTGGGTCCTCTGCAAGAGCAATCAATGTGTTTAACTGATGCGCCATCACTCCCATCCCAAGATAGATTTTCATCTTAAGATGCCATAGTTTTTACCCTAGTTTGCCTTTTGTTATATACCAAGCATCAAAATATTTTCCCGACTAGTTGGCTTTAATTTAATGACCCATTTACCATTAGACTAGTACTCAATGAAAATATAGCTTTGTTCTAAAATATGGTGTCATTTTGCCAATACAGATGAGATTTGTGTTGGACAGGTTGGCTGTGGAGCAAATGCAACGGGGGTGGGTGGGGATGGAGTTATTCTTCTTAGTAATCTTGCCTGGTATATAAATTAGATAAAAGGGTTATCATTCCTAGGGGGGGAAAACATGCTTCCAATAGAAGATTTGAGCATTCTCTAAGGGCTTCTACTGCAAAGTTACTCTTACTTTATTCACTGAAAAATTTTATCATTTGTGTCTTAGTTTCACACACTCTCACTTTCTCTTTGACGTTTTGAAATATTTTCTGCATTTACTTTAGAGTTTTGGGCAGGTGTTTCTAAACATTCTTTTGGCCTTGTTAGTATTTGCACCTCTGGGAATTGTGACTCTTCACAGATGGACGGATTTTTGCCTTTCTTTCGGTTGTACCTTCATCTGATTATGACACTGGCTTTGCATTTTAGCCATAAGGGGTTTTATTTTAAGCACAAACCCTTTTAGATCTGTTAGAATAAATTTCCCTTAGACTTTCAAACATGTTTTCTAGTATCCTTGGGGTTTCTTTTGGGATTTTTACCTTTTAAACTAGAACTTATGTTATGTATTTGAAAAACCAGAATATTTGCATTTTAGTATGGTTTCAATTTGTTAAATATGTAAAATTTCCAGTGATCAGTTTTAAACTTTGACTTTCTGTTCAGAATGGCTGTTAGTTATCTGAACAGGCAATTGCTTTAAAGTATACAATTTATGTGTCTCTTCCATTCCACAGTTCAATGTAAAATTCAATACATTTTTATTCTCATGGATTTAAAAAAAGAATTTAGAAGAACAATCTGAGTATACTAAGATTTTTCTAAGAGAGATTCAAGACAGAATGTGGACAATTTAGCTACTTGGCTGGTCTCTGTGTGTTTAATTCTTCTGCCTGACTGGTTTTGTGTGCTATTTCCCTTTATTCTATTGTTTGAGCCAGGTTACTGATAGAATCAGTATGGTTTTTGCCATTTAGAAATTTGACTCCTGTAGCAGTTGCTACTTGGAGCTGAGCACGATGTTAGTAGATGATAATATATCTCCTTTTTAAAAAGCCTTATTTTTTCAGAATATGATGTATCACTTTTGTTGGAGTTGTCCCTTGTTTCTTGTTGAGCATTTCAATATTAAAGACATAGGTATTTGTGTTGATCAATTGTGATTTTCTATTAGCGCTCAGAGAAAGAGAATGATTGAGGCTTCATTAAGGAACAGTAAGGTTTTAAAATACTCAGAATGGTTGGGGTTATGTAGAGAAAATGGAACATTTTGTTGGAATCAAGAGACTTGAAAATAATGTGTTGGGAAAGAGATCTGGGTTCTAGTTGGTCCAGATTTCATCCTGCTGTATTGAGTCTCACCACCCTCCATGCCCCAGGCTCTAAGCATGTCTTTCTGCAGCAAGACCCTTCCTTTCCAATTTCATCCCAGAACTTGTTGTTTTTCTACCATTGTCCCCTTCAAAACTGTTCTCATAAGTGTCTGAACCTCTTCACTTCAACAATATCATCTGGAGTGGAGCTGTGAAAACTGGGAAGAACCCTACTCCCAGGCATTTATTTTCATCATTGTGGGTCCTTGAACTATACTCTGAATCTTGGTTTCTTGACATTATCCATTTAGTGAAGAGGTAATTCCTAGTTTTGATTAAATTCAGCAGTTCTAAATCATGTCACTGCAGTTCTTTAATATTAATTATTCTATTAACCCTGGTTGTCTCTTAAACATTACAAATAACCAGAAAATATACAAGGTCATTCTTCTCAATACTAAAATTACTTTTTATTTCTGATACTAGGTCTGCATTCATACATAAAACAAAGTATTCCTCTACTTAGAGGAAATTAAAAATTTTGCAATATATCTGCAGCATCTCCAGTTCTAGTATAAACACCTTAGTGCACCACTTAGTAACTGGTAGCTGGTCATTTGTCATGGATGATTTCCTATGTGTGAGGGAACTGGTAATGATGGATAATAAGGGCTATTAATGTTCCTTTAAATGGTTATCCAGAGATAGCCAACCAGAAGATTCCATAAAAGTAAAAAACAAACCCTCAAAGGAAGAACAAATCTCAAATTAAAACCAAAACATAGCAAAATTTCAGGAGGAAAGAAGTGTTTAGGAAAATAGAAATGAGTCAAGGTCACCATGCTAGTAACATGTCAATCACCAAATGCAGTTTGGAACATCAAAAGTGATGCCATTTTGTGTACAGTTACTACCCTTGGCTAGTGAGGAGACAACCCACTTAAGTTCATTTTCAGAGGTAATAAAAATGACATAATTATGACATATGAAGAGCTCCTGTAGTGTGTGCACCAGATACACAATGCCTCATCCTCTGTGTAGAACAATTCGCTCCTGGCATGTGGGATTGTTGGCCTGTTAGAGACTTTGCCTGGAGAGTTGAAACCTTAGTGCCCTTCTTTGAGAAGGAAGCTGCTACTTATCTGGAGCACTCACCATGTAATGAATCAATGGGAAATGCTGCAGAGGAGGAGTGGGAAGGTAAAAGGATAGCTTTAAGGCCAGACGGGGTACCCCCAGAAGTTCACATGTGATGGATGATGCTATCAGGATGAACATAGAATCTGAAGGTTTCAGCAGACAGAATTGTCTGCACAAAGACATGAAGTGAGTAAGGATTGTGAACACGTGATTTTTTTTTAACATAGTAATTGTGACTACAAACTATATACAGTGTGAAAAGAGATTGAGCAGAGATGTGTGGAGGCCGACTGTACTTGCAGAACTCTTGTCATGTTAGAGGTACCAAAATTTCAGGCTTGCAGGCAGGGATAGCTGAGATCAAATTTATATTTCGGAAGGAATTTCCTCCCATGGAATATTTGGTTACACATTTTCCACCTCAGCATAAAAACTAGAGCAACTGTATTCTAAAACAGCGACAAGCTGTGTCCGTTACCTTCACATTGCTAGGTCCAGAATATCTGGTAGAATGCACTTAAGGGAGAAAGAGCTTGGTCCATCACTGTGAGGAAGGACCGGTGACTACCATGCTATTGTGAAAGCTGAAGGAGCACGCCATGGAGGTCATTAACATCACTGTAGATAAGGAAGCAGAAAACATCCCCAAACCAGGAGCTGCACTCTAACCTGCAAAAGCCTGGACCCAGTGAACTAGTTTTACCAAGCAAAGGTTCCACAGACTTTGAAAATGGTGCCACCAGCAGGGGAACAATCATTTAAAGGGTGATGTTTCTTATTTAGAACATAACACTGCCCGCGCCCTACAGCTCACAAAGGTTTGTGGTCATCTCATATATATTTATATGTTCCATTTAGAAGAAATAGTAAGTTTCTTACAATAATCTTTTTTTTTTTTTTTTAAAAAAAAGTTTTATTATTTGTGGATTTCATGTCAAGCATCTCCATCCTATCCACCTCTTTATCCCTTCATATCCACTCTTAGTCCTTGCAGCCTGGCCCCAAAATAAAGTAAAATAATATTTAAAAAAAAATCTTGTCGTGAAAGCTGTAGTGTCCCAGAGGCCAGCTTTCCTGCCTGCTTTAGGGGGTGAGGGGTGAGGTGAGGGACCTGCTTTCCCAAGTGCGGCAGCTGTGAGGGGCAGAGCCAGCTCTCCTGCCTACCAGAGGTGGGGAGGAGGAAGGGGTGAGGAGGGGGGCATCTCTCCCTCCTTGGCATGGCCGCATGGCAGATGAGGAACCCCTGCCAACAGGGCAAACTACTGTGCTGCCCAAGTGAGGTGCAGGTGTGATTACCTCTTTATACTATACACATTTAGTTTGATTTCAGTAGATCCTTTAAGTATTTACAGCTACAAAATGCTTCAGAAGTCCAAAGTTTGAAGTCTTTTCTGAGATCCAAGGCAAACTCTTAAGTATAAGCCCCTACAAAGTAAAGAAGCATGTCATATACTTCCAGTGCACAATGGCACAGAGCAAACATTGCCACTTCAAAGGGAGAGCAGGAGACTAAAAAGCAAGACTGAAATTGGGCAGCCTAGACAGCAAATCTTTTATTTTTATTTTTCTTATTTTACACATCGATCCCAGTTACCTCTCCCTCCCCCTCCCCCCTCCCCCTCCCCCTCCCTCTCTCCCACCCTCCCATCTCATCCCCCCTCCCCGCCCCCACTCCACAGGTAGGGTGATGCCTTCTTTTAACTCCTTGCCTGACATCTGTGGCTGGAACTGTGGTGACACGAATCTCCATTTAGTGCCTGCAGCTTTCATCAAGGTGCTCCCACCATTTCCATTTTCAGGGAGGGATTTGGAAAAGGATGAGAGCACCTTGATGAGCTGAGTGATTTTACTTTATAAACAGCATAAACATCACTTTTAGTGTCAAGTCTGTAGGGATATACTTTTATGAGGGAAATTTATAAATATGAAAATGGGACATACCACTGGTACATCTTTGAGCAGAATGAATAGAAAATTTTGTGATAGCTTTCAGGAGGTATGTAAAATGGATAATCTTCAGAGTTTTTTGTTTGTTTATTTTTGGCTTTGTTTTCTAGTTTTTGGTTTGGGCTTTTGAAAAGAATGAGAAACAAAGTAGTGGAAGTTAGGAACTTCCATTGCCTTATAGCAAGTAATAGCCTCTATTTTGAAATACTTTCATTTTAAAAATCCTTATTCAACATTTGGAACTGTTCTGTAAACTACTTAATAGTATGAATCGGTCTTGATAAACAATTTTTTTCTGTTAGACTAAATCCTCCTCTGAATTCTTCAACAAAGAACAATGAAAACGAAAATACACTTTGCTTGGTGTTATTTGTTTCACACAGAGATAATATTCATTCTCTTGCAGCATTTATTTATCCTTAAAACTTAGATAATCTTCTTGCTTTAAGCTCCTTCAAAAAGTACTTATCAGTTCATTTTTTCTTTGATAGTAGGTATTGATTGAAGGTTCTTGCCTACCTCCCCAGTGATCCTCTAAGTGTTGTGGGGCAAATGAAATATTTTGTCTTATGTAATGCTTCCTAGTTCAAGACATGAAATACTTTAAGACACATTTTTCAGTAGTGTATCAGAAGTTTTCCTCCTGTGTTTGCGAACAGACCCTAAACAACTTTATGGAATGTCTGAATTGACCTGGTTTATTCATTATTGTACTTCATGTTGAGCATAATTGGAAGAGAGAGGCCATTGTCATATTTTGTTTATTCTTAAGAAATGCATCGACAAATCAGCTGAGGTATTGCACAGCATTTACATGACCCAGCAGGTGAAGCCACAGCTGTACAAGTATTTTCTGGATAAAGTTTTACTATTTCTCTTTATTTGGCATTTATCCCTCTCTTTTCTTCTTCTTTTTTTTTTAATCTTAATTTTGTCTTCTAGAGATTCCAGCAACCACATTATTTTCAAATCTTCCTCCATATTACTATTTGTATGGCCCAGGCAGAGGTTATATTATCTGTAGTCTCTCTACTAGCTTCCTACATAGATCAGTATACAAAAGTCTTGAAAAGAAGCACACCATCCTGCCAATACACTCAGTGTGAGAAGTTCAAGCAGTATTGGTTGATGACGTCTCTTCAGTCTTCCCAGTCAATTCTTTGTTTATACTGGGAGTTTCTAAAGTCATCATGCTGTAAGATAATCTCTAGCTTTGTTCCAAGCCAACACTTATTCTTCTACTTAGGGTAATTATTCTTATATTGCTTCCTTTATATACTCACATAGCACTTTTTTGTGTGTGTGTTAATTCTGATTAATGTATGGTTACTTAGTAGTTTCTAGGCCCTGTGACAAGAGGACCACTCCTGCCTTATTATCCCTTCATCCTTTTATCTTCTTCAATCCCTATTATATACCAGTCCTTTATTAAATAATTTACATATTTATTTACATTTGTTGTGCAGGGATGAAACTAAGGTCCTCATGCTAGGTAAGAGTTCTAATAAACTACAAGTCCAATTCCATTTTTAAACAGTAAATTAGTGATGTCAGTGGCCCTTTGTAGACTCAACTCAGGGCAGGGATAGCAATTATTCATCTTTGTAGTCTATAAATCCTTGCCCACAAATCTTTATATAATAAAGTTTTAAAGGCCCCATTCCTTAAGATTAACTCATTGAAATATTGATGACTAAATGCTATGACATTTGTGAGTTAGTCTTGGATAAGTAGTTATGCCCTTTGATACTTGCTTTGCTTAGACATGGAGCAGATGCCATCCAACAGTGCTTTGAATTAGCAGTCTTAATACAGCTCAGTTTCAAGGTTTGAATCACCAAGCTATTGGCTCTTCATTCTTATGTTATTAGTTTATCACTACTGTGGCCAAAATATTTGGCAGAAACAGCTTAAGGGAAGAAAAGTTAATTTTGACTCATAGTTTTATATCCTCACAATGGGCAAAGCATGGCAGTGTGGTTCTACTCCTGGCAGTGGGAAGATATGGTAGAGCTCTTAGCATGGCTATATACCAGAAAGCAAAATATACATGGTTAGTAGCACCTCCAGAGCCCCACCCATGGATACCTACTCCTTTAACCAGGTTCCACCTCCCAAAATTTCCATAGTCTTCTTAATTGTACCAGTCCTGGGAACCAAACACTCTAATCATTAGCTTGTTGAGGACATTACAGATTCAAACTCACTTCTGAGTGAGTTGAAGTTGCTCATGTCTTTCACCAATGTTTCCCTGTTACTTCAAACAATTTGATACTTTTCAGTGACTTTGGTTTCTATTAAGCGGTAAAAGGATAAAAGTTATATACATAATTATGGAATGTATAGTTATGAAAATAAATTTAGAGAAATCAACTTTAATAAAGCAAATTGGGTCAAAAGTTATATACAGCACTCTGCTTTGCTAAAAACACCGACAACTATATGAGAAAAATGTCTTAGCAACATCATCATAAATTAAATAAACATATGTTAAAAAACAGTCCAAGATTGGTGAATTGGTTGTTGGACAACATGGTTTGGAGAAGCTCAGTGGAAGAGACAGCACATGACTCTACAGACAGAAGGAGAAAGGGAATGCTGTGAAGCAGAACCAGGCTGAGTACTCAGAAGTAAACCCAGCGTATGTGTGATTGTTAAGATATTCTGAGTTTAAGTCCAAGGTAGTACAGCAAAGCCAGCCCTGAGAACTCACGGTTCCTTCCATTGGATTGACAGTGGTCCTAAGAAGTTTGAATTTAATTCTAAATGTTCTAGAACCATTAAGGATTTCAAGCTAGGAAGGTAAAAGCATGGATTGTTTTTCAAAATTGCTTTGGCTATATTTCAGGGATTGATGAAAATGAGGCATGAGTAGAAAGAATGGTGACATAATAACTGAAGGATCACATAGTTGAGAATTGTTAATTAGGCCAGTTATCTTAGTTAGGGTTTCTATTGTTGTAAAATGACACCATGACCACAGCAACTCATAAAGGAAAATATTTAATTGGGGTGGTTTGCTTACAGTTTCAGAGGTTCAGTCTTCTATCATGATGATGTGACATGACCACATGCAGGCAGACATGGTGCTGGAGAAGTAGCTGTGAGTTCTACATCTTTGTGGGCAACAGGAAGTGAACTAAGACACTGGGTGTGACTTGAGCATATATGAGACCTCAAAGCCCATCCCCACAGTGACACATTTCCTCCAACAAAGCCATGCCTACTCCAACAAGACCATATCTCCTAGTGATATTCCCTTTGGGGACTATTTTCTTTCAAACAACCACACCAATTTAATTGAGAAAGCAGAGCACTGGGCAGATAGAAGGCTACTAGAAGCAAAGAAAGAGTGATGGAATTTGGGACAAGTTAAATGAGATAGTGGGCTTGGAGGTGAAGGTTGACCTATGAACTGGGATGCTGACATGTGAGGATACCATTTATAACAATGAATGACATTAGAAGAATATCATGTTCCAAAGCACACAAAGCTGTAATGTTCTATCAATATTCTTTAAAGCAAAATTGATGAGAATGAAATGAATGCTGATTAGGCACAGACATTATGTGTAAACAGCTCTTGCCTTCTGTTATATGTGGACTGATTCTGGGTGTAGATTCCAGTTGATAAATCATATTTTCACACTAAATTATAAAGCTAAAGTCTCTAGTTCAGTGACTCATCAGAAAATATTATTTTGTGCTTAATTCATGTCTAAGCATGAAGAGAACATTATTCTTACATTACTCTATAAATCAAGCCCATCACTGATACTTGTTGAGTTGACAAATGTTTTGAGTCATCTCTTCCTGGAAAACATTTATTTAATAGAGATTAGTCTGCTAGCCTATTATTCTTTCTTTTATTCTGAATTGTTTTTGAAGACACCTTTCATTTTCTGGGTTTAAATTATATTTTAAGAATAAAATAAACATGGAGATGAGCAGATCATCAGTACTATATAAGCCATTCACCAGTTGTAGAATAGTCTTAAGTTTGATTAGTTAGCTTATGTTATATTTTATCTTATATAATTTTTAAGCACCTCTGCATTCAACTAACACCCTGCTGTAACATTCAGCATAGTTTTTCCTTTGTCTGTGGATTTTTATCAAGAACTCACTGTCTTGGAAGTTTTCTCTGTTTACTAAGGCCATCAGTGATTTATTTATATACAGCTTTCAGATGCCCAATTTAAGACTGTGAATAAATTATTTTGGTCATTGCGTAGCATTAAAAAGATGCTTTGTTCTTTTATTATCCCATGGCAATATGCCTCTGAAATAAAGTAGCACACTGTGATAAACCTCACCTTGATCGAAGCACATTAGGGTAGATTTGTAATTGCTGCTACTGGCGGGGGCACATCCTGTGATTAGGCTCAGATCCCCAAATTTTATAGCTTTTTGTTTTGTTTTGCTTTTAAAAGGCAAGCCCATAAATGTGATAAATGTAATTCCAAGATAATGGAGTTAGGAAGCCATTACTGAAGGCAATTTTGGAGGAAAATGGAGAGTGTAAAATGATGACTTTAAAATATTTAAAATTATGGAGGTGGAAATTAAATTGCAGACTTTGGAGGGAAGTATGCACAGTGCAGGAAAAAGGAAAGTCACCCCCAATTTAGAGATAGAGTTTACAGTGAGATAAAGAGTCAGAGAGCTTGAAAAACATTGACTATTTAACAAGAAGCCATTACAATTAGTTCCTACACTAAAAGCATGGCATATGGCAAAAGGAGTTGTGGATTCATAGGTGTCATAGTCATCTGAGCTTTTTCTAACTTATCTAGAAGCAGTTGAGTTTGCTTTTCTAAAGTTCATTTTTGCTTTCAGTGTTTATAATCTTTAACAAGGTTCCTAGATGAATTCCAGCAAGCAGAAAGCCATAGGACAATTAAGAAAAATGCATAAATTTTTAGAGAGCTTCAAAGCATTAGGTGAGATTAAATATAGGTAATTTGATAATTTACTAGCATGTCTACACATTTCTGTATATTTATCATTTATCCTCCTCCTAAATTAAATCAAGTAGTAACATTTCCCAAATCTACCAAAAGTGATATTATCTCTCATGTTGAACCATCATGTTAGGCCATCTTAACTGTTTTGAACTCATCAATAATGAAAAGTAGCTACAGACATCATCTCAAGATAATACACATATTCCCTGAGTAGGACATGAAGTAGCCAGGGTGTTTACCGTCATTTAGAATCACTGAGGCCTCACAAAATGAAGATTGCTCATGTGGCATTGCCATCAAATGCTGTTTATGAAATAAATAATTTCTTGTAAATTTCTTATCCTTCAAACTAAAACTTCCCTTAATTTAAAATTGAAATCCTAGGAAAGTAACAATATGCTAATGTAGTTTAAAAATACTTTTTGAGCCTTTTCTCATACTACCTTTGTTTCAGATGAGGCAGTGCCATTTGCATTGTTAATTGTAATTCCTCTAAGGGTTATAAGGCTTGGTCTACAACTCAACACATCTTAAAAATAATAGTTCCTCATCTGATGGTATGGGAGTTATCTTAAAAAGTACAGGCATTTATGTTTTATTGTGAGTAACAGAGTGACAGCTAAGTGTGCCTGGAATGGTTTTGGTTGTCATTTTCAACTAGATGAAGGGCTAAAAGGCCTTCCTGGTTTTTAAATTTCTTCCAGAAGAAATGCTTTTCCAAAAGAGCAATACAAAAGATCCAGCACAAAGAACAAACTTTACTGAGAAAGTAAGAAACTAGTTGAACCATTGAAAGGAATTGCCAAGCACAGGTTTAACTCAAGATCTGAAGATAAATACTTCTTTAGTCCATGAACATAGTCGATTTATTTGCATAGGCTGTGGATTGCAAATTTGTTTACTTGAGTTGCTAATGGGTTTGAAGAAAGTCTTCTATTCCTTAGAACCCCAAGGGCTAATGCTTGGTGGGTGTCAGGAAATAATCAAAGATGGTCCCATCAAGACCATGGGATGCACTGTGACTTCCAGAATTGTTTTTAATGTGCCATAAGGAATATTTTACACAGAGGTGGGATATGGTAGTCAGGGGTTCTCACTTACTGAAGTATTGTATGCAAACAAAGTCCTTGGGTAGATATGAATCTTATTTTAGTTTATTATAAAAATAAAGATAAGAAGATATGATCAAAATGAGAGTTCCCCAGATTTTGGAAGGGTCTAGAAGATACATCTTGAATTTTCTTTAACTCAGGTTGTTTTTAGAACCTTATAAAGAACAACAGAGGTGATAGAAAAAGGAAAGCAGACATTATGAAGCATCTTTTGTTTTCTCCTATTCCTGTCTTAGATTATAATCTCCATTTGTCTTGAACTGGTCCTTCACATAATAACATGAAAGCGGAGTGTTTAACTAGAATATCTGAGGCCTGCAACAAATTTTCTAATTATAATATCTGATGTCTGTACATGCAGTATTACTTTCAGAGGAATTCCTATAAAGAGTTCTTCAACTGTCATTGATACTTACCCTGTGGTCAGACTTTAAATGACAGATGACAAAGGTTGCTACTGAAAAGGAAAAATGTATATGTTGAATTAGATCTTAAGTGATATACTTTAATGAATAAGCATGGATAGATGATTTTTCAGAAATTGTTTTAATTGATTTTCATTTAAAAAGAAACCAAAACCAAAACCAAACCAAAACAAAAACCTGCATGCTGGAACTGACCTATGTTAAGAGGTGTTACGAGTAGGTTTCCCCCCCCCCCGCCACCAGTCTGGTCCCGCCACCACGCCAGCCCCCAATAACATGCAGAGACTCTGTATTTGATATAGTCCTGTTGGCTGGTTACTATCATTGTTTATTGGCTAGCTCTGTATTAATGATTAACCCATTTATACTATTCTAAGTATTTCCATATGGCTCACCTTACTTGCCAGAGTGGTGCTGCCATTCTACTTCCCCATGTTGACTCCTTCTTACTACTTCCTCTTTCGTCCTTGTCTCCTAGCCCTGCCTGTCTTGCTTTCCCATTGGCCACAGTGCTTTATTCATTAACCAGCATGAGAAACATATTTACAGAATAACATCTCCCATCAGACCTGGAACTTCCTACTTGAAGAGTGACTCTTGTAGTATTGTAAGGTGCTATGCAAGCTGCTAAGGGAAAGACGTGCTCAGGCATCCTACCCAGTTGTAAAGCCTCTAAGCCACAGCAAAAACTGGACCTTTAATAGATCCAAATAGAGAAATAGTGGTATTTTGTATTTGACTGTAGTCAACAGCTGTTTAATTGGACTTCAGGCTGAATGGGAAAGTTACTTAAGCCTTTTTGGAACTTTCAACCTAGCAACCTATGCAGGCTGAAGAGATCTTACACCCAAGAAGAGAACCTGCTGTTGTCAGCTTCTTAAAGACATAATTTCTATCTTCCCTATGCTTTTCCTTCTACCCACAGATAACTGTATCACTCAGCCCTTATCAAAGAAGCTTTTTTGGGTGACAGATGGAGATTATTTCAGAGAATTGCAACTGGTCAAAATGCAGAGATGTGTTACTGTGGGATGACCAACTCTAGTGGGTTCCTCAAAGCGAAGATTCAGAGAAAATCATGGAAAAGGGTTGAAAATTTTCTAAGAGCCATAGGCCTTGGATGACTACTGATAGCTCATGTTCCCTAGACATAACACATAGGAAAAATATACTCATGAACTGTCAACAATATATCTTCTTTGAAAAGATGAACAAAATGGCAGTGCCAATTAACATGCCAATTCAAACAGGAAGTTCCACATGATCCCACTCCTAGATGAAGAGCTACAGGCTGTCATACCCTGCTGAGATGAGAAGAATCAATTGTGTTCCAGATGAACTCCTGCATAGATTATCCAACACAAAATGCTTAGTCCTGAATACATGAATGTTGGAGCAAAGATGAATAGATTCAGTAGTCTACATGTATGTATGTGCCTATGTATTATATGTACATGTGCATATGTATGTACATGTGAGAAGACAATAACAATTAAAGAAGAAATCATGAATTTGGGAGGAGGATGGAGGAATTATAAGAAGAATGGTGTAGATGTGATGCTCATGAATGGAAATTCTCAAAAATACTTCCTCCCCCTTCTTAAGTACTACATGTTAAAAAACAAAACTAGTATGAAGAATCTCCACATTCACATAGTAACTGCACTAATTTACATGCTTAACTATATTTTGTGGTTTATTTATAACATGTAAGTTATGGAATCAGCCTAGTGACTATAAATTGATGACTGAATGAAGAAAATATGACATCTCACACATACACACATATAAACACACACACACACACACACACACACACGGAAGAATTAAGTTATGGCATTTTCAGGAAAGTAGATTG
This sequence comes from Cricetiscus sungorus, assembly GCA_030556225.1. NCBI lineage: Eukaryota > Metazoa > Chordata > Mammalia > Rodentia > Cricetidae > Cricetiscus > Cricetiscus sungorus. The sequence continues at coordinate 160,094,484 of JANBXA010000651.1, forward strand.
TACAATCATATTAAGTGAAATAAGCCAGACTCAAAAAGAAAACTATGTTATGCTTTCTATAATGTCTGGAATTTAGAGAGGAAAAAGGAGCTTGAGAATAAAACACTATTAAGCACATGGTAAGTGGTAAGGGAAAGGAAGGATGAAAGAGAAAAGTAGGGAGTAATATGATTAGAGTATATTACATGCATATGAAGGTGTTACAATGACATCTGATACATTCTCCAATTTATTCCTGATAAAAATAGTAAACCCCCTTTTTTATAGTTGTGATAAAGCTAGTGCCCTTATCACCATGAGAAATGAGGAATGTAAATTTCAAAATCCTTAGCTCTTGTGATATGTAACAATCATATCACAAGTTAAATTTTAGAAAAAATTAACTCTCCAGTTATTGTCTATCTTTGTTTTCAGACTCTGTCAATGCAATGTTCTTATTTTTCTTTCTCAGATGTTCTCAATATTCTCTACTTGTCTCTTTTTTCTGGTTGCTTTTAAACCATCATAGGCTGAGGGAAAGAAAAGATGCTGCAACAGGTACAGGGACTATTTTGCTGCCAATGTTAGGTGATACTGCCCTCCTTCTGGTCCTCCAGAGTTCAGTCTTTCTTATTCCCAAGTCCTAACTCACAGGTCCATATGTAGATCCAGGATTGCCTTATTCTAAGTACAAGGAGAAAAGCCACCAACTACTGGTTCTTTGTGCTATCTGAGTATTTGCGTACTTGAGAATGATCAGAACAGATTTTGTTGCCTGTGACCAGGTCAAGCAGAGACTGGCTCTGCCCTTATTCATCTTGTCTGAGTTTCAGATTCTATGAAATGATACCATTATATGTACCTCACTGGATTGCTGTAAGTGTTAAAATGAAACAGAATGTTTAAGTCATTGCATTGTAACCTGCAGATAATAAGCACTCAAGAAAGCATGGCCACAATTAGGTCAGAGCCTGAGGTTAGATTATTATCACACTTTGAGTGAGAATCTTGTTCCTTTTACAAGTGTGAAAATTGAAACCCTTGATAAGAGGGGTGACATGTTGTCACCTTCATTGTGGTGGAATTTTATATCCAAAAGCTTAAAAAGAAATGTAGTTAAGACATCTTGATCACAGAATTTAAAGGATTCTAGATACCCTTTCTTGAACTAAGAAAGCAAAGGCACATGGATATAAACAAACAAGCACAAAGAACAGAATGGACACCAACTGAAAAGTAGCCAGTCAGCTACTTCATACCTGCTTTGCTGATGCCTGTGCCTGCTATGATGGTATGACAAACTTCCCATTTCATGTTGAATGGTGAAATGAGAGCAACAATTTGAATACACACAAGAAAGCAAAGTCTGTTGCATTCACAGTTGAACAGAAAGTTAAGTTCATAGACCAAAGATAATGTGATTAAAAGATATGATTTGGTGGGCAAAGTTTCTTTGATAGAATTGTGTGTGTGTGTGTGTGTGTGTGTATATACATGAGTATGTGTGAAAAATAAAGCTTAAGATTTCTTCTATTCCATCCTTCATTTCCATTTCATTCTTATTCATAGGCTTATTCATAGGCATATATATATTCTTATTCATAGGCATATATATATATATATTTGGACTGTTAGTAAAGTGGAGATATCATGAAACTATTTCCTGTATTATATATGATAAACATCCATAGCCTTTCATAACTTATTTGATCTCATTATATTGCTGGACATTTAGATTATTTCTATCATTTCCTGTTTCAACTAATGCTTGATAACAATATTCACACTTAGACTTTTGTTGAAGTCATGTTTCTCGGGTTGATGTGTAGGCATTTCTTCTGATGGTCAAAGGTTACAAATTGAATGCTGATTAAGATTTGTTTTCTTTTTTTCTACTACCATACCTGTTTCCCCATTACAAATATATTTTGATTAATTTGGCAATTACATTTTTAAATGCCTTTTACAGAATACATGTGACAGAATATTTGTTTCTTTCTATATCTGGATTTTCTTTCCTGAACTGCTTGTATTTCTGGGCATGTTTGATGACTATACTTATACCCTTTAGTAGCTTGTGCTCCTTATGATTTCTCAGTATGGTGATGTTTAAATCCATTATATTTGAACTAAATAACTTCAGCCTCTCTTCCCTTAGAAGTGTGTGAAAAACGCTGTCCATCTTTTTGTGGTTTGAATAATACTTGGAACCTTTTGTAGCAAGGGTATAACAAAACCATACCATTGAGTTCTTGGCTATTGTGTGGACGTGATACCAGGAAAAATAGATCTTGTACGTATTTCCTTTAGTACATCGGGAAATGAGAACCACAATTTGTGTAGGATTTGGTATTATTCACTAAACTTACAACACTTTGGGAAATGGTTAATAACCCATTATCCATGAAATTCATTACACAAACTAATGTGCTTGGCATTGAATTAATATTCCACATTGCAAGTATTGTACCTTTGAGGACTTATCAGCTTCCTAGTGCAGGCAAGAAAGTCATCAAATAGAATACAGAGTGGTAGAAAGTATTAAAGTAAAACTGCTTTTTGAATGAAGTGTAAAGAGTAGAAGAAGACATTTGAGAATATATGGCTGACACAAAGAAATAAAGAAAATGCAGTTCTTCAGGAACAACTACTGTAGATTTTAACAGCAGGTGAGTCAACAGACAAAGGCAAGAGTAAAAGCATATAACTTTTTCTTTGTACTTGAGTGACAATGAGGAACATACAGTATTTTAAATAAGGATGGAGTATAACCATACCCATGTTTCACCTTTATGGCTTAAATATCCATGAGGACCAAAGGGGAAAACAGCTGAATTATAGAGTCTATTTGGGTAACTATTTCTATGGTTCCATAGAAAAGATCATAAAGACCTTTAAAACTGTATCATATTTCTGTCCTGTCTTTTTTAGAAGTCATTATTTCTGTTGTACAACTTTCTTTGATATTGTGCTTAGCTCCCACAGGTGAAGTAAATGTATTTAGCAAGTTGTTTTTGAGCATCAGATAGATGTAAGGTTCCTCCTGAGATTAAATAAGTATAATACATGGTACATTTATTTTGAACACATTTGAAACACAGTAGATAAATGGGCAACAAACACATATTTTAGAATTTTTTTTGTCTCTACAGTGTTCATCATAATTGAGAAAAGCAACACACAACACAGGATGGTATCAGTTTATCTTCAAGTGCAGCAATTTATTTTATGCATTTATAGAAAAGGATGAAAATAAAATAAGGTCTCTAGGACACAGTCAATATTTGACTCCTGTTCATGCAAGAGAAGGATGGCTAGCCAGACTTTGAAGGTTGGCAGAGGTTGACTGAGTCAAAGAGGAAGTTTTTAATTAAGTCAAGCTGTGCCACCATGAAGATTCTGGGAAGCCTTGTGTTGTCTCTTGTGCAGGATGGATGTAAGTTTCGTACAGCCCCAGCACTTGCATATACCTTTAGCTGATTCTTCAGAAGCAGTGCTAAGAGGAGGATATGACCAGACAGATTACAGTGTTTCCAGGAAAATCCTCTAGAGAAGCTAGACCAAGGATGTACAACAATGACCCATGAACAAGGTCTGGGAGGTGAACACTTACAGTCCTGAGGGTGTCCAAGTCAGGGAGGGTCCATCTCTCTCGATGAGCAGGTAGTTAGGGAATGTAGGTGTCATTCACTCCAGGAGTTCTACCCATGGAGGAGAGCACTAAGAAGCTTGGTTGTCTGACAAAAGTGAAGGGATCCCATGAGGACAGGGAGATGCCCATTGAGCATTTTTAGGGTCTTCATAGTGTCCATTTCAAGCCCTGCCTCTTCTCAGCATTAGTGAGACTCCCTGTGATACAGGACTTTTGCCCAAGCTGGAGTTCTGATCTTTTGGATATTATTAACCATCATACACATGCAAGGTTCAGTGCTGGAGTCACCATTGCATCTCTGTTTCATAGAATCCAAATACTATATAAAACACACTCCTATTCCAGAAATCCTGACTTTTTTATTATAACCAGCTACGACTGAGTAAAATGGATTAATATTCAAGTATTCAGGGGAACACTGAATGGTTCACTCTGTAGCTAGATTTTAAGTATTGTTAGTACTGCTGCTGAAGATGTCTAATGCTGAATATAAGCAGAGGGCTTCATTTTCTTATCTTAGAGGAAACAACTATTATTTCATAGAAGAGGTTTTTCTTTTCTTTTTCTTTTCTCCTACAGGAAATTTAAAGAATGGCTTTCTTTTTTTTTTTCAGAGTAAAATTATTAGGGAAGTCATATTAAAAAAAAAAATGGTGCACCTTTAAAAACCATATGTAGCCAGGTGGTGGTGGCACACACCTTTAACCCCAGCACTTCAGAGACAGATGCAGGCAAGTCTCTGAGTCCTAGTCCAGAACTAGTCTAGTTTACAGCTAGAGCCATTACACAGAACAAAGTGCCTCAAAAAGCCAACCAACCAGCCAACCAACCAACCAATCAACCAACCAACCAACAACAAACAAACACAAACACATACACACAAAAAACCCATGACAAAACAAAAACAAGGATCACACCCCAAAAACAAAACAAAAACTATATGAAAATCTTTAATTTTTAATTGAACTTGATTTTCATGTTTGATTAAAACATTTGTGTCTTCTAGTAATGGATCAGTATTTATCCCTAGTATACTAATGGGCTTTGGGAGTCCATCTCACATAGAGGGATACTCCCTCAGCCTAGACACATGGGGGAGGGCCTGGGCCCTGCTCCAAATGACATGATAGACTTTGAAGACTCCTCATGGAAGGCCTCACCCTCCCTGGGGAGCAGAAAGGGGATAGGCTGGGGCTTGGTGGGGTTGTAGGGGAGGATGGGAAGGTGAGGGAGCTGGAATTAACATGTAAAACAAGCTTATTTCAAATTTAAATTAAAAAAAAGGAAAAAATTGTGTCTATAGGAAGTTGGAACATGTAAGTCCATATCTGCATAAATATGTGTTTACTATATTTTGGAGAAGTGAACATATTATTTCATGTTTTCATATTTTTAATATATCAGTTGCTTCTTGGTCACTACTCAAATGTCATGCGTCAGAAATGCTAGTTAGCATTTCTGGAAAGCCACCTGGGCTTATAAAAAACGGAATATAATGAACTATATAATTGAAATAGTGATACAGTTCAAAGATGTGGGAAAGGAAAGAAAATTGAACTTGTAAAAGAAAGAAAAATATACTTGATGTGAATGCAGTAAACATGGGCAAATTGATTAGAGTTTGAGACCTTAAGCAGAGTTTCCTGGGCGGGGTGGGGGGGGGAGGTGTTACGGCAGGAGGAGGAAAGAGGAAGTAGTAGGGAGGGGTCTAGATGTAGCCCAGGGAAGAAGGAAGACGCCTGCCATGGCTCCCCGATAAGACGACCACGTGGAAATGCTTAGATAAGTGGAGATGGGTTAATAATTAAGACAGAGCTAGCCCATGGACAGTAGTGGTGACTGGCCAACAGGATTGTATCAAATATAGAGTCTCCTGTGTGTTATTTGGCGGCAGAGGGCCCAGACTGGCGGGTTGGCGGGCTGGCGGGAACATACACGCTACAGGGGGGAGAACCAAAACAAACAGGCAGACAACAACAACAACAACAAAAGTGTCTGTTAACCTTTGACAGATGTTAGTGAGCGCAGAGTTAGTGTACAGATGCATAACGGAACTCACAGGGGTCTGTGTAGATATGCAGCCTCCATGGTGAATCTCTAAGAGTAGCTGACCCCATACTTCTCCTTTTGCTTAATGAATGTGGGAGGGAGCAAAGGAGGGAGGAGTGGAAGGAGAAGCCCGGGAGAGAAGCGGGAAAGAAAGAAGGAAAAGAGAAGGAAGACAGCAGGAACAGTCAACCCTCTTCCTCCTGCTTACCCCTCCCTCCTGCATGGCCCTGCATTTCCCACAGTGCACTTCACAGGTGCTCACTTTCCTCCATTCACCCACCGCAGCATCAGTGGGCCAGGCCTTGCTTGCCACCTTCCTTCGCTACAAGTGTGCCTTGAAGTCCTTGTCTGTGGGAGCCTGCTTCTTTACTTCTGCTTGAAAAACAGTCTAATGGGCAATTTCACACTGCGTTGGTGCCTGCCAGGAATCGAAACTGTTATATGCATTTTAATAAGGATAAGGACAGAAGCTGATTTCTAATTATAGGATTTAAGGCACCAGAGAGTAAGATATTTAGGATCTAAGGCTGTCTTGGGTCCTGTTTGTCTCTGTGAAATTCAGCCTCCATGCAGGGGGTGGTGGAGGGGTGAATGCTTCAGTTATCTCTGCCAGCCTTCATTGTGATATAAGAATTGGTGGTTCAGTGTGGCTTCACACCCTCCCACTGGGGTGGGTGAAAAGGATTCTACTGTTAACCAGCCTGATGACTTCTGTGCAGAAACTCAGTATGTTAGCATATGCCATGCATTTAATGCCAGCATATAAGTAAGGAATTATTCAAGGTTGATTGCCTTATTTTAAAATATACTGCAATTGGGGGATGGGTTTGCCATTAAAGTGCCTGTGTGGAACCCATGTCAAAAGCCAGATGATATGTGTGTCTGTAGTCATAGCTATGGAGAGGTTGGAAATGGAAATGAGGATCTCTGGTTGACTATTCAGTCTTGTTGAATCATCAAGGTCCAGGTTCAGTTAGAGAAAGATAGGATGGAAGCTGATCATTGAAGGCATCTGATGTTGACCTCTATTCCCTACACACATGGACGTACACATGCATGCACACCTATAAACACATGTGAATATATTCATACAATGAACATACGTTTCTTCTTTTTATTCACTATAGATTCTTCTTTCATACAATATAATCTAAAAATCATTTCCCTTTCCTCTATTTCTTCCAGTTCCTCCACACCGCCTCTCACATCTGGATACACTCCCTTCTTGTCTTTCATTAGAAAGGAATAGGTTTCTAAGAGATAACAACAAATATAATAGAATCAAATATATGGTAAAATGAAAACCATCACATTGAAGTTAGATAAACCAAGCCAATTGAAAAATAGAAGAGCCCCAAGAGAGGGCACAAGAATCAGAGACCTGTTTGTTTATATATTCAGGAGTCTCCTAAAAGTACTAAATTGAAAGCTACCTGGTACAGATGCTTGCAGGCCCCGTGCTTGATGCTTCAGTCTCTGTGAGTTCATGATAGCTTCGCTTGGTTGCTTTAGAGGGCCTCGCTCACCTGGTGTCTTCCTTCACCTTTGTTTCTCTCACTCCGTCTGCCTCCTCTTTCATGTGGTTCCCTGAGCTCTGAAAGGAGGTATTTGATGAAGATGTCTCATTTAAAGCTGCACACACGTGTTTTTAGTATGAGATAAAAGGCTTAGTGTACTCCAGCTTGCATTCTCTGCTCGAAGATGATTAAAGTGAGGATTAATCCTCTTACACACTTTTTTCTTTTTCTGTTAAAAATTTTCTACACATAAAGTTACCATTCATTCTTAAATGTGGGAGAATCTCGGTAACATTTTAGAAGAAAATCTGAAAGCTCTTGGACTGTAATATCTTTCTGTTTTAAAAGGCCTCAGAAATGTAATCCCTAAAATTCTTGTACCCCACTATTTGTTTATCTGGCTGGGAGAAAATAATGCAGAATTGTCAAAAAAGTTGGAGTTTTTCATGTGGTTCAGCAAACTTTGTGCTACTGACTTAAATAAACAGCATTACTTCCAGGTAGCATGGTGAGAGAATCTGGTAGCACTCAAAAAGTACAGCTCCTGCTAACCCTCAGATAAAGGCTCTCTAGAGCTCTTGGAAGCTGCCTGGGAAGCAGCTTGGATATCTAGGGTTGGGCCTGCAGCCTGGATCACTGCTTGGAACCCTGCGTGGTGTGAATCAGATCTGCCAGGCAGTGTGGCAAACTGTTTTCTCTTTAGGGCTTGGGTAGGTGCAGCCTGTTCTGGACCTACTGTAAATCTTCCCTTTATTTGTGATTTCTGGGCTGAGTCCCAGCTTCATCATCCAGGGCTGATCACTTTTGTTCCATTTAGACAAATGCCCCTGTCTGTCCTGCCTTTGGAACAGCTTTGTCAGGCTGTGTTTTATCTCTTGATGGTAGCTCTCATCCTTCTCCCTTTATCATTGCTCTTCAGGCAAGCAATCTCTTAGTTCATTTTTACCTTGCTTTGTTCCTTTACCTTTCATCTGCACTTTAAATGAAGGATGGCAAATGGTATTTCATAGTGGGGCCTGTGGAGAATTTTGCTTTTCTAAACAGGGCATCCTGGTTGCCTCAGAGTGGCCTGGTGAAGCTCCTATTCCCCAAGTGTAGTCTTGAGTTACTGATACAGCTGCTGTAACAAGTGCTACAGTCTGTGTGGCTTGCCCAAAACGAGAGTATCATGGGTGAATGAGGAGCTAGAAGTATGTGGCACCAATATCAGCAGGCAAGTTCCTCTGACACCTGTGACAGGCCTCTTTCCAAGCCCCAGCTGTTCCTTGGCTTGTGGTACTCCACCCTTCATTCTGTTATGGCATTATCCCTCTCCCTCTGTGTTCAAATTTCCCCTCTTTGTAATGTAAAGATGCCAGTCATATTGGATAAGGGTTGACCTACTGCAGGATGACTTCATCTTAACTAGATACATCCACAGTGGACCTCATTCTGAACCATTGTATTTGGTGGTGAAGTATAGTTTAGTGGAACACATTCAACTCATCTCCTAACTTATATTTTGAGGAAGGGGTATCTAAACTATTTGTCACTTTCCATACTTGAACATATTGCAATGATTTTTACAGCAGTAATTGAGAGTTGGCCTGCTGAAGCTCTATGAATATTGACATGTTTTGGGTTACAGGTTCTTGTTTCTGCTCTGCTTGAAGTTGTTTGAAGCTTCAGTTAGGGGTCTGCCACAACTGACTTTTTCTGACTTTTATCTGGTACAGGAAGAGGGAGGGAGGTGAAGCTACTTTGGGGGAAATTTAGTCTTTGGGGTCTGGCCTCCTTCCTCTACCCTCGCTACAGGATCCTCCCACACAGCCTGTTATTTGAATTTCAGAAACATCTCCTTTCCACTTCCTGAACTCTGCTTCTAACTGGAAATTAGTGTGTTTGTTTATTTATCTTGTCTGTTTATTTTGTTTGCTGATTTTGGAAAACTGTATCTCAGGTCACTGTAAAACACTTTCTTAGTCGCCCTGCAATCTGTGTTTGGATTTTAGACACGTTCCATTGTGCTTCTCACAGACTAGGCAGGGATGGGAATACATTGAAGCCACTAGTGTTAGCACTTCTAATTACCTGATGTAATAATAGCTACCACAGATGGCTTGGGGCAATTCTGTGTTGTTTAATGGTTAGTCTATTTTAAACATCTTAAGAACAAGTTATTGACTTGTACATTGGGAACCCAAAGATCAGATGGAGACATCTGATCAAGTGTAAGCTGTTGATTTTTACCTCTCTCCCACAAGATGTGGTGGAGAAGGTGAGGGTAGACATGAACACCTGAGGATGGCAAATGCAGAGTAACATTCAGAGAGGAACACTTGAGAAAGAGGAACACATTCCAGAGGAGATGGGAGGTGTGTCACAGTGGAGAGAAGGGAAGCAAGAAAGCATGGATGCCAGCTAGGTAGAGTGAGGCTTTATAGAAGGCAGGGCCTCTAACAATTAGGGTCAAGTGTGACATTTGGAGTACTGGTGAGATGGTAGAAATGGAGATTAACTGCATGAAAAACACATGGAAAATGAGAACATAGGGGAAACCCACACCTTCAATAAATTTGAATGAATAGGGAAGGACAAAGAATGATCTGACATTGGGTAGCATATCACAGGGTTCAAGAAGGCCTTCAGAGAGCAGACATTTCCACTCGAATGAGTGGAAGGGGTCTGGTTAGAAACGGAGGTGGAAAAGTAAGGAGACTGTTAGAGAAGTGGAAATATTCTACTTAAAAAAATGCATGGGCTCAAGAATAAAATGAAATTGTTTGAATTGTATCCTTTTGCCTATAAACATAGCATTTTAGGAAGTTAAGATGCCCCCATTTGTGAAACAACCTCATTATTTTATTACCCTATTACACAGTCACAGCAACAATGATAGCCTGAGAGTGTGAAGGGCCTTGATAACCAAATGCTTCCAGTTAGCGCAGTTGTCTGGCTTCCCAAAAATTTTTGAACAAATAATTTTAGATCTCTAATTAAGAAAATTAAGAAATTAGAAATGAAATGATCCATGTGAGATAGTTATTGGAAACCACACTGATTAAACCAATTAGAAGTTTTAAGTTCCTTTTATTAGTGGCCAGATGAAGAGCAGCAGGCTTGTGCCTCTGAAAAATCTCTTGGCATCCAAGCTCAGGTGTACAGAGTTCACAAAGACAAAAACTACAAAGATCAAACATACTCTACACCAAAGTTAGATGAGGTTCAGAGTAACCTTAAAATGTTCAATCCTGGCAGAGCATAGTAATTATTTTAGATACAACATGCAATTGATTTTTTTACTTATACTTTTATAGCTATTTTAGTTTACTAATTATTTGGGTTAGTATGTCTGGACCATAGTCAAGACCAGGAAAATCTCAAATGTCTTGCCAAGGCAGATGTGACTGTTGTGGGAAAGGTAGAGTGCTGAGAACTGTCTAAGCAAATGTAAAGTGAAATCAGAAGAGCATGGTGTTGTGTGACCTTAGACATCTCAGCAATAGCAGTAAGATAATTCCTATGTGCCTTTTTTATAGCTTGCTGAACTACCAATCTTGGCCCTAATATTGCTGCTCTACGTTTATCATATACCTTCTTATTAGACTTTTATTTCTTTTACATTTCTCAAGTTGTATCAGTATTTTGCTTTTCAATTCCATGCATTAGAGCTATTTAGTCCTTTTGAACTTGTGTGTTCTTTTCTTTTGTTCTTGTTGCCATATGTTTGAATTCTATGTAGTCAAAAGTTTGGTTAGAATGAAGCTTGGTTGTCTTAGGAAACATGAATGTCTTTTCATGAATTTTCAGATGTATCTTACTTTTGTGTGGAACTCTTAATTTATTATGACATTAAAATGTTATTTAAAATATATTTCTCAATATGAGGATTATTGCAGATGTCAATGTCACCCAAAACAATCAAAAGGCATATTGTATGTATTAGCATTCAGGCATCTGTAGTAACTTGTCCTTGGGGTTCTGATAGGACACACACTCAGCTGCAGCCACTAAGAGCATCCCCTGTGCACATTCACTACTTTCCCTTTTAAAAGTGCCCTGCCCACCTCCCATCCATCTCTCTGTGGCTACCTCTGACTCTGTCCCTCTCCCTTTTCATTTTCCTCTCTCCTCCTGCTCCTGTCTCTGGAGCATAGTCTCCCTCCTGACCTTTTCCCTTTTTATGGTTCCTTCCCCTAATAAAAAACCTCTCTGCTTTAACCCTGACACATGGCATCTTTCTTTAGCATGTTACTTTTCTTAAATTACAATAGTATTGATTACAATGTGGAGTACTAATTGACTTTTTGGTAAAATAACATTGATTGTCCTCTTTCATTTCTTGCAAGGGTGTCTCTTGGGGCTTAAGACAGAATGGTATAACTTGTTAGTTGGCTTGCACAAAGGTTTGGCTTGTGAAGTTGGTATTTCAAGAAGCCCAGGGCTCTGTGACATTGATGAGGTTGTTTAGCAGTTCTTTTCTGGGAGGCATGACACACATATCTACTCACCCCTGATGGGAGATGTTATTCTGTATATATGTTTCTCATACTGGTTAATAAAGACATGTGGCCAATGAGATAGCAAGATAGGCGGGGCTAGGAGACAAGGAGGAAAGAGGAAGTTGGAGGGAGGAGTCAAGATGTAGCCTGGGGAGGAAGGAAGACGCCAGCCGCGGCTCCCCGATAAGACGACCGCGTGGAAATACTTAGATAAGTAGAAATGGGTTAATAATTAAGGCAGAGCTAGCCCATAAACAGTAATGGTAACTGGCCAACAGGATTGTATCAAATACAGAGTCTCTGAATGTTATTTGGGGCTGGCACGGCTGTGGGCCCAGACTGGTGGGCTGTCGGAAACATACACACTAAAAATAACATCAAGAAGGGTTGACATAAGAAAGAGGGCATACCATCCTGACACACTGTAAATTCAAAGGTCAATCCATTTAAATCAGAGACAAAACTGCCATAGTTCATGGGCACAAAAAGGTCGGTCTGATTTTAATTGAAGCCCAAAATGGAAAAAAAAATTGAAACCCATTGACTTCATACTAATAATTCAGCTGTGTACTAGTTTCTAAGATAAATATAATAATATTGTCTGTAATTTTTATTGATATATTCAATTTTACAAGTGACTTCTGTCATGATTATAGACCATTAATTAAAAAAAATTAGTTCTGTGCTTTATCTACATTTCCAAGTATCACCAACTTCTGGAGAGCCAATCGCTGCTGGGTATACTTACACTTCATGCTCACCTCACGTCCCTAGCCATTGACTTTCACCATCAGTACCCCACAGGCCTATCACTCAGTCTGTAGCTTGGGAAGCTCTTCCCATCATCCGGTGAGGTCAGTTTCTTTCAGAATTGTTACACTCCCTCCAGGAGTGAGGGGGAAAACACAAGAGGTTAAAACAAGTGTTACATGTCTGAGAAAGCTCAACCCTAGAAGGGTTCTGCATAAACCTTCTTGGGGTTGTAAAGACAGTAAACAATACTGGAGCATCAGAGAGTGCCAGGGCTAGTGCTTCCATGAGCTGTCACTAGTTTGGGGGTGCTGAGGTATTCTTTGGGGGTGATGTAGCTTTCTTTGAGTCATTCCTGCTCCTGTAAATGACCCCTCACCCATACTTCTGTTAGTTGCCGCAATAAAATCTTATTGGTTCACCAAAATTGTTCCATCATGAGATTTCTTTCTGGAGTGTGTAGCGTGTATGTTTCCGCCAGCCCGCCAGTATGTGCCCACAGCCACGCCAGCTCCAAATAACATTCAGAGACTCTGTATTTGATACAATCCTATTGGCCAGTTACCATTACTGTTTATGGGCTAGCTCTGCCTTAATTATTAACCCATTTCTACTTATCTAAGTATTTCCACGCGGTCGTCTTATCGGGGAGCCGCGGCTGGCGTCTTCCTTCCTCCCCAGGCTACATCTTGACTCCTCCCTCCAACTTCCTCTTTCCTCCTTGTCTCCTAGCCCCGCCTATCTTGCTATCTCATTGGCCACAGGTCTTTATTAACCAGTATGAGAAACATATATACAGAATAACATCTCCCATCATCTCCTCTTTTCTGTCTAAAGTAAAAGAAGGGGTTTAACCTTAACATAGCAAAATATAACATACAATAGTTATCAAATAAGAATCACAGTTAACAATATTTAGTCCATTAACATTTTGTAAGACTTAAAGAAAATATCATCTATTCTATCTTTGTGAGTCTAAAGTCCTATATATGTAACTTATCTTTAATCCTTACTAAGGAAAACTATAACCAAAACTACCTGTCTTCAACTCCTTCAAAGACCACAGAAGGATAATATATAAGCTCTAGAAATGACAGAGACAATTCATTGCCTGGTCAGTCACCCGAAGTTCTTTTGTAATGTTCCATCTTCAGCCCACAGGCCATGGTGTATCTGGCAGACTCTTCAGCAAAGCAGGAAACTTTAAACTGTCCACCTGTATTGCTAGTTTGTCAGTCACTTTTCTCTGTGTCCTGTAGACTGTCTGGCTGTCTGGCAGGCTCTTCCATGAAGCAGGAATCCTGTAGCAATGTCCATCCTTTAGGTCCTTCCTGCTGTTCATGGGTAGAGATTTTCCTTCAGTGCTTCATGGATCTGTCCTTTGTATAAATGCAGGTAATCTCCCTAAGTAGAACCAAGACTTTGTGCAAGGATTGGCAAGGATATGAAGCTGCTCCTGAGAAGAGGACAGGGTGAGAACAGCCTAAAGAAAGCTTCCAGGGTGAAAAAAAAAATACTGAAGAGAATGAGATGTAAATGTGAGTCCCGAAGACAAACACCAAAACCCGTAGCCAGGGATTTTCTCTGCCTGCTCCTGAAGGCCCCGGAATGCTTGCTCCCATATAAACAGCAAGTGTTTTCATACAGACTGTTAGAGTCTGATTTAGTGTTTCCCTTCTGTTTCCTACCGCCTTTTAGTTACTTCCCCCACCCATCTTAATTTTAACTTCCCCCTTCTTTCCTCTAAGCTTTGATTTTCTTATTATATTTTTCCTCCTTTTCATCTTTTCCTTCTGTTATGTTAGGTTCTAGCTCAAAGATGAAACATTTCTTGCATGCCTCTTATGTGGGCAAAGTGTTACTTCTGTTGAATGGTTGCAGGGTCACACGCTGAAATACTAGACAGCTGTGGCTTTTCTGTATGCACACGTTTTCACACGAGGAGCCATTTGTTAGAGCTAGTTTTTGGTGTCAGTAGATGTAAGGTTTTAACTTAATATGAACAGCAAATCATACTGTACTTAGGATTTGTGTTCTCTTTCAAATGTGCATTTTCCTTATTTTTCCTTGCTTTCCCTCCCTCTCTTCTTTTCCTGTGGAGTGATTATTGTTTTATAAGCACTTGATTCTTGCTACCTCTGAGCATAGCTGGTACAGATACATAGATGCCCTTCTTCTTCTTCTTCTTCTTCTTCTTCTTCTTCTTCTTCTTCTTCTTCTTCTTCTTCTTTTTCTCATCCCACCCACCCATAAGCTCTGACATCATGCTGCTCAGACCACTCTTATTAGCTAACAACTCGGGGTTCTTGGTTTGTGGCAGTAAAGGCTTTGGATGAATGAAGCTGATGCTTACTTCACTTGTTTCAGCTATCATGATCTTAGAAATGAAAAATTTGAGTTTTGTTATCTGCATTAAGTTCACAAACTTCCTGGCCTCTCAAAACATGGAATATCCCTAAAGAACATTTGTTTATGTAGGTTATATCTATCATGTTCATAGTATTAGAGATTAACACTGAATATAATGTTAAACACAAGAGCCTTTTGGCACTCACTACAGAAGGTATCTGAGCCTCTGATGGTATATACTTTACACTGGCGAGAAATCGGGGGTGGAGAAGGTTAATTCCATTTTCCTATTGTTTTGAAGATAAATGGAACTGTACAAACCTCCAAAAGGCACACAAAGGTTGCCAGAACATACTAAAACAGACAATCATTGAAATATTTGATGATGCTTACTTGTGCTGTAAATTCCGCAAATGGTGGGGTGAATTTGGGATTTTGGAGAATATTTTTGGCGCCAGAAGTTTATACTACATGTGAGATTCCACCTGGGTACTAGATATTCCTGTACAACTGAATGTAGTTAATGAAAAATGGTGTAGCATATTTTCATGGCAATTAAAGCCTTAGCCTATTGTCCCACATTATAATCTGAAAATTGGAGTTACTGGTTCCGTTCTGTTAATTTAGACCATGATATAATTATTGTTAAAAAAGTACCAAGGTATTTTGCTTTTTTCTCATTGTCTTGTTAACCAACTTACATTCAAAGGAAATGTGTCAAACACCGTATCTATTTTTCAGTCTACAAGACCTTAATGAAAAATCTATTTTCTTACAAAAATGCAAAGTGAAGTTACTATTTAATCTCAGAGCTATCATCACCAATCACTTCAGCGTGAGTTCCTGGGTAGATACTTTCTTGGTGTAAACATCTGACCACCTGCCTAAGCTTCTGCTTCTTTTTTTTTTTTCCCCCAGACAGTTTTGCAATAGTTACACCCTCAAATGGCTACCTGTATGCAGAGCCTGGACAAAATGTCACACTCAGTTGCCAGCTTCCAAGGAACTGGCCAGTGCAACAAGTCATGTGGGAAAGAGTCGAGCCTCATCAGGTAGACATCTTAGCTTCCTGTAACCTCTCTCAAGGGACAAGATACACATCAAAGTACCTAAGAAAAACATGGAGTGCCTGCAGGAAGGAGACCATACAGAGTGTCATCATCCCCAATGCCACGGCTGCTGACTCTGGACTTTATAGATGCCGGTCTGAGGCTAGCACAGGAGCACAGGAAACCTTTGTCATAAGGCTGATCATAACAGACGGTGAGTGACCAGAAATGTTCCAAGTGTCAAAAACAGAAAAAAAAAATAAGAACCCCAGCAACAAAGGTATTATTTTTTTGTTTTACCAGCAATAGGAACTTTATTTCAATTTGTGGTCCCTCTCTTCTTTTTATCCTTCATATCCTCATTCTTTTTTTCCTCTCTGCTCCTCTTTCCTCCTCTTCTTTTCCCTCCCTCCCTTATTGCCTGCTTCTTTAGTTTCAGTGAGTTCACTTGCCTTAGAAGTATTAAATATTTATAGGCAATTCTTTCAGCCTGTGTCTGACCCTCAAAATTTCTGCTCATATTTCAAACTGGTCGTTCCTTCAGCAATGGAATCAATAAGGGAAGACTCTATGTGACAGTAGCCTCTGTCCCTGCTACCCTTGCAGCTATGAGTAAAGAGGACAGCAGTTGCTGGACAACAGCAGGTTTTCATGAGCTGAAGGACAGACAGACACCGGATTTTAAACAATATCAAAGAATGGTTGGTTGAGAGTATTTGATGAGTATATAGATGTGTGTGTGTTGGGGGCGTTGGAAATTAACGGGATGCTTTGTCTTACATTGACTATTCCTGTAGGCACAGGCAAGAAATACTTCTTACCTAAAAAAGTTTGCATCATGGAAATTATTTTGGATCTTGACAGAAAAATAAAAGAGAACAAAATGGATGTTAATCTTTTGTTTAAAAAAAAAACAGGGCAAGAAAATATCCTAAACAGTAATATCATAGAGCCATTTTCAAACATATATGAAACAAAGTCTTACCTAGTAAATGCTGAGAAAATGATTATAAACTTCTTGGGTCATAGAGCAGATGAGGAGAATGGGTTTTAGGAGGTGTTGTTGTTTAACTTTTACCAATTAGTGAAAATGCCCTTCATATGCCCAACATTTTTCAAAGAACTATTTCTCTGTACATAATTAAAAACAGTATCAAAAATCTTCCATCAGATGGAAGTGACAGTGTAATAGCAGGTATTGTTAGTGTCCACAAGCCTTGAACAGATGGAAAATAGCTTTTGACATCTAGTTGGCAGATTAAAAGAATAACAACTGGATTCTATATCCATTAGCAAAAATTATAATTGATGGAAGATGACAGCCATTGGTTTTATGTTTTGATGGAATTCTTTTTTTCAATTATTGTTAAGTAAAGATAAAATCTAAAGCTACCAGACAGCAAGCAAAGGGGATGCTTTGTGTTTCCTCTGGTGTGATTTTATTATCTCAAGTCCTGAGGCTATTTGATCAAAAATCAATGTAGAGATTAAAGCAGAGAGACAGGTGTAAGGTGTGAGGCGGATTTAATTCATCTCAACTGTCAGGGTAAAGGTGATTTTGACACGTTTTATAAACTGCTACATTTCCTTCCCTTAGCTCCTATCCATTTCTTTTACAGGACATGATATTGCATGCATCCAAATGAATTTCTTAAGGAGTCTCAAGTTCAAAAGTTCAAACACACACATACACACTTATGAGTTTCTCCTGTTTACAATGATCTTCATATAAGAATCAATTACCGGTCACCCAAGAGATTTTAACGAATAGTTGTCTAATTACATATATATATATGTATATATATATATATATACACACACATATATGTGTGTGTGTGTATCTTGATATATTTTAAATACATGATGAAGGTAGCAGAAGTATGAATTATTTGCCATTGAATTTCTTTGCAAAAAAAAATGAAGCTTTTTGTTGTTTTGTGTATACTCTTGGCTTTGGGAGCAGTAAGAAACAGTTACAGATTATAATTACTGGTTTTGAACTTCAACCATAAAGGCCAGTGATAGGATGAAATGTGTGTTTATAGCCAAGACCTACAGTAACTTTTGTTCTTTAATGTCCTTCAGATTTAAATTAGTCACAAGAAAACATCTCAGGTCCCAAGGAAAAAATATGTGAAGTCCTTTTATGTCAATGAAATAAGGTATAGCCTATTATTATTTAAATTGAATTTGATAACCTAAAAAAGAATGAGAATAAAACAAATGATATCAACTCATTCAGAAAATTCAGAGTCAAAATTCAATGCTGGTTGATGAGCTTGCTGTAGTTCTTCTCCAATTGTCTTTAATGAAGCCACTTGATTGAACCAAGTTTCATAGAAGGTAATATTGATAACTAGAGCTGAGGAATGAGAGCAAAATAGGTCAGGGAGGACAAAGTGAAATTTGGACCTGATTTGTAGAGGAAGATTATAATCAGATGACTAAGTTGGTTCAGACAGTCTGAGCCATGAGTTAGTACAGAGTGAGGCACATTGACATGATTATGGATTTTCTGTCATAGTCAAGGGAAGCCACTAATGGCTTCCAAGCAAGGATGGTAGAATAGTATTCCAGGAAAACTAGGTTGTTTTTAATCTTCTGTGTATAAGTCTTTCAACTCTGCTTACATTTATTCTCATCTTCAATTCTTCCTTTTCTCTTATGAATGTTTGAGGTTTATTTGTGTGTGTGGTTAAGCACAGTCCTGGGTTTTATGTATGTGTGATGATGTATGCAAACATTTGTTTTTGTTTTTTCTCCTTTCCTATCTGTATCTCTTACATCTATTTGCTATGATGAGGACTCCTAGGATTATCTTGATTGCAGTGGTGAGAGTGGCATTCTTGTTTTGTTCTTGATCTCAAAGAAAAAGCTATGGCTTTTCATATATAGCCTTTATTATTGAGAGAGTCATATATGCCCTGTATTACTAAGAGGTGTTTGTAAAGCATGACAAGATGTTAACTTACATCAATGCCTTTTCTATTTTTATTGATATGCTCATGTAGTCTTTTATATATAACTTTATGATAATGTGGCATATTGATTGATTTTCATGCAGCAAAATATTCCCACATCTCATTTAATTGTGGTACACAATCTTTTTATGTTCTGTATTAATTATATAATTAAGAGTGCTAGTATTTAACTGCTATTTTTCATCTATCTCCATCTTCATTAGAAATGTTGGCCTATAGTGGTCTTCCTTTAAAGCTTGCTTTTTTGTACCAGAGCAATGCTTTCCTCACCAGTTTTGAGGTATTCCTTACACATTCAGAGAATTTATGAAGGGTTGGTATTAATCCTACTTTGGATGTTTAATTTTTCTGAGAAACCATCTTTTGGGTTAGTGATGGGTCATGTGCCCCAAATGAACACAAATGTGGTTCAGGCAAGCAGAGAGGGATCCAACACAGAAATAATCTCAGCTTCTGTCTGTGCCCCCCTTGGCATAGCCCCATGTCCTATCCTACTTTCTTTTTTCCCTGGCAACAATCTTTCACCATTTACCTCCATTCCCATAGAGTCTAGTCAGCTTTCCCTGTGTTAATGCTCTGTATACATTAACCCAATACCCTTTCATGTCTTTTTACCTTGTATATTTACTGTCTCAAACATTCAAAGCTTAAAACTGCTACAATTAAGTGATGTAGTAACTGCACTTGTTTGTGTGGGCCAGATTCTTAACATATAATCTTGCCACGTTTGGTTGTACTTTTCATTAAAATGGAAAGAAATCAACTCCATTAAAAGTTTGTCAGCATATTAAGTACATATATTTACGTATCTACTCATTTATTCCTAAAGTAATATTTGATAGCAATTAATATTTTATCAATATTTTGAATATCCATATTTAGCAAAAAGGGAAATTAAAAATATTTTTAATGTATTCACTTTATGAAAGATGTATACAACTAACATATTTTAGAATAGTAGAAATGTAAAAAATTATTTTTTAAACTATGGGATACACATATTATATTTATAATAAATCCTTTACTTGCATATTATTACATTCACTTAGGTATTATTACACCTATATTGAAAGTTATCAAAGTACCCTTTTAGGATATGCTCAGGAACATTTATTGAGCACGACATTTACTAAATGAGTGGTTCCATCTTAAAGGGGATAATGTCCGTCTAAGTTTTGCATTCTCTTCATAGCTTATTTGAAGACTTTCTTCGTATGTTAGTCCACATTTGAGGTTTAGAAATTGCTGTTTCTAAATGGAGGTTTTGAAAACACCAGGTGCAATGCTTGCAGAGGAAATTTTCATGAGCATTTGTTTATGTGTGCAACTATTAGAAAGATCAGTTTTCTTCTTAAACTCCTATTATTTTGCCTTTTAAAACACAAATAGAGCCTAATGCCTAGTCTGTAGGATTAGAGAAAGAATAGTGTGAAGGCAGATCACAGTAGTATTTACCAGGAGATCACAGTGCCCACTCCCTCATCCAAAATGTACTTGTGTGTTTCATTAGCAAGACTCATTGTTGGCAGAAAACAAGAGTAGAGTGCTAACAATCCTAAGAACCCTCATCCATGCTTCACAAAGCTTCATGAGTTTGACTCCCTGTGCTCTTCTAGTATGGAAGGACAGTGTGTGTGTGTGTGTGTTTGTTTGTGTGCGCATGCGTGCACGCATGTGCACGTGTGCGTGTGGGCCCATGTTCATATATGCACATACATGCATATGTGTGACTGTCTAATTCAGGTTCTTATGCTTGCATAACAACACTTTGCCAAGCATTTCAGCTCTAAAGGAAGGTACGTTAATTTTACTTATTTATTTTCTTTTTTGTTTCTTGATTTATTTATCAATTTTCTAGAGGAGTTCTAGGTCATTCATAATTGTTTTGTGCTTTAAACTTTTATTCATTTACAACCTTTTTTCTCACTTAATGCGGGGACTTTTGAGAACCAGCCTCAGTGCCCTCTCAGGATTCAGATGGGATGCTTCAGCAAGCGGGGGACTTAGAATAGTCTGGGGGTAAATGAATTCTCTACTATGTACTTTTCCGTTTCCTTATTTTTCTGCTATTATTCCAATTCTCCTGTCCTACTTCTAATTCCTCTGTAGCTTCTTTCTATTCTATTCTAAAATATTTTTTTTTCTTCCTTCAAGAGCCTTAAAGTGATAAAGAAATTACAAGAGTAGTTTCTCATTGGTTAAGAATACATTCCTAGGGCAAGTGATAGGGAGTTGAGTAATTGCCATGGCAACACAAGGGTTCAAGGCCACAGAAGTGAGAGATGAAGGTGGGGAGGGTAGAGTGAGAGAAGCTTTGAGACTTAGATCTTTTGTTGTCAGACTGGAAAGCTAAGAATTGGCATGCTTTCCTTAGAAACTTTAGTTGGACATCTGCAGTTCTGACCTTGTACATAGCTGTAAGGTTTCAAATTTATGATGCATTTACAAAAATCCAATTTGAACTTTCTCTGAGGTGAAAGTGAGCTAATTGTGTGCAGTTAGTCAGAGCAAAAGAACAAGGCAGGCTGTAAAGTGCCCACAGTCCTTGTGGGACAAATAGGTTCAGCTATTAAGCATATTCCTATACGTATTCTATATATCAAAATTATACATGCAAGTAAAAAGTCATATTCCTGACTACTCACAGACATATGTGCCCAGTAGATGGAGTATTTTCAAGAGATAAATACACAAGGAGCGGGAAAACACCCCAGGCTATTCTTAGGGAAGAAATGAAGAGACTCATAAGAGAAATTATAGACAGGAGCAACTGGTTTCCACAACCAGTAGCTTCATGGCCTTACCAGGCGGGGCTCCCTGTCAAAGAATCACACATCTGGTACATCAGCCTGGTGAACGTTAGTTGTCACCTGCTCACCTGCTGTACCTCTCCTGAACCCTGACATCCACGCCCATGGGTTTGGACTAGGTGTTCTAAGCTGGTATGCACAAACCAGTCTCTTTCCACGACACAGTCCTGGAATATATTACATACATGGCAAATAAAATGTTCATGACATTTCTTTCATATGCTAGAACTACTCCACTACGATCCCTGAGTCCTGCTGATTTCACTCACAAGTTAGGATCATTTCCCCTGAAGTAGATCAGATATAATTTCCACCACAATTTAATATCAATTCAGAGTTCTGAATGACATCTGGCTACCCAGATGTCATACACAGTTACCAACATCACAAGTAAGTTGAGTATTTAGTCACTGCCTATTATGTCATGGATTCTTTACCTCACAGTTACCTCTGCCCACATCAAAGACTTTTTTTCTTTCAGTGAGATAATGCATTTGAAAAGCACCAGTAGTCAAGATAGTTTCTTTTGAAAGTCCCGTTTAGTAATTTTATACATTCCATGTTTTAATATTGGATCAAATAATAATGTCCTGTTAATATCACACACAAAAAAGTCTGAAAAACAGAAAGCAGTTGATCTTAGGAATTAGTATTTGGCAAATTGTTACCCCAAGAGTGAGTTTCAACTTTTTAAAACATTTTTATTGCATTTATTTACTCAGTGTGTGTGTGTGCATCTGTGTGTGTGTGTGTGTGCATCTGTGTGTGTGTGTGTGTGCATCTGTGTGTGTGTGTTGTGTGTGTGTGTGTGAGAGAGAGAGAGAGAGACAGAGAGATAGTGCGTGCATGAGTACTAAATGTATATGTACGTATGAGTGTGTGTATTTGTATGTATGTATGAGTGTGTGTATATGTGTATGATTGTGTGTGTGTGTGTGTGTGTGTGTGTGTGTGTGTGTGTGTGTGTTGTATGGAAGGCAGGGACAAATGGGCAGAAAACAATTTTCTTTTTTACCATGTAGATTTCAAGGATTGGAACTCAAGTCATCAAGCTTGGTGACAAGCACCTTTGCTCATTGAACCATGTTGTCACCCTCAGTTTTTATGAAAAACTAAACATTTCTTGTTCCTTGGCATTTAGACAGGTAAAATTAAAATTCATATCTGTTTACTTAGTTATTCCCCTTAAAATCCATGCATGGCCTCATGGACTGATAGAAAACAAAACAAACCACTACCACCACCAACAATAAAACACTCCTAATACCTTTGACTCAAATGTAACCATTTTTACTGTTTTTGGTCTTACATACAAATTTCATCATAAAAGGCCCCAGGAATTATTAACAGTGTGTGGTTATTTCTTAGAGCCATACTAGAAACTGTATATAGTTTCCAAACATATAAATACAATTGCCATTTTAAGAATTAACTAGTTGTGTAGGATTAGCAATATTTAATTCTTAATGGAAATTACAGCTTTGAGTATTCTAATTTAATCATCCAGATGAATATTTTATGTGAGTTTCAAACATACTGATTTAATTCTTAACACATATTCAAAGGCAGTATAATGGTTTTTTGGAGGTCTACTTATTTAAAAGATCAGGACATGAAGAAAAAGAATGAATCTGTCTCAGAGATAGCTTCAAAGCCAAATTTACACTTTAAAATTATAATTTACACTGAAGCGATTCAATAATCCTTAAAATGTGTTGACCCAATAGGGAAATATATTTTTCTTTTTCAATATCCATAAAGTATAAAATAAACATTTAGCAGTATACATTGACCTCACTGTGATTTATTTTTAGAATGCATTTAGCACACTTCATTTTTCTTAGAACTCAAAAGTAGTCATAGTGTCATATTGTTTCAAAATGGCATTGCCATTTTATTTTATTAACTGACAGGAGCTGATTTTCCCATTCACAAGTATAAATGTGAAGTATCAGTACTTCCAGTTGGGCTCATAGAGATAAAAAATGGCTGTAGTGATACTGACAGTGAACAAAATGATGGAAAAGCTAATGATAATATTGTGCATGAATGCAAGAAAGAATAGTTGCAAAGAGAAGAGGGCATTAGCAAAGGTTGGAGTATTTCCAGTGACTACACATTAAAGACGTTCAAGGGTCATGATATGCAAAAGTTTACCAATCTTGAGTTGCTTAAAAGATAGGCTTACAGATATGGCAAAAAAAAAAAAATACAGGTTGACAAAGTATAATTGTTTTGATAATTAATGTCTCTGCTTTTTTCTTATTTGAAAAATTAACATTAACTGTTTAAGAATAAATATATGTCTGAATATTTGTGTAAAAGAGCAAAACAATTATTATTGACCAGCTATATGGAAAGAAGTTTATATATATATATATATATATATATATATATATATATATATATATATATATATATATTTTTTTCCTTAGACAGGGCCTCTTTGTAGCTTTGGAGGCTGTCCTGGAACTTGCTTAGCAGACCAGATTCAAGGTTGAGCTCAAACTCAGAGATCTGCCTGTCTCCGCTTCCTGAATGCTGGGATTAAAGGCATGCACCACCACTGCCTGGCTTCTGTAGGCCATTTTACATATGTACCTAACATAGGCACATATCCCAAATCTGAGTTTTATGAAAACATTTCATTTTGCTTTTATGTTGATTACTGTTTTCTCTTTCTTACTCCAAAAATGAAAGGCATAATTTTGAAATCTAATCATGCAATCAACAATCACTAGCTTTTTAAAAGATGAGAAATCAGGTGGGTAATTAAATTCTAACGGGTATGTCCAATTGTCACCTATATCCAGGATGTCTGTGAGTGCAGCCCAGCACAAACATAAACCACTTAAACCATTGTGGGGTTTGCTTTCAAATTTCACTGTAACTCAGCCGCGTAACCCTTGAGTGTGAACTTTACAGGCGATAACATCTTGTCACATAAAGCTGGTCATGCCGGTGTCTAGAGTATAAAACTACAAGTATACAGTAACATTGTTCTTTAAATGTGTATGTTTTACAATTTAAAAATACAATGAGTTTGTTCATATATTTACTTAAAATTTGACAGAATTCATGTGTTCGACATTTAACCTAGAACTTGTATTCTGTGTCATATCCTGACAAGCATAACATTTATATGTACGTTTATTTAATGGCATTGCTTTAATGTGGATCTTGAATGTCCAAGAGGCCATGGTGTTAAAGGTTTGATCTCTTGATGGTGGCACTGAGAGGTGGTGGGATGTAAGAGATGGGATACAATGAGAGAGAGAGAGAGAGAGAGAGAGAGAGAGAGAGAGAGAGAGAGAGAGAGAGAGAGAGAGGCCTTTTGGTCACAGAGGTGTGCCCTTGAATTGGATGATGAGACTCTGGCTTTCTTGCTCTGTATAGGAGGTGGGTGCTTTTCTTCCCCTATGAGATGTTTCCCCATAGGACCCCTCCCTACAAACCCCAAAGCCACGAGATAACTTGCCCATACACTGGAAACTAAAAACCCATTTTTGTTAAGTTTATTCTTCTTGGTATTTGTCAGGGTAATGCCAATCTAACACACCCCTTTATTTTAATTTTGAGTGCATATGGTTTTGTGTTGATCTGTTTTTGGTGCACAAGGGTCATGCTTCTCTGTGTGCTGCTTGCTGGCCTAAGAAATTGTGCAGAATTATGCATTTGCTCCTCACAGCAGTTTTATTTCATCTACACTTTACAGATGAGTGAAGTGAAGCATGATGACTTTAATCAGTTTATTCAAAGCTTCTTAACTAATGTGCTAGGCTGCAGAGTCTGGCACCCAGGTTTCTATGTTCCTGTTTTTAGCCACAGCTCCTTATTCTGCCTAAAGTAGAAGAAAAAGCCTTGGTGCTCACTGCAGAATAGATGTCAGCTCAGTCATGGAGCTCTGGTTTCTTCCTTTTAGATATTTATCTATATTGAACTAACTGATATGTGAAGCAAGTGAAGGCTCACAACTGGGGCCTGATCTCTGACTGTTTCACTCCAGCATTGGGTGCTGAAGCTCTTCTGGTCACTATCCTCATGCTCAGGTCCTTCCTCACCTACTGTTGTCCCCTCATGTAAGGGTTTTTGCATTCCTTGGTGGGGTGGTCTGTGACTAGTTCTACACACAGTCCTACGGGGGCTAGCACAATCACAGCAAGTGTGAGAATCTAGAGGAGGGAGGGGTGCTGGCCACTGTTAAAGTCAAGTCTACACTAAAAACAGAATAGCAGATTGGGTTGTTTAATAGTATCCAGTCCCCAGTGAAACATTGTTAATGCTGGAGCTTTAATCGGGCCATAAGGGCTCTATCTCTATCAACAGATAAATGCTGTTGTCACGGTAGTGCTTTAGTTGCTATGAGAGTGGATTCCTGATAGATGAATGAGTACAGCACCTTTCTTCTCTCTCATTCTCACCTTCTCTCATCTTTCCACTGTCAAACCAAGATATGATGCAACAAGAAGGTTTTCTGCTGCCCATTGTTGCTTTGTTGTTGTTGTTGGTGGTGGTAAGCAGACAGGTTATTACTTTGTAGCTCTGGCTGGTCTAGAATTTAGTATGTAATCTAAGCTAGCTTCAATTTTGTGCCTATCTACCTGCCTTAACCTCTTGAGTGAAAGCATTACAGGTGTGAATAACACTCAAATAAATGTCTGACCGTTGTCACCTAACCTCTGGCATTGTGTTACAGTCATTTGAAAGGGACCAGACGCCCATAATTTCAGGAGTAGGATAATCCCAGTTCATGTTAGAGACACCTGGGGATAGCTGCACATGATCTTTGGCCATCACAAAACACCAGTGCACTAATTTTATGGTTGGAGGTTCACCACAACATGGGTAACTGAACTAAAGGGTCACAGCCTGAGGAAGGTTGAGAACTACTGTACTAGATGCTTAACACATGGCAAAACCTATTCCTTTGGGCAACTACTTAGGAATCTGTAGAAAATTCCCAAGCATATTGCTATCTCCCATTTAAATTCTCTTTTCTTTTCTTCTTCTCATATCCTGCTGTTTTCTTTGTCGTGTACACCAGACCTCAATGACCTAAGGACAGTTGTATCACAGCAGGAAATAGCAATCAGAGCCCTGTTGATCAGTGAAGGCTTAGCTTCCAAAATCCCCAGGAATCTGTGTGTGTGTGTGTGTGTGTGTGTGTGTGTGTGTGTGTGTGTGTGTGTATGTATGTGTGTATGTGTGTGTGTGTGCTGACCATTTACATTATCTCATGTTTCTGCGACTTTTTCTTCTCCACTAAAAAATACACACATATTTACGTAGCATGGTAGCCTATTATGTGTCTTATTGAAACCTACAGATAGAAGGTTGTTTGTCTTCAATTCAGTCAGTGATACATTGGGTATTTACTCTTATGTCATTGAGGATAAGCACAATAGGAACACCATTGTACAAAGTCACACCTGGTCAAACAGCAGGAACAGGAGCAGTGTTCTGGGGAAATGTAATTAGAAATGTAAAATTTCTCTGCCCAGAAAATTCCTCCAAAGGTGAAAGAGAAACAAAGCAATTTTGCTTATGAATGAATATGAATTTAGAATGTGCTGTGAATCTCAAGTGATCTACTAATTATTGCAAACAAGTAAGAAATACCACTTTAATGTAGACAAGTGGGATTCATTATATACATGTTTTAAAGATAAATTATATCTAGTTTTCAAGTAAACAGACTTGACAGTATCATTCGCAACATGTATCATACTGAACATGCCAGATTCACTTGGGATTTGGGGTGGCCATTCATTTTAGCTAAATGTCTTTATTCAAAGGAAAAATAAGCTTCCCCAATCTTTAAAGCAGGAGGTTGTTTTCCCTGTGGAAGGAAATGTTTGGACCCGCCACTGGGAATGTGTTTTCCTTAGTGATGACATTTCAAAGCTATGGCATTTTGGTTCTGGAGGAGGGTACTTCTCCAACATTAAGTAGGCTAGAAAATTCATTTAGCTTTAAATACATTTCCATAGTGTCACAGTCACAGAGACAGAGCTTTATTTTCTGAAACTATTGCTCTAAGAAATGAAAGAGTGAGAAAAATCAGCAGAAGGATTGTGGTCACTCTCAAGCATTACCCTGGGAAGAAGACAGTAGAATGGTGTTCTTCAAAGTCACTTGTATGGCATTCAGCTTTAGATTTTAATTTAAATTTTTTAAAAAAATATTTCCTTCATGCACACAGTGTATTTCAACATATCCACCCCCTTCCCATCTTTCAGCCCCTCCTGGTTTTTCCTCCCCTGTTTCACTACCAACTTTACCACCTCTATTTTTTTTTTTAAATAACCCATTGAGTCCAACTAGAATATTAACTTATATTTGCGAAAGCCCACAGATTCCTAAATCTTGCATCCAGGTGTCTGGGTTGGAGTGTATTTAGCTAGGTCAAATCATTATTCTTAATTCTTAACATTTAGTATTGACTTGAGCATGAGACTAATCAAGTCTACCCTGTTTACTTTTATTTCTAGTGTTAAAGTATTCATTTATCAAATTAATAAATTTGATAGTCTCCCACTAGGCTTTTTAAAAAGCCCACTAGGTCTAACCTTCTAACAGTCCATTCAGCTATGAATCTGTTAATCCATTAACAAATTGATGAAATGGGTGCCCACATAATTCAATTTTACTAGTTAAAAATATTTAAAGTATATTACTATTCTAAAAACTCATTTATTAAAACTTCAAATTACTTATTGCCTAAATAAATTGGTCCTGTTAAACATGCAAGTTCTTTTACAAATCTCGCACACACATACACACACACACACACACACACACACACACACACGTATGCATTCTTAAAATAATGTAATACAAATGTAGTTGCTAAATAAGCTATCAGCATCAAGGAAAAAAACTCCTCAATTTTCAATTGTATTTGGAGACTCCAAAACTCTCATCAGCCAGCCTAAAACATTTATAAACATTCATATTAATCACTTACAGCCATCTCCTTGGCTTTGAGCAGATGGATTCAAAGCAAAGTTTGTGAAGGAAAATGTTTCCTGGGTGACATCAGAAGGGCTGACTGACATCACAGAAAAAGAAAAGGTTCAGAAGTACCCACATTAGTATATGTACCATTTAAAGCAGTTTTCAGGGGTGTCATAAAGTCCCCAATGTCAAATTTTCCATTTTGGTGGGGGAAATCTGTGATGTCTGAAGTATCAACCCAAAGAGCTCATATAGAAAGTTTGGTCCCTTGCTACACTGTTAGCAGCACTGCTGAGGGGTTTATGTTTGCACCTGTTTCATCAATGGGCTAATCAATTAATGAAGTTACAGCTGGATGGGCTCTTAGGAAGTTAAGCCTAGTTACAGGATGTATGCCATGAATTATTTTCTCCAAACTGTGCCACTAAAAAGTGAGTGAGGCTAGTGCAGTTTTTGACATTCTAACTTACGATGCACTAAATTAATATTTGTAACATTTGAAGCAAATATGCAAGTAATATGAGAGTAAGACATGTTTGGTCAGGAAGATAAAGTATCTAATGACTCAGACTTGAAATTTTTCTCAGTGACTGCCAAACAAAAACATTTGTCACTTATTTTGCCTCAGATACTATCTTAATTACTTTTCTATTGCCGTGACAAAATACCATGACAAGAGTAACTTATAAAAAGAAAGCATTTAATCTGGGGCTCGTGGTTCCAAAGGCTTATCCATGACCATCATCGTGGGGATCAAGTCAGCAGGCAGGCATGGCACTGGGGAAACAGCTGGGAGCTTACATGTTAATACAACAGCTGCAAGAGGGGTGGGGGGGAGAGGGAGATGGAGAGACCAAGAGATACCGACAGACAGATAGACAGACAGACAGACGGGAGGGAGGGAGGGACAGAGAGGGGGGGAAGGAGGGAGGAAGGGAGAGAGAGGGGGGGTTAATTGGGAATGGTATGGGCTTTTGAAGCCTCAAAGCCTACCCTTTGTGACATCCCTTCTCCAATAAGGCCTCACCTTTTAATCTTTCTCAAACAGTCCCTCCAAGTGGGTACTAAGTATTCAAAGATATGATCCTATAGGGGATGTTCTCATTTAAACCACCAAAGGTACTGATGTAAATACCCTTGCCACACACCAATCTCTATAGATTAGAGTTTAGTGCCATGATAAATTCTCAGAAAGTCACGTATTCCCTGGGATTTCATGTGAAACCACAAAGCATTTATATAAAGATTGTAAAACTAATTTATGCAGACAGGTGACCCCTAGAAACTTGGAGTAATGTCAGAATTCCAGTAGCCACTCGATGAATATTTCAGACAAGTTTTAACAATTTTGGTTTTACCGCATTCCAGTGGTCCAGAATAATCTTCCTCATACAGATCAATACTACTTTTACCTCTGCCTAGAAGGGTGACTAATTACAGGAGCCAGCAGCATCTTTGATACTTCAGTGTGACGTTTCAGCATGAATAGAAATGGCTCACTTACTTCATCCTAATTTGGATTGTGTATATAAAATCTAAATGTGAGTATAAACTTGTACAATTAATAACATTGTACAGTGTCTAAAATACTTACAGTTTCACTATATGTTTTATTTAAGCACCAAAGGCATGCAT
Source organism: Cricetiscus sungorus (assembly GCA_030556225.1). NCBI lineage: Eukaryota > Metazoa > Chordata > Mammalia > Rodentia > Cricetidae > Cricetiscus > Cricetiscus sungorus. The sequence goes on from JANBXA010000651.1 coordinate 160,124,693, forward strand.
GGCATTGATTCTATGATCATTTTGCCAGAAAGGTAAGAGATTTAATGTCCTACACGAGCTATTCAAGTGAAAGAAAACAGAAGCCAGGACTGGGTTCCACATCTGCCCTCAGTGTTTGTGCTTTTTGTTTGCTGCTGTTTAATTTAAGTTAGATATTTTTTCTGTCTAATGTGAGAGTGGTGGACTGACTTGATATTGAAGAACCCGTGAACTCATGCATGTCTGCTTCATGAAAACTCACTGTATATATATTTCATCTGTCCACAGATTAAGGGCTAACATTTGTTCTTCCCTTTTTAATGAGCCAATAAAAGGATACTTTATCTGATACTAGATATGTGTCCTTCCTCACATGTTCTGGTCCAGTTAGATTCTTTGGTTGTTGGCTTCTTTTCTTTTCTTTTTTTTCCTTCAGCTTTTTATTGATTCTTTGAGGATTTCATATTGTGCATCCTGATCCCATTCATCTTCCTGTCCCTTTCTTTCTGCCCTCTGCCCTGGCAACCTGTCCCACAAAATAAAATTTAAAAGAAAAACCAAAACCAAACACCCACCCCCCAACAAACAAACATTTCTAAAATGGTCTCATGCAGCCCAGGCTGACCTCAAGCTTGCTATGTAGCCCAGGCCACACTTAAACTTTTGATAATTCAGGCTTCCAGCTCCAAAGATGCTGGGATCAAAGGCATGACCCAACACACTTGGTTCATTATCCAGGTTCTCCATTATTTGGTTCCTTCACCCCCAACCCACCTGAATCTTTAATGAAGACAAACAGTGGGCAGTGCCAACCTCTGTGCTTGCTTAGTGCTGCAGGAAAGATCTAGTGGCATTTCTATCACGAGTCTTCTCTAAAGGGTTATAACTCAGTCATAAATACTTAGCCTGGCAGAAACTTACCCTGGAGGGTCACAGGCCCAGAGAAAATTATTCATTTATAAGTTTCACTGACTTGCTTGAAATTGTTTTAACTGCATTTATCCTTTGTGATTGGAGGAAAAATAATGGTTTCATAGTTCAAGACAGTTTTATCCTCCTATGAATCAATACAGCACTGGGATATATGAAGAAAGCCATAAGAAAGGGACCACCGAGAACAGATAATAATTCTTTCTTGAAGAGAAAGGTTTGAGGGCTGGCATTATTCAACCACAGATCTATTAGCAGAACTTAAGGGGGAAAGCGAATGTTATGAACTATTGACTAGCTCCCCAAACCATCCGGTTTGCCTTCTGTTTTTCCATCCACACGGGTCTTATGGAGGTCCATGCTTGCAGTGCTCTGGCCATTCCCACAGCAGCTACATAAAGGAGGCAGGGAACATGAGGAAAAACAGCGGCAACCCCAGGCTGCGCTGCTCTGGACACCCACTTCTGGAGGAAAATGTTTGTTTGGTGCCTGATTTTAAAACACGTGGGGCTATTCAAAGCAATATAAGTTCCACTAAATTTGGTATAAAGCAAGTGTTTATCTGTCAACCTCTGTAGTGTCTGTTACCCAGTACACTGAGAGACTGCAAGCATTTACTCTGAACAGAAGGACCTGACACTAATGGTGAGATTCATTGAGACAGATTGGTCATGGGAAACACAGTTCAAGCTGAAGCATTTGAACTAGGATTTATATGTGAGAATTCTGATGTAAATAGTCTAAAGTCATATAATTGAACACAACAAAAAAAACATGATCTTAACTCTTAATGATTCTGAACATACTTTGAAAGGGAGCCCCCCAAATGTTGTCCTTTAAATGTAACAACTGAAATTCAACAAAGCATTCAGTTTTAAGCATGTAAACTCATACTCATTCATAGATTTTTCTGATTCAAAGAGCAACGTATGACTTAGAAAAATTGGAAAAAACAAAAAAACCAAAACAAAAAAAGCAAGAGAAAAGTATATTCTCAATTTGTCTGTGTGTGAACTCATGAGTGTGCATAGTAATATCTGTGAAAGGGCACCTGTTTACACGTGCATGTGAAGGTCAAAGACTAACATCAAGTGCTGTTCCTCAGGAGCTCTTCATCCCTTGTTTTTGGAGTCTTGGTGGCTTACGGGCCTGGGGTTGCCAATTCAGCTCAGGGATCTGCTTACTTCTGTACTGACTTTTTTTGCATATGATAATGAAGAGCATATGTGCTCAATGGGTGCTATTAACATGATTGCTCTTTTTTAAGATCTACTTTTATAACTCTAATTGCATTTATATGTACATGTCTGTGTAATGTATGTAACTGTGAGCATAAGTGCTTTTAGAACTCAGGTGCAGCTGTTACACAGTTACAATTGTGAGCCACTCTGTAGCTGCTTCTACAAGAGAAGTAACAAGTGAGCCACCTTTTCAGCCTCCTATTCTTGTTCTTGTTGTTGAACTCCATTTCATCAAGGAAGTAATAAAAACCTGTAATAGTCATAAGAATTAAGAAGCCTCTCAAGGAAAAACTGCCTTCCCTCTTAACCCATCCTATTGTTATTAGTTTCGTTGAGTTTGATTGTTATCCTTTCATAATTAATGGATCCTTTCTTCTTTTTCCCACTTTTTTTTTTTTGGTGGTCTTAATTAAATTACTAATTCATACCCTACGTTTTTTTTTCTTCTAGGTGGAACCAATAAACATTTTATCCTTCTCATTGCTGGAGGGTCAGTTTCACTGTTGCTTATTATCCTAATTATCATCATCATTATTTTTTATAACAGGTGAGTAAAGCAACTTTGCCTGAGTCTTATTTGTCTTGAATAATTCTAATATTTAAGGTCCTCTATGAATGACTCAGGATTCATGTATCTGTGTGTGTGTGTGTCTGTGTACATATATATATATATATATATATATATATATATATATATATATATGAGATTGTTGATCTTTAGCAACAAGAAACAGGGACAGTAATATTATAGACAAAAGCTGGAATCATTCACTTAAGAATTAGTAGAATTGGCAGTGTGCCCTTGTGGTCTAGCAAATTCCTTTGTTCTACCTACATCTTTCCCTTTCTCCTCCACCATGGTATTAGCTTCTCCACCATGAGAAGGTTTTGTATGAGGGAGCTGAAGTGGGCAACAGAGAGGGAGGAAGAAACCGGGAGAGGAGGCCTAAAGTTTTACGTTTTATAGTGCAGCATGGCAAATAAGAGATAAGGAGGCGTACATATCAACAGGATGAATGCTTTGATAGTTTCTGAAACAAGCCATCTAGAGACTTAGCTAGAAGCTGGAAGGGCCTTAGAGAGAGGTCCAGGCTCTACTGAAGCTTCTTACTTTTTACATTTTTTAGAGAAAAATTCTAAATTTTCTTAGTTGGCACTTTCTTTCCCTTCTAGTTCTCCCCGTGATCACTACTGATTTGTCCTGTGTTTCTCATCCTCCTTAACTTTAATTGTATCAGGTAACTTATGCTGAAGTGTTCCAGCTGAAGTGTTCCCTGCTCAAGTAAGGAAAGGCCCACTCTCTGAACATTGATTTCTTTTATTTTTTTTGCATGTCTGGAAAAGCACAGGCACTTAATATGGTTGTTTTGATAGAGTTTCATTCTTCTCTTGCTGATAATAAATACACACACACACATACATGCACACACACACACACACACACACTCACTTATTAATATGGTTCTAGCAGGTTTATATGTCTTGTCTCCATATGTTATGCCTGACCCCTACCTCTTTTACTGTCACTTGATTTTAGTATCTCCTTTCATGCCCCCCCCCCACTTTGCTGTCTGATACTTTCTCCTTCTAACCTATTAATTTTTACCTGCCTATTTTGAAAATAAGTTTAGTGATGTCATTTCCCTGATTGTCACTTGTATTATCTTTGCCCCAGACCAGAATAATTGTAGAACTCATTAACCAAGCCATTGACGGTACCTTGCTTCTTGACCTCAGTATTTTCATTTATATTTTCCACATTACTACTCTCCCTAGTGTTGGTTAATTTTGTTAAACCTGGAACATATATATATATATATATATATATATATATATATATATATAGTGTGTGTGTGTGTGTGTGTGTGTGTGTGTGTGTGTGTGTGTGTACATGATACATGTTGAACTCACTTCTTACAGGGTAAGAATTTGGCTATGAAAATACAGTTTCTCTATTTTAGCCTCAGTCTTGTGCTTCATTTAGCATGCAAGACATTTATCTTTTTTTCCCCATGCCAAAGATACGTCGTCTTTTGATTTTCCTTCAAATAGACATGATGTCACTATCTGGAATACCTTGCCCTCCTGATCTGCCATTTCTTGGATCTTACTTTGTATTTTAATTTGTTTTTTCCCCCGCCACTGGTCTGGTCCCGCCGCCACGCCAGCCCCCAATAACATGCCGAGACTCTGTATTTGATACAATTCTGTTGGCCAATTATTAATTCCTTACTGGCTAGCTCTGTGTTAATTATTAACCCATTTCTACTATTCTAAGTATTTCCACGTGGCTCATCTTACCAGCCAGAGTGGCTGGCTGGCATTCTACCTCTCCGGGCTCTCCATGTTGACTCCTCCTTTCTACTTCCTCTTCCCTCCTTGTCTCCTAGTCCCTCCTATCTTGCTTTCCCATTGTCCACAGTGTTTTATTCATTAACCAGTATGAGAAACATATTTACAGAATAACATCTCCCATCATCTCCTCTTTTCTGTCTAAAATAAAAAGAAGGGTTTAACCTTAACATAGCAAAACATATCACACAACAGTTATCAATTAAGAATCATAGTTAACAATATTTAGTCTATTAACATTTTGTAAGACTTAAAGAAAATATCATCTATCCTATCTTTGTGAATCTAAAGTCCTATATGTAACTTATCTTTAATCCTAACTAAGGAAAACTATAATCATAACTATTTGTCTTCAACTCCATCAAAGACCACAGATAGATAATATATAAACTCTAGAAATGACAGACACAACTCACTGCCTGGTCAGTCACCCGAAGTTCTTCTATAATGTTTCATCTTCAGCCTATAGACCATAGTGTGTCTGGCAGATTCCTCAGCGAACTTTAAACTGTTCATCTGCATTGACAGTTTGTCAGTCACTTTTCTCTGTGTCTTGCAGAATGTCTGGCAGACTCTTCCATGAAGCAGGAATTCTGTAGCAATGTCCATCTTGTATCAGCAGTCACTTTTCTGTGGGTCCTGAATGTCCAGTTTATACAGCATAAAGTCAAACAGTCCAGACAAGAGCAGTACCTTGCCCAAATGGCTAGTCTTGCCATATTAGAAGCAAACTTCATAACAAGTGTCATTAATGTCCATTTTCCTTTCTGATGAAGGTAGTGTTGCCAGGACCAGTTATGTCTCACTGTCAAGAAAATCCCTAAACCATTTTAAATGCCATATTCTGTAGGTCTTTGAAAGGTTTGAAGAATGCCTATTTATCTCAAATACATCTCTATATATCTAGAAAACCTAACTCACCTAAGTTTTGACTATTATAGGTTACTATCTATAATCTGCATAAATTATAAATTAAATTTTTTTAATGAGCTACATAAACACAATACCTAAACAAGAGGAGAAATATACATATTACAAAATTGACCTTAAATTTGTATCAATAAATGAAAATCCATTCCAAAACAAATATTCATATCTATACCATGTGTGTGTGTATATATATATATATATATATGTATAAACATATACATACATGTTCAACTCACTTCTTACAGGGTAAGAATTGGGCTATGAAAATGCAGTTTCTCTATTTTTGCCTCAGTCTTGTGCTTCATTCAGCATACAAGACATTTATCTTTTTTTCCCCATGCCAAAGATACGTTGTCTTTTGATTTTCCTTCAAATAGACATGATGTCACTATCTGGAATACCTTGTCCTCCTGATCTGCCATTTCTTGGATCTTACTTTGTATTTTAATTTTTTTTTGTGATTTCCATCCCTTTACATTCATGATAACCATAATTCATGGTTTTCAATCTTAACATTCAATTGTATTTAGCACTAATATGTCTAAACAGTGCATAATTCAATAGGTATCTATACAAGTACTTTGAAACACAGGAAAGTTTTACCTTTTCCCAGAAATTGACAAGTTGAGGTAAAGACTCCCAAGTGTTAGTATCAGAAAATTCCATACTGCTCCACCTTGGTGTATGTAAAATGCAAAGGGCAGAGACCACAGAGGGAGTACACAGGAACAGGCAGCACAAATGCAACCGTGAGTGGCAGAAAGGACCTCTGGAGGGTCACAGATGTTGGACATGCTAGGTTTTGCTTCATGAAAATGCATTACTTTTACCTGAACAACTAAACTGAACCAAAGAGCATATAGGATCACCTGGTAAATGTTATAAAAAGATCAGTAGGCTTGACTATGTAATAGTAGGCGAAAAGCACAAAAGAAAGGCCACATGCTTGTCCTACCTTGCCACAGGTCTGTTTTGTTTGTTACATCAAATGGTCATGCTCTAAAAACTGACCTGAGGGTTATAGCAATGACCCGGAACCCTGCAACTTATTGTCTAGAATAATGCTGCAGCTTCAGATGTGCTGAGCTGGACAGGAGTCAAAGCAAATCCTGACTTTACCCTTGACGCCTAGTCACCTGTGATTCTGATGTCTTTAGAAGCAATTCCTTTGCTTCTGGTTTGCACTTGTCACATGTGGAGATGAAGACGATGACAATAGTGAGTGAACATGACCAGGAGAAGTACAGAGTGCTGCTCAGAATGAAAGGAGCCAAAGTTTATTCTTGAGATGGACAGCTATCTTTGTAAGGTGATATTTAATATTTAGTGAGGAAAAGTGTTGCTTGTTTGTATATCTGGTGAAGATGTGCAAATTATGTAATATCTTGATATGCTGGAAACTCTCCTCATTTTAGCATGGAAAAATGGTCACATACTGGGAAGTGCCTTACACTTAGGCAAACCAGGGCAACTGTTCAACACAATATAAAGTTTGGTCTATGTATTAACTATATTGTATGTTCTAGTCTAATATAAATATAAGTAAACATACACAGACAGACATGTACAAATACATATACACAGAGATACACACGTATGCATATAGGGACACAGACACACAGAGAGAGACATACTCAAACACATATAGACACATAGACATACACACACACACACACACACACACACACACACACACACACACACACATACACACACAATCATTTCTTATAAATGACAGTTTTACTGGCCAGAGGTATAGATCCATGTAGTAAGAGCAATATCACATGTTTTCTTAAAGAATAAATAAGAATTGACTTTCATAAGCTTAGGAAAATATCATTTATGCATCATACATTTACAGATAAAATGAGTAAATAAATTGAGGGCTATTTTCTTAAATAACAAAAACCAAATAAATGTACATAAAGAGATAAGATTGTGTTGAGGCCATAGGGCTATTTACAAGCAATTTCAAATACTCACTACAGGCAATAGCCATTGCTTAGCAGCTTTTCTTTGTAGAAAGAATATCCTGCTTTCAAATTTTCTACAGAAGAGTTGAAATTGTATCTTTAAAAAAAATGAGAAAAAAAAAACCACACACACACATTCTCACTTCTTGTGTTCAATCTATTTCTGGTTTCGTTCAGTTAGAATCTTGTCTAGAAAGAGATGACAAAGAGTCATGATAGCCCCATGGCAGATCTTTCACTATTCTTGGCTGTTATTTTTTGTACACATTCAATTATAGTATCTGTTACCAGCAGGTTTTTCCCCTGCTGCCGTTCTGGTCCCACTCTTTGTTCCTCCCCACTGGCCACCCGTCCTACCACCACACACTCACCCCAGTAACATGTAGAGACTCTGTATTTGATACAATCCTGTTGGCCAGTTACTATTATTGTTTATGGGCTAGCTCTGTCTTAATTATTAACCCATTACTACTTATCTAAATATTCCATCTTATCCGAGCGTGGCGGGCTGGCGTCTTGCTTTCTCCATGCTCTCCATGCTGACTCCTCCTAACTACTTCCTCTTTCCTCCTTGTCTCCTAGTCCCTCCTATCTTGCTTTCCCATTGGCCACAGTGCTTTATTTATTAACCAGTATGAGAAACATATTTACAGAATAACATCTCCCATCAAGTATTTTCTTTTTTGTTTCTCTTGTATTTATTCTCTTGAGATTCCTACCATAACTTTGGTTTTCCTAGGAGAGTGTGTTGCACACTGCATCTCTGAATGGTCTGTTTGTTCAGGTGACTCAGAATGGGAAAGCTTGGAATTAGGTGGGAGGACCATGGCACTACTACTAACCAACCATGAGATGTCAGGAAAGTTGCTATTTCCCTCTGAGTACTTTCCTAGTCTATTAGAGCACTGATGAACTCTAAATAACATAACACATCTAGATAATTTACAAGACCCAGGAGATTTTATGAAACTTGAGTCAATTATTTTGTCATCCAATAAATTACAGCGTTGTCATTTTAAAGAAGTTTTAATTGTAGAAAACCTCTAAGTCCAAAAGCTATTTTAATACTAATCCATTATATAGTACCTTGTAAAACCACTGTGAGTAAAATAACATGTAGCTGTCCTTTCCATCTACAAGCACACTGCTTGTAGAAGATAAGTATGCTATTCTCTTCATTGCTGTGACAAATGCCCAGAAAAGCAACCCCAAGGAAGAACAGATTAATTTTGACTCATAGTTTGGAGGTCATAGAAGCAAGAGTATGAATCATCTGGCCCTGCTGTATCCAGTCAGGAAGCAGAAGAAAGTGATTCCTGATGTATTTTCTTTTTATTGAGCCTTTGATCCCAGCCAGTTGGATGGTGATGCTTATATACAGCATGAGTCTTCTTTCTTTAGGTAAAAAATTCTGGAAACAAAAATAACACCACAAATACATCTCCATGATGACTTTAAATCTAGTCAATCTGACTAACAAACCACCACAATAGAAAGTGTAGACATAAAGCAACTATTTATAACCACAACTACTTATTTACTAGGTACACTCTGGCTTGGGACACAGCAAGGATTTGAGCAGTAGGGATAACTAGTGCAAGGGTCTTGATATTCTTTGCTGAATTTGTATTCTAGAAGGAGAAGAAGACAGGTGAGAACACCACTTAAAGAGCCCAGAGATAAACAGAGTAAGGTAAGTTGATTGTCATTGCTCAACTTGTTTAAAAGTCTCCTATAAGAGTTTTTATTTTCTATTATAATCTTATTGCTTATTTCTGTTTCAATGCCTTGCAATTCCATTCCAAGTATAAACTAGCTGAGGAAATAGTGGACCTTTTATTGTTAACAATTTTTAAGCCAGGATTTAAAAATTTTATTAGTGTAAAAAAAATGCTATATACCCATAGTTCTTGCTCTTGAAAAGCTGAGACAGGAGGATAGTGAGGAAAATAATAGAAACTACACTGATATAATTACAGGCTACACTACATGTTACCAAAAATCTGCATTATGTGTTTCCATAACAGATTGAACACATTTGGTAGTTTGAAACAGCAGGCCTCTATCTATCTGTTCTTTCATGATTTTGAGGCTTGAAGCAAGCAAACAAACAAACAAAAAGAACCACGAGAAAGAAGGCTACTTCTAAAACTGGTGTACACTTTTCTCTGTGTGTTTGCATGATGCCTTGTCTTTGTTTGCCTGGATCACCTTGGCTCTAATAAAGCTTCTGGTTGTACTGGTCTAAAGGTTAATGTTCCTTACTTCAGTGTGACACATTACGTTATCTTTTTAAATTTTAGGTGTGTGCATGTGCATAAGAAGGCAAGCCTTGTCGACAGTATGTGCATGTGTGGGGGCCACTGGTTTAGGACGCCTTTTATATCCCTCTATAGATCTCCACGTTGTTTTTTGAGACAGTATCTTATTGACTGAAAGCTTGCTACTTTTACTAGATTGGCTGGCCGTTAATTGTCTGAGATCTTCTTGTTTTAAACTCCCAGTACTTGGATTACAGAGGTTTGTGCCCAGCTAGCACATGGTTGCTGGATATCTGAATTCATATGCTCATGCTTGCCCACTAAGCCCTATAGCGGCTAAGCCGCCCTTCCAGCTTCTTAGTGTTAACTTATCTGCAGAGATCTTACCTTCAAAATGCTACAGAAGTTTTTGTAAAGACTCTTTAAAATAAATTATTATTTATTTATTTGTTTATTTATTTAATCTGCATCCTGGCCCCAGTTTCCCCTCATTCCCCTCCTCCCAGGCCCTCCCGCACCGCCTCTGTTCCCACCCCCAATCCATTTCTCCTCCATTTCTGTTTAGTACATGGCAGGTTTCCCATGAGTATCAACAAACCATGGCGTTATCAAGTTTCAGTAAGAATAAGCACCTCCCCATCTATTAAGGCTGGGCAAGGTGACCCAGTGCAAACTCAACTAACATGGGTTCATAGAGGCTCACAGAGGTAGAACCAACCACCAGGGAGTCTGCAGGAGACTGACCTAGGTACTCTGCATATGTTATAGTTGTGTAGCTTGGTCCTCGTATGGGGCTCCTAACTGTGGGAATAGGGGCTGTCTCTTGTAAAGACACTTTTAAAGAGTACTCATCCAATTTAATACAGAGCATAACATTGTTTTATGTCATAAGATTATTATGAGGGCTAAATTAAATTAAACTACATAATTGACCCAGAAGCATAGGACACACAAAGAAAGGTCTAATGCCTGACTTTTACTGGTATTATTATCTCTGAATTAATTTTCAATTAATAAATGCTCAAATTGGCTGTAAAATTACAGATTTTCACCCATGTTGCAGGACTGTAACAAACTATACATTTTTTTTCTTTCTTTCTTACTCTGCCTTGCTATTGCCCCCTACTGTTTAATTCAAAGGATAGATATTTCCTTCTGAGTTTGCAGATAAGAGGGGTGCTTTTTTCATGTCCATTGTTTCTAATTTTAATTCAGACATCTCTATTTTAATAGCATATTATTTTATTTTTAAGTTTCACTATAAAATATTGCTGGGGATTGAATGCTTGTATGCCCCCCAAATTCATATACTGAAATTACCAAACCTCCAGTGTGAGAGTATTTGTAGGTGGAGCCTTGCAGAGGTGATTGGGTTGTTAAGGGAGAAGCCCTCATTAATGGAATTAATGTTCCTATAAGAAGAGATGGGAAGAGTTTTGAAAGCCAGACCCCTTTATTTGTTTATTGTTATTCAAGATATAACACAGGAAGAAGGAAGATGGCCATTGTAATTCAAGAATCAAGCCCTCAGTTGATATTTGACCTTGAACTTTATATACTTTAAAATTGTGAGAAATAAATGTGTAGTTTAATTGAGCCATTTAATCTGTGCTATTTTGATATATAGCTGCCTGAATTAAGACAAACATTTTCTCAAGTGCTATCCAAAATTACATCAATTTTTCTTCATGTTAATTATTTGCAGTCGAGTTCTACATGGCTAAAAGGACAAGTACTAAAAAGTTCCTGACAATCTTATATGTGTGCTGCAGCCTTCTTAATAATCTATTAACTTAATTTTCCTCTTTTATGAAGCATTTGTCTTTGGAAAATAATGTTTTTTGTTTTTTCTGAATGATGCATGGTTTGCTTCTTGGAATCAAGTTCAAAACAAAGCTATCTTGCCTTAGTTCATCTGCTACCAGAGCACACAAGATAATGCTCTAGCCCTAGTGTTTAGATTCAGATTCATTTCTCTGTGCTGAGTTGTTTGTCCCATCAAGTCAATCCAAATGCAAATATATTGCTATGAATTTTGAGGGCGAAAAGATGTTTTAAATGATCTCTACTAGATATCCAATTGTTCCAGGCCTGTGAAAGATAACAATATTGTTAAAGATTTGGGAATAATTCTGGTAATCTTAGATGATTGAATCTTAGAACTGTGGAAGATAAAGGTGTTAGATATACGTGCATTTTTTGGGGGGGAGAGCTTTACACAGTCCATATCAATATCAATATCAATATCAATATTTTTTTCCTTTTGCTTTCTTAATACAGTTGCCAAAATCATTTTATTTTGAATTAGTCATCAAAATCTCTCTCTCTCTCTCTCTCTCTCTCTCTCTCTCTCTCTCTCTCTCTCACACACACACACACACACACACACACTCACTTTCTCACACATACACTCTCTTGTACACATATATTCTCTCTCACGTACATACTCTCTCACACATACACTCTCTCTCACACACATACTCTCTTTCTCACACACACACACTCTCACACATAACTCTCTCACACACATACTCTCTCTCCCACACACTCTCTCACACATACACACTCTCTCTCACACACACACACCCTCTCTCTCTCTCTCTCTCTCTTACACACACACACATACACACACTCCCACACATTTTTCTCACTATTAGTGTATTTAGTTGCTTACTTTTTTAAAGCTAGGACACTGTGTACTTTGACATCTGTTTTATTAAAGGGAACAATGATAGGTATGGGCCTCCTCCTTTCAAGTTTTTGTTCAGGGGTGTCCTGGAGAAACTCCAAACAATATAATCGATTGCTACTCTTCTTAGTTGCCCATCAGAACTTAGTGATAAGACCCTATTCTGAAGTCACCACACACTTTACCCATGCTATATGAGAGAAATCAAGTTGCCATTGACAAGGAAGCTTCTTCCCTTATGGATAGCTTCACAGATAACATCAAAGGGTGCTATTTAGGTTGCCAGAGTGAAAAGAAATCAAAAGTCTTACACAGCACTGGTACATTAGTGGTACAAATATCATGGGTTAACCAACTACTCTCTGGTTGGATTTAAGGCCTGCTCCATGGGAGGAGATATATACCTGATACTATAAACCTAAAAACCATGTGGGGAACTTATAGACCCCATGCATGAACTTACTACTATGGGTTTAGTAAATGGATGTAGTATGAATGTGCTCTCTAAATTCATATTTTGGTACCTATAAATTGGTGTAGCTCTCAGATATCATCACAAAAGTTTCTTTGTACAGTGGACAGTGGTTAACATTAGACACTTTTGACTCATTTTATAGCAAAGAGAATAAGTATCTGTGGAGTGCTCAATTATTCACTCATAAATCATCAGATTATCAAGTAAAGTGGGAGAGGATAGAAAAATTATGAGCCAGCGCTTGGGGAGGAGTGAACTAAAATGCTGTCTTCTGGACATGATAGGACTATTGACTGCACTGATGAATCCTCAGCAGCTGTGGTTGCCTACACAAGATCCGTACAAGATGAAGCCAGTCAGCTTTCCAACCTGGAGGGAAGAAGGACTCACAAGCCCCAAACCTTAGATGAGGAGCTATTGACAGTTGATGGCTTCTGTGGGAGGGAGAGTCAGTTTTCTTTAAGGATGTGTCCTCTGGTGGGTCAACCATGTTCCAATGAATGGCTCTACACCTTCTTGTATATGGACAGAACAAATTGGAATCAGTGGGTTATTAAAAAAATGGACATGAAGTTGGGAGGGTGGACTGATGAATCTGGTAGGAGTTAGAGGAAGGGACAGTGACAAATGTGACCTAAATATATTGTATGCATGTTTAAAATAATCAAAATTTAATAAAATATTTAAAGAAAATTTTATTTATTAAGGTATCCATTATTCAAATATTGTGAACACAGTATGGGGAAATTACTAGACCTTGCATAGGTATAGGACATCTTATCTTTGAAGAGGTAGTCAGAATAATACTGAACATGGTAATTCTGTCTTAAATTTATCTAGCATCTATTGCAGTCCTGTAATTGAGAATGTAATTTCTAAATTAAGTTTTTATAATATGGGGAATATTTCATTGGATTGTTTGTAATGGAAAGTTAACTAAGAGTATTTTGAGGGTCTTATAGAATACCTTCATTGGATGGTGAAATTCAGTGAGCCACTCAATGTTCTGCTATTTATTTTGTAGGTAGCCACCAACTGCAGGAGTCCCACTTCTCCCATCCACTCTATAGATGATGAGAAAGAGGACATTTATGTGAACTATCCAACCTTCTCTCGAAGACCAAAACCAAGATTCTAAACCATTTTTCCATCCTGAGCACAATAGTGATGAGTTGTATGGCATGAATGTATAGTCATCTTTTCACCACCAGTATCTACCTTGATAAAAATTTATTGAATTTATTTCATTTGCTATAAAGAAATACTTAACAACCTGAGAACATTCTTAAGGGAGATGCATTTGAAAATCCAAATCTAATTAGCTCTTATGTACAAGAAAATTGTCCAGTTGCACAACAGATCATTCTAGAAAAGATGAAACACCATGAGGTGTTCTTGTTGTATTTGAAATTAATGGTGAACAGAAACTTGTCTCTGGATCCTCCCTACAGTGTTGGTTCCACTCACATAATACTGGTACAATTCTCATGATGACTCTCTCAGATTATCTCATGATGGTTGTCAGTGACACTTGGTGAAAAGTTCAGTGGTCAAACACAAGAAGCAAAGTTGGTTGTTCACTTATTAGTAAGACAACAGCATACCATAAAGATGAAGTGACTTAAGTTAGTTATGGGTTCTTCTATATAAAACAGGCATGGAGCTGAAGCATTACTTGGGAATTCCAAGTATTGTTAAAAAGAAGGATGAAAGGGACCTAGAAGTTGAGTTATTTCTTACAAACATTGACTACACAGACATCATTCATTAACCAGCTAACAAGTGAGTATTCTGAAACATCATTATAATTAAAAAGAATACATGTAAAGGAATAGGAAGGGATGAGATGGATTGGAAATGTGTCTCTTCCCTCTCTAGTTTTAAATTCATCTCCAATTAATAGAGAATTCTTGCCATCTATCAGGCTGTCTTCTTTGACATGAGATGCTCCAATAAGATATAATGCTTTTGATGTTTTTTTTATTTTGAGAATTATTTTAATGTATAAATTTGCAAGTTAAAAAAATGATTACAGGAAGAGATCAGTGGTTGTAAGTAGTAGAATACAGAGAGGTAGGAATCTGAGAGCAGAGAGTTTGGAGAATGTGGGGGATGAGAAAAGGTGTCACATAAAGTGACATAAAAGAAAATCCATGCTCCAGAGTTTGGAAAAATCTATCCCTACCAACACTGCTGTCATTGAGAGAATTCACCTGGTGTTCCTTTCAAGACAGAGGAAAAAATAAGGAGTATTTGAGAAACCAAATAAATATAGATATCTCCAAACCATGGTGGTCATTATCAAATGAAATGGTGTTTAGTATCTGAAAGACCCATTTCTTATCTCTAAAGATATTTAAAGGGTCATAATCTTTAAATCTTTGTTGCAGAAAGCTTCATTTAAGTTTCTGGGTTGTATACGTTGTTATAAACTTAAGTGAAGCAAATCCAAATGCTAATGCTGTTACAAAGATTCTAAACTGTAATTCATACTTTTAAGCTAATTAGTGGATATTACATATTTTTAAGCTTAAATACCATGCATGATGAATAGGCCAATTATTTTGCCAACTACAGAAATTCAGAGGGATATAAATGAAAGTGACCATTTCTTAGTTGTACTTACATATTTGTTCAAGAATGGTTAGCTCAGATACTTAGTGTTTGTTAGAAGATTTTTTTGTGTGAGTCTCATTTTGTAAACTGTTTCCATAAACAGTGTGCCAAAGTTGGAAGGCAATTGACAGAAAACAGTCAACATTTGAAACCATCAGAAATTACATGGCTATTCAGCTCAGATTGCATGGTGAAACAACTTAGTATTGTTCATAAAAATGAACTAATTATTTTTAATAAATGTTAAAGATAATCAAAATACTGCTTTCTAGAATATTTGGATACCCAGTTTTGCAATTGCTCAATAAATAAGAGGAAATGCTTTTATAATTGCACTATAGGGAGATATAAGTAGCTACCTGGTGATCAGTGATTTCTATGAACAGTCACCTCAGTAGCCCAAGAAAGCCTCCAGAACATTGGGTGCTTGTTTCTGTTGCTGTGGGAATTCATATGCTTTTTTTTTTTTGAGAAAAAAATTACTCCCTCAAAACATATTTATTCTGCTCACCCTTTATTTCTATATGTAGTTCCCTTGCAGAATTTAGTATTTATCAGGAATACTTACTGCAATGCCTGACCTCTCTATACCTCTGCTATGTCGAGGAGATGATGCTCATTGTCTCTGGACATTTTAACTCAAGAAAGCACTTTAATTGCAATCTTTGTATCCCACACAATTCATACACATTTCTGGAATGTAACCCCTCCAAAAAATTTTGGGCCTATTTTGCTTATTGGCAGCAGGGTGATCAAAACTGAGCGAAAAAATAAAAAATGAAGGTCTTCAATGAAATACAATTTTGTTTTTCTAGTTTTTTTTTTTTTAATATTTGGTGCTGCTTTGGAGGCTAGATGCTTTCTGGAGGTGTTTTATATACATAATGTACCCCAGTATATAATGCAACATTAAGGGAAATATTTATGCTTGCATTAAATGCTATTTTCCTAATATCTAAATTAAGTTAAACAATGAGAGGAAGTTATGTTTGATAGGGATAGAATACTTTCTTAGGCACTTACAATAACTGCACTCACTATGTAATCTGATTGATGTTGAACTTATTTAAATGACTTCATGTTAGTGTTAAGAAAATAGAATATAAATCTTTTATTCTTTCCTATTTTTCTATTACTGAGGATTGAACTTGGTGCTTTTAAACGTCAGGCAAGTGCTCTACCACTGAGCTATAACTCCAGAATATAAATTTAAAATTAAATTATTAAAACTTATTGCTAAGTTACTATCCATTAAATATCAATTTTAAAAGATAAAGATTTTTAAACTTTTTAAAAATTAAAAATATAAAAAAAACTAGGTTTGCTTTTTACTTTAAACATGCAAGTTTTTTGATATATAAATTTATTATTTTTTTCTTATTTTAAATATTCATCCCAGTTCCCTCTCCCTCCCTTCATTCCTTTCTCCCTCCCTCCCTCCAATGGCCCCAACCCCCCTCCTGTCCCATTCCCCCACCACTGCACAGGATTTATTAGTTTGAGTATTGAAGTCTATTAAATAAAAATAACCTCATTACAATAATCTTGAAAATTAGGGAAGCCCATATTATAGAGATCTGTATACATAGTTTATTTTTCCTGTGTTCAAAGCACTAACAATGTTGTAGATGCTGTTAGAAAATAATTTATTTGGGGCTATAGATAATACCTGTCTGATCTTGATTTGTTGCTTATTGTCCCTGCTATAATCAGATGTTCTGTGACTATCCTATTTAGAACATTTCCAGTTTTATTTCCCATTATCTGAGACTGAATTTTTATTCATGAATCATTTCTTTCCCTGGATGTACTGTAACCCACGGTTCTGAATGAATAAAATACAGTTCAATGGTCACTAGTTTCATCTTCTACTAAAGAATTTTAGGAAAAATAAACAGAAAGAAATAAACATGTAGAGAAAATGCAGAAGAAATTTAATCATGGAAACTTTGTAACTTTTTTCTCAAAGTAATATTTTGTACATGTTATAAATATGTGTAATTCAAAGAGCTATGTAAATATTTGCTGTTTCTTTTTTAGGTGGCAGAAATGTGTTTAATTCATTTAATAGCAATCATTTGATTTTTAAAAAAGAACTATCTGTATTATTATAGTCATCTTACAGGGATGGAAGGTATGGTTGTTAAAGATATTTTCCCACCTGTAGGCTGCTGTTATAGGGCTAATTTCCAAAATATATACAGAACTCAAGAAACTAGTTCTCAACAAATCTAATAATGCAATTAAAAATGGGTATAGATCTAAATGGTTAATTCTCAACAGAAGAATCTCAAACGGCCAAGAAACACTTAAGGAGATGTTCAACATTCTTAGCCATCAGGGAACTGCAAATCAAAATAACTCTGAGATTCCATTTTACATCTGTCAGAATGGCTAAGATAAAAACCACAAGCATCAGCTCATCCTGGAGAGGATGTGGACCAAGAGGAAAGAACACTTTTCCATCGCTTGTTGGAATGCAAGCTTGTACCATCATGTTGTCAGTTATTGTGAAGGTTTCTCTCTAAACTGGGGATCTGCCACAAGATCCAGCTGTACCACTCTTGGGCATATACCCAAAGGATGCCCAATTATACCACAAGGACACTTGCTCATCTATGTTCACAGCAGCTGTATTTGTAATAGCCAGGACCTGGAAACAACTTTAATGTTCCCCAATCAAGGAACGGATAAAGAAAATGTAGTATACATTTACACAGTGGAATATTAGCTGTGGAAAAGGACACCAGAAAAAAAAAATCATTCCAAATGAGGTAACCCAGACCGAGAAAGACAAACATGGTATCTACTAACTCATAAGTGGTTATTAGCTGTAAAATAAAGGATAACTATCCTACAATCCACAGACCCAGAGAGACTAGGTGACAAGGAAGGTTCATGGACAAGATGCCCAGATCTCCCGGGAAGGGGAAATAGAAGAGATTTCATGAGTGGACGAGGTGGGGATGGGAACATGATTGATAAGGTTGTGTGTGATGTGTGTGTGTGGGGGGGTGGAGAGGGATCATAGTGAAAGAGACTACTGGAAAGGGGGAGGGTTTAGGGGTCAGTGAGACCCCCTAGGAAGTATGATTCAAGAAAATCTCCTAGGAATTTACACAGATAATCCTAGTTAAGATTGTTAGACTGAGCCGGCCATCTCTTGTGACTATATTGGTGCCTAGACCAATCAGAGAGGCTTCATCCAGCCGCTGATGGAAACAGATGCAGACCCACAGCCAATATTAGGGAGGGTTTGGGCAATCCTACAGAAGAAAAGGAAAAGGGGTTGTAGGAGCCAGGAAGGTGAAGGATACCACAAGAAAACTCACAGAATCAACTAACCTGGACTCATGGGCTCACTGACACCCAGGGAGCCTGCATGGGCTCTGCCCTCTACAGCACACATAGCTTGTTCTCTTCTGGACTTGGATAGGCTCCACTCCACCATTTCTGCCTTCCTTTGTGGTTGTTCCATGGTTCTGGCATCTCCAAAATGCTATGTCATCTGTGACGGTGTTCACTTTCACTAATAGCCTCTCCTGTGGTGTCATTATGATGCA
Organism: Cricetiscus sungorus; assembly: GCA_030556225.1. Lineage (NCBI taxonomy): Eukaryota > Metazoa > Chordata > Mammalia > Rodentia > Cricetidae > Cricetiscus > Cricetiscus sungorus. The sequence goes on from JANBXA010000651.1 coordinate 160,143,702, forward strand.
AAGTCTCAACTTTTCTCCATGACCTCTTCAGTCCTGAGGCTTCCACTGCTCTCTGGGTGCATGTTCTCCAATGGCCTCTTGTGACCTCTCACAGTGCAGAGCCTCAGCTGCTCTCCATGATCCCTTTGTGCCTCCAAAACCAGTACCAGCTGGGTGATTCTTATACTACCATGTTGGGTGGCTTCTTAAACACAGCTTTGGTGTGCTAACTCAGAAAACAGATTTCACCTCAATGACACTTGTCTTTGCTAATTTCTCAGCATCAATTTTTCCAGTAACTCCAAGGTTTCCCTTCAAAGGTGTCAATATCTTATTAATCATGGCTAACTCCAGTCTCAGCTGACCAGATCCAGATTCTTCAGAAGCATGGCCCTGTGGAGTCTTGGCTTCACTCTAAAACTTCACAAGTCAGCCCTTTCTTGTCCTCTCTGCTTTCAACATTCTTATCTTCCAGACTTCTATAAACCTCCCACTGAGTTCTAAGCACTCAATAGCTTTTCTAGCCCAAAGTCCCAAAGTCCTTCCACAGTTCTCCCCCAAAACATGGTCAGGTCTCTTACAGCAATACCCTACTTCTGGTACCAATTTCTGTCTTAGTTTGGGTTACTTTTCCTATGATGAAACACCATGACCCAAAGTTGAGGAGGAAAGGGACTATGGACACATCCATAGTTCATCACTAAAAGAACAGGGCAGGAACTCCAACAGGATGAGAACTTGAAGACAGGAGCTGATGCAGAGGCTATGGAGTGGAGCTGCTTACTGGCTTGCTACCTATGGCTTGCTCACCCTGCTTTCTTATAGAACCCAGGACCACCTACTGAGGGATGGCTCCACCAACAATGGCCTGGACCTTCCCACATCATCACAAAATTAAGAAAACACTCTGCATCAGTAGTCATCAACTTGTGTATTGAATCCCCTTTGGCAAACCTCTATCTCCAAAACTATTTCCCTTATGATTCACAACAGTAGTAAAATTACAGTTATAAAGTAGCAACGAAAATAATTTTATGATTGGGGTCATCACAACTGTATTAAAGAACTAAAGCATTAGGGCATTTGAGAACCACTGTCCTACATCTTGCCTACATCCATATCTTATGGAGACATTTTCTCAATGGAGGTTCCATGCTTTTAGATGACTTTAGCTTGTATCAAGTTGCTCTAAAACCATCCCGTGGATGACTCTCTGTCTGTATGGGTCCTGACCAATATACATTGTAACTCAGTTGTTTCAGAATCTGTCTCTTACAGATTCTATAAGAGAAAATTTACACATATCTAATTCTCCCTAAATACACAAGATGATATACTCTATAAGGTTACTGAGGAATATCTAAACTGTCAAATATTCCTATTTGGTATAATTGCCTTTATATATATGGGTCTGAAATAAAATCAACTTTATCCACCTACATCTACAACAACTTTTAACAAATTGGGTGAATAAACAAATAATACTACCTGTATCAATAGCTCATTTTTCCAAAGTGGCATCGAGATTTTGCTTAGACATTAGATTTTATTGACATCCCATATAACAGATACATTAAACTTTACTTTTAGATTTCAACCTTGAACTTTTATCTGAACTTAGATATAATTTCATAGAAAATATGGACCTCTGTTTTTTAAATTATGTGTGTGCTGGTGTGACTGTGTGTGGCTATGTGCACATGAATGCTGGTATCTGAAGAGCCCAGAACTGGACATCAGATGGCCAAGAGATGGATTTATAGGTGATTGTGCTGGGAACTGAACTCTGATCCTCTATGAGACCAGAATGTATTCTTTATCACTGAACCATATCCACAGCTTTGGAAATATAAGCTTCTTTTAACATGCTATCTATAAATCTCCAAGTAAAAAGTTGATTTTTGAAGTAGAAAGCTACTAATAAATGCCACAAATTACACTGATTATTATTTGAACTAGAGAAATTAATATTATAATGTGAGAAGATAAAGCTGATCTGAGACTTCACAGCCATAAATTTAAAATATCAAACAAAATCCCTCATGCAATGCCAAGCCATATTTACAAAACAAAAACCTTGAGAAGAAGCTGATGGTCCACTTTCTTTTCTCCTCAAAATTTACATGATCTTACTTGATTATTTTAAGTTTTTCTTGGAATTTGCTCTTAAGATTATATAATCTTTGACTTACTACACTCTCTATTCAAGATACCCTGAAGTTCCCATAGTAACAAGATCATGACTCTAATCATCTTTGTGAGTAAGGCTGTGTGTACCAATATATACTCTCAGTGCTACTGTGCCTTCTCGTAAATGCTTTGAAAGTGGCCTTAGGTGAGCTTATTTGTTCCACTTTTCATTTTAGCATTTAAGAGTTACTAGAATCAATTTTTAATCTCTTTTTATCTCCCTTACATTAAAAATACAATGTAAATTAAAAGCATAATGATGAAGTAGCTTCTAGATACATGTATTACTCTTCTAGCATTTTTAGAATACATTGTTTTTGTGTATGCAATTGTCAAATAACAAAACTAGTCAGTAAATATAATTTTAAAAGTCTCCGATTATCCTTTCAGGGCTAAGAATAGCTAGCTCTTATAAAGTTGTGTAATTGACAAAACTATATATTTCTATTAGGTAGTATAATTTTAAAGCTATTTCTTATATTCTTTTATTTTACAAAATTTCAAGATGGTGCCAAGAGAAATCGTATTATTGTAATTGAGAATTTAGTAGCACAGATGCAGATAAATTGTGTGCCAGACAATACTATATCAACTTGATTAAGATGAGAACATTGATTTGTATAGGAAACAGAGTTTTACAAATTTCCTGTAAGAATAATGTGAAATGTTGAATACTAGTCTCCTTAGGTCATTTTAGTCATTATGACGATGGGCTGATTTAAAAGGCCTAGAAAGTTTCAGCTTTTCCTTCTCTATTATGTGTTCAGAGTCCCCTGACTGAATACCCCATTGGCCAATTATAGTCTTACTTGCCATTTCTTGTTGGCTGTAAAACCACCCATGCAAATAGATACCCAATGGCAATGGCTTCACTGGGATCTCTTCCAAGCTTTCCTTCACATGTCTAAAAAGATACAAAGCTAATACATTAACCCAAACCAGAAAAAGTCAGCTGGTTTCCTATAAATTTTAGTAATAACCAATTAGATTCTGAAATTTAAAAATCAATGTATTTACCATAGCACTTAGACAAATTAAGAATTTACATCCAGCCAAATACATGCAGGATCTATACGATGACATTCTTTTATTTTGGTCTTATTTATGAGTAAAAATACCTTTTAAATAAATTTTTTGGTATTTTTCACACGGACAATCATGTCTCCATGTGACTATTTTTTTCCTTTTAAAATTTTATGTGTTTTATTTTATTTTGTCTTAGTGAAGCAGTTTTGAATTCTAGAAATCACAACCCTAAGATATTTAATTTCTGCCTTGTTCCTGATTATAGAACGTATGTAGTCATCACCTCCAAGCAACTCTAACTGCAAGTGTTTGAAGATATTCTTTATCAGCTTAAAGATATTTTCTATTCTTACTCAGATATAATAATTGTAATTTAAGAAAAATGGTGTGCTAGAGAAACACACCATGTAACAGGGTTCAAGTGAGAGTTTGTTTGTTTGTTTGTTTGTTTGTTTGTTTTGAATTATGGAAAAGGGATCATAAAACTGGGAAGGGGAATGGGGGGGGGGGAGACCAGCCTCTGGATATAGGAGCAGCAGCAGAGAGGAGAAAGGAAGGGACAAGAGAGAGGGAGAGAGAAGGGAACAGAGAGAGGGAGAGAAAAAGAGAGAGAGAAGGATGGGAGGCGGGCAGGGCTCGTTTAAAAGGGAACATAGTGAATATGCACAGGTGGTGCTCTTAGTGGCTGTAGCTGAGCCAAACTAACAGAGGAACCCAAATCCCTACCCTTGAAATGGCTAACAGATGAACCTGTCTGGGTAGGGCAATGGCCTATGACCTCTGAGAAGCTATAGGCTTTAGAAAACCTGTCAGAACCCCAAGGAGAGGCCAGTACAGATGCCTGAATACTAACAATAATACATGTTTAGAATGAGTGAATGTTGGGTTTTGTTAAGTGTATTTCTGACTCAAGTGGTGTAGTCATATGATATTTTTATGTTGATATGGAGGATTATATTTGTTATTATTTTAAATGTTAAACCAGCGTACATACTTGGAATTAGTCACATTTGGGCATGATCTGAATTCTTTACTTATATTATTGGATTTAATTTATAATATTTGTTAAGTGATTTCTCTCAAATATTATAAAACATACTTGTATTTCACTCTTTTAGTTTGCATTTTTTTACCCATTCACAATTACTATACTGCTTATATGTTTGTGAGTTTTTTGTTTAAGAATTCCATCAATAATTAAAAATATAATGTGCTTTGAATAAATCCATCATCCATCCACCCCCTCGTACTCCTCCCTGTTCTGTCCCCCACATCCACTTCCTGAGTTCTTGTAGGTTTTGTTTTGTACTGAGCTCCGTTAGTGCTGCCTATGTGAATGGGAGGAGGACCACCTTCTGTACTGCTAGCCTCTCAAAGCCTGCTTCCCTGAAGAAAACTAGCCCTTTATCACCTTTATCTCCATCTATCAGCTACTAATAGCCCCTTATTTAAGGGGGGTACTTCATGAACCCATTACCCATTCATGCTGGGATTTTGGCCAGCTTGATCCATGTAGGTCTTGTTTATATCATCACAGCTACTGTGAATTCATGTGTGCAATGGCTCTTTAATGCCTGGCAATCATTTCCCCCTGTAAGTGTACACTACTTCTGGCCCTCACAACATTTTTACCCTTTCTTCATGTTCCCCGAGTCTTGGGAGAAGCGGGTGTGATGTGAATGTATCATTTAGAACTGAGCAATACGTAGTTTCTTGTTCTCTGAAAACTAACCAGCTGTGGGTCTCTGTATTAATGTCCATCTCCTGCAAAGAGAAGCTTCATGGGTATAATGATATAAACTTTGGTGGCAGTTTATTATTATGTCTATGTAACACAATAACAGTATTAGTTCTCTTGTAGGGCCAGCCAGGGGCTTTTCACCCAGTTAGTGGTACCGGGCATGAGTTTCCTTATGTGGAGTATGATTTAAATACAATAAGAAACTAGTTGCTAACTACCTTAACTTACATATCATTATTGCCCCAATGAATATATCTTACTGAGAGATCATTGTTGCATGCAGGATTCATAGCTGTTGATTACTTCTCTCTACCAGTTGCATGCATAGCATCTTCCAGCACTATGAACACTAACCAGCAGGGTTGATGCTTCTGAATTGGTACCAGCTTGAATTTTCTTATGCACTATGTTTTAAATATGTGGTGTTTCAACAAGTTCTGGAGAGTAAGAACAGTGGTAAGGGCCTGTAATGTTTAGAGGGAGGGTTGTCTATAGAAAACCCGTCATCAACATCTGGAAAAGAGGTAACAGATAACCTGGCAATGGACTTTTTATTTGATAGCCTATGATGCCTGGGGAGGCATATATACATATTCATATACACATGCATATTCATATGCACAGACACGCACACACACACCCTCTTCCATCCTATTCCCTCTCCCTCGTGTCTCTAGGCTAACGGAGTATCTCTCCATGGGGAATGTGCTCCTAAAGCCCTTTCGTGCACTAGGGATAAAACCTGGTCCCACTGTTAGAGGTCCCATAGCCTGCCCAGGCCTTCTAACTGAGACCAATGTTCAGGTTCAGGGACTCTGGGTAGGTCCTATGCTGGTTTCCCAGCTGTCAATCTGGGGACCATAAACTCCCCCTTATTCAGGTTATCTGTTTTTGTGGGTTTTTCCAGCCTGGTCTTCTCCTTTTCTTCAACTGGATTCCAGAAGTTCAGCTCAGTATTTAAATGTGTGTGTTTGCTTCTGCTTCCATCAGCTACTGGATGAAGGCTCTAGGGTGGCATATAAGGTAGCCATCAATCTCGTTTTTTGGAAAGGCATTTAAGGTAGCCTCTCCACTATTGCTCAGATTGTTAGTTGGGGTCACCCTTGTAGGTCTCTGGATATTTCACCAGAGTCAGTTTTCTCTTCAAACCTATAATGGCTCCCTCTATTATGGTATCTCTTTTCTTGCTCTCCTCTATTCCTCCCCTGACCCAGTCTTCTTGCTCCCTCATGTTCTCCTCTCCCCTCCTCGTCTCCCCTTCTCTTTCTCCTAACTCTCTCTACACTCACTGCCTCCCCACTGCTCCCAATATGCTCAGGAGATCTTGTCCCTTTTCTGTGGGGGACCAAATATGTCTCTCTTAGGATCCTCTTTGTTTCCTAGCTTCTCTGGCAGTGTGAATTTTTTATTGTTTCTTTGTGGATTTCACATCGTGTACCCAAACCCCACTCATCTCCCTGTTCTTTGCCCTTAAAAGCCTCCCACAAATAAAACACAATTTAAAAAAGACAAAAACTAATGTAACAAAATAACAAAAACAAAATATTGTTGAGGAAACTGTACTGTGTCACACTGAGTCACACAGTATACCCTTTAGTCCATACATTTTTACTTGCAAATGTTCAATGCAATGAGTCATTGGTTCAGTGTGAGGTCTCTGGCTTCTGCTGCACTATTAATACTGGATCATCATTGGGAATCCACTTGGATCTCCTGTTGCTGCACTGTGTCATCTAGATCCTGCAGCTTTGGATCTGTTGGACCAGCCCCTTCATGTGCTTCAGAGTTCATTGATGGGTTGGGTGTTTGGGTGGGCCGACATTCTGGATCTGGAATTGGGTGGTGGCTGAGTTCTCGACACCTGGGTGAGCTCTCCAGCTCTGCCCAAGCTAGCTCACCCAATGCTGCAGACAGCAAGGGGCAGGGCCAGGTCTCCTGCTTTCATGCCCTCTGGCGGGCTCATCTAACACCCACATCAACAAGGCCAGCTCTACTGTGCTGCCCAGGCGAGGTGCAAGGCCTGCTCTCCTGGGTTCTGAAGCTGGTGACGGGCAGAATCAGTTCTCCAGCTCTTATGCCCCTGAGGCCAGCTCTGTTGCCTGCTACAGGTATCTAAGGGTTAAAGGGTGGGGGGAGGAGGAGGGTATCTCTCCCTCACCCACATCGTTGAATCTAAGATGAGGGACAAAACTAGCTCTACTGCTCTCATTCCCTCAGGGATGGCTCACTTACAACCCTGTCATCGGGGCCAGACTGTTGCCTGGGCAATATGCTGGGATGCTCTCCTTAGTGATGCATCCAGTGAGGGGCAGGACCAACTCTGTGCAGACTTCGGATATTAATATGGTCCTAGGTGGCAGTCCAGATCAGGGACATCCACATGGCCTTTGGTGGTAACATGGACCATGGACACTGACGTAGACATCTGCTTCTGTATGGCTACAGACCCAGATAGGCCCTCAGTGGCAACATGATCTGGGACTTCACCATGGCTTTAGGTGGCATTGGAGGATACTCATATCAGGCTATTACTCTCTGCTTTCATGTCTCAAGATTCACCTTTCTGCTCCTATTTTTCTCCCATCTCTCTACCTCATACTTGCACATTGTAGTGACTCATGCTTTGGGCGGGTCATGTGTTGAGCAGTATAAATTTGTAAAAACCTGGCTTGTGGCAGAGGGACCAATGGTACAACAGACATTAGTTCCAGGTTCAGCCTTTGTAATATAAAGATCTTAGAAAGATGGCCAGACCCCCTGCCATGCCAGAGAACCAGAAGAACAATCAACCTAATCTTATCATCAGACTCGGAGTCCAGAAAGATGCTATTCTCACTTCATATTCTTCCTTGAACAGAAGGGTTTTTGTTTTGTTTTGTTTTGTTTTGGGTTTTGGTGTGTGTGTTCCTTATCATTATTTTTTTTACATTCCAATCCCAGTTTTTCCTCCCTCCTCCCCTCCCACTTCCCATCTGCTTCCCCCCCCCCCACACACATCCCATCTGCTCCTCAGAGAGGGTAAGGCCTCCCCTAGGAAGTCTACTAAGTCTGCCCCATCATCTTGTTAAGGCAGGAGCAAGGCACTTCTCCACCCTACCCATCCCTGTCTCTAGGCTGAGCAAGGCATCTCTCCATATAGAATCGGCTCCATTAAGTCAGTTTGTTCATTAGTGTTAGACTAAACATTCTTCAGCCTATTTGTTTTCCCAGATTTTTATTTATCCATGATAATGAAGGGTGATTTTTTTTTAACAAAAAACTTTCTTATATTTGTTGAAGTTTCCTTTCTGTACAAATATGTAGCGGGTTTTTGGAGTAAGATCCATGCACTGAAAAGAAATACGTGTATCCTTTGGCGTCTGGGTAGGATGTATCTAGATGTCTATTTAAATTTATCTGATTCATAGTGTCACTTAACTCCAGTATTTCTCTGTTTAATTTTTGTGTAAATTACCTAACTATTGGTGGCAATGGGGTATTCAAATTTCCTAATATCACTCTATTGAGGTTGATCTTTTAGGTTTAATAGAATTTATTTTATGAATTGGGTGTGCCCTTGTGTTTGGAGAATATATATTTAGTATTATTTTTTTCAAGAATATGAAGTATATTTAGCTCTTTTGCCTAGTTTTTGTGTATACTCTATTTTGTTAAATGCTTGAATAGCAATACATGCTTTTTTCCCTAGACATGCTTGCTTAGAATATGTTTTGCATCCTTTTAGCATAAGTGGGTGCTCATCATTGATAGCAAGGTGTGTTTCTTGGAGGCAGAAAAAAAGATGAATTCCGTTTCCTAATCTTGTGTGTTAGACTGCATCTTTTCACCAGGAAATTGCATCCTTAATATTAAATTATTTTATATAATATGTAAATTATATATAATATACACTATATGTATAATAATGAAATGATATGTGTTAATTTCTACTCTGTTTTTTTGTGATATTTTCTTTTGATTAACTTCTCTTAAATTATTTGTTTTCCTGTGGCCCTTTGGGTATATTTTTCTTCAGACTAAAGAATTCTTTTAAAGCCAGGTGGTGGCTCATGCCTTTAATTCCAGCACTCTGGAAGCAGAGGCACGTGGATTTCTGTGAGTTCGAAGCCAGCCTGGTATAAAAGATACACTGAGAAACCCTGTCTTGAAAACAACAACAACAACAACAAAACCAAAATAAAACAAAACAAGAAAACAAAAACAAAACAAAACAATAACAACAAAAAAGAATTCCTTTGTGTATATTCTGTGGAGTTTTTTTCTTCTAAAAATTTAACAGAGAGTGTATTGACTAGTTTTACCTGTCAACTGGAGACACAAGTGAGAGTCATCAGAGAAGAAAGAGCCTCCATTGAAGAATACCTTCATGAGATCCAGCTGTAAGGCATTTTCTAATCCAGTGATTAATGGTGAGGGCTGGTGGTTCTGGGCTCTATTTGAAAGCAGTCTGAGCAAGCCAAAGTGAAAAAAGCCAGTAAGCAGCTCCCCTCCATGGCCTCTGCATCAGCTCCTGTCGCCAGGCTCCAGCTCTGCTTGATTTCCTGTTCTGACGTCCTTCAATGATGGAGTATGATCTGGGAGTGTAAGCCAAACAAATCCTTTCCTCTCCAATTTGATTCTGGTCATGGCGTTTTGTCACAGCAAGCCCTAACTAAGACAAATTGATTTCAGGAGTGCAGTAGTGAAGTAACAGACCTGACATGTTTGGGGGAGTATTGGGGGAAGGACTTTAGGACACTAAGCTAGAAAATTCATTGAGTGTTGAGAGCTCAGTGGTATGTTCTGTCAGAGCTTGAAAGATACAAGTGTTGAGAGCAGTGCAAAGGACGGAGGCCTGGCTTGTGAAATTTCATAGGAAAGTTTAAAAACTATTGGGACCATTTTTAATTTTGAATTAAGATTCTGCAGTTCTGGCTAGCTGGGGCTGAAGAATCAGCTGTGATTAACAAGCTGCCAGAAATAGTAAAGCGAAACTTTGCATCACTGGGATACTTGATGGTCAACTAGAGCTTAAGAAGTTAGAAGACACCAGCACCACTGAGGTGAAATCTTCTGGGAAGTGTTTTCTGCAAGCACAGAGGAGCTATGTTCCAGAGGCAGCCAAGGTTGTACCTTGTGCTGACAGCCGGATTTGGTAATGTGTAAGAGTCACCAGGTGGTACTGGCTTTGAAGGCATGAAAGGGGTCATGGAAAGCAGCTAAGTCTTGGCCCTATGAGAGGCCAGGAGAGACCACTGGAGAAGAAGCAGCCTCAGTAGCAGTTGAAGTCCCAGGACTGAAGGTGTCCTGCAAAGAAGTTGAGGCTTGGCACCATGAAGAGAGCCTAAGAGAGCTATTGGTGTAAGAAAAACCTGATTGTAGCAGAAGATCTAAGTGTTTTAGAGATGCCAGTACCATGGGATGATCAAGAACAGTAGCAGCAGTGGGGTGGAGCCATCTGGAGCCTAGAGGACAAGCTGTGTGCTGTAGATGGTAGATCCAGAGAGGTCTACCCAAGCCATTTGGAGAAGTGCAGAAGATGGTGAATGCATTCCAACCATTAGATGGTTGGGATTTGGTTTTGCTTTGATTGTGACTGTGCCCTGATTTTTCCTTCTTGATATAAGAAAGTATTTTACTAGAGCCACAGTTGAGAGATTTTGAATTTTTAAAGACTGGATTTTTAAAAGAGATTGGCTACTTTAAAGGGGTTAACGTTTGAATGTTTTTAAATTTGTAAAGACTGTGGGACTTTTAAAGTTATTTATATTTATATTTTTAAGAAAGGAGGGGTTGTGGCTTAATAGTGATGTATCTGTGTGTCAAGCTGACAAGGTTTTGTGTTAACTTGAGACACAAGCTAGAGTCATCAGAGAAGGAGACTCAGTTGAAGAAATACTTCTGTGAGATCCAGCTGTAAGGCATTTTCTAATTCAGCGATTAATGGTGAGGGCCCAGCTGGTGATGGGTGGCGCCATCCCTGGGCTGTGGTTCTGGGCTCTATTCGAAAGCAGTCTGAGCAAGCCAAAGTGAAGAAAGCCAGTAAGCGTCTCCCCTCCATGGCCTCTGCATCAGCTTCTGTCGCCAGGCTCCAGCCCTGCCTGATTTCCTGTTCTGATGCCCTTCGATGATGGAGTATGATCTGGGAGTGTAAGCCAAACAAATCCTTTCCTCTCCAACTTGATATTTTGGTCACGGTGTTTCATCGAAATAATAGAAATCCTTACAAGACAGTTTTGCTAGATTGCACAGGCTGCATTGACCTTTGTGATCTTTTATAACTTGTAACACATCTTTTCCAATTATTCTGGCTTTAAAGTTTCTGTTTTGCTGAGTAATCAGATGTTATTCTAGTGGGCCTACCTGTATAAATTGAGCTTTCTCTCTTGGTGCCATCTGTACCTTTTTTTTGTTTGTTTGTTTTTATTTTGTGTGTTTACAGTTTTTTTCTAAACCATAACATGCATAGAATTTATTAATGACAAGTCTAGAATTCCAACTACTTCAAAGGAATGTTTCATTTTCTAAAATTTGATGTTCCCGCATTCTCTTGATCTGCAGCTGAAATACCTTGAACACAAAAGACAATTCCTGCTTTTTTTTTAAATTAATAATATAATTTTAAAATTTTACATGTCGATCCCAGTTTCCTCTCCCTCCCTCCCTCCCTCCCTCTTACCCTCTTTCCCCTGTGACATGCACCCTTCCCTCCCATCCCCCATTCCACTTGTAGGGCAATGCTATCCAGGTTGGGTCATGTAAATCTGACAAGTCATTTGAAGTAGGCACTAGGACTTCTCTCCTGTCTCTAGGCTAAGGGGGTACCCCTCCATGGGGGATGTGTCTGCAAGGTCCTTTTGTGCACCTAGAATACATCCTGGTTCTACTGTCCCAGGTCCATTAGACTGCTCAGTCCTTCTAGCTGAGGGGGGTCAGAGTCAGTCCCATGCTGGATTCCCAGCTATCAGTCTGGGGGTGGGCATTAGCTCCTCCTTGTTCAGGTCAGCTGTCTTTGTGAGTTTCTGCAGCCTGGTCTTGTCCCCTCTCTCTGCATCTGGATTCTAGTTTGACTTGGTGTTTGGTTATAGGTGTTTGCTTCTGTTACTATATGAGGGCTCCATGATGGTGGATAATTTAGTTGATGATCTCACTATTAGGGAAGGGCATTTATGGTAGCCTTTCCACAGTTGCTCAAATTGTTAGTTGGAGTCAGTCTTGTAGGTCTCTGGACCTTTCTTTAGGTTCAGTTTTCTCTTCAAACCAATTATGGCTCCCTCTTATATGTTCTCTTTCCCTCTCTCTCTCTCCCTCCCTCCGTTCTTCCCTCCCTCTGTCCTTCTTCCTCTCTCTCTGTCTCTGTCTCTGTCTCGCTGTCTCTCTGTCTCTCTCTGTCTCTCTCTCTGTCTCTCTCTGTCTGTCTCTCTGTCTGTCTGTCTCTCTCTCTCTCTCTCTCTCTCTCTCTCTCTCTCTCTCTCTCACTCACCCTGACTCATACTATCTAGTCACACGTGTTTTCCTCTCCTCCTTCTCTTTCGTCTAGTTCTCTCTCCATTCACTGCCTCCCCCCATTTCCCATGTGCTCTGAGGGACTTGTCCCTTCCCCCTTTTGTGAAGGACCATATATGAATCTCTTAGAATACACCTCGTATCCCAGTTCGTCTGGTGGTGTTTATTATAGGCTGGTAATCCTTTGCTCTAGGTCTAAAATCCATATATGAGCAATTAAATACCATGTTCCTTTTTTTGTGACTGGGTTACCTCATTTAGGATGGTTTCTTCAAGTTCCATCCACTTTCCTGCAAATTTCAAGATTCTTTTATTTTTTTTCTGCAGAGTAGTATTCCATTGTGTAGATGTACCATATCTTCTTTATCCATTTTTCAGCTGAGGGGCATCTAGGTTGCTTCCAGGTTCTTGCTATTACAAATAATGCTGCTATGAACATAGTTGAGCACATGTCTTTGTTGCATGGATGTGGGTCATTTTGGTATATACCTAAGAGTGGAATTTCTGGGTCCTATGGTAAGCTAATTCCCATTTTCCTGAGGAACCATCATACTGATCTCCAAACTGGCTGTACAAGTTTGCACTCCCACCAGCAGTGAAGGAGTGTTCTCCTTTCTCCACATCCTCTCCAGCATAAGTTGTCATTGGTGTTTCTAATTTTAGCTATTCTGGCAGGAGTAAGATGGTATCTCAAAGTTGTTTTGATTCGCATTTCCCTGATAGCTAAGGATGTTGAAACTATCTTAAGTGTCTTTCAGCCTCTTTGATTTCCTCTATTGAGAATTCTTTCTTCAGTTCTGTACCCCATTTTTAATAGGGCTATTTGGTGTTTTGTTGACTAGTTTCTTGAGTTCTTTGTGTATTTTGGAGATCAACCCTTTGTCAGATGTAGAATTGGTAAAAATCTTTTTCTAGTCTGTGGGCTGCCATTTGGTGTTGTCCACTTTGTCTTTTGCCTTACAGAAGCTTCTAAGTTTGAGGAGGTTCCATTTATTAATTGTCGACCTCAGTGTCTGTGCTACTGCAGTTATGTTCAGGAAGTGGTCTCCTATACCAATTTGTTCAAGGGTCCTCCTACTTTCTTTTCTAAGAGGTCCAGTGTGGCTAGATTTATGTTGAGGTCTTTGATCCATTTGGACTTGAGTTTTGTGCATGGAGATAGACATGGTTTTATCTGCAGTCTTCTACACACCATCATCCAATTGTGCCAGCACCATTTGTTGAAGATGCTTCCCTACCACCCATTGTATTTTTTTAGCTGTTTTGTCGAAAATCAGGTGTTCATAGGTGTGTTCATTAATATCGGGATTTTCTATTCAATTCCATTGGTCTACCTGTCTATTTTTGTGCCAATACCAGGCTGTTTTCAGAAGTATCACTCTGTAGAGGAGCTTAAAGTCAGGGATGGTGATGCCTCCTGAAGTTTTTTTATTGTACAGAGTTGTTTTGGTTATCTTGGGTCTTTTGTTTTTCCACACAAAGTTGATTGTTATCTTTTCAAGGTCAGTGAAGAATTGTGCTGGTATTTTAATGGGGATTCCATTGAATCTGTAGCTTGCTTTTGACAAGATTTCCATTTTTCCAAATTTATCCTCCCTATCCAAGAGCATAGGAGATCTTTCCATTTTCTGGTATCTTCTTTAATTTCTTTCTTTAAAGCCACAAAGTTCTTATTGTATAGGTCTTTCATTTGTTTGGTAAGCATTACCCCAAGATACTTTATGTTGTTTGTGGTTATTTTAAAGGGTGATCTTTCTCTGATTTCTTTCTCAGCCTCTTTGTCGTCTGAGTAAAGTAGGGCTACTGATTTTTTTGAGTTTATCTTGTATCCTGCTAGTTTGCTGAAGGTGTTTATCAGCTGCAGGAGTTCCCTGATAGAGTTTATTGGGTTGCTTATGTAAACTATTATATCATCTGCAAATAGAGACAGTTTGACTTCTTCCTTTCCAATTTGGATCCCCTTATCTCCTTTTGTTGTCTTATAGCTTTAGCTAGAACTTCAAGTACAATTTTGAAAAGATATGGAGAGAGAGGGCAGCCTTGTCTTGTTCCTGATTTTAGAGGAATCACCTTAAGCTTCTCTCCATTCATTTTGATGTTGGCTGTTGGTTTACTGTATATTGCTCTTATTAGTGTAGGTAAGTTCCTGTTATCCCTGATCTCTTCAAGACCTTTATCATGAAAGGGTGTTGAATTTTGTTGAAGGCTTTTTCAGCATCTAGGGAGATGATCACATGGTTCTTCTTTTTCACTTTGTTTATATGGTGGATAATGTTGATAGATTTTTGTATGTTAACCTATCCCTGCAACCCGGGGATTAAGTCTACTTGGTCATGTTGGATGATTTCTGTGATGTATTCTTAGATTCTGTTTGCCAGTATTTTATTGTGTATTTTCTCATTGATGTTCATTAGCGATATTGGTCTGTAGTATCCTTTCTTAGTTTTGTCTTTGTGACGCTTGGGTACCAAGGTGATTGTGGCCTCGTAGAAAGAGTTTGGTAATAAATCTTCTTATTCTATTGTGTGAAACAATTTGAGGAGTATTGATATTAGCTCTTCCTTGAATTTCAGGTAGAAATCTGGCCTTGGGCTTTTTTTTTTTTTTTTGGTTGGATGGCTTTCGATGACTACATCTATTTCATTGGGAGTTATAGGTCTATTTATGTTGTTTGTCTGTTCTTGATTTAATTTTGGTAAGTGATAGTTATTCAGAAATTTGTTCATTTCCTTTGAACTTTCATATTTTGTGGAGTACAGATTTTCAACGTATGACCTGAAAGTTGTCTGGATCTCCTCTGTATTTGTTATGTCCCCCTTTTCATTTCTGATAGTGTTAATTTGCATTTTTTCATTAGTTTGAATAAATGTTTGTCTATCTTGTTGGTTTTCTTGAAAAACCAACTCTTTGTTGCATTGATTTTTTTGTATTGTTTCCCTGGTTTCTATTTTATTGATTTCAGCCCTCAAATTGATTATTTCCTGGTGTCTACACTGTTACAGGCTGGTTTTTCCCGCTGGCTGCTGCCGGTCCTGCTGCCATAGTCCCGCCGCTGCTTGAGCCCCAAATAACACTCAGAGACTCCGTATTTGATACAATCCTGTTGGCCAGTTACCATTATTGTTTATGGGCTAGCTCTGTCTTAATTATTAACCCATTTCTACTTATCTAAGTATTTCCACGTGGTTGTCTTATCAGGGAGCCGAGGCGGGCGTCTTCCTTCCTCCATCGTCTACATCTTGACTCCTCCCAACTACTTCCTCTTTCCTCCTCCTGCTCTCCTAGCCCCGCCTATCTAGTTTTCTATTGGCCAACAGGGCTTTATTAATTAACCAGTATGAGAAACATATTTACAGAATAACGTCTCCCATTACTACACCTCCGGGGTTAGTTGCTTCTGTTTGTTTTATTTGTGCTGTTAAAATGTGACTATCCTCTATTTATTTCATATGGGCACTTAAT
Source organism: Cricetiscus sungorus (assembly GCA_030556225.1). Lineage (NCBI taxonomy): Eukaryota > Metazoa > Chordata > Mammalia > Rodentia > Cricetidae > Cricetiscus > Cricetiscus sungorus. The sequence goes on from JANBXA010000651.1 coordinate 160,159,585, forward strand.
ACAATGAATTTCCCTTGTAACACTGTTTTCAAGGTGTCCCATAAGTTCAGGTTTGTAGATCAATCCCAGTCTAAATAGGGATCAGACTGTGATTGAAATCTGTTATAGCTGCACATGGTAAATTCTTTCAATTTCTTTACTTTACTTGGGATTTTATTATTGTCATTTGATATGATTTTTTGATTTGAGACATGATATCACGTATAACAAGCTGGATTTGGACTTATCATGTAACCAGGGATAACCTCAAAATTCTGATCCCCCTGTCTCTGTTTCCTTAGTGCTTGAATTACAGGTAAACAGCATATGTGACTTTGTGTGGTGATGAAGGATTTTTTTTTTCTGTAATAATCAAGAATTTTACCAACTGATATAAATTCCTAGGACTGTTTCCTGACTTTCATGCTGGGTACATCCTTCACCAGGGGACTTTCTTCACTTCTGGCCATGTCTTCACTTTCTGATGCTTCCACTAGGAAGACCTGATATTGGCATTTGTCTTATCTTTCTTTGTTTCATCTATGCTGCATTTTAATCAATTTTAGTGATTGACATATCATTTAGGGTATAAACAAATTCAACATGTAATTATTTAAGGAATAACTATACAATTAAATAGGAGAGAAAATCTGAAGGTCAATTTCAATCATACTTTTCAGATTTCCTGATAGTGCTTAAGTCACCTTTAAGATTCATAAAACTTTCAAATCCAAAGGAAGCAATAGGTTATAGGGAGAATTTTTTGTGTGTGTGTGAAGGTATACAAAGATCATCTGTCAAGTCTACCCAATTAGCTAATACTGGAGCAGATGAACTGTCAGTCATACTGACTCATCGCTGAGGTCAGTCTGAGGCAGCAAATTCTGAGAACTTTTTTTTTTTAACTACCAAAATAAAACAAAACTCAAAATGTCAGAAAGTGGTTTTCAACATTAAGTTTGCTTGGTTGGATACAATTTTAAAACTGCAAAAATATAAATGAGGAGTAGAAGACTTTATTATGAGAAAAGCCAAGGAAGAAAAGCATGGTCAAGAATTTTATATGGGTGTATATAAAATAATTACTTTTCTTAGGAGAAAAAGGAAAAGCAATGGAATATAGGAAGAAGGTAGAGTACTTTTGTAGCCCTTGTAAGTTATTTGTATATAGAACTTTCTTTTTATATGGGGGTGATTTTAACAACATATGGACCCAAGTCTGTAAACTTACCATAGGGATTTTTCACAATATATGACCATGTTTAAGGATATTGCAAAACTTTAATAAATAGGTCACTGAATAATTCTTATGTTGTAACCTACATATGAGAAGCAACACTCAAATGGATTATTCTATTAGGTTAAACTAAAAGCAGTCAAAATTTTGTAACTACCTCTTCCATTTTATTCTCTCTTCCATTGTAGGAAAAAACATGTGCCAGTGATCAAGAATTAACAATCACACATCACTAAAGAAATATTGTCTAGGAATACCAACAGACTGAACGATCTTTAACTCACTACTCAAGAGCAATGATCTAAACTGTTTGAGAGTATGTAGTGTTCTGGTGTACTAGAAATTAATACCGTAAGTCTTACAATTCCTGCTTCACTCATCCTAAACACAATAGGATGCCATTGGGTATGGAATCTCTTAGATACCTAGGCCTCTGCAGAGTTAGAAAAGACAATGCCACATGAACTGTGGAGTTATATTTTGTTTACAAATGAAGTGAGCATTTCATATGTTGTGCAATGCAATGATAATTTTACCTGAGTTTTAAAACACTACCAAAAACAGTTTAATGTCAGAACATATCAAAAATAGCAATGGCCATTCTTTCACATTCAACATTATTCATAAAGTTTACAAATTCTACACAAATACAAATACTACCATTGTTAACACTTCGCGGAAAAGTCCCTTAATGTTCCATGAGATTTTAAAATTAGAATAGCATTCCTTTTCCACTATTGAGGAAGTGGGTCAGATAAGGGGTAGAAGGGCTAAGATTAAAGAAGTTTAGTAAGCCCATCCCCTATGGAGGAATATTCTCTCAACCTACTCAGCCTAGATACATGGGAAAGGGCTCAGATCCTGCCCCAAATGATGTGTTAGACTTTGATGATCCATTATGGGAGGCCTCAGTTTCCCTGGGGAGTGGATGAGGGATTGTATAGGGGCTTGGTGGGGGCATGGGAGGATGGGAAGGAGAGGGAACTGGATTGGTATGTAAAATAAGATTGTTTTTAATTTAAATAAATTTTTTTTAAAAAAAGCTTAGTAAGATATTCAAAATGCATCCAATATAGCATTGTTCTTTCTGTCCCAGCACTGAAAGTGGGGTTAATCCCTTATAGTGAGTGAAATAGGTCATTTCTAGGTAATAGCCTTAATACACTATACCTAGCTCTCTTAAATGTAATTAGATTTGTTTTTTTTTAAAGCTTCAAACCTCATAAGCATCCAGCTACCCAAAAAACAACACTTAAGATATATATATATATATATACATATATATATATATGTATATATATATATATATATATTGGAGCCAAGAAGGGATGTGAAAAGCCAGTGGTACTCCAGGGACACTAAGTGAATAAGACTAGACTCCTGACTTCTAGGTGATTTGCTCTGGAAAAGTGGCATCACAATGTGATCTTGAACTCCAGCTCTTAGAAGGTTCAATTAAGACTTTTTAATTGGGGTTTGAAACAACTTTTTCCAATTTATTACCTTATATCTTGAGTTTACATGTATTCAGAAGAATTTTGGTCTATAGTGTAGGTCTCTGTCTTTGACACATATCTAGAGGGTTATGCATGATGATGATGGAAACTTCATGAGCACATTCATGGCTTTTGTTAAAGGTAAAGTTTAAGATTTAATAATATGTGTAAATTATAATTCCAATAGTGAGACGTGATTCTGTGGTATTTGCTTTTGTTTCCTGACAATTATCTGTGACTGAAAAAAGCAGGCTGTTCACTGAAAGAGAAGAGCCAGAGGAAAAGCAAGTGAAGGATGAGGGGAAAAAAGGAGTAGGAGGAGGAGGAAGGAAGAGGAGAGCCAGGAGGAGGGGTGGCAGGAAGAATAAAGGACAGGGAGGAAGGGGAAGAAGGGAGAGGCGAGTGGGAGGAAGAGGAGGATAAGGAAGGGAGAGAAGGAATGAGAGGAAGAGGACAGGGGAAAAGAGGTGGGGAGGACAGAGACACATTTAGAGATGCTTTGAGAATGTTGATTTTTTGGTATCTGATTAGGATGTTGAGCATTTACTTTTTCTTATTTCTATCCATTTTGTGATTTTAAGTTCCACTTTGCTATCAGACCAACCCCTAATATTGGCACATACCAAAAGGAATTAAAAGGAGGAAAGAACAAAGATCAGAAGATATTGCATGTCCTTTATTTGTATTTTGGAGGTAGCAAGAACTCAGTAAGCAATTAGTGATTGACTAGACTTGGAGATCATACTCAGCATCAATCAACAGCTGGATATTCTAAAATGTCTAAGTAATAGGACAATTCACATTTTTTCACGAATGTTAGATATTCTAGCTGGTTCTTGCTCAAACATTTAATAACTGCCCATACGGATATCAAAATTAGATCCATTTGTCTAACATAATTTTTGAGTAACCTGGAAATAGACATAGCTGGTTTGTTTGTATGTTACAAAAATAGTAGAGTAACTGCTTCGGGGCTGGGCCCTGTGGCATGTATTCATTAAATATTATCTTTGATGTCAGATCTAAGCTTAATAAACCATTAGGTTCTTCATAAAGACACTTTCCCCAGCAAAAATAGTCCCCATGATCTTAATTGTGACAAAAGGGAAAGACATCCCACCAAATTCACATAATTGATTTCTTATGAAAATGGCACAAAAAATTGGTATTTAGAATAAATTGTATTTTATTCACTATTTAGAAAGAATGGATATTTCATTATCACTCCACTCTTGATCATTTTTCCAAACTATGTAGCATCAGAAGGCCCTAGACATTTTTTATTGATTTTTTTTTTACAAGTTTGCAGCTGTACTTCCCCATCAAAGGAACTCTAACACTCTACTTGACTGTGAGATCAACATCTGCAATCCAGTTTGGTTTCTCCAAGTTTGAGAAACTTTATACTTTCTTTAGGGGCATGCATTCTTTAGAAGGGGAACTATTCATTAAGAAACTAACCAGACAGTTTCAGTCAATATTTAACCACTAAGTTTGAGAAACCACTAGGTTCAGCAAATGTGTATACAGACAGAGCTACATTCAAGTGACAAAGACTGCTGTATTATGAAAAGAAAATTAAAAGAGGAAACTATGGATCATATCACTGAAGAACAGTTGTTATCATGTGAATTTCAATTCTGATGTCCAATCTTGCTGCCAAAATATTCATTTTAATTACCCTTAATGAGTGAGCAGAAAGACAGAAGAAAATCCAAAATCTAATTACACCACATTGTGTACATCACTTGTTTTCTGGGTGTCTTTTCACTTGAAAACAGAAAATAAGTGGGTTTATTGTAATGATATCATTAATATTAAACTTCCATGATTTCTTCAAAGCATATTCAGCCCAATGGAATTCTAATTCTATTGTAATATGTTAGGAGAAATACTGGAAATATATAATAAATTCTCAGTAACTTTACAGTTAATAAAGGGCTCTCTCACTTTATTTCAAAAATCACAAGCTCATAAGCGATGAAAGAAGTTAACATTTTAAAGGTTAGCAAGATATGATTGTCAGAATTCTGGTTAATTATTACAAAGTTACATTCATCACATGACAAAAATGAAAGGAAATCACTATTACAGTGCTAGGAAAGTCAAATAACTTATGGGCAAAGCCATTGAATTAGTTTAAAATTTCATTCATGCAGAGTTGTGGTGAAGAATATTAATTCAGATGTTTTACCCTCTTTAACATAATGAAGTAAGTTTTAATGTTGTATAACAGTGTTATCATGTTTGTAGCAATTTCATTTGTGAATTTCTTGGAATTATAAGAACTCAATAAAATGAAATATCTTCAGGATTGAAATGTGTATACAATGATAAATTTAGGAGAAGTACATTCTTCAACTATGTGTTTTAACTGAAGGGCAAAAATCACACACACTGAAGGGCAAAAATCACACACACTAATTTAAAAACTGAATTTCTTAATTTCATTATTGCCTTATAATATTTTATGCTCAGTCGGAAACTCATATTTTGTTTTACTTTGCATTTCATTCAAAAGTTGAGCTTCAACTAGTATTTAAGTCCAGAAGTCCATAGACTATTTGGAATAGATTTTACCTAAGAATAAGATGCCATAGATCATGCTTTCCAACTGAGGCAAATTTGCAGTCAGTGTTTTATTTTTTTAGTCATGGATCAATGTCTTGTTAATTTTGTCAGAATTATCATAATCATTATACTTAACAACAAATGCTATCCCTTTATAACAATAAATGCACAGTAGAAGACTTCTGAAAAAATATAAATTAGTTAAATAAAGATTTATAGGAAGCAGACATATAATATATAATTTAGTATACTTTTGAGATTCACAGGGATATTTTACAATGAACAATATTTTAAAAAGGCTAGGGATAAGTTTGCTGAAAACAGAGTGGTTCAAAAGCCAAGGTCAAGAGTGTTCCTGTGAATATAGGTAGGTGTGTGTGTGTGTGTGTGTGTGTGTGTGTGTGGTTGGTTGGTTGGTTGGTTGGTTGGGGTACACAGGAAGGAACAAGGGAACCATTGTCTCTCTCTCTCTCTCTTTTTTTTTTTTAACCTTCAGTGAGGATGACACTGGCTGGCCTTCATGCTCAGGGGTAGATGGATTTGCTGGTGTGGTTCATGTACTGCCTCTTACAGTTAAAATAACAGTGTTTAAGAAATGGAAAAAGCAAACTACATCATATAGCTCATCTCCAGTGTGGGGTTTTATCCCTCTCATCAAGCCATTAATACACCTCTCTCTCAATACCCATTTCAAGGGTTGTTTCTTGAGCTATGCAATAGATTTGTGGATGTGGATTTGACTGATCAAATTTTTAGCTCATAATAATCATGCTCCATTATGATTTATGTTTAACATGAAGGTACTAATATCACTGTGGTCTGTACTTTGCCGTCATCTGTTACTTTGTCATGTGGCCAGTGATCCTCAACAAGTATGAACCTCACAAGATGGTTCTTTTGAGAGAGATCCTGCAGTATCTTAAAATTAAATCATCAATTTTTTCCCCCTTGGATTTTGTGTTTATAAACTTCAAATACCTGGCTGGGCCTTGGTGGTGCATGCCTTTAATCCCAGCACTTGGGAGGCAAAGGCAGGTGGATCTCTATGAGTTTGATGGCCAGCCTGGTATATGGAGCTAGTTGCAGGACAGGCTCCAAAGCAATACAGAAAAAGCCTGTCTCAAAAAAAAATTTCAAATACATGATTGTTTTGAGACTATGGATATCTTGAGTGACTTCAGTGGTTGAGTTTCAACCCTACACCACTGCTGACCAGCTTGGTAGCCTATTCCAGTGACACACAATCTGTATACAGGGAGGGTTGACTCTGTGCTCTGTCTAAAATCATCCTGAAGTGATAACATTTTTTAAATACAATATTTTTCTGATAACTAGCATGAGGGATTTCAGATTCGCAATGCTGGCAGACAAAATTAAATAATTTAAAATTAGAACTTACTGTATATGTGAAATTACTACAGGGGATATTTCTATTACAAGTGAATTTTTCCTTTACAAATATTTACAATATCATACTACATTAACCTTGGGAAAAATATCTGAAAATACAAGGAAAAGGTGTTTTTTAACCTGTTTATTATTCATCTAAACTTCAAATAATTTAAATAATTGCCTACTTAAGTTAATAAAGAAAAACTTGATGGATATGACATTTGAATATAAAAAATTCCATTTTCTAAATTTGAGACTGTAAACTGTGAGATTTCCATGAAAAAATTTAGCCCTAATGTCATCAACTACCTAATACAATTGTGACAAAAGTCATTGACAATGCAATCATAATGTCCTCAGGAGGGATAAACACTTCCAAACTAATAATCATGGCTACCATAGAGTTGTTAGTAGGGGAAAATAACAATGACAAAAATCTCCTTAACTTTTACTTTGCTTATTTGAGGAATTAAGGAGTGAATGATAGTCTATAAATGGAAAAGGTTATAGTAATCAGTAGAGTGAGTTGCTCACAAACAAGCATTCTGGGTATCCTTGGTGATGAGTCCAAGGGAAAGAAATACATGTAAAATGGGAAGGAGAGCATTTCAAGGTACAAGGGCTTAAGTATCCTGAGGCCACATGCTATTCCCCCGTTCCCAACACATTTGCTGAGAGATGGAGCCAGAGAACATTCATGGGTCTGAAACAGGAGCAAAGCATCCCCAGCTGTTTATTGCTGCTGAACAAATTACAACACCCACAGGTTTCAGTTTTCTTCCAGGGGAACATAAAACAAACCCTTTACTCTGCTTAGTCTTTAAATTGCTGTTAGGGCTTAAGCCTGTCTCAAATATGTGTCTGGCTTCTCAAGATTCTTGCACAAAGTTTTCTAAACTATTTAAGCCTTCTCTGAGAATAATTGTAGAAATGTTGCAAGGTTCACATTCTTGAGTAAGAAAGTATGGGATTGTGGCAGATCCATACACAAAATAGATTGTTCTAATTCATTTACAGAGTACATAATTATGGGGATATCTGTTTCTCTTCACATAATCCTTTCCACTCACTGATAAGATACTTTTTTACCATATTTTATGGTAAAATTCCAAAGAGATTGCCTACAGAAAGTAATTCCTGCATTATATACCTTCTTTTATGTTAATTTTCCCCCCAAACTGAAAGGGACACATTTGTTGATAATGTGTTTTCTATGTTTATATCAAGACATAATATGACAGTGTATTTTTAACTTGTACATAATACTAGATGAATACCAGTGAAGAAGGCAAAGTCTACCTCCCAGAACAAGGTCAGAATCTTGGAAAAGTATAGTTCAAGTGTTAACGCTGGTTGTGCCAATGGATATTTTTTTTATCATTTTGCTTAAATTATCCTTCTGATTATTTTCCTTTGACTTTATTTCATTGACGGATAATTACCATAAATTTCATAACCTATGAATACTTAATAAATTTCATAGGCATGATATTAATTTGTGTAGCATATCATTTACTTTTAAAACTATTAGTCCATACTCAAATGACACTTTTTGAGGTCTATTTTTGAGAAGGTGGTAGTCCAAAGATTGTATAATTAATAATTGTAAAAGCAAGTGGTCATTGTACAATTTTGATAGAAATGTTAGTAGATTTGAAGCAGTCATTAAAATTATATTTGTATTTTGTGAAACATGAGGAATTAAAGGCTTACACTTCAGTGCCACTGAATATATATTGACCATTTATAGCGGTGTGTTAGGATAATCAACACTGGACTGCAATTTTTTTTATAATAATGTAATTTCCTTAGCTTGTTTTCACTGTAGTATTAATGGTTATTTTGTAAGTGGTTCTAGTAATCAAAGAAGTAAATTACTCATGCTTTCTTCAAAACAAAGTTTTGTGAGATTTTGGCCAAAGAATGAGGGTTAGACATCAATCTTTGTGTTGTATTTTTAATAGCCACTATAAGGATACCACATGCAATAAATTGAATTGTAAAGTCCACGGCTAACAGTATGAAGGAACTGATTACCCCACTGTTTCTATGTTAGATGAGAGAGATGAATGACTGGTCATTTTATAAGGAGGACAAATGTTTTTCAAACAAAAATTCTCAGTGAAGTCAGAAGAACGGTACACTGGAACTAGTAGTCTAGATACTAGAACAAGGAAAGGTTTAGTTTTAATAAAGATGCTTCACTTCATTTCACATGCCCTATCAAACAGCATCTTGCCTAAAATATGACACAATGGCTTGGTTCTGAATCAGTAAAGGCTCATTCTAGATGTCTATTTTATATTTTATTAAATCCAAATTGTGGCATTGGCCAAAAGTTATTGATTCAGAACTATTTCCAACTGTTCTAAGTAAATTATCTCTTAGTGCCTATTTTTTGTTCACTTACTTACTGAAAGATGTGGTTTTGTACCACCCCCACCCCACCAGAATAGTAAGAGTGGACCAAGGTCATTTACATATTTAATGCACTGGTTGTGTTGTATATTATTAGAAGAAAAACACTAGGGTAGAAAAACCAATCCTTCTCATAAAATATGTGAAACGTATATACCTTCAGGCTTGGTTTGCTTCTTGAAGAGACTTTCTCATGCATGTCAGCCTCTTTCACTGTTCTCTAGCATAGATATGGTAACCATCTTTATAGCTCTGTATAAATCTGAGTGGAAGCCCCACTGAGTAACAACTCAGAAGGGGCCAAAAGATGTCTTTGGTGCATAGCAGTCTCTCCCTCACAATGAGAGAGTTACATGTATAAAGTACAATAGAATTTCTGAAGGGAGAACAGTTTGCAAAGAGTAGAGGCATCTTTAGTCAAGAACCTACAGGCTTGGGTGGGCTAACACATGCCTACAGCTTTTGTGATAATTATGGTGGAATGGTTTTATGAGGCTCCAGGAGACTCTCACAAATATCCTTCTATCTTTGGTTTTTATAGGTTCATCTGTTTGTCTCTTTTATTACAGTGAGAGCACTGCCTCATGTTAAGAATATTAGGTTACTATAAATTCTCTTACTGCATTCTTAGCAGTTTTGACTTAGCTAAAATTTTTAAATATACTCAGGAGTATGCTAGAATAAAGCTCCTAAAAACGTACCATGAAATATTTTTACAGTATTATTCTCACTATGGTGAGTTGGGTTAAGGACTAACTAAAGAGGTACATTTCTTACACACTCTTTTTGTGACTTTATTTTCAGAAAAAAATTGTCCTAAACTTATGCATGGTTTTCTGTTCCTTTCCAGTGATACTCACTGTGAATGGTCAGAACCAAATGGTGAAGCTACTTTATGGAGAAACTTGTCTCCCACCAAAGAGACACAAGAGCAGACTCAAATTAGCAAAATCCCACCGGACTTGCTATCTGTGCTTCTGGCACATTGATAAAGCTGAGATGTGAATCAAGACCCGTAGGGCCTTTCCCCATAAGTCCCTTGTAGAAACTCGTGGTCTCTAAGCAACAGCTCAACTCAGTGAGCCAGGGAGAGACATGCCCTAACGGCCACACTAGGAACTGTGCTAGAACAGTCTCAGCTCAGAGTTGCTCTGATAAATTTACTAATGGCATTTCTACAGCAGATGCCATGTGTTAAAGAAACTCAGAGGCATTAATCCTGAAAAGTGGTGTTCCCAGGAAGGCTGCATTCTCTCCTCAGAAGGACCCAGGCATTTGCTCTTCTGCTGTGTCAGCAAAATCAAGTGTAGAGTTTGGATAATTTTCTTTTTGTCCCTGAAGGCTTATGCTAATTATTTTTCATGGCCACATTAACTCTTATGATAGTACCTTTACGAGGTTTTTATACCTATCCAAGTGACTTGTGGAGTATAGGTAGTTGCAGTTAGCGCACATTTATCAAGGAGGAATGCATAACCATTTTTCCTCAGTAGTAATTTTCCTCCTCGAGAAGGGAGTTGTCAATCTGCTCGAAAGCTATGGATAAGGATGAATGAAATCCTAACGGGTACCCTTTTAGTAGACTAACTTCAATAGAACATTTTGTTGTCAAGGAAAAAGCCATGCTTTCCTTTTGCTTGACCTTGGTCCTCTGTTATTGAAATCTGACCTGGATTCCTTGACATATATCTGCTTTAGGCACATGACAACAGGCAAGTCAGGCAGAGTAATTTATATTTTCACTCCTTAAATTATGGGCAAACCTATTTATGTGTACCTGAATTAGACAAACTTCTCCTCTTCCAGTGGAATTTCCCATTTCACTTTGAACTTGGAAATTTGTCATATTCTAGAGCTGAAAAAAATGTACAAGTGAAACATTCTCCTGTCATCTCAACCAATCAAGTTCAGTACGAAAAAACTCAAGCCAAGCAAGTTCTGATTCCACACCAAATGCCAAGCCACTGATGACCTTTGCAAAAATTCATCTGTAAAATGTAACACTAATGTTTACTTTCTTGAATCATTTGTCCTTCTTTTAACTGCAAGATAGCTAGTTTCATTTTAAGGGTAGCTTTGTGTCTTTCAAAAATGTTTTGGAGTCTCCTTTTGGAGTTGCAGATTATACCAATTTCTCAAGTAGTTCAGATGGATGGCCAAGGAGAGAAATAGTCAAGCACAAGTAACGCCAACCAGACAGACAGCATAATAGACATGCAGGACAGCTGGGCTGATAATCTTGTTTCCAAAACGCTTCCTTCTTGTGATTCTGCTCACAATTCTCATAGGCTCAGGGTGGGCTACAGAGATACTGCTACTAGTAGGGAGCTTTTTTCATTTTCTAACAGGGTAGACCTTTTCATTTTCTAACAGCACTATTTTAAAAATAGCTATTCAACATAATTTTAATTTTAATACAGCAATTAGTTTTCAATAATTTAAGTGACCATATCCTGTTACCCTCAGCACATTTGATATATCTTAATCTGTAGATAGCTAGAGCAGTCTCTCTCTCTCTCTCTCTCTCTCTCTCTCTCTCTTTCTCTCTCTCTCTTTCTCTCTCTCTCTTCTCTCTCTCTCTCTCTTTCTCTCTTTCTCTCTCTCTCTTTCTCTCTCTCTCTCTCTCTCTCTCTCTCTCTCTCTCTCTCTCTCTCTCTCTCTCTCTCTGTTGCTACAGGGCCCTTCTTAATGAAGTATTCTAATTTTACATCCCCTTAATTGTCACTGGGCTTCTTTACATAGAGAATTAAGATGCCATATGTAGAGCTTACTTGATCTGTTTCTGTCAAAACTGAAAAAGCCACAGAGCTTACAGTGGGCCATCATTATGTTTAAAGACAGGCCCTGTGTCCAAACAGGAGCACATAGCCCTAAGGATAAAGGTTGGTGACACTCCCACCCAGGCACAAACTAGAGTGAGTGAATTTCCCAGTGCCAAGGCTTCTACTATTGTCAGACACAAAGAATTTTTCTTATTTAAATCAGTATTCATATTATTGGATTTTTTTTGTAAAACATAGATTACCCCCATAGAAATTCAATTAATAAAGGACTTAACCACTGAATCAAGGAAACAGAACTCCAGTTTTTAACCTTCCAGTTGGGACTAGTCCCTGCCAATGTCAATTTGTACTGCAATTGGTCTTCCAGGAGGCACAGGGCGAAATGACCCCATGGTAGGTCCAGGGCAGACTGTGTTTGCTGGTCAGTAGTGGCCTCTGTGTGTCATTGAATGAGGCTGGAGCTATAGCTGAATCCATAGCTGCTGGACCGTGACAATGGTGGCTGAGCCTCTTCGCTCTGTTCTGGAGCATAGCTGGGAAATGTCTGTGCCCGGGACATCTTTGACGAGCCAAACCCATGACCTGGAGAAGAGGAAAGTTGTAGTAAGAAACACCTCAGAAGAAGAAGCAAAGAGCATCTGTAGAAAACAGAACAAACAAATCTAACCAAAGGCTTCAAACCCACAACATCAAAGATGGCAAGAATCTGGGCTTTGATATCTTGTTTCCTTTAACCTAATACTGTGAATTGAGTGTAAGGCACACACACACACACACACACACACACACACACACTTTAGAAAGACTTTGCAATAGTTGTCTCACTTTTTATAACCAGTATTTTTTGTGGTTGAGGGTGGTTTGTACCTGGTGGAAGGAAGGGTTTAGCAAGACAGGAGAAAAATAGACCCTGTATGTGTTGCCCTTTCAGAGTTTATATTGTACTCAAGAGATGAAATGCAGTTAATTTGATTTGTGTTTTAGCTGATCTCTTGGGAGAAGAATCCAGAGAACATTATCTGTTAATGTAGAAACATAGGACATCCACTGTCATACCCCCTCTGTGGCCCTGCCCTTTGCAATGTCATAGGCTTAAAGCCAGTTTCACTGCCACATGCTTGATGACTCCAAAAATATCCTTGCAGTGCTTGAGATCCAGGGAGAAAACCCACAGGAATTGTATAATTAAAGGCTAATTAAAACTGGGAGAACTGCTTAAATCTTAAAAAAAAAAAAGTGACAGAGAAATCTTGCTTTCTAGCAAGAAATTGTTTTAACTTTGCTGGTTTGATTCTCTTGCTGACCAGGGACTGGAAGAGGCTAGTTGCTTGTGTATCTCAGAGGAGGAAGAGTGGGAAACCCTTCCTGTCCTTCTTGGGGTGTCTCTTCTATTAGGTACATTTGAGCTTTTCAACTTTTTTCTTCTACAGTTCTTCCCTAGAACTGAATCTATGCAATGATGTGATAAACTAAATTGATATACACACATAGCTACTAAAATGGTCTGGAAGTTGAATTGTGGACAGTTACAAAGTCCTTTACTCTTATTTTCTTCCCTTAGTGTCTTCATGCTTTGGAATAGAGATTATTAAACTTGGTTTTGTGCATCTGCCTCACTTGCATTAGCTACTTTATCTAGGTATGTACATTGTCTCTTCATTAAATTATCTTAAAATTTCAACTGCATGGATCTGCTTTCTCCTCTGATGATATAAAAAAGGAAACATGAAAATGAATAAGAGAAAACAAGAAAAGGGGGGGGGGAGTCGGAGGCTTCGGAGATAGATGAAGGCTGTGTTCAGGAGATGTTAGAGAGAGGTTGTGGAAAGGGGTAGAGAGAAGTTAGAAGATAGAAGTTAAGGGGGTGTTAAAAGGGTAGAGTTAGGAATCTCAGGAGTGGCGATACCAGATATGCATGCTGACTCTGATACTTACTTGTTTGTAGTTAACTTTAAGGGATATGGGTTTCTTAGTTTCTTGATCTGAAACTTGATTTGAAATCAGATGATAACAAATATGCTTAACTTGTATGTATTGTGATTTTAAAAGTTAAGTCGGTGAATTAGCTTGTGCCAAATGATGTCATCTAAATCAACCAACCAATAAATAAATAATAGTGATTTCATGGTAGTCTTCATGAGCCTCACTGTCCCAGGGCAGTGACTTTTCTATTGGTTGTATGAGTACTAACTAAATGAACATGTAGGAAGGTATTTGAGACAGTAAGTGTGTACTAAATGTTAACTAGAGCAGTAAGTGAAGGCCTATAAGGAGGTGAGGTAGTAAGGGAAGGCCTATAAGGTAGCATCTTGCCATGATATTGATGCTAAGCTGATGTTGTAAAAGTGCTTTCTTTTTTGGATTTTTTTTTCTCTTTATCTTATCATTGACTAAGGAGGAGAATTCATAGTTCTTTTAACTAGGAACATTTTGTTTATCAGCCAGTATACAGGAGCTGAAAAGTCTAGTATTAAGAACATGCTCTTGGGGCTAGAGAGATGCTCTGTGATTAAGAGTGTATAATGCTCTTCCATGGGACCTCAGTTCTGTTCCCATAACTCATGCCAGAGACCTTAATATTGCTTGTGACTTCAGTTCCAAAGGACCTGATGATCTCTTCAGGCTTACACTGGCAACTGTACTCATGGCCACATATCTGCCTGCCCTCCCCACATATATACACAATAAAAACTAAATTAGATATTTAAAAAGAATGTACCCTTGGCCTTGGTTTAATGAAATTGATATTAAAAATACTTGAAGAGAGGGGAACTATATCTTTAATCCATATTATTAGTGGGCTGAAAGTGAAGGCTTGAGTTGATAACAAAGACATTTCCTATGAACATAGGCTTTTCCTTTTTAGTTCTATATTATTGAGCATAAAAAGTGGATCATACAATGGACATATACCAACGTTCTATTTAAAAGAAAGGAGCATGTCTGGAGAGGAGAGCCCTGATTTTACAGAGCTGATACGTTGTCTTGAGAAAGATGGTCAGGCAAGGAGAGCAAACTACAAGTACAAAGTGAATGGTGTCCTCTACAAAAGGCTGAGAAGAGCCACAGGAGATGTGGGTGATAAAACTACACATCACTGCTGCGCCCCAAACTGCTTCCCCTTCACAATGTGAATAGGGTGTGCATCTCACTACTACAAAGGTCTTCAGAAATAAATTGAACCTTTCTCTATACTTTTTGTGGTCTCATTGTCCCACATGGGGAGATCATATTCTCCATAGATATTATGGAAATTAAGCAAATTGACACACATGATTGTTGAAAGCCTGCAGAACCTGAAGCTATGTCCTTAATGTTAGTTTTCTTTTCCTGCACAGAGTGGGCGCACACCCTTATCATTCTTTCCTCTGCATCCACATTCCCTTACCATCTTAGTGTGCTGCCTCTCACTATGACATGCTTTGAATGCTATTCTCTTTCAAGGTCACCAGTATTTTTTTTTCTTCTTCTCTGTGAATCAATTCTGGTTTAACTGGAAATTAATTTATGACTTTATTTTACTTCAACTAGTTCTTTACTTCAGACAGTTCACAAATTATTTGCTAATCAATGAAATAACATACCTCAATCAGAACTGAACATATGAAGGCTTTTTGATAAAGACAGACAATAAATGTGAACAAAGAGAGAAATAATTAATCCCCTTTTCAGCATTCATTGGAATCATGCCCTTCCTTAGGCAGTGTTTTTGAAAGCAAAAACAAAACAAAACAAAAACCAAAGGAACAAAAATAAACTGGGAGGCTTAGAGGCTTAAATTAAAAAATCAGTGGAATAGACTTGTTTATCCTATTTTCAGCTTATTTATGGGGGTCTAATGAAATGCTATATCAATTTTCCCCAGTTGGCCATAATAAGGTGAATACACACTCAGAGAGTCTGTACAGGGCTATGAATTAAAAGCAACAGATCTGCTAACAGTGATAAGTCTATTAAAAAATCCTCTTGAAATTTTATTTCCCCTCTAGCTGTAGTCACATCTGCTTTAGTAGAAAATGATATTTTGTTTGAACGTTGCATGTTTCTACAGTGTTGATGACTATATTTACCCAATGGGTTCAAGTATACTCTGACATGGTGATTGTATGTGCACCTAGCAAACCTAATCTGCATAGTTTCACTCTAGAAGGAAGATAATAAGTTGAGTGTAGAGTAATTTAGTGAATTTGCTTTATTCTAACAAAATTATTCTAGGAACTGAAGAGCTTCACATAACAATAAAGACACAATGAATGCCTGCTTTAAAAGGAAATTTCCCTGCTGGATCCCCTAATGCACAAACTAGCAGTGAACTGGAAAGAGTGCAGATGTAGTAGAAAATTGCAGCCAAGCTGGAGTGTTAGAGCCAGAATTCTTACATAGAGAAAGAAGGCAAGGAGAGGGAAGGAAGAAGGCAGACATCAAGCCCTCTTCTCCCAATAATTAAGAAGTATGTTATCAGCAGTTTTTGCTGAACTCCCCCAGCTTGACTGACATTTGGTTTTCTACTTTTATTGACTAACTTTATTTTTTGATGTGCATTCTAAAGGAAATTGTTTCCACAAAAGCCAGATGGATTCCCAAAACATAAAACTTTTGGATACTAGTTGGTGAAAGGAAGTAACTGTGATAAAGACACTCAATAGATATTTGCTTAAAAGATCTGTTAGAATCTGGAGGAGTTGAAAGGGTGTTGTTCCATATCTATATATCTATATATCTATATATCTATATATCTATATATCTATATATCTATATATCTATATATCTATATATCTATATATCTATATATCTACATATCTACATATCTATATATCTATATCTACTTCTTATTTTACATACTGATCCCAGTTCCCTCCCTCCCATGCCCTCTGACCCCCTCCCCATAACCCCCACTCCACAGGGAGGGTGATGCCTTCTAGGAGGGATCATCAAAATCTGTCAAGTCATTTGGAGTAGGGACTAGGCCCTCCATCCTGCCTCTAGGCTAAGGGAGTATCCCTCCATAGGGAATGTGCTTCCAAAGTCCTTTCGTGCACCAGGGTATTGTTCCTTTAAATAATAAAACAACATAAAAGTTAGTATTACAATATATGAATCAGGGAAGTTCTCTGGTGAGGAAGGTAACTCATGGAGTAAAAGCATTAATAAAAGTCTAGGGTGGATGGTCAGGAGAGGCACTGTCTTTAACAAGTACTTACTAGCTCTAGCAACAAGAGGAATGAGCAGACTGCACCCATGCCCTTGCACGGGAAGCAGATGGTAGAAGGAAGAAAGGGGTGACTCAGAGCAAGCTTGTCTGAGTGGACTTAACACAGTGTCTTGTGACCAGACGTGAGTTTTATGTTGTGTTTAATACCTGACTGTTAATCTTAAAAGTAGGTGAAAGTTGAAATCACACTAGAGTTAGATATAGCCCACAACTCTACCATATCTCAATAATTAACCACCGGGGATTAATTATGCATAGATATGCTGGAACTCATAACCAACATTTTTTCTACAAACTGCATTTGAATTTTCCTCAGTTGCAATGGAAGCCACTGTATATATATGGGCTTGATCTTTGTAATCTCTTAGAGTGCCCTTGAAATTCTATGGATATTTCGAGGGTGTAGATTTATGATCTTGAATAAACTTGAGATGTGTGCTAAGTATCACAGAAATGCGGTGCTTAAAAGTAATTTTATCAACCAAAAAAAGAGAGATTGTGTATCATCAGTCATCCTTACAGGACTGAGGAACACTCGGATTGGTGGTAAAATAACTATTTTCCAATATATCTGTGGAAGTGTTCTGTA
Source organism: Cricetiscus sungorus (assembly GCA_030556225.1). Taxonomy (NCBI): domain Eukaryota; kingdom Metazoa; phylum Chordata; class Mammalia; order Rodentia; family Cricetidae; genus Cricetiscus; species Cricetiscus sungorus. The sequence continues at coordinate 160,177,262 of JANBXA010000651.1, forward strand.
AGATACTAAGTAGGTTTTACAATAAGATCTCCCCTTAGCGCAGACAGACACCATACAATTCATCTGCATAAATCAAAAGGGAGAATGAAGGTAAATTCTCTCTTAAGCTGAGGTGCCCATCTTTCCTGTTTTTTGGACATAGAAGTCTTGGTTCTCAGGCTTTCTGAATTTCAGTGAATTATGTTACTGTTTTCCCTGAGTTTTCAGCTTGCTGATACCATATTAAAGGATCTTCCTCTTTTATAGCCAACAACCCCCAATTCTTAAAAAAAATAAAAAGCTCCTCATGTATCTATCCATGTCCCATTGGTTCTGTTTCTTTGGGTAACTATATGGTGATAAAGATATCAAATGTCCCCCAGAAAGCGACTGTGCCCAAGGCTTGGTCCCTAGCTGTGGGTACTTTTGAGTAGTGATTCAGTCATTGATGAAATTAACATTCTAAAATTAAGGTTGCTAATTTCATGAATGAATGAACTAAGTGTTGATTTAATAGCTTAATTGGCTCTTGGGAAGTGATCCCAAGAAAAGGAAGTAGGTCACTGGGCTATGCATTTGAAGAATATACCTTGCCCCTGGTCACTATTCTCTGCTTTTATGCTGCTGAAAAGTGAGCCCCTTTCTCTCATCATGACTTTCTGCTGTGATATTTCTGCCTTGAATTATGTGTAAAAACAATGGAGACTAGCTGAAACCTTTGCGTCCACACACCAAATAAACCCTCCTCCTGTTAATTCCTTTGCCAGGTATTGCATCACGGCAATGAAGGAATGACTTATGCAATGATATATATTTTCATTTTCCATGTAGATAAATTAAATAAGGCCTACAGATGTTTAACAACTCCTTAAACATCTGATAGAGCATGCATTGTAACTCATTTTCCTGACAAACAGAAGCAGAGGTCTTGCCTCTAATATTTTGTTCCACTTCCTCAGAGGGGCTCTTTAGAAATATATCTCACTTTATCAGAAGACAATCAAATGCCAGCTTTTCCAATTCAGCCCCTAAATACTTCACCTAAATGCCTGTAAAATAATGAAGTAACCACTAAAGAACAAAATCAATTCAAAGAATGAAGATATGTTCTAGTTTGCTACAGTTTCCCTAAAAATAATTCAACATGTGTGACTCAAGGCACAGTAGTTCCTAGTCTTGATTTTTGGTGCTGCAGCCTGACCAAGGTGAGGGAGGGTTAGTGTCTTCTGAGGTCACTCTCCTTGAGAAGTGGGCTTCTTTCCTGGAATCACAGCTGGCCATATTATTGCTGTGTTCTCATGAGATCTTTCTTCTGTTTGTACATGTCTATATAAATTAATCACTTTTTTTAAGAGATCCATTGTACTTGACAAATCCTACCAATATTACCTCATTTTATCTCAATTGTCTCTTTAAAGGTCCTTGTACCAATGGCATTCTCATGACGGATATGGGACTTAACCTATATATTTTCAAAAAATATAATTCAGCACACATAAAATCTATAATGTAAAATGTATCAAGAGAGAGGAACATGATAGCAAAAGTGACTATACAAAGTACTTGTGACAATATGCTTTATTACAAAAAAGATTGAACTCACTGATCCAGAGGCTGTAATGTGACAGTGTTCAGGCCAGAACTGCATGCACATGGGAAGACAGAAACACATTGGAGTCCAACAAGAACCATGTTAATTCCTTTCAAGGGCACGTCCTCAGTGACCTAATGAGGCTCTGCCTGCTAAAGGTTCCACCGTTTCTTAGCATCATCACATCTTGAACCAAACGTCTAACATTTGAACCTTGAGGGATATGCTCAAACCTCATCCAGTCCATAGAGCCAATAGATGGCATTTTTGCTTTTCAGAGATACTCTCCCTATTTTTTAAGATATAATTGATTTTCCTGGTCTTTCTCTTTGGGTTATTTGTACTTGTGAGGCAATGCAATGCAGCTTAAGACTACATACAATGTAGTAAGCTTTCTCATTAGACTCTTTTGAACTACCAGTTCACAAATAATGGCACAGACTTGTCATGAAACCTTGGCCTTTATCTTAGTTTTGTCCCCAACTAGCTCTTACAATTTAATTAACCCAAGTTTTTACATCTACATTCTGCCACATGGCTTGGCTACATCTCCTCTATACCATATGTCTGACTTGGACTTTGTCTTCTGTCTCTCTTCCCTGTATTCTCTCTCTCCCTGAAGTCCTGAATATCCTCCCCTGCCTAGCCACTGGCCATTCAGCTCTTTACTAAACCAATCACAGTGAGATATATTAAAGAATATTAAATGATTTCCTTTGCACTTTTCCAATATTTGTGTTAATTATTTTTCTCTCCTTTGCTCTTGAACTGATGGGAAATTTACTTTGGTTAATGTTCTACATTAGGTGTCTCTTAATGCATAGTAGCCAGTAGACTACTTGGTTTGAGATCCAGCTTTACCACTTATTCCCTTGGTGTGCCTTATGTTCCCTAACTACCCAGTCCTTCAAATTTCTCAGCACTGGGATAGTGTTTATATTAGTTCCTACTGATAGAATAAATACTGAGCTAACATGCTGTGCAGGCTAATAGCTAATTACCATATGCTAATACACAAAGAGCAGAGACAATAAGTACACTGTTTTTTTATTGTTGTTGTTTTTGTTTTTTAACTCATCAGATATAGTTTGTGCTGAATGGGCTTGACGTGTGATCTTTCCTTGAAGATGGTCAGTCTCACTCTGTAAAAATTATTCTCCCTCTCAGGAGTAGCTATTAATTGCCAATACCTCATTAGATTGAGACAGGATTTGTGCTCACCTTCCTTCCTCATGTTGGACTTTGATCTGAGCCTGAACTGTTGTCCACACTCATGTTACTACTGTGAGTTCATGTTTGCAAATACCTTTCTGTGTCCAGAAAACACCTGTTACTTTCCACTCCCTGTATGGCTCTTACAATCTTTCTACTTGGTCTTCCACAATGATTCCTGAACACGGGGAGAAGAGAGTGTGTTATTGGTATTCCATTTAGGGCTGAGCATTCTCCAATCTCTTATTCTCCATATGCTGACCAGTTGTGGGTCTCTCTGTTAATTACTATCTAATGCAAAAGGAAGATGAGGGATGAACTAATAAGTCATTAGGAGTTGGTTAAAATCTATGCCCATTTAGGAGAGTAGTAGTAATAAGTTCTTCAGTAGGGCCAATAACCTCTCTGGTTACAGGATTTTGGCCCCAGTAATGGGCCAGATATAGGTTACACTTTGTGGAGTGCACCATAAATCCAAGCAAAAAGTAATTGGTTACGTCCATAATAATTAATGCCACAGTTGAACTAGTGAGAGTGTCTTACCAGGCTGGTGACAGGTACAGCTCATAGTGTTTTAAATATTTCTGAATTACTCTCTCTCCTACCTCTCTCCTTTTTTTCCCAGACTCCTTATTGTTTAAATGTTTGAATACTGTATTTATAACTTTAAAGACCAGTTTCACATTCCTTTTTGTTGCCTGACTTTGTTGTGGGTTTTAAATTTGTTTAGCCTTTACTTCAAAACTTAACACAATTACAGGAAAATTGTACCACTTTAGTTTAAAATTGTAACAACATTCTCATCTTTATTTCTTATTTTCTTTTATGTACAAACAGAAATATAATATTTATTGCTATAATTAATACTACTGTTATCATTGATGTTATTGACTTGTCTTACAGATGAATATATGACTATTCTTTACTCATATCCTTAAAACTTTTGTAAAGTATTCAATGCATAATGTTTAGTTTTATGTAGCACTCAGTCATAAGTAGACTGGCAATTTAAAAACATTAAGATACTGACAAATACCAGGTATACTGTAGCTTTAGTACTACTAAAGATGCTTTAATTTATTAAAATAGAATTACATTTTAATAGCCATTTCATGTATTTTTCATAACAAAATAGTTTTATAAATTTTCTGGTTTGTATAACATCCATTTACTACTGTTGCTTGAATTTAATTTGTCTTATATTCTAATTATTATAATTACCTGCTAGGATATTAATTTTCTACAACTGTGATCGCTCTATGGAAGCTAGATTAACTCTTTACTATTAGCAGATGGAGAACCTATTTTAATAATTATAGGCTTTACAAACAGTCTGTGGCAACCAATAAAAGCGCAAATGTTAAAAAGGAATATTTTAAGTTGAACAACATGAGCATAGAATGCATAAAATGAAAATCCATTAGTGTTGATAAACAAACAGAATGGCAAATAACTCACAGTGATGAATTTAAATGGTTTTAAAAGTACATTTTATCATCATTTCAAAGGGTTATTTATAAAATTTGAGTAGAGTAAAAATAAAGTATATGTTGTTGTATGTTGGCTTTCATTTGTGAGCATGTTGGCAGTTTTGGCAATCAAGGAATTACGTATGATTATAAATATACCAATTTCAGATAGAGACCTGAATGCTATTCTCAATTGTTTAATTCATTTACTGATACATCACATTAAGGTCATACAAATTAAGGACAAGAGAATTCATATCAACTAATGATCCTTAAAATTGCAATTAATTAGAAACTGGAAAATGATGTTTGCTGCAAATAAACATCTTTTTTTTTTTTTCCTGAGAATTAAACATCTCACACAACATGTGCTTGGATTTGACTTATGATGATAATGCTATATGCAGAATTGTCAAATGTCAAATAAACTTGTTCAGGGATAGGTTTTCAGAAAGTCAGTCTAAATGAAACATCAGGATGTTCTTTAAAACCACCTTCAGATTTTAAATAATGCAGCATATTTTTAAACTGCCACAGATTGAAATCAAAGTTCACACTTAAGTCTAAAAACTTAAACACACAATTTACAGGCCCCACTTCAAATCTGCTTAACAGGATGAAATCTAGATTGTTTATCTCGCTGGTTCTAAAAGTTTAATAAATGATTATTACAGTCAACTATTAGAGTAGGGGTTTGGCCAGGACTTATTAGACTTATTTTCTAAGATTCAGGAGACATTGTGATAATCACAAGTAAACCCTTCTTAACTTTGCACATATTTAACATACACATTTTTAAAAATTTTTAAATTTAAAATGTTTGTTTTACTTGTCAATCCCAGTTCCCAAACCTTCCCCTGTTCCCCCTGCCAACCCCCATCCCATTCCCTTTCTGCTCCTCAGGGAGCTGCCTTCCATGGGGGAGTCTTCAAAGCCTGTCATATCATTTAGGGCAGGGCCTAGGCCCTCCCCTATGTATCTAGGCTGAGAAAGTACCCCTGTACGTGGGATGGGCTTCCAAAGTCCATTCCTACACTAGGGATAAATACTGACCCGTTCTAGAGGCCCCATAGGCTGCCCAGTTCTCCTAACACCCATGTTTAGGGAGTCTGGGTTGGTCCTATGCTGGTTTCCCAGCTATCAGACTGGGGCCCATGAGCTCCCCCTTGTTCAGATCAGCAGTTTCTGTAAACACATTTTTTTTTAACATACACATTTTAAAAATATATATACATATTCTTTGTCAGTCTTGTGTTTGTGAGACACACATGTGCATAACACAAAGTTCTATCATACAGAGCAAGAACCAGGAAAAATAATACAATTTTGAAAATATATCTTAGCATTAAAGGTGCAGAGTAGGGTTGGTAACTACTTCTTTTTCTTTCTTATTTTACATATCGATCCTAGTTCCCTCTCTGTCCCTCCCTCCCTCTCTTCCACCTTCCCATGTCCCCTGACCACCCTCCCATCCCATTCTCCTCCCCCCACTCCACATGTAGGGTGATGCCTTCCTGGAGGGGTCATCTTAATCTGTCAAGCCATTTGGAGTAAGGACTAGGCCTTCCCTTCTGCCTCTAGGTTAAAGGAGTATCCCTCCATGGGGAATGTGCTCCGAAAGTCCTTTTGTGCACCAGGGATAAATCCTGGCTCTACTGTCAGAGGTCCTTTAAACTGCCTAGGCCTTCTGAGACCCACATTCAGGGAATCTGAGTTGGTCCAATGCTAGATTCTCAGCTGTCAATCTGGAGACCCATTAGTTCCTTGTTCAGCTCAGCTGTCTCTGTGGGTTTTTGTAGCCTGGTCTTGTCCTCCCCCTCAGCATTTGGATTCCAGTTTGGATCAGTGTCTAGCCATGGGTGTCTGCTTCAGTTTCCATCAGTACTAGATGAGGGATCTACGAAGCTTCTCAGTTTGAGGAGGTCCCATTTATTACTTGTTGATCTCAGTGTCTGTGCTACTGGAGTTATGTTCAGGAAGCGGTCTTCTGTACCAATTTTTTCAAGGGTACCTCTTACTTTTATAGGTAACTACTTTTTATATAACACTATACTATGATTTAAAATGTGTGTAGAATAATCTGTATTTGTACACTAATGAAATTCAAATACCCTCCCAAAGAATTCTGCCTCTATGTTCTATTTCCCTTTCATAATTATGGGAATCCTATCCATTAGTTTTTATCTTTTTAAATTTTATAAGACACATTTATTAGAACATAATCTATTAATCAAGCATAGTGTTACATCTGATAATTATAGCCCTGGGAGGTAGACACAGGTGTTTGTGATATGTTAAATTTAAGTCCTACCTGAGCTAGAACTTATATTTATATGTTAGAGTTAATCATCTGTACTGTTCTTGATTTTATACAGAACATATATACTGGTTCTAAGCTGGATCAGCAATAAAACTGAGATGATAAAACACTATAATTTTATCTTTAGGCTTGTTGCTAAGAGCTAAGATATCTAACTGTTTTTCTTATCAAACTGACCACCTAAACTTAATATATTCTTCACCAATGTAATTATGGATATCTGGTTACTATTACTCTCATACCTTGTAGCGTGTATGCTTCCGCCAGCCCACCAGTCTGGGCCCTCAGCAGCGCCAGCCCCAAATAACACTCTGAGACTCTGTATTTGATACAATCCTGTTGGCCAGTTACCATTATTGTTTATGGGCTAGCGCTGTCTTAATTATTAACCCATTTCTACTTATCTAAGTATTTCCACGTGGTTGTCTTATCGGGGAGCCGCGGCAGGCGTCCTGCTTCTTCCCTGGGCTATATCTCGACTCCTCCCTCCTACTTCCTCTTTCCTCCTCCTGGTCTCCTAGCCCTGCCAATCTTGTTTCCTATTGGCCACAGGGCTTTATTAACCAGTATGAGAAACATACATACAGAATAACATCTCCCATCAATACCTCTCTCTTTAGGGAGAGTGAAAACTCCCTAATGTAATAGTTAGAATTCTTAATATTGTTAGAAACATAACTTCAGGGGTATTTTTAGCCATAAATTCTACTTCTTCAGCAAAATCTATGTTAAAATTTTGTATTAACTATGGAAATAGTGGTTTATGTCGAGTCTGTTAGGGTTCTCTTCTATCTAGGTAAACTGTTACTTGAACCAATTCTGTGATGTATTTGTATAAACATCTATTTATGGTATATGTATATATGTGTTTGTGTATGTATGGTGTGGTGGTGGTGTGTGTGCGCATGCGTGTGTGTGTGTGTGTGTGTATGTATGTGTGTATGTGTGTGTGTGTGTGTGTGTGTGTATTTGCCAACTAAGGGTTCTTTATAAATTGAAATGTGCTTACTCTTTTACCCTTGTATTTTTCTAGTTTTTGTTTCTTCTTACTCATCTGAACTTTACTTCTCACCAAGCTAAAATCTCCACTTTCCCTTAGAATTTAGAAGAGGGAGTGGAGGCTGGCCATGGTTACTTAGAAAGACACAATCTCAAAAACAAACTAAAGGACTTGCAAGGTTTCAAGGTTACCCATTGGGTAGAGGTGCTTGCTGGCTAGTTTAATGTCAAATCTACAAACTAGAGTTATCTTAGGCAGGGGTGGGGGCTGTCAACTGAGACAATGCCCTCAGAAGATCAGGCTGTGTGCTACTTTGTAGGACAAGTTCTTAATTGGTGATTGATATGAGAGGGCACAACCCATTGTGGATGGGACTATCCCTGGTTGTTGGTCCTGCATTCTATAAGAAACCAGGCTGAACAAGCCAGCAAACAGCACTCCTCCGTGGCTCTATTATTTCCTGCCTCCAGGTTCCTGCCCTGTTTGAATTTCTTTCCTGACTTCCTGTGTAAGCTTAAGTTAAAAAAAAAAAAAAAAACACTCTCCTTTCCAAGTTGCTTTTGGTTGTGGTGTTTCATCACAATAATAGACCACTAACTAAGACACTCAATAATGTGAATTTGGTTCATTGAACATGAACAATGCAAAGAGAGAACCTACTCTACCAAGTTTGTCTTTTGACCTTGATATGAGAATTCTGTACACACACACACACACACACACACACACACACACACACACACGTAAATGCAAATATAAATATAAGATTGTTTCATTATCTTTTGAATAAGATTGAGCATAAGAACATTCATCACCTAGGAAGCCTGATTCTCCAGCCCAAGTGGAGAGCCACACCCTCCTGTGTTCTTTTAGCATCCGGCACACACCTCATTTTATCTGTTATCTCTTGTCTATCTTCGCCTTTAAGCTGGAGAAGAGGAAGCTTATTTACCTTTGCATTTTCTTTTCTTGTTTTTTTTTTTTTTTTTTTTGCAGCCTTGTGAAATGCCAGACACACCACACTCAATAAATATTAATGACTAAAACTATGAAAAATGCATGTGACAGCTCAGTCCTATGTGCACAGAAGAATGAAACATACAGGGAATGAAGCAGCCTCACATCTCTCTTTGCATACCTTTAATCATAAAAAAATTACGTGTTGAATCAAAGCAATTAAATGGTGTAAACTGTCCTGACTAATGGGGGAATAACAATCTTTTTAAAATGAAAATTTAAATTATAACATAAAACCAAATGGGATTGTCCAATATATATTATAGGTATAAATGTTTTAACAGTTGAAACGGGACTGAAGACACTCTTCAGAGGCACATACTTTTCCCTTGGCTATCAGACTGGAAGCAATGGTATTCAAGGAATTAGAAATTCTCTAGTCTCTTGGTGTTTTTATTACTATTACAAAACACCATCATCAAAGGCAACTTGGAAAGGAAAGGGTTTTTTCACCTTGTAATTCTCATATCATACTCCACCACTGAGGGAATGCAGGGTAGGAACCAGAAACATGCAAATACCATGAAGGAGTGCTACTTACTAGCTTTCTCCTTATGTTGTGTTTAGCTTAATTTCTTATAGAACCCAGGAATGGCAATCTAGGATGGCAATACTGAAAGTGAGTTGGATCCCCCCATATCCATCATTAATCAAGAAAATGATTGATAAAAATCATAGACTTGCCCACAGTCTAATCTTATGGGGGACATTTTTCAATTGAGTTTCCTTTCTTCTACCAAATAACTCTAGCTTGTATCATGTTTACCCAAAACCTAACCAGGAAACCCAGGAAGTTCATTCTGGGTCGAGGAAAAGGCTATAGCCTGGTGCCAATGAAAGGAATGACTCAACTTGTCTGACCAATCTGCAGGGTCAGCCTGAGTCTAGATAATGATGGGTCAGTGATGGACAAGACCACACACAACACCTTGACCAAGGTTTAGTGTGTACACCTCCTGCCCTCTATTTAAACCCAAACCTTATTTAAGCCCCAAACAAGAACCAGAGAGTGTGTCACTTGACCTCTTTTGATATTCCTTTTCCTAATGTGGTCAAATTGAATAAATTTCCCTTTTTGATTTTCACCATTACCTGTGTGGTTGTTTGAAAGAAAATGCCCCCCCCCAAAGGATTTGTGGCTTTTTTGGAATAGGTATGACCTTGTTGAAGGAAATATGCCACTGTGGAGAAAGACTTAGGTCTCATATATGTTCAAGATACCACCCAGTGTCTCAGGTTACTTTTCCTTGCCTTTAGAAGAGGATGTGAGGACTCTCATTTCCAGCACCATGTCTGTCTGCATGCTGTCTTGCTTCCTGCCATGATGATAATGAACTAAACTTCTGAACTGTAAGTGAGCCAACCCAATTAAATGCTTTGTTTCTTATAAGATTTGCCATGGTCATAGTGTCTCTTCACAGTGATAGAAATCCTAACTAAGACAACCCATATCTTTCAGTGGCTTGTTGAGGATGCCCTGGCTGAGCCTAGCCTGCTAGCACTGCCAGGGCAAAGGCTTTGGCCCTAACAACTCTGATAAAAATAAGAGAAAGGATATGATTGTCTCCAGATTCTCACAATGAATTCTCCAGCCATGCTAGCAATTTAAGGTATTTTAAATATTAAAATGGGAATGTATTTGGTGAGAAAATAAGGGAACAAAACCTATGCTATTGAATCTTGCTGGGTAGACAGCTCTGTGGGTCTTTCGCACCTCTGCATGTTTTCTGAGCTAAGGCACTGATTGACTTTCTTCCTAATTCATTTTTTCAAAGGTATTTATAGAACTCAAATATTTAGATTTTGTTCTTATAATATAAGAAATGTAATGTCTGTTCTGATAATATGCATTGTGCTAGAGATGTCCCAAACATTGGGATACACACATATAACATATTTTACTTCCAGTACAGGCCACCTGGCTCCTCTATATGTCATCCAGTGGTAATGGAGCTTTGAACACCATCGCAGATGTTGATGCAGTGATTAGTAACAATGTTGTGAGTAGTAAATGATTGGGTGTCTCTGCCATACATGTTTCTACTAGCTAGTAGAGATTCTACTAGCAGGCATGAAATGGTGGGAAATTAACTTCCACCATCACAAGGAGAATATAATTTCAGAGGTGTCAGTGACAATAATAATAAACCATGATGTTTATGATTCTAATGCTAATTGGACTATTTTCAAAAATTTGGAGGATTTTACATTCACCCATTTAATAAGGCTATATTAAGTTGCATTGAATTCCTTCCTAGGTCTGAAAAAAGCACCATGATTAGGTAATTTATACAGCAGTGACCTATTGGATAGTTTCATACAGAGATGTGAATAGCTAACATGATACAAGCTAACAGGGTTCAATGAATGAATATGGGCAATGATTTTTGACCTAGAGAACAAAAAATGAGGTAAGTTGCATTCTTATCACTTAAATCTACAGGACTAAAGTGGACTATTAATCCTAAGTAATTTCCAGTACAGACAGCTCAGGTGCCCTGGAAGAGTTGTTCGAACTATCTTTATAAAGAAAATAGATTATGTCATTGTTGTTGTTGCTGGTATTGTCTTGTTGGAGAGACTATCTGTTCTTTAGATGATGTTTTAAAGAATAGCATGCTGTCAACGAAAAGATGAAACAAGGAAAAATATCTGAGAGCTCATTTGATTTTTCACAGGGAAGAAAGAAACATTTTAGTAGCAACACAAAGCACAGAAAATGAATGATTCCTGTGGTTTTTTAGAATGAAGCTTTTATCCTGTTAGATCCATTGTTAAAAAGAGTGAAGCACGTTTTCATTCTGAATTGTGGTAAATTGTTCTCAGAGATTTGCTGCTCTCCTCAATTGCTCTAAGATACCATTGCTCTATGACAATAGGACCCTTTGAAAGGTAGAAAATAAAGTAATTGGAGGGTAAATAGCCCACAAGCCGGATGGTTAGCATTTAGAAGATGACTCACTGCTGAATAGATGTCCTATCAGAGAGTTTTTGTTGAGTTTCTTTCTGTGCCCTGTAACAGACAGTTGACTGAATGATGGCAAACACTGAGAGTTTTAGATCTGCAGTGTTTTAGGATGTACCATGGAAAGCAGATAAATGTGGCTTACCTGAGGAAGTGGGAGAAGAGGGTTGGAGTAGCAAGTGGAGAGTCACACCTGCTTGACTAGTAAAATTCACTCCTTGCCTTACTTCCTAGACTCCTGCTAACCACTGTGTGTGATTTCCACAGAATGGCAAAACCTTGCTTTTAGTCATACAAAAAAAAATGGTAAAGTGTTTAAGTGGCTTATGTTTCTGTCATTTTTATGTTTAGAAACTTTTAAATGATTTCAATATTTTGCTTAGTAATAATGGGTTTTAATGATGCTCACACAAAACTTCTTACTTAATTTTATTGTATGAAATGACCTGCTATTTCCGAATGGGGATATGTGCAATGAAAAGTAGTAAGCTTAATGCTAGATGCCTTTTCCACCCTGCATTCTTTGTGCTGACCATTTCACCCCATGAGTCCATCGTGTGCACAGAAGTAGCCTGACATTTTTTGAAATATTGTTGGGAAAAATCATCAATGCCTTATAATTTTGTTCACTGCATTTTGCCTCTTGCCCACCACAGAAGTTAATATTTTAAATAAAAGATTCACATGAAGTTTGTATAAATATGTAACTCTATGTAGCACAAATGAAATCTGTATAATTAAAACCTGCGTACCAGAAGCTTGAAAAATCTTGAGTCTTGTTCATTTGGGTTCCTGCAATTTGGGACTCTCATGTGGATTTCAGTGTAGAAAACAAGGTGTTTCTTAAGATGTGGGCTGAAGGTTATCCACAATAGCTAAGATAAAGGAATATCTAAATGCTGATTGGCAGATGAATAGACAGAGAAAACAAAAGTGTGTGTTTATGTGTATGAAATGGAATTTGTGTGGTAGAACACTATTCTGTTTTGTGCAAGAAGGAAAGCAACTATTTGCTGAAGAAGGATGGACCTGTCGTATATAATGCTACTAAAAGTTCCTCCTGTTCTGGCATTTCAGTTATGAAGTCCTAGAGCTATAGTGTAGAACTCTGTGCCTATGTTTCATAGTATTCTTGTGCATAAATGAAGACTTGGAAGAAAGATGGATATCATATTAGTGTTGTTGCTACAGTAATTAAACACAGATAAGGGTTGATAACGAAGTAGCATCCTGTATAAAGGCCTTGTTGTACAACCATGAGAATCTTGAATCCCACGGACCCATATAAAACCAGGCACAGTGGCAGGTATTTGTAATTCTAGTACTCATATGAAAAGATAAGACACATTTGTAAGTGCGAAGCTCCAGGTTTGGTCTAGCATATGCTGTGATGAACAACAAAGAGAATCCTGTCTCAAGCACTGCAGAAGGGAAGCACCTAGGGTGGTTCTCCAACCCCTACACACATACTGTAGCACACAAACACCACACAGCCCTGAATCTGCACAAGCAGATACATGCCATCCCCTCCCATACACAGAGTAGACTATTTTTTGAAATTCTGTGATATCTCTGGTATTGTACATGCTGTAGTCAAATAGATCCATGTAGATCTGGAAAATTATACTGCTTAGTACTCAAGCACATTTTGTTTTAAATGTCTTTTCTATCAATAACAATACTTATATTTGTAATTGATAATAATAAAGTAGAAATTCACTTACATGCATATAAAAGTCTGTTTCTCGTTGTATTTTTATTCCCATTATTTTATTGACAACTTTGCAAGAACAAGTCAGATGACAATTGTCACTCAAATTCATCTGGTGACTACTGACACCTATGTAATGATGAGGAATTATACCAATTGACTATCTTTCATTCTTTTTGTTGATTCCTTGGCTGGTAGCCAGGCATCCTTTAACATGTTAGCTTCAAGATGGTTACAGTTCTTCTCTTGTTGCCTGGTAGCCCTTGACCACATAATGTAATGTTAATGTAGGGATGGTTCTTTGTTAAATGAACAGAACAAATTATAGGCCCCAATTGTCAGTCAAACACCAACACGAGAGCATTGCTCTGAAGATATTTTTATAGTTGGTGAAACCATAATGAGAGATTGTGTGACTAAGTGACCATGGTTTAATGAGCTGAAATAACCCAAGAGCAGCATTGAATATTCTTGGGAAGAAGACATTTCTGCCAAGGGACAGTAGCTCAGCTTTGCTGTACTGTCCCATATGTCAACCTGACAATTGTCTACATAGTAACCACACCCCCCTCATGTGGGGTAATTCACTGCCATAAGTCTCTTAATACATATCTTCTACCGACATTGCCTATTCTTACTTTACTCATTATAGAGCATACCATGACCTAGAGATGTCCCAGGATACATGGAGGTTTTGGAGGGAGGAAAGAGAAGGGATAAATGAATTTGTAATTGTATTATAGTCTCAAAAAATCACTTTAATAAAAGTGATAATAACATAGTTAATGGCCATGGCTTAAAGGGGTGATGCTGTCCACATAGTATTTAATTTTGCAAATGTCCTATGCATGTTATTTACTTAAGTTCATACCACATAGGGTGATACATCCTTTCTCTTCATAAGACAGTGTCTCTCATTTCAAACCCATATTAAGACCTTGTAGTTAATTCATGGAAGCTCTCATCATGTGCAGCTTCTGTTATTTAGAAGAGATACACACTACCCAAGAAATATAAAAGAATAATCCTATTGGCAGAAGGGAATGCAGGACCATCTGTAGGCTTCCAGGGTCCAGTGGAGCTTTGGAAATGAGCCTGGTAAAGCCTCGGGCCTTTCTTGTCTGGAATTTGACACTGTACAAATCGAAAGCAATCAAGTTGGGGAAGGCTTCCTAATAGATTAATGGGCATGCTTGAATGTTTAAAAGACATAGCAATTTAGAGGTTGAATAAAGCTGTCTGGTCAGTCTGTACTTCTGTATTTTGGCTCCTTTCCTTTCTCTTAAGTTATAGTGGTTTATTTTCAGAAAATATAATTATATCCATAGAGTTTGGTATTTCAGTAAATCTTAGATGATATTAAATGTAGATAAACAGTACTTTTCCATATGTAATTCTATCAACCAATGAAACAAAATGAGGTGAAATAAAACTTTAGTCAAATAGTTAATGACTCAAATTATTTTCTTTTATCTATCTATCTATCTATCTATCTATCTTTCTATCTATCTTTCTATCGATCATCTATCCTTTATCATCTATCACCTATCTACTACCTATCTATTATCTATATTTTTATCAGTCTATTGTCAATCATATTCTATCTAACCTTCTATACCCTTAGGAAATTTCAGTTTTAGAGTCAACAACTGAAAAATACTAAAAATTTCATTTAGAGTTTAACATATCCAATATTTATTAAGAAAAAAATGTTTACTTATCAAGCTTTTTTGTCAACTGTCATTTTGTATGCTTTTATTTAAACCATTTATTCCTGCAGCCATGTTCTTTTGTTAAAGCATGACCTTCACATAAAGAATGATTATATAGCACTAAGCATATTGCAGGCTTGTCATGCCTTATTTGAAGCTTCAGTTAATTGCTTTGCTGAAGTCTGTGGCAGGTCTCTGTCATATATCATTAATTACTATTTTGTTTCAAATCATACAAGAGATACAAGTCTATAGAAGCAAGTGCTATGATATAGCATGAAGGTGAGTGGTATAAACTTCTCCTTGTCCATTCTCATCCAGTTACACTGAAGCATCTCCCTGTGTGCTTTTCACTTTTGGAGCCATACCTGTCTGATTTGGGCTACCAGCTCACCTCTTCCTCTCTTCTGGAGAGCTGTACAAATCCGTGTCAGACTTTTTCATAGTATGTTCCATATGTGAGTTACTACTTTTGTATCTTTGTTCTGGTAACATGAAATGGGGTAGGATGGAGCAGCTCATTTCCCCTTTTATTCTCATGGATGTTGGATCTGACCAAATTGACTTCACTAATGTATTTGGAAATAAGTATCACCTCCACACATTTTACTTCCTGTTTCTTCTTTTCCCTTCCCCTCCCTCTCTGTGTGTGGAGGGAGGCTTCACTGGCCACAAACATTACTGTGTGATTTTTTTTTAAATCTCAGTTCACGGCATCATTCTACCTACTTTACTCCAGTTGGAGTCAAAAAAAGATTTTTACAAGCTCACATTTTCTGTTGCATTGCTGATTCTAACCACTGATATCTGGTATAGCTCCGCTCTTTAATTTTTTTCAGTTGGCTCTTACTTTTGACTGCCATACTGTGGAGGTTTCCCTGCTTTTATATGCTTGGTTTCCTCAAAGTTATGGTCTATCTTAAGCCTTTCATGGCCATCTCTCTTCTAGCTTCCAGGGCCATCTTATCACCAATTCAATTGGCTTCTCTCTTGTGAAGAGGCTCATGACTCTTCATGTCTTTCAACATACCATCTTGGCTGTAGTCCATATGTTTGATCAAAATAATAAGTATATTGCTTATAGGAGAACTAACGTATATATTTCATTTAATTTCCAAAACACCATCAAGAAATGGGGGGCGGGGAGCAAAGAAATCTAAGTCATCATAACACAAAGATACGTTCCAACCCATGGTTATTATAGAATTTTTCACAATAGCTAAGATGAAATCATTCTAGATGTCCATTGTAGATGACTGGATAAAGAAACTGTAGAATACATAAATGGAGTTGCATTAAGCCATAAAAAATAAAATCATATAATTAATGTTCAGGGAAATGAATGAAATGAGATCATCATGCTAAAAGAAATAAATCAGATTCAGAGTATATAAGATGTTTACTCATGTGGAATCTAGATCAATGTGAAACATACACACAGTATAAAAATGAGGACTATAACTCAGATTCAGAGTACATATAAGAATTTTTCACTCATATGTGGAGTCTAGATCAATGTGACACACACACAGCATATTAAGTATATGCTATATATGCTAGTACACCACACACACACACACACACACACACACACACACACACACACACACACACACACTCATAGTCATTTGTTGCCTGTTTTCTCTTGGTGAAAGTGTAATCCATAAAGCCTGAAACCAGATAATATGCAGGAGTTCAACAGATGCTTATTTCATCTTGCTATGTGGCATTGTCAAGAGTATTCTTATTAAATCTGAGTTTCCTCTGATTTTGATGTCCCATAATTTTGCTAATGTCACTAACAGAACTGGAAAAAGTAAGGCCGAGTTAATCTGCAATTTAAGCACACAGCAGAATCATCCAGAGTTTTTAAAATACGGGCTCTGGGAAGGGGAAATGATTCAGTGGGTATGGCATATATCACAGATATGAAGATCTGTTTGAATCTGAAGACCCCATGTGAAAGCCAGGTGTGGTTATATTTATCTGTCCATAATTCCTGTGTTCCTATGTCAAGATGGGAAGTGTAGAGAGAATCTCTGGAAACTTGAGGCCAGCTAGTCTAAAGAGTGTAGGGCAAACAATAAAAAACAAAGCGACTCTGTCTCAAGCAAGGTAAAAAGCAGGAGCCAACCCCCAGGGTCATCTTCTAACCTCCACAAGTGCACTATGAGAAGTTTACACTGGTGCACACACATGCAAAATGTGTACACACATTCACACACTACTCACACACAGATAAAAATAAATGTAGGCTACCCATTTCCCCTTCTAGAATTTCTTATTTAGTAGGTTATGGTGTTTGCAGGGCAAGGAAGGACATTTCTTACAAGCTATGTGTGGTATGTTGATGAGATTAATTTCATGACCGTTTTAAGAGTTACTGGCCTAGGTAATAGCTGGATATCTATAAATTATAGTAATTTGTAACAAAGAGTAAGAGAATGATTCATACCAATATACTGTCAATAAACCATGTAGCTTGGCACTCCTCATAATTAGCAATGAGATGGAGTGTGCTTTTACAAGTCCCCCCACCCCCACCCCCAGCAACTTTTGACCAGGTTTGCATAAGTAATTATCAGAAATATTGGAATTTATTATAGGAATTCAAAATAGAGTGCATAATGGGCTTGATCAGTCAGTGTTTACATTTTGGAAATTTATAAGGGTCTAACAGCAATCCAAATTTCTGAATATGTTTATCTTTTGACATAAAGATTTTATATAAAAATCATCCCAGTAGTGTCTGTCTCTGATTGTCCGGTTTATCTTGAAAAATACTGATCCTCAAGGCCGATGCTCATAGGACTATCATGGTTGGTAAGTGAGATTTATACCACAGTCGTGGTTGTCATAAAAGTAAATCAAAATGTGCATATTTGTCCATTATGCTTGTCACCAGGAAAGCAGTTGCAAAATTTGTTTAATTGTTATTGTACTGTGTTCATATATTCTGAAGGAAATGATCATATTTTCTGCCTAATATAAGCTCATTAATACATTGGGATTAATGTGTCATTTCATATAGATGCTCCAAAGATTATTTGCATTTAATATTTGACCTTTTATAATACTAAATATTGTAATAGGCAAACACTTAACATATATCACATATCCAAAAATAGAAACAGTATGCTCCTGAAAAGATTTGTAATTTATTAAGTTGCCTTTCAGTAAGGATTTCTATGCTCGTAACCATTTAAGGCAGCATAATAGCACTAATTTCTAAACTGTGAGGATTTCATTAATGGCAGAATTTGCCCTACTAACTGTAAATAGAGAAAATAATTCTCTCTAGTTGAGACTGCACTGAACTTGATGGAAAAAAAAAGATCCCAGATAGACATTTAAATAGGCAAGAAAATTTCAGCTTACAACTTTAAAATAGACAAAAAGGTTTTGAATAAAAAGAGGCTTTTAACTATTGCCTAGAGAGTGTAAGGAGGTAGGGGAGGGGTTTGAGGGAAGGTAACTATGAGGCACTGGAGAGAGAAAGCAAATCAGGAAAGTGATATAATACTATTTTAATTAAAACATATTTTAAAAAGTAAGCAGTAAGACAGAATACATTATTTTCTTTTGCCATTAGATTAAATATTGTAAAAATAAATATCAGTAAACTTCCAAAGGTCAAATACTGAAACGTTAATACAACTTGTCAAATTTTTCTTTCCTTAACAATAATAAAGAAAACTTCTTTGAGAGCCCAGATGACTGTAATTGCTTATAGCTTATCCTGTAAAAATTTTCAGTTAATCCTTCAAATATATATGATGACATTTTCGGGAAACCATGTGTGGCTTATTAGCCTACAATTACTAAGCACTGCACATTTGCATATATTTACATATTGTTATGGTTTATTTTACTGTCAACTTGTCAAAAATGAGAATCACCTGGGAAGGAAGGCTCGCCTGTATAATTTTCCTTATTGTTTTAATATATGTGGGAAGCTCAAACCCCTGAGTGTAGAGTGTGGGTGACACCTCCTGGGAGCAGCTTAGGTAAGAGGGCTATTCTTCACTTTGCACTGACCTGACCTTCCCTTTTACTTAATGGGCCTTCCCTCTTCCCACTGAAATGATTCAGCCTGGTGCTGTGGCTGCTTCCATTGCTGTATTAGAAGCAGTGTTTCCAGGCTTCCATCATTAAGGACCAATGGCTCTTCAAGAACCTTCTAGGCTGTGGTGCTAGAGTAAGGATGCCCAGATACCCAGCCTTGTTAATGGAGCAAATACTCATCTAGTGTGAGATGGCCACTGTGGAACTGCTCCAGCTGATGAGGTTTCAATCTCAGGGAGTGAACAACTGCAGGGCTCTCAACCTCTCAGACAAGACACAATTTGTTAATAAATCAATAAATTCTCTCCCTCTCTCTCTCCAAATACATACATATACACATACATATATTATCATCATGACCACTACCATCATCATCCTATTGGCTCTATTTCTCTAGAGAACCCTGAGTAATAATATCACATCAGGATTTAGGTGGAAAACTTAAGAAACAGCATTGTCTGCTATGCATTTTTCTTCAGTGTCATGGTTTCTTGGAATATTAAAGAATGCACAACTACAGAAACAGGTTTAATTACAATTATGGCACCACCTATTTGGCATGTGGCTATGTGGCTATGTGGCTATTTTAAAACTATCTGTTTCACCTTTTTCACCAGAATTTTGTTTGTTGGATCATTGCATCATTGCTTCTCCTTACTCGTGTGTGTGTGTGTGTGTGTGTGTGTGTGTGTGTGTGTGTGTGTGTGTGTGTGTGTGTGATCTCTCAATGGCTGTCAAGAGCACCTTCAAACTTTGTGCTTCCCATCCCACCCTCTATTCAAAAACAGGGAAAATAAAACCACAATACAAGTGTTAATGAACTTTAACACCCTGAGATGAAAATACTTCTTCAGTGACCATCTTAATATCTCAGCAGTATGCCTGCCTCCTTTAGACTACAATCTATGGAACAGGAACTAAGTTCCTTTATGTTCTGTGCAGCTTCTGACTTCCTGAGTGTCCTTTATCTCAGCAGTTAGTGAGTAGTTTGCTAAACTCTCCTTCATGTGATTCCATTTTGGAGGTGAAATTAATCACAGCTTGCTCACATGTGCTACCCTTAACTTCCATAATACAAAGAATCATCTTACTTACATAGAAGTTTATTTTAACCTATCATCTTCATTCTTTTATATCAAAGTCTATGGACATTCCTTTTGTAGATAACTCAACAAAATCCAAGTCAGAGACAATTTCACTAATGAATTGTTGTGCAGTCTAGGTCTGACAAACAAGCACTTATGTTACAAAGAAACATTTGATAATAAGCTTCTATGGGAGACTAGGGACGGAATGCAAGGCATCATGTGTCCTAGGCAAATGCTCTAATAAAAAGCTTGTGTGCAGCTTGCCTGAGGGTTCTTTGAAGAGGGGCAATAGAGGAGTTTAGTTAGAGATTGAACCAGTTCTGTCCTATTCTTATACTCGGTGCTGTAATTGTGGTCATAAGTTACAGATAGAAATAGCACCCACAACAGACATTCTTCTTCTAAAGGATTTTTGTGAGGAATGTGTGAACATGAAACAAATAACAACTATGTGTAGCCAGGGCACCAACATTCCAGTGCAAAGACAGAAAATACAAATTCAATGGGTAAGGAATTTCTTGGAATCTCTTTTAAGTCTCTTTATTTTTAATTAAAATTAACACTCAAAGGAATAAATGAGAACTCATAGCTCTTATAGGATATGAAAGCTCTGCACACAGACAGTTTTCGTAATTTAACTGTTAATAAAAGGACATTTTCCAAACTCCTCAAGCACAGACTTTACTTCAGTGGTGTCAGCAGATGGCTGGCTTAGAAACTGTAAGCTACTTTGGCGACCTGGCATTGGGAGCCTTCTTTGTCTCTATGAAGCACCTTAGACTCCCAGAACCTTAGACCTTCCTTCATTCACAAAGCCAGAGCAACAGACAAACTTGAAAACTCTGATTTGGTTATTTGGTTTGTTCTCTTTGAGCAGTTCATAAATTTTGTGGAGAGAAGACCAGTCCTTTCCCTGGATTCTCTTCATTGAGTTACCTCTGTTTTTATTTGGCTGGATTGATAGTGTATTTTCCAATACCTTTCTGTATCTTCCTTCAGGCTTTTATATCCCATTTTCCAAAGTGTGGGTCAGAGTTATTTCTATGAGAGATCTTGGCTACTCATTAGATCCTTCTAGAATTTCTAGGTTATTGAGGTTGAATAGGATTTGTGAGGATATAAATCATCTCACTTTCCCTCAGCACATTTTAAATCCATTTTATTGCATTTTGCATTTAGTGTATTACCTTTCACTACAGGGTTTTTCGTATTTTATTCAGAGGGAATATTCCCAGTGTTATATAAAATACACATTTCCTCTATTTACTAGTAATTTTAGGGAAATTGTTATCAAACGAGTTATGTTACTAGTAATTATGCTACCAGCATGGAAGCATTAGAAAAATACATTATTGTAGCCACTAACACTATATGATACACTGTAGAAATTTTAATTTGTCAGTGTGCTCCTTTAACAAAGGCAACAAAGGTTACTTTTAAAACCCAAGTTTAAATGCTTAGTTTTATGTATATGGCTGCTTTGTCTGCCTGTATGATTGTGCATCATGTATATGCAGTACTCACAGAGGAGGCAGGAGGGTGCTGGACCCTTTAGAACTGGAGTTATAGGTGGTTGTGAGCCAATGTGGGGGTAATGGGAACTGAACTCAGGTCCTTTGGAAGAACAGTCAGTGCTCTTAACTGCTGAGCCATCTCTCTAGCTCCAAAGGTTATTTAATAACACAGTCAATAATGCTGGGGGTATATCACAGGTAATGTAAAAATGAGACAATTTTTTAACTAATGGACCTGCACATTTTATTATTTTTTCTGATGGATTTTTAATTTATATTTAATGTATTTTGATAGAACCTATCATATGTCATTTAAATTTTTCCTAATAATAAGTTTCTACTTTTATTGGTTTAAGTTTTTGTAGGAATCAATTATTTTTTTTTATTTTATAAGATATTTTTTTCATTGAAATTTGGTGCTAGCTACATTTCATAACAAGTACATGTTAGCGATCAGCTTTACAAAAGCCAAAAAGGACAGTTCCTGTACTCTGTGAGTTTTCAGTCTACTGTAAAAGTTGGCAGGGTATAGTTAAACATGCCTGCACCAAGCATAGTGTGGCTGTAAAAGGGAGAGAAAGGATAGATGTGGGGTCCAGGAAATATCCTTTGGTGTGGTCATGCCGTGGTGGGATATACACATTGAAGGACATCAGGATTTTGCAAAAACTGTAGGGGGTGATGGTATTTGTTTGTGCACGTGGAAGGCAGAGAATAAACCTCTCAGGTGCTGTCACGTTTAAATATTTTTCCATTTGTTTATTTTTTACTTATTAGTTGTGCGTGCGTGCGTGCATGTGTGTGCGGCCTGTGTGTGTGTGTGTATCTTGTCAGGGGACAGTTTGTAGGAATTAATTCTTTCCTTTCACTGAGTAGTTTCAGGGATTACCAAGACATCAGTTTTGACAGCAAGTACTTTTACCTGGTCCATTGTCGTTCTCTCTCTCTCTCTCTCTCTCTCTCTCTCTCTCTCTCTCTCTCTCTCTCTGTCTCTTCCTTTTTTTATTTCTGTCTCTCTTCTCTCTTCCTTCCCTCTCTCCCTCCCTCTCTTCTTTCTTTCTCTTTCTCTCTTTCTCTTGTTCTTTCTTCCCCGGCCCCTGGACTCTCTTTTTGAGCATATGTTTCTTAATGGCCTAGAACTCAACTAATTGGTTAGGCTACTTGGCTGTGGGCCCAAGAGACCTGCCTGTACTTGTACCACCATGTCCAGCCTTTTAATAGTGGGCTCTGAAGCTGGGGCTCAGGTCCTTATGCCTTCAAAGCAAGCTCTTTACTGGCTGAGTGATCCTGTTAGCACTTTAAAGTGACTTATAGGAATTAAGGCTCAATGACTGACATCAGTAGGCCAGGAAGCCAGTGTGAGGAGACAGGAGGAAGAGAATGGGATGGGGAATACACCCCAAAATGAAACTTCCAAAGTCCTGAGGAGAAGATGAGACTTTAAATAGGACCAAATTAGGTTTTTAAGACCTATAGGATCATCAGTGTTTTTTAAGCAGGGCTTTAGGACAGGCAATGAATGGGAGATGTTATTCTGTAAATATGTTTCTCATACTGGTTACTAAATAAAGCACTGTGACCAATGGGAAAGCAAGATAGGCGGGTCTAGGAGAAAGGAGGAAAGGGGAAGTAGTTAGGAGGAGTCAGCATGTAGAGCATGGAGAAAGCAAGATCCTGGCCCGCCGCCTCAGCTAAGATGACCACGTGGAAATACTTAGATAAGTAGAAATGGGTTAATAATTAAGGCAGAGCTAGCCCATAAACAATAATAGTAACTGGCCAACAGGAGTGTATCAAATACAGAGTTTCTGAGTGTTACTGGGGGCTAGCGTGGCAACAGGACCCCCCTGCCGCCAGTCGGGTGGGCTGGTGGAAAACATACATGCTACAGGCAACATCATTGCATGATTAGACAGAATGAATGATGGTGGTGAGATGGATGGATCATAGCAGGTACAAAGGAAGAATTTAATTAGGTAAAATTTGTGGTGGTTTTAGCAGTTTACATTGCCCACAAATGTTTGTAGACCCTAAAATGATCATTTGTCTCTAGAAACTCTGGCTAAAATTAGATTCTTTGCAATTGGTAGGTTTGATAGCTTCAAACCAAACAAATCCCCAAAGATGGAAACAACTTAAATACCTGACTTTGAGTGCTGATTATATCAAGCGAGGCACAGATTATACTGGATGGAGTATTACGCAGTCATAATTAATGATGCTTTATGGGCATTAATGATGCCACGGGACTCCTAGGACACTGCTAAGAAAAATGCATTAAATATAGCATTGGGGCTAGGGATATGGGCCAATGAATAAAGTCCTGGATGTGCATATGTGAGTACCTGAAATTGAATCTCCAGCACCCAGTTAATTCAAAGGCATGGTGGTGAATGATAGTAACTTCCACATTAGTGGGGGGGAAGTAGCTTTAGTAAGAGACCCTGTCTAAAAAGAAAAAAGAAAGAAAGAAAGGTGGTGTCTGTATGTACACATACACACACTTGCATAAATCATACATGCATACATATATATACACTAGTGAAAAATAAAGATAAAAAACAGCATTAAAGTAGTTTAACATGCAATACATGAATAGATAGTTGAGTAATAAATAAGAAGTCATGACACATTATCCCAAAATGCTAGCACAATTTTCTTAGGAAATCAGATTTAAAATATAATTTCTCATTTTATCTATAGTGACCTTTTGTTTAACTCTCAGATTTTCTTCAACAGCCGTATATAATATTGTACCACAATTTGTATTTATCTCGGAATACATTTAAAATGGAAAGTTTGCTTAGAATATGTCAGTTATTCCCACTGTTCTCAACATGACAGGGATGACTTCAAGGAACGATTTGATCCCCAAAGACTCTGCAGCCTCTCTCTCCTTTGCCAGTTATTCTCCTAGAATCTTTGCATACAGGGATGATCATACGTCAAAATCATGGCCCACGAATTGGAAAGGGAAGTCTGCATAAATCCTGGAAAGATTTTCTTCACCCATTAAGAAAAATAAGCCTTATTATGAAAATAGTTCTCCTCTTCCTTGTTTTGAGGGTGGATGTGATGTGTTGAGCTATAGCAGCCATGTTCTGAGCATTAGATGACAAGCTTGAAGACAGGAAGCAAAGAAAGATCTTGAGCCCCAACACCATCATTGAACAGCTCAGGCAATAGAATCAGCTAGATTAATTTTTATTTAAGGGAAAAAACAAATCGCCTTCTGATATAGTCTATTTTATGTCAGTTGTTTATGTTTGCTTGACTTGTAGACAAGGAAGGAAAAAAAGGTGGGAAGGAGAGAGGGAGGGAAAAGTGGGAGGAAGGAAGGTATTATGAAGGCTGGGATCCTAGCAACCGTTTCCTTCAGTTCTGCTGTAACTACTTTGCTTCTAAGTGCTTTGTGCAAACATGCTTGGGAGGTGAGAGCAGCTACCCACAACTTGGCTTGCCAGGATGCAATCATGCATAGGCTGTATTTTCTGATATAGTTTCTAAAATGATGTTTCCCCTGAGATCAAGAAACTTGAGAGTTAACTTAGTTTTGCTAGTTTATAAATGGCAGGAAGTGGCTTCTGTATCTGTTTTGGGGGCAGCACAGTCACCACAGCCATAGCTACAGTGGGCTGTGGTACTTTCAGAAGGTAGGATTCTCCTGTGTTGCTCGCCTGCAATTCAGTGTAGTATGTTGCCCACTACAAGGATAAAGTTCAATGTCACTTGTGGTTACATCTAAGACTACAATTGGATAATCCATAAGGAGATTCAGTATCTCGAACACTGTCAAATTTTCTGTATATACTAACAAACACAGTCTGGAGAATAGGATTTGGGTTTTGTTTTGTTTTGTTTTGTTTTGTTTTGTTTTTTTGGTGTTTTTGTTTAACCAAACATGGTAACTTTAAGAATTAGAAGAACATGATGTTATAATTCTGAATTTATCCTTTGTACTGTAAAGGTCTTGAAAACAGGAGAAAATCTATCTGGAAGAATAAGTAAAAAGTAATTTATTAGCATTTAAACCTTAAAATGTTCCCTGAAGATTTGTTAAAGGCTTGTCTGCAGCCTGGTGAGATTTGGAGAAGTCACTGGACCCTGGGACCTTTGACATCATCAATGGTTTACACATTTCATAGATGCATAATTTATTGACATTACTTTGAGTAACTGAAGGCTGGAAGAGTCAGGGCCTGGTTGGAGAGAGCAGATCTTTGATGACATGACATAGAGGGACGTATCTCCTTCCAAACACTTTTTTTTTTGGTGGCTGATTTCCTCTACATGCCCCTTTGCCATGAAGTCCTACCTCACTGCAGGCTCAAAAACATGGAGTCATATGAATTACCATGAGCTGAAGTCTCCTCCATAGCTGTCTCTTATTTTCTGATGGTAGAACTTTAGATAATTAAGTCTTTGGGACTTGGCTCAGTGGCTTTCTGAAGCAGGCAACCTCTAACAGTTACACCACTGGCTTCCTTGGTTTGGGGGTAGGGGACAGCTATCATTGAGCAATGTTGCCAGATTGCTTCAAGGCCCATCTGTGAGTAGATGTATTGTAATTTTCCACCTTTACCCTGGAGGAGCCATTTCGGTTCCTTGTACTGACACACAAATTCTGACTTTCTAAGACGGTAACATTTGTGAACATTTTAAAATGGAGTAAATTATCAAAGGGCTCAGACATTGGTTCAGAAATTTGGGGTAATCAGAAAAATGGATGCATGATATAAATTACTATAACCACCTTTTAGAAGTCACTTTTAAAAATATAAAAGAAATGGGATTATTCAACTATTATGGAAACAAAGTAGAAAAAGTGTGAGGCTTTTTAATGAGACTTTTCTTCCCCAAATGATCAGCTCTGACAAAATAGAGAAGGGCTTTTTGTGTGACGGCAAGCCTCTTAAACGTGTATGCAGATAAACGACACTAGATGAATAGTGTTTAATAATAGTACTTAATATCTTTCCTCAGAACATAATGGGTAATTTCTGAAGCATAAGTGATTTCTGAAAAGAGGCACTAACTAGAGGCAAAATAAATGTAGGATGATTTAGCTTCTTTGTATGAGCAATTTGAAAACATAATCAGGAAAAGCAGAAATAATTGTAATATAGAAAAATTAAAATCTCATTTAATGAAAGGCTGTTTAGTTAGTTGAGTATATAAAAGAAAATGTTAAAGTACTTTAAAATGGAGTAAATCCATAGATTAGTGCCGTTAGGTTCCTTTTAGCATTTTAGTGCAACACAAAAAGGAAGGCAAAGTGAATGGTCCTGATTGAGTGTCTCTACAGAACATTCTAAAAACTTAAGAACTAAAAATAGTAAAAAGAAAACCCAAGAATATAATTCCATATGGGTAAGTTAGACTACAAGTGTTTCTTTCCTGCCAATCGTAACTCATTGCATTAAATTGTATAGGCTGGGAGATTAACATACTTATTTTTAATACTTTTATTACAAAATCAGTAGCTTAGGGAATCGAGCTGTGCAGTTAGGTTTAGAGGGTCTCTCATCTTGGCATGGCTTTTGAGGGCTTCTACAGAGATGACAAATAAAGCCACACGTTGTGTATATTATCCTGCATCTTCCTCAAATGGCCAATGCAGCCTGTATATCCCAGGCATTGATTTGAAATCTTTAATATTACATTCACATCATATGCCTCAAACTTGGTAAAAAAACATTTCATAAGAGTTTAATGACTTCACAGAGGAGGTGTTTTTGTGATCTTAGATGCCTGTCAGATCAGTGCCGTAGAACACAAGTTGTGTGTGCAAGTTCATGAAGAATTACTTCATTATATTTCTCAGCTATGGACAGTCTTTGTAACTTTGAAATAATGACTGCATAACCCAGCTGTTGTATTTTGTCCCATAGTCAAATGAGAATTCATGATTTCATTTGCTAATAAATTGAGGTAAGTTTTCTAGATTTGAGATTTTTAAGTTTCTCATATAACTGTCAGCATGCTGCTGCAGACGAAACCTTTATTAAACAAGTACTTACTGATATATCAAATGTTTAATAATTAATTTAAAACATTTGCTATATCAGGAAGTGGTTTTATTTGGCTTCCAGCTTTCAGCATCTTGTTCTCAGGTCAGGATATAAGCATTAATGGAAAGATATTACAAATGGTGGTAGTTAACAGTGAATATAAGTTCATTCATTATGTACTAAAGTTTCTTTTTGATAGTTGCATTGATTCTGCTTCTAAGCCAGTGACTTACTAACAGATACTTCTGTTTTTTTCACATTAATAAACAGCATTAGCACTGTCACTAATATTTCTGTGTTCATTGACACTGCCAGCATTGGGCAGATGATTTCAACAAAGTCTGCAAAGTCAAAAAAGTTCCCCTCTGAAGGAGCAGCGTGATAAGAGTTAAATAAAATGGCATATCATTAAAGATACTTATCTTTATCATCTAAAAACTTATGAATGACAGTAAGTCTAAAATGTACTCCTAAGTTCTACAATTAATAACAATAGCATTTGAGTATTATTTTAATTTCCTTAAGTGATTCTAAAATTAGAATAAAACTAAACGTTTTCTCCACAAATCTGGTAAGATTGACCTAATTTTTAGATAACTAAATTTTTACAGAGATATGAAAAGATTAGAAAATATTAGATAATGTGCAAATGCTATATAATGGACATATTTACTTTCTAGATCTTTGGTAAAATCATTGAAATGGTTACACATTATGTATATAATATTACATTATTTAAAAGATGAACTACTTTATTGTAAATTAAAACAAACACATAAAGATAAAAAAATCTAGCTTTGTATCATTGTTAATCATTGCCAGTTTGAATGAATTTGGAGTCACTTAGGAGAGACACCTTAGTGCATGTGGGTGAAGATTTTTCTAGGAAGGTTTGAAGAGGAAGACCCTCCTTGAATGTTTGTGTCACCATCCATTGGCTGGAGTCATGGACTGAATATAAATTGGAAAAAGGGGAAGGAGATAAATCCAGCTCAGCTCTCTTTGCTTCTTAACAGTGGGTATAGACTCTCATACTATCTCCACAATGTCATATCTGAAAACTGTGGGACAAAAATAAACCCTTCCTTTTTAAAGTTGCCTTTGTCAAGGCAAAGATAAAAGCAACTATGTGCTCAATGAGTCATTTTAAGCCTATTTATTCTGTAGTCTTTGATCATTTCTAACTATCATTCATATCAGAGCACAGAACTTCACTCTCCTACCTCAAAGATCCTCAACATCTCCATCTTTACACAGTCCACTCTCTCCTTCAAAATAAGCACTCCTCTCACTTTTGTAGTAATTGCTTCTTTATAAATCCAGATTCATCATTTGTCCTGCTGCAGTCTATCCACAGGAGTCATTCCCAACCAGACCCCTTAGGGATCTGTTTTCTGGGCGAAGATCGTGGATCCCCCTACTTCTCCCTCATGGCCCCTGTCAGCCTTTCCTTTTAGCCCATCTTCTTTGTAACTCTGCCAACTGGCATAACCTCTTTCTAACAGGAACCCAGAAAGTAGACCCAGATAGTCCTTCCTATTCCCTGTACTGGTATCTCCGTACTTATATGTGTTCACTGCTCATCTGCAAATAGGAGCTAGAAATTGCAAACAGCCTAGATATCCATCAACTGATGGGAATGTGGTACATTTAAGCATCAAAATGTCATTTGCCTGTTAAGAAACATGAAATTCACAAATAAATTGAGAAATCCAGAGGCAATAATCTTGAGGTAACTCACACTAAAAAAAGATATATGTTGCATGTTTTATATTATATGTAGATGTTAGCTTTTAAGCTTTAGCTACATGTGTTTCAAACAGAACAACCACAGAGGTTAGATAACTAGTTGGGAGATCCTCCAAGAAAAGGGGAAACAGAATATACTGCTATTAAGTTGGAGTTTTGACTATCTTCAATGTTTGTGGAAATCTTTAAACCTTTATTTCACTTTGATTTAAATCTTTTCCTCCATACTTTCCCCTAATAAGCATTGTTTTATTTATTTTCTCTTCTGTTCTTTTAGTTTTTATTTGGAAAAAAAAACATGGCTCATTAATTTCTATTTCTCTAGTTTTGACACTTAATTTCAAAGTATTATCCTAAACTTAATTTGTTTCTTCAAGTATAGCATTGTTTTCTATATCACATTTGAAAGTATAAGGTTAAAGTTTTACTATTAGTAGCTGTCTTTACTGTCTTTGTTTGATACTTCCTTACTGTTTGAGTAAACTGAAGTTACTCAAGAATAGCAATCCAGATAGCTCAATTTCACTGAGGTCCATCCAACCAGTTTCTATAGAAGGTTAAAATATTTTTTTTTGTCTTAGTTTTTTGTCTTAGTTGCCAGACTTGAACATATTTTTTTATTCCATTATTTTACTTCTGGAAAGTGTTTTTGCTCGTTTTTAGTAGCTTTGTTTATGTAACCTCCATTAAATGAGCTCATGATGTATTTTGACCCCCATGGGAGCACTGACCCTGTGGGAGAAGTGGATGGGAGATGGACTGGCAGGGTGAGGGGAGGAGGAGATGAAGGAGGGAGAGCAGTGGTTGGAATATAAACTGATATTAAAAAAATAAACTTAAAAAAATAAAAATGATCAAAGCAAAGCACAGAAAAACAAAACAAACAAAAAGAAAATTTATTGCATCATTAAACATTCAAAGTTAATGAATATATGTTGGCTTCTAAGGGATGTCCCTGCTTCTGTGTAGTACAGGAGTTAGCAATAATTAGGCAGTTTTAAACCACCAAGGAAGCATCTCTTTCCTGACCTCAGATGTTCGTGTGGTGAGAGAACTCATTTAGAGTTGAATTGGTGTAAAACCCTGCTGGCTCAGTGTACTCTTACCTATGTTTTGATGAAAACAAAACAAATACAAAGAAGTGAATATTGCAGGCAAATGAATGGAACTAGAAAAAACCATCCTGAGTTTTTTCTACACAAAAAGACAAACACTCATATATGGATATTAGACATAGAGCAAAGGATTACCAGCCTATACCCCACACCTAAAAGAGACATCCATAGTACCTTGGAGATGACAAAATGGACAACATCTCCTGAGCTAAATGGGAGCATGTGGGGAGGGGAGAGGGAGTTAGGAGAAAGAGAAGGGAGAGAAGGGGAGAGGAGGACATGAGGGAGCAAGAAGATTCAGTCAGGGAAGAATACAAGAGAGCAAGAAAAGAGATACCATAATAGAGGGAGCCATTATAGGTTTTAAGAGAAATCTGGCACTAAGGAAATGCCCAGAGATCTACAAGGATGAACCCAAACTAACAATTTAAATACTAGTAGAGAGTCTACCTTATATGCCCTTCCTCTATAATGAGATTGATGTCTACCTTATATATGATCCTAGAGCCTTCATCCAGCAGCTGATGGAAGCAGAACCCAAAACCCACAGCTAAACACTGAGCTGAATTCCTGGAATCCAGTTGCAAAGTGATGAGCAAAGGGGTCAAGATCAGGCTGGGGAAATCCACAGAAATAGTTTATCTGTACAAGATGGTTTTTATTTTTCAGTTTGTTTATATGGTGGATCACACTGATAGATTTTTGTATGTTAAACTGTTACGAGCAGGTTTTCCCCCCGCCCCAGGTCTGGTCCAGCTGCCATGCCAGCCCCCAATAACACACAGAGACTCTGTATTTGATACAATGCTGTTGGCCAGTTACTATCATTGTTTATCGGCTAGCTCTGTCTTAATAATTAACCCATTTCTACTATTTCAAGTATATCCACGTGGCTCGTCTTACCGGCCAGAGCAGCTGGCGTTCTAGCTCTCTGGGCTCTCCATGTTGACTCCTCTTTCCTACTTCCTCTTTCCTCCTTGTCTCCTAGCCCTGCCTATCTTGTTTTCCCATTGCCCCACAGTGCTTTATTCATTAACCAGTATGAGAAACACATTTACAGAATAACATCTCCCATCATTAAACCATCCATGCATCCTTGGGATGAAGCCTATTTGGTCATGGTGGATGATTTCTCTGATGTGTTCTTGGATTCGATTTGCCAGTATTTTATTGAGTATTTTTAAATCAATGTTCATGAGGGATATTGGTCTGCAGTTCTTTTTCTTAGTTGTGCCTTTGTGTGGCTTGGGTACCAAGGTAATTGTAGCCTAATCAGAAATTTGTCCATTTCCTTTGAATTTTCAAATTTTGTGGAGTACAGGTTTTCAAAGTATGACCTGAAAATTGTCTGGATTTCCTCAGTGTTCATTGTTATTTCTGATTTTGTTAATTTGCATGGTTTCTCTCTGCTTTTTGGATAGTTTGGATAAAGGTTGTCTATCTTGTTGATTTTCTGGAAGAACCACCTCTTTGTTACATTGATTCTTTGTATTGTTTTATTAGTTTCTACTTTATTGATGTCAGCCCTCAAATTGTTTATTTCCTGGCATCTACTCCTCAGTGGTGAGTTTGCTTTTTTTTCCTAGGGCTTTCAGTTGTACTGTTAATGCTCTAATGTGACTATCCTCCGTTTTCTTCATATGAGCACTTAGTGCAATGAACTTTCCTCATAGCACTGCTTTCAAAGTGTCCCATAAGTCCGGGTATGTTGTATCTTCATTCTCATTGAATTCTAGGAAATCTTTAATTTCTTTCTTTCTTCTTTGACCCAGGAATGGTACAATTGTGCATTGCTCAATTTCCATGAGTTTGTAGGGTTTCTGCAATTTGTGTTTTTGTTGAATCTCAACTTTAATGCATGGTGGTTTGATAAGATACAGGCGGACTATTCCAATTTTTTTGTATCTGTTAAGGTTTGTTATGTTGCCTAGTATATGGTTGATTTTAGAGAAGGTTCCAGGTGGAGCTGAGAAGAAAGTATATTATTTTGTTTGGATGAAATGTTTTATAGATGACTGTTAAACCCAATTGGGACATAACTTCTGTTAGTTCTTTTCTTTCTTTGTTAAGTGTCTGTCTGGCAGTCCTGTCTAGCAGTGAGAGTGGGGTGTTGAAGTCTCCCACTATGAGTATGTGAGGTTTTATGTGAACTTTGAGTTTCTTTTATGAATATGGGTGTCTTTGTATTTGGGGCATAGATGTTCAGAATTGAGATTTTGTACTGATGGATTTCTCCTGTCATGAATATGAAATGACTCTCTTCATTTCTTTTGATTAATTTTGGTTTAAAGTCTAACTTGTTAGACATTAGGATAGCTACACCTGTTTGCTTCTTGGGTCCATTTGCTTGGAACATCTTTTCCCAACCCTTTAACTTGAGTTAATGTCTGTCTTTGAAGTTTAGATGTATTTCTTGTATGCAGAGAAGGTTGGATTCTGTCTTCGTATCTATTCTGTTAGCCTGTGGCTTTTTATGGGCGGGTTAAGGCCATTAATGTTCAGGGAAAGTAAGGACCATTGGTTGATAATACTTGTTTGTTTTAGATTTGTTGTTGTCAGTGGTATTGTGAGTATATTTGTCCTGCTTTTTCTTTAGGGTTCTGGTGAAGGGGGATTATCTATTGCCTGCATCTTTGTGAGTGTAGTTAATTTCCTTGGGTTGGAGTTTTCCTTCCAGAACTTTGTATAGGGCTGGATTTGTGGATATATATTGTGAAAATATATCTTTGTCATTGAATATCTTGTTTTCTCTGTCTATAGTGATTGAGAGTTTTGCTGGGTATTGTAGCCTGTGCTGGCATCTGTGAACTCTTAGTATTGCAGAATATCTATCTAGGACCTTCTGGCTTTGAGAGTTTCCATGGAGAAGTCAGGTGTAATTTTTGATATGTCTGCTTTTATATGTTACCTGGCCTTTTTCCTTCACTGCTGTTGATTTTATTTTGTTCAGTCGTTTGGTATTTGGTATATATATTCATAGGCATGTCCTTCAGATTGGGAAAGTTTTCTGCAATGATTTTGTTGAATATGATTTTTGCACCTTTGAGCTGGGCTTCTTCGCCTTCGCCTATTATTCTTAGGTGTAGCATGTAAGTTTCCGCCAGCCTGCCCGCCGCTGGTCTGGCGTCCTGGACCCCAATAACACGCAGGAGATGTTATTCTGTATATATGTTTCTCATACTGGTTAATAAAGCACTGTGGCCAATAGAAAACTAGATAGGCGGGGCTAGGAGACTAGGAGGAAGAAAGAGGAAGTAGAAGGCGGAGTCGACATGTAGCCCAGGGAGGAAGGAAGACGCCCGCTGCGCGGCTCCCCGATAAGACGACCACGTGGAAATACTTAGATAAGTAGAAATGGGTTAATAATTAAGGCAGAGCTAGCCCATAAACAATAATGGTAACTGGCCAACAGGATTGTATCAAATATAGAGTCTCCTGCATGTTATTGGGGGCCGCCACACCAGACCAGCGGCGGGCAGGCTGGCCGGAAAACAACACGCTGTGCTGTGGGCCGCGGGACAATGGCGGCAGGACCAGGAGGCGGGCAGGGAGGAACCTGCCATAACACTTAGGCTTGGCCTTTTCACAGTGTCCAAGATTTCCTGGATGTTTTTGTTAAGGATTTGTTGGATTTAAGGTTTTCCTTGGCTTATGAATCTATTGTTTCTAGTTTATCTTCAGCGCCTGAGATTCTCTTCCAATTTTTTGTTTGTTTTTTCTTCCATTTCTTTAAGGGATTTTCTCATATCATCTTTGAGGGCCTCTATCATTTTATGAAGTTATTTTTTAAGTCATTCTCTTCTGTTTCGTCTGCTTTGGTGTGTTCATGTCTAGTTTGTGTAGGGTCTCTAGAGTCTCATGGTGTCATGCTTGTCTTTCTATTGTTAGGTGTTTTCTTGTATTGCCATCTTCCCATCAGTGGGTGCAGGTGGAGTTTCTTTCTACCATACTTTCCTGGTGGGCATAAGTGGGTCAGGAGTTTGATATCTGTAACTCTGGATGATCCAAGCTCTCTTGGAGGTCTTTCTTCCAGCAGAGGGCCCATGATGGGGTCAGGTGACTGCTGCCTCAAAGTGGTCCTATGTGGATAGGCGGGTCCAATGTGCTCAAAGCAGATCCAGGAAGTGCCATGGAGGTGGAGGGGTTGTTGGACCTGTACTCTTGCCCAGTGCTCACCCAGAGCAGCAGGCCCAGCCAGATAAAGCATGAGGAGAAACCTTGAGCTGCTTTTTAAACATTACAACAGTAATAGTAATTTCAGTTATTTGAAATAAGAATGCAGATTAGTTGCAAGAGACTCATACCTATAATCCCAGCACTCAAGAGGCTCTGGAAGGAGGATAGTTATATGTTTGAGGCAATCCTGGGCTACAGTGGGGAGACCTTGTCTTAAAAGAAAAAGAATGCAAATTTTAAGAAGAAATTTAAAGCAACCAATGCATATGCTTTCCCATTTGTTTGTATCATGTTTTCCATGCCAAATTTGCATTTTATTTGGGTAAAGGTATTTTACCTCAATTCTGCTGGTGACTTTACACCCATGTAAAGGTGAAATCCCTTTCTCTGGTGCTAACATATAGTGTTTAATGCTTAATTTCTCCTCATATTTCACACTCCATTCACAGACTATGCATTCTATACAGAAGTAAGCTATAATTTCATTACTGTTTTAGGATAAATACATAATACTGTTCACAGATAATTATGAATGCACAACAATAAATTAATTTCTGTGACACTGATCCATGAACCACTTCAGTTTCCATATAAAAGAGTCACCATTGCAGGTAACTCAGGACATCAGATAGAAGAATCTTCCTAAAAACATAAAACTAAAACAAAACAAACATTCAATTAGGCTGATGGTGTTCTTATCTCCAAATTGTACTGTGTCTTCCCTTAAGATATACTTCTATGAGGTCAGTACATAACATCAAATAGCTTTAGCAATCCAGTAACTACCAAAAAATGAGAGAGAAAGAGAGAGACAGAGAACGAGAGACAGAGAGAATCAGTAATTTTACTATTTCTGTAAGTTTCACTTCAGGAGCAAGATTGGTTCTTTGAAATCACTTGTGTATGCTTTGTGAATGATACTTAGCTCTGTGTGTGTGTGTATATATATGTGTGTGTGTGTGTGTGTGTGTGTGTGTGTGTGTGTGAGCACGCGCGCGCACACGTGTGCATGCAACTATTTATTTTTGTGTGTGGTGAGGCACATGCCCGTATACACATGTGAAAGGCAGAAGATAACTTTGGCTTTCATTCCTTACATGCTTGTCACATTGGTTTTCAAGTCAGCCTGTCCCTGGCCTTCATCTCTCCAGCCATGGTAGGTTTGCTGACCGGCAAGCATTTCCATGTCTTCATTTCTAGGATCATAAGCATTTGCCACCACATTCCGTTTTCTCTTTCTCTTGTGTTCTAGAGACCAAACTCAGATATCCTGCTGTTGAGGCAAGTATTTTGATGATGGATGTACCTGCCTAGCCCCTAAAATATTGTACTTTTAAAGATAAATGTGTGGCTACCTAGTATTTCTCACCCCATGGTTCCCAGAGTAGTGATCGCACATCCCTAGAAGTCTGACATGCAGCTGAAAGACAAAATCAGGTCACTGCCACTTTTGCTAGACTCAAGTAATGGACCTTCACATATTAAGAAACTAGCCAGAATTGGGAGGAATGGAGTGTCCTGCTTATATTATTACAGACACAATTTTGGCCACACTTTTTCATTATGTGGAATTACAGAACTGGTGATTTACAGACACTGCTTGAGAATATGAACCCTCAAGTTTTCCCAGAAAGTGTGCCAGGCTTGTTTATAGGCTTGCAGGAACTTTCTGAAGACTTCTCATGCTGTGCTCACTAAACTCACCTTGAAATGACAGGAGTTTCTTGGATCCATCTCTGTCTAATCCAGTAATTAGGACTCTGGCCACAGCCAGCTTTCCCTGCACTGTCCACTGCCCTGATAATTGCTGTGACATTTCATTTCTCTCTTCTGAAAGGAACACTCAGGCAGAAAGCTCACTCTTCTAGAAAGAGCTCCGGGCCCTCGGTTACTATGTGATTGCAGTTCAGAGTTCAATGCCTTGCTCTTTAGTTCACGGCCAAGGGCTGCTTTCCAGTTTGATTACTTTGAGGTCTAGGCAGATACAGCACTTTTTCTTCCTTTCCACTTGTTAGGAGGTGGTTAAATGCAGATAAAGCTGCTCATTAAAGGCCTTTTCCTTTGAGTGTGGCAACACATTCTGCCTGCTAAATGGATAAGATTCCCACGTGGGCCATCATTAAACGAGCCTCTCCGAATAATGAATGAACTGTGTTGCAAGAGATCTTGTTTTTTTTTTTTTTTTTTTTTTTTTGTGTGTGTGTGTGTAGCACGTCATCAGTGCTGTTTGAACTTGTAGATGAAAAAACACAATGGTAGAAACCTTTCTGGAAGATAGGTTTGAAATAGATATTAATTTTCAATGTATTTTTTTTATCCTCAGACCAATAATAACAAGATAGACTGATTCTCATACTGGAAAGTAGGAAAACCTAGCTACTATCAGAGATATATAGGTAAAGTATATGAGGATACTTGGTAGAATGACTTATTAAAAGTAACTTCATTATTGTTGTGTGTGTGTGTGTGTGTGTGTGTGTGTGTGTGTGTGTATGATAGAGAGAGAGACAGACACAAAGAGACAGAGACAGAGACAGAGAGACAGGCATTCACTACATGCAGTCAGAAGTCAACGTTTGGATGTCAGTTCTCTTCTATCTTGGGTTCTGTGAGTCTAACTCAGGTCCTCAAGCTTTTACAGCCTGCTTTTTACTCACTGCATTTCTCCCTGGCCCTTGGTAGAACTCTACAATTGAATAGTGCTGTGTACATGACAGATGCTAACTATGAAGTTGGCATGGGAAGTAGGATCCTACTTACTTCTTATGTCATTCAGATCCTGGGACAGTGAAGGAGACACACATAATAAGACTATCATTTGCTGAGTGAAAAATAGGTACCTTAGCAGTATGAGAAGCAGTCTGGGTTTATTACTGTCTTTAGTTAGAGCTTTGCTACCATATGTCATAATATGTCTAAGAAGAATAAACATTAATTTTAATGTTTAAATTTAATGTTTACAATACTGCAGCTTCTCAAGAGAAACAGAAAACTACTTCTTAACTTCAGTCAATACAGCTTTTACTTTCCATTCACGTTGCTCCTTAATCATATAATTCACAGCATAGGTATATTTTTTTTTCTAGAGATGTTGAAAATTGCATTTCTTTCTGAATTGCTCATTTCTTCCTTTAACATAAAGAAGAGATGACAGGAAAGTGGTGAAGGTTCAAAGACAGCTTAAATTTTGTCTCCAGCAGTTAGAAGAACCCAAACATTGAACTTAGAGTTTTATTCTAATTACATTATTTATTTCAGGTTTTGTGTGTGTGTGTGTGTGTGTGTGTGTGTGTGTGTGTGTGTGTGTGTGTGAGAGAGAGAGAGAGAGAGAGAGAGAGAGAGAGAGAGAGAGAGAGAGAGAGAGAGAGTTTGTTTCTGAGTTCCTGCCTCATATCCTTAGCAGTCTTAAGGGTTCACTGGAAATAAAGACTGCATCTTAAAGCAAAAATGATCTTTTGTCTTTGGGTTCCAATGTAACTATATCACAAGTTTTAAATGGAAACTGGCATTATATGCAATTAATGCAATATTGCTTCATGTTTTAGCCACCCTATTCTTCTTTGTGACCTGACAGTAAGCCAAGCTAAAAGACGAAAGGTTTATTTGGGCTCCTAATCAGGGGAATTAAGTCAAATATTTACTTCTGTGATTCTTTGCCTCCCCAGACCTTGGCTAAGCCAGGCTGTAAACCCACTTACTCTACCTATACCCTACTCTCCAGTTTTCATACTTTCCCAAAACAGCACCTGCATCTGGGGACCAAATGCTTGCACTGGAGGGTCTCTACAGGATTGTTCACATCCATATCATAAAACTTCAGAACTCTTGATCAGTAACTAAGCTGCTTGCCTTTCTTTCCTATCATGATGCTCAATGAATGAAGCTAATACAAATTTTATGCATAAAAAGAAGTTAAAAGAATTTTCACTTTAAACAAAAACCTGACTGTTACTCTTTCACATTAGGAGGAAATGTTAATCTGAAATGGCAATTTTCCTAAGTTGAAGGGCTGAAATGTACTCTTTTCTGGTATTTTTCTACTTTTCATGCATAGGAAAACATTATTACTTTTCCATGAGATCCTCCTGTTGAAAGGGTATGTCAGTTGAAGCATTTTTACATTGTTAATTTATAGATTGGGACATATTAAGGAAACAAATGAGACAGCCATTTCTCATCAAGTTGTCTGGCTTTATTACCCAATGATTCTGCTACAGACCAGGGTATGTTTAAGAAGCATTATGATGACAATTTACACATTCTGAGTACACTAATGCATACTGTCTTGTGCCAAACTCTCTTGCCAGTGTTCCAAATGATCACTCAGGCCCCTTGGATAGCTTCACTCACTGTTAGTTAAATGCCAAGTTTAAATGGACCATATAGTAAACACCACCTTGGTATTGGGATCTCCATCTACATATTATGGGTAATTTCTATTATACCTCTCTAATACTCTACACAGTGAAACTAAAATTGAGCCTCTAATTGTTTCATATAACAAGGGTCCCACTTATACCATTTATAGTTTTGGGTAATGATCATAATTCCTGGGAATTCAATAATGGGTGACGGAGAGGAGGATATAGGTATCCAGATTCCTGATGATATTTTCACACACCCAGTGGGTAATGTGACAGTTCAAATAAATTGCTGACTGTTAGCCTGCTTCATGAGGAAACTGTCATACAATTGATTTAATCTATAAGAGACCTAACTTATAAACAAGTTAATTCTTAGAAGTATGGAAGATAGAAGTGCTAATAAGTTTAGACATTTCAGCACATGAGTATTCCAGTCAAAATACTCTCCCATCTAAAAGATATGTACCTTCTGGGACTCCAGGAGGTTTTAGCATTGGAGAACTTAAAAATAGTTCAGAGTTGCCTGATGATTCAGCAGCTTCTTTAGTCAACAAAGCTATTAAGTTAGTAAATAAACTAGATCAAGTGTGTGGATAGACATGAGCCAGCACTAGCCTGAATTAGCATAAAGTGCTTGTGGGTACAGCATGGAGAACTTAGATTATTAATGGGAGATGTTATTATGTAAATATGTTTCTCATACTGGTTAATGAATAAAGCACTGTTGGGCCAATTGGAAAACAAGATAGGCGGGGCTAGGAGATGAGGAAAGAGGAAGTAGAAAGAAAGAGTCAGCATATAGAGACTGGAGGAAGCAAGATGCTGGCCAGCTGCTCTCTGATAAGATGACCACGTGGACATACTTAGATAAGTAGAAATGGGTTAATCATTAAGGCAAAGAGTGGGACCAGACAGGCGGTGGGGAAAAATGTGCTGGTAACAGATTATTATTTATTTCATTTAAGGTATGTTTTTGTAAAAGTTATCTGCTCTTTGGGGGTTCCTCTATGAAGGCTCTAAACGTACTGAATTAAATCATTGTTCCATCTTTTCTTGTTTTATTGCTTACAGGAACTAATATTTCTTAGCTGACATTCACAAAATTTTTGAGTATTTTTGAAACTATAAATTGCATCTCCAAGCTAGCAAATTGAGACTTGCCATTACTAGAGAGTTACATTTCACTAGATAATATTCTATTGTACTCAAGGTACGAGAAAACAAATTGACTGCAGCCCAAATCCCCAATCACAAAGTGTGAATAATGTATTAGTTTTAACCTTTACCATTCCACAATTTAAAAATTTACTTCCTCATAGAAAAGATATATACACACTGGAAAAGAAACAGTATCTTCAAAAAATGGTGCTGGTTAAACTGGATGGCTATAAAGACCCTTATTTATCACCCTGAACAGATCAGAATCACAGTTCCTAAGGAAGCAGAGAATAGCTCTACCTCAAGAGCCAGCTATACCATTCTTGGGCATATGCTCAAAGGACTGTAAATCCTACTAAAGGGACACTGGCTCAACACTTGTTCTTTGTTACTGTATTCATAATAGTCAGAAGTAGTAAACTGTCCATAATAAAAAACATGGTATATTTACACAATGGAATATTATTCAGTAGTGTAAAAAAAAAGAATCATGAAATCTGCAGTTAAATGGAAGAAACTAGACAAATTTATCCTGAGTGTATTGACCAGGTTTTCATTATATAGCCAAGGGAAGAATGAAACTATCCATCTTCCTGCCTCAGCCTCCTCAGTGCTGGTACTAGAGGCACAAGCCACCCTGCTAAGGTTTCTGATATGTTTTTGAGTTTGTTTATAAATTATAAATATAGCTTTATAAAACCCAACTCTCTATATCCTAAAATTAAATCTCCTTGTATCTTTTCCACTGCAGAGTATTATTTTAGCTTATTAGAAATAAAATTCAGGATTATTGGAGGTTTTCTTTATTATTGAATAGAAATAGGAGTAACTCAGGAACTGAAGACTTTGGTCTTTCTTTTAAAGTTTCTGATGTGATTCTGCTTTCAATAGGAGGATAAATGGGGACACCTACAAACAGCAAGAAGAATTGTATTCCAATTCCCTTTTGTTATCTCCTAGGAGTCATGCTGTGTTTAGAATGGCCTCATGTTTAGAGACATCTGTCTTCATTTTAACCACTCTATTCCTACTAGAATTACAAACCATACCAACCATACTCTTCAAAATAGCTATCATAAAAATATAATAACAATTATTGGCAAAGATATGGAGCCAGTAATGTCCAATGTTCTTCCTAATGGGATAAAAACTGATATGAACATTTGGAGAAAGCTAACCATACCATTTAAGGCTGAGAATATAAATAACTGGTAACCAAGATATTCCAGTCCTAAGATATACAAAGAACACTTATAAAAGAACTATTCATAACAAACAATAATTATATATAGCTTAAATGCCTATTGGCAGTATATGATAATTAGTACTATATATTTATAAGTACACTACAGCATTATGTAAGAGTTAGAACCAGTCAATGGCTGCAATATGAAAACACAAACATACATGTCTTTATTGATAAAAAATATCAAATAATAAAATTTATATTCTCATGTTGCCATTTACACATAGTCAAAAACCAAGAAAAGCTAAATCAAAGTCAGATTAAAGTTACTGTCACAAAGAGGAGCAGTCATTGTAAGAGGACCAGAGTGTTCTGGCAGGTTGTCTTTCAATTTGAGTGATGTTAATGACAATTCATAGAGATATACTACAGGTTTCTTTTCTTTATTTTTATGTTGTTTTTTTAGACATTGTATATTTTTAAAAATTTAAACTCTTATATAACATCAGATTCCCAAGTCAATTGGTTGATAAGTATGTCCAAATTTGGAGGTTGTATTTTATTTTGTTTTATGTCCAGAACAAGAAACATTATTTATTCTAAACTAAGAGATACCTTTGATTAACTTCATGTAATGTGATTGTTTGAAAACAAATGGCTCAAAAAAAAAAGAATGAAAGAAAGAAAAAAGGACAAAAAATAATGGCTCACATTGGTTCATGTATTAAACACTTGATCTCCAGTTGGTGATGGTGTTTAGGGAGGTCATGCAAACTTTGGGAGTTTAACTTTACCAAGGTTCAGCCTTGCTGGAGGAAGTACATAGCTAGGGGTGGGTTCTGACAGTTCACAGGCAAGGCCCATCCCTGCTTCCTCTCTCTGATTCATGCCTGTGTATGAAAATGTGGCCTCTCAGCTTCCTCCTCCTGCCACCTGCCACTATTTCTTACTAGCTGTTATGGAACCATAAGACAAAAAAATTATTCTGCAAGGTTTACTGGCCATGGTCTTGCATCACAACAAAATTAGCAAATACATCATCTACAAACAACCTTAGAATAGCTGTTGCTAGTTTCTGTCCTGTATCTCAAAAGCGTGTGAGGAAAACATTTAACATTTTAAAAGTCTGAAAATCGTTGCATCTGTAAACTGTACTAGTGTTCTCAGACAATGGTTGGGACCTTCCCACTTCAATTACTTGGGAGTTTAACTTTAGTTACTCCTCATAATATAAGTGTATGTGTTCTACATGCCAATGTGTAGCCAGTCACCTGCACGACACTTCATGTAGTAATAAAATAAAAAAAAAAACCCAGAGACTAGTATTGGGGTTCAAGCTTTAAGCCAAAGATCTGAAAAGCAAAGCAGCCAGCCACAAGCTCTTACCTCTACCTCAGCTCAGACCAAAGGGGCGATTCTCAAACTACCCCAGACTTAACTGCTCCTCAGATTCACCCAGACTGCTATACTCTCCTCAACTGGAGACTTTCAATCCTTCCTGTCCTCAATGTGTCTGAAGAATGAATGGCAACTCTGAGACCCTGTCCTGTCTTAGATACTTCTCATGAATCCTGGGATTAAAAGAGTGAGCTCTAATTCTTTTAGACTGATTCACTCTGATGTATCTCCAGGTGGCCTTGAACTAATAGAGATCTCTCTGCCTTTATCTCCTGCTTCCTAGGATTAAAGGTATGTGCTACCACTCCCTGACATCTATAGCTTGTGGCTGACTTTGCTTTTCCAATCTTCAGGCAAGCTTTAATAAATCATAAAAGATATATTACCACAATTTGGTAAAACTTTGGGCATTAGTTCAGACATGTGGCAATCTGAATCTTTAGCTAACCTAAGCAGACCTTACCACTTCCATCAAAAATGAAACTCCAGCCACAGGAAGTTTGAAAGACTCTAGTATTCCTTTTTCTTACACATATTTATACACTTTAATGTTTTCATGTGAAAAGTGGTCTGTTTCTCTATATTTACATTATTTCCAATTTGTACTATCTCTTTTCTTCTCCCATAACAGCAAGTGTTATTACCCTTTAATTTTATGGTTATATTGTCCCCACCCACAATAGCTGGCTAAAATTCTAGTAAAGACTTATTTGATTTGGCTTGATGTGATCATTATA
This sequence comes from Cricetiscus sungorus, assembly GCA_030556225.1. Taxonomy (NCBI): domain Eukaryota; kingdom Metazoa; phylum Chordata; class Mammalia; order Rodentia; family Cricetidae; genus Cricetiscus; species Cricetiscus sungorus. The sequence continues at coordinate 160,220,799 of JANBXA010000651.1, forward strand.
TGAATTGTGGTAGAAATGCAGTTTATTTTGTTACATACAGTGTGTATGTTTTTAGGGTTTTTTTTTGAAAGTTTTGTCATGGATTCAAGATGTCAGATACTGCAGATCTCTCCCAATACTAGTTACAATAATTATTACTTTCTTTGATGCTTGAATAGGCACTATTGCCAACATTATTTCTTCTCCATAGTGGCTCACAAAATATTTAATAATGTTCTCAGTATTTATGTAAGCACTGTGGATTCTATTATTCATAAATTATTTCAGGTATATATATTTTTTTCTCTTCTCTTAGGGAAAAATGTTTCCTTTTTTGTGGGAAATAGTTCAATAGAAAAAAATAAGTGGCTCATGCACTCACTTCATGGTTTCAACTGACCTCATAATGATTGTTTAATGTACCTTCAAAGGCATTGAATTGATAAACTAGAAAGCTTTTATCTCTTTCCTTTTCTCCCTATAATATGACAAATCACATTACTAACTGCCTTCCTTTTCTTCTATGGCTTGTTCTTTTTATTACTAATTTTAGCATACTAATGCACATGTAATGAAGTGCAAACATATTTTCTCAATGTTGAGCTTACCACAACTACATAAAAACAGTCAAGGTGCTGGAAAAATTCGCACGTGCATGTGTGTGTGTGTGTGTGTCTGTATATAATTCACATACAAATGAGATAGTATAGCAAGTACTACATTTGAAATATTTTCTTTTTTATTTATTTATTTGTTTATTTATACATATTGATTCTAGTTCCCTCTCCCTCCCTCCCTCTTTCCCTCTCTCCCCCCCTCACATGCACCACGATCACCCTCTCCTCCCATCCACCACAACCACCCTCTCCTCCCATCCTCACCCCCCACTTCACATGTAGGGTGATGCCATCAAGGAGGGGTCATCTAAATCTGTCAAGTCATTTAAAGTAGGGACTAGGACTTCTCTCCTGTCTCTGTTAAGGAAGTATCCCTCCATGGGGGATGTGCCCGCAAGGTCCTTTTGTGCACCAGGAATAGATCCTGGTTCCACTGTCTGAGATCCCTTAGACTGCCCAGGCCTTCTAGCTGAGACCCATGTTCAGGAGGTCTGAGTCAGTCCTATGCTTCCCAGCTATCAGTCTGGGGGCCCATTAGCTCTTCCTTGTTCAGGTCAGCTGTCTCTAAGTGTTTCTGCAGCCTGGTGTTGTCCTCCCTCTCTGCATCTGGATTCCAGTTCAGCTCAGTGTTTAGTTATGGGTGTTTGCTTCTGTTTCCAACAGGTACTAGATGAGGGCTCCATGATATAGATAAGTTAGTCATCAATTTCATTATGATGGAAGGGTATTTATGGAAGCGTTTCCACTGTTGCTCAAATTGTTAGTTGGAGTAAGTCTTGCAGGTATCTGGACATTTCTTTAGGTTCAGTTTTCTCTTCAATCCTATAATGTCTCCCTCTTTTATGTTCTCTCTCTCTCTGTCTCTCTCTGTCTCTCTCTTTCTCTCTCTGTCTCTCTCTCTCTCTCTCCCTCTCCTTTTCGTTTTTTATTTTTCTCCTGACTCAATCTTCCTAGTCACATGTGTTTTCCTCTCCTCCCCTTCTCTTTCTCCTAGTTCCCTCTCAACTCACAGCCCACCCCCCCAGTCCCCATGTCACTTTCACCTACTGTGAGGGAATCTCTTAGAATCCAACTTGTATTCCAGTTTCTCTGGCAGTGTGAATTATAAGCTTGTGATCCTTTGCATAAGGTCTAAAATCCATATATGAGCAATTAAATACCATGTTGCTTTTTTTTTGTGACTTGGTTACCTCATTCAGGATAGTTTCTTCAAGTTCCATCCACTTGCCTGCAAATTTCAAGATTCCAGTGGTTTCTCTCTCCCCCCCCCCCCCCCGTAGAATAGTATTCCATTGTGTAGATGTGCTACATTTTCTTTATTCATTCTTCAGTTGAGGGGCATCTAGGTTGCTTCCAGGTTCTTGCTATTACAAATAATGCTGCTATGAACATAGTTGAGCACATGTCTTTGTTGCATGGATGTGGATCATTTGGGTATATGCCTAAGAGGGGGATTGCTGGGTCCTGTGGTAAACTAATTCTCATTTTCCTGAGGAACTGCCATACTAATATCCAAAATGGCTGTATGAGTTTGCACTCCCACCAGCAGTGAAGGAGTGTTCCCCTTTCTCCACATCCTCTCCAGCATAAGATGTCATTGGTGTTTCTAATTTTATCCATTCTGTCAGGAGTAAGATGGTATCTCAAAGTTGTTTTGATTTGCATTTCCCTGATATCTAAAGATGTTGAACAGTTTCTTAAGTGTCTTTCAGCCTCTTTGATTTCCTCTATTGAGAATTTTCTCTTCAGTTCTGTACCCCATTTTTAAATAGGGTTATTTGGTGTTTTGTTGACTAGTTTCTTGAGTTCTTTGTATATTTTGGAGATCAGCCCTTTGTCAGATGTAGGTTTGGTGAAAATCTTTTCCTAGTCTTGGGATGAAGTTTGGTCTTGTCACCTGTGTCCTTTGCCTTAAAGAAGCTTCTAAGTTTGAGAAGGTCCCATTTATTAATTGTTGATCTCAGTGTCTCTGCTACTGGAGTTATGTTCAGGAAGCAGTCTCCTATAACAATTTGTTCAAGGGTACCTCCTACTTTCTCTTCTAAGAGGTTCAGTGTGCCTGGGTTTATGTTCAGGTCTTTGATCCATTTGGACTTGAGTTTTGTGCATGGCGATAGACATGGATCTATCTGCAGTCTTCTACACACCATTATCCAATTATGCCAGCACCATTTGTTGAAGATGCTTTCCTTCCCCCATTGTATTTTTTTAGCTGTTTTGTCAAAAATCACGTATTCATAGGGTGTGTGTGTGTGTGTGTGTGTGTGTGTGTGTGTGTGTGTGAATATCAGGGTTTTCTATTCAATTCCATTGGTCTACCTGTCTATTTTTGTGCCAATACCAGGCTGTTTTCAGGACACAATTTTGAGGTCTTCACTCAGAAACTAAACCTCTATATAGAAAATACTACCAAGCATTTTTATGATCTGCTCTTTGTAGTCCTCTTTACCAATTGTATACTAACCACCTTTTCACGAAGACAGTAGATGACAGCACAACACAAGTAAGAAGAAAAAACTGAGGACTGGGGGAATAGTTCAAGTGGGTAAGTGTTTGCTCCACAAGCATGAGGATCTGAGGCCAGTTTTCCAGAAAATACAAGACAAGCATGGTTCATGTGACTTAATCCTATTGCTTTCTTGTAGAAGACAAGAAAATTCTTGGTGCTTACTGGTCAGGCATTCCAGCTCAGTAAGAAAGCTCTAGGTTCAGTGAGACCTTGCATCAAAAGTGGAGTTGAGATCTATAAGGGAGGAGACCTGATGGCATCTGTAGACCTTTGACATCTGTAGACATGAGGATGCATTCATACACACACACACACACACACACACACACACACACGTGCATGCATGAGCATTAAGTGCACTAATTTAAAAATAATGTTATGAATAAAGTATTGTTAGAAAAATGAAATACAATATATAGCAACAATGAGAACACCATGATTTAAAGTCTGTGATGGGATTCTAAACTAGATGATTAACTGTAATTTATTCCATGTTAATATGTACATTGATGGAAAATCTGTTTAGTGAAGAATCCAGTGCTGGGTATAATTTAGGAGGAATATCTGCCTATCTTTGATTGGATGTACTGAGTCATTTAATTATTTTTTACTTAAGTATTTTTTTTCTTTTGTTAAACTACAGTGGATTCTGTTATAGAAAGGGAACCACTGAAGTGCTTAATTGAACAGAAACCACCATAGTGAAGAAGTCTAAGGAAATGATTATAGATAACCCAAAAGACAGTATCAATTGAATTTCAATGCACAATATACATAAATGTGTTTATTTGAATAAAATGCTTAATTATAGATATACATTTTAGAAGTAAATTCCAGATTTGATGAATGAAATGTTTGATAGGACATCACCCAAATTATTTTTTTTAAATAGCTGTACACAGGTAATCCTATGTCCCATAAAACACCAACAAAGTTATGCTGATGTTGGACTGTCATTTTATACAAAAGTTCTGGGAAATGACAGTGCTTGGTGACTACATATATCATATGGCATTGATAATGGAAGGCAATCTACCAAGCCTGTCATTTTCCATTCTTTCAAAATGACATTGAATGTACTTTAATTATAGTGAGTAGGATGCAAATTGTGCTTTTCAGTAAAAAGATCTGTTTATAGAATCAGGTTTTGAATTATATTTTCAGTGTTAGCATGGTTGATAAGCATGGGTTTTATAATTATATAAAATAAATAATAAAGTAACATTTACCTCCATTACTTTAAGGTCAAAATTCTATGACCACAAAAATGGAAAATATAATGAAACTCCCCATTAACATTCCTAAGACACTGTGTAAAAACTTTCTAAGAGAACAAAAAATTTCCTATTTTGTGGAACCTTTTTATCCCTATGGAGTAACTGTTGTCATATTTGATGTGTTCAGTAAAATTTTATGGATTCAGTTAAATGCACCAATAAAATTTTCACTGGAATATAGCCAGTCAATCACAGCAAGATGATTGATAACCATTGTCATTCTGTCATATTTTAGAAATGAAATTAACAATTTTGTATGCATACAAGTTCATCTGTAGTATTGGATCATAAGCTCAAAGAGTATGCCTTGATATTGAAATGGCAATGCTATGACAATGCTTTGACTACTTAAAAAGACTCCAAAACATATGATTTTTTTTTGTACAAAAAAGCTCACAGTTTGTAGTTCATGTCTAAAGATCATGGAATTCTCATGATTTTTATTATCATAAGTTTTACCACACCTAAGTACTTTTTGTCATTTTATATGAAAATTAACTTGTGATATTCTTTAATATTACTGTCACTTAATGCCAGTAATGAAATGGTGGAAATAGATTAACAACCTTTTGAACATTTGAATATAGATGTATATATAGTCACATATGTATGTATATAGATGTATATGTTAATGTGTGTGTAGTTTTGAGATGGATGTCACACTTTGAACTTACTGTGTAGCCAAGATCACTCTTGGTCCTTTGCCTCTAATTCCCAAGGGCTTCTACTGCAGTTATGCATCACCATGTTTGTTTTGAATGTTCATGTTAAATAAAGACATTTAAGAAGTTGTTCTTATTTTGCATGATTATATGGAATTTTTATGCTCTCTAAGACGATGAATAATACTAACTGAAAATTATGTTTTTAAAAGTTAGTATAAAGCTTCATATTTTTCAAGCACACCTAAATCAAGTAAAGAAATACCAAATCATATAGCAGTAGTTTAGATGTTTACTTTTTTTGTAAATAAGAAAATACATAAAGTAATAAAAAAAACTTGAAAAATGTTCTGAAAGATACAGAGTTTAGGTCAGAATCAGAATTCATAGTCATGGTTTCTTGGAAAAACAAAAACAAAAAACCCACCAAAACAAAACAAAAGAAAAACACAGCACTTGGCTTGCAAAAACAAGACTTTTGGTAAAAACAAGCATGTGATGGTGTATACCTGTAAGGCAAGCTCCTGGGAGGAGACAGGTGGATTAGTGGAACTTGCTGATCAGCGAGTCTAGCTCAGTTTCCAAACTCAAGATTCATGGACAATTAAGGAAGACAATTGCTATCAACCTCTGACTCTATGTGTGTATACCTGTACATACACACACTAACATACATGTACACACACACACACACACACACACACACACACACACACACACACACAGAGAGAGATACATGAGAAGTATTTCACATACATGAAATCTCCCAAATTTTCCTAAGGATAACATCAATAAATCATTTTAATTAAAGTATTTAATTAAAGTATTAGGTTTATAATTTTCCAGCATCAAGCATAAAAATGTATTGTCTGTTTTCAAAAAGGGGGTGTGAGTAAAAGAAAGGATGTGAAGTTGGAGGGAAGGTATGAAAGGAGTTGGAGAAGGGGGTACAGTGATTAGATATTATTATGAAAAAAGTGAAATATTTGAGGCTTTTTTGACTGATATGGAAACACATGTAATATAAATCCTGTTGTTCAATTTTAAATGAGTTAAGTTATGAAGAGTAATATAGTCATAGAGAAAATACATAATTCTGTATACATTTTTATTAATATGGGACATACTCGGGGAACTATTTCATTTTTACTTTTTTCTTAATGCATTTTCTATATTTAATTAAAATACACTTTCACAAATATTACAATGTGTACAGACTGTGCTTGCCAAAGCTTATTGTAAAGTACTAACAAAACCTTCCTATGCATTAGTTTCACCAATCTAGTTATTTGAAAGCCAGTTATCTACTTTATTGTGAATTTTGTGTATTTTCTCAAACTTCTGACTTCATTTATGATTATTATTGGCATGCTTGCTTGTTTGCATTGCTTTATGATGTTTTCTACATTGCCTTTGTTTCTTTCAGGCTACTTTTTATTGGACTTATCTACAATATCCATATTCTTTTACACCTTCTTCCAGAGTCTAATGACCACTGCCTGGCTAATTAGGGTGTTTCTCAACACATCCTGGCATCTCATCTGTTTCTCGAGGATTTAAGCTGAAATCAGATTTCCATTTATTTGAAAGATTTTTATATAGATATATTGCTTATTCTTTTCTTTAGCAACACCTAAAGCTCAACTTTTGTGTCAAACACAGTCAGGCACACTTATTTTTCTCTTTTGGAATCCACTTCTTAGTTATTTTATGAATTGTTGTTATTGCCAGAAATCTCTCCAGGTTATTTTTACCTATAAGTAAGTCCATGAATTACCAAATGCTCATAAAGGACATTTATGTGTAGGATGCAAAAACCTACCATGATGGAAACTTAACCTCACTCTATGTCCTTTCAATTGTCTACATATTCATGGATGTTATAACTCCTTTGACTTACTCATCATGAAGTATTATATTTTTCAAAAAATTCTAGATGTATAGAGAATTTTATTTACATTTCCTTTGTTACTTTGTTACTTTTTTCTGTTTACAAGCAGGAATAATGTTAAATAACTACTGAAAATATTTATTTGTTGCAGAGCCAGCCAGCTTTTATTAAATCTGATACTTTTGAAGTGTAGGGAAAAAGGAAATATGAAGACATTTGAATTGGACATATGAACAATATCATCAAATTGGTTTGTCCTTTGTGATAGATCTTAAAGCAGCCTTTTATGACATGAGGGTCAAGCCTGGAAGGTGGGTCATCCATATCCATGAAGCCTCGATGACTCTATGACTCTTGGCTGAGGATTTGGTCAGTTCTGTTATTCATCTGTCTTCAGTCAATTGTTGAAAAGCTATACTAATCTGTGTGTGTGTGTGTGTGTGTGTGTGTGTGTGTGTGTGTTTCAAACTTATGTTTGAAGGTGACTCTAGCTAGGAAGACAAGATTCCAAAAAAGAACAAGTCACTGTGTGCAGCATCAGCATAGGTCTTAACTACCCGAAAGTCCTAAGTGTCAAGGCTTGGGAGGTGGTAGAAATTATAGAGGCTGGGCATAGTGAGAAGTCATTAGTTCACTGGGCTCATGCTCTTGAGTGTCATAGCTAGATTTTGAACTCTTTGTTAAGTTTCTCTGTTTTGTGATCACAAGGTGAATGGCTTCTCTGTTATATGTTCATGTCATGTATTCATAGGCCCAGAGCAATGGGTCAACTCAACATATGATTATATACCTCCAAAATGAACCTTTTCTCATAATCATTTAAATATTAACTGCAGATATTTATCAGGTACTTTATACAGTTATGAACAACTGATTTAGTCAGTATATCAACCATGACATAGGAATCCTCTCTGCTGACAACATATAGCAGTCCACACACACACACACACATACACTGATGCTCACCTTTCTTGCTACCAGAAGCTCTTTGGCCCATCTTCCTTTCTCTCCCACATGACTTACTAAAACTCTTTTGGTGATAGTCTTAAAGTATATTCCAAGGAACCCATAATCAGTTGTCAAGACAGAGATGTTTGTTTCAGGCTTCAGACTCTGCCTCTAAAATGCAGCATGAACCTTAATAGCAGAACTTCCTTGTGTTTGTGGTACTGGGGATTGAATCTAGGTCCTTACATGAGAGAACAAAACTTCCTCTACTGACCTGTATTCATATACTCATTTTGTTACTGCTTATGTTGAAATAGGACCTTACTAAGTTGCTCAGGCTAGCCGTGAACTCACTATGTAACCCATACCTGCCACAAACTCATTGTGTAGCAGAGGGTAGCCTTGAACTTATGATCCTACCTAAATCTACCTGCCTCAGTTTCTCAGGTAGCTGGAATTATGAGTATCTAAGACTCATCTTTATTCCTTAGAGTGTAGAACAAACCTGGTATTCAGCTGGCATCAAATTCTTATTAAATAGCTTGAGTCAATTGTTGGGTTAAGAGAGGATTGTCAGTTTTTTTGAGTATGGATGTTCAAGACTTTGGTGATGTCAAGAATGTTGCTAATACTTAATATAGATAAAAAGTGTTACTTTGCTAAGTACTTTATAATATTTTTGTATGTTATAAATAAAATAATTAACAAATAAAATAGAATAATGGAGCTTAGTGAGAACATCATACCTCAAGTTCATATAACTCACTAAAATTTATACTTCTGAAAATACAAAATTTTAAGGATAATTTTCTAAAAGAAGATACCTATTAATTTACTTGCTTTCTGTGTAATGTATTAGTGAAATTAAATGCTAAGAAAAAACTATGTACAGAAAATAAATCATTATGAAGTGCTGGAATGTCGATGGTTCAAAAATATCAATTTTACTTTCATCTCTTTCTAAAGATCTAGGACAAGTAGGACTAAGAATATTTATAAAGGCTAATTATTAAGAGTGCTTACAGGCTGTGGTTCAGCTAGTTCGACAATGGCTTTTTATCAACAGAAAGTCTTATAATACATTTTTTTTCAGTCTTAAAACTTACAGAAATTTAATTTAATTATAATCATTTCTACCTGCAGAGGTAGGGGTACATTCATTTAAATTTTATATATTGATTCTTTGGTACTTGTAAGATATTTCTGTATCATACACTAGAATCATCACCTTTCAGCAGAAGATACAGTGTCTGCAGAAGGGCAGAGAACGTCCAGGGCATTTGCTCCTTTGCTAGGGGAGCCACTTGAAGAGGCAACAGTGAATGCAATGGAAAGACCCTGCTCTTCAGCCTTAATGCTTAAAGAATAGAAGGAAATATGCAACAGGGTGAAAAGTGTAGAATAAAAAGGAGCAGAGACTTGGAGAGTGATTTTGAAATCTGCAAAATAAGACACAAAAGAAGATGGAGGGAGAGGTACATATTTGAACTTGCTGTAAACTTAGTTAAAAGCCTGGAAGGCAAATGAAAACTGATGGTATCCCACAAAGGTCAATCAACTACTTTACATCCACAATGTGCTTTAAACTGTTTTCACAAAAGGAGCAATGCCCAAACCATACAGAACTTATACTTAAACACTAAGGATTTTCCACAAATTGCTTAGATGGCTTCCATCTGGGTCATCTCATTTAAAGCCCATTTGAGAATAGCTATTGCCTGTTCTTCAGAGAAATAATTCTTGTAAACCTTGATTATGGTTCAGGGAGAATGTACCCACACAGAAGGATGGAGACTATAAATGTTTTATTCTGTTCTGTCTTTAATTCTGTCAACCCAGGGGTTAGTCACAGAGTCACAAACAAGCTAGAAAATAAAGACAGCTTGCTTGACGATCTTAATATTTGCTTTGAGTTCTTTTGCATTTTATACCAGTGTCAGATAATTGATGGGAAAATGATCAATAAATGTGAACTAAGTTGACAATACCTTTTTCCATAATGGAACCTGAAGCCATAACTTACTTATTGGAATTAAGGTGCTTTATGTAGAATTATATGTACAATATATTACCTAGTGTAAGCTCTTGTTCACAGTAGTGTTGCAGAACATATGCACACCTCCTTTCTGTAAAATGTTTTTAAACAGCTTCAACTTCTTCAATACCCATAGAAGTTGGTTCCTTATCTGTCCATGCTCACCACATATTGAATGTGACAGTTATTGAAGAAAGAGACTTGGAGTTTTCTGACTCATGGTATTGTATAGTTTTTAGAAGAATGGATTTAATTCCCAGCAGTCAATGAAGATATAAATAATACATTGTGGTTCCTATTTTTACAAGTTTATTTAATATAACCCTAGATTAACTAGGTCATTAATGCATACATGTTCAAATAATAAAACTGATTATAATGTTCATCATCTTATTACTTATTTACCTTAACTTTTATAACATCTTATTTCATATAAGTAACATGTCATCATTACTTATATATTATATATCTTATACCTTTCATAACACCTTAATTATTTATTAACAGTTACTTAATTTTATTTTTCAAGACAGGGTTTCTCTGTAGATTTGGAAGCTGTCTTTTTCAGTAGACCTTGCCGGCTTCGAACTCACAGAGGTCCTCCTATCTGCCTCTAGAGTGCTGGGATTAAAGGTGCACAACTCCACTTCCTGGTTTAAAAGTTTTTTTTTTAAAACAAGGCTCTCTAAATCAGCTTAACAAAGCTCTTATGAACTCATAAAGACTGAAGCAGCAAGCACAGAGCCTACATAGTTTTTGTATTAGGTCGTCTGCATATATATTATAGCATTTAGTTTAGTATTGTTATGGGACTCCTGAGATATGGTGAGATAACAATGTGCAATGTCTTCTGTGTGAACATGCACATGTGCATGTGTTTTTGCATGTCTAGTTTTGAGTTTTCAAATGCATATACACATGGAAAAAAGCTCATCATATTCGTATTAACTAACCTGATCATTTTAGACTTCCCCTAAACTAATATCATATCCTATGTGTATTATGTAATAAAAATGCAATATATGTACCCTCTATAAAACCTGGTTGGCATTGAGCTACATATCTTACCTATATTTGTTGTAGTTCAATAATTTAGTGGGGAAGCTTGGAGTGGGAAGAAATCAAATTTAGAGCATACCTTTTAAATTTTTCCACTTAAAATCATAAGATAATTTATTACAATCATTGCTGCATCATATCAATTAAATAGAACACCTGGAAACCCTTGATTCTCTTTTCTAGTAATTACTGGGTCACATCTGCTGAAAAGTGATTCATTGTCTGACTTGCTTTATATCATGTCTTCAGCATTTGTCTTGTGCTAGTCCAGCAGAATTTTGCCATCTCTGTCCTGAGGTGCACATCTGGTCTGGTCAATAATGTAATGGTCTTGAGAATAGGGTGAGCAGGAGCATATCCTGCCAAGAGAGTGCATGCCAGGGAAAGGGTGTTCTCCAAAATGCCCACCAGCATCTAGAATTAGGTAATCCGCAACACCCAATGATTTGGTGCTGGAGACTGATGGGTTGAGTATGCAGAGTGATGGGGTTGGCAGTATGCAGAACAAGTTTGTCCAGTGACAGTAAAGTCCTAAGGCTCTGGGAATCATTGGCTCCAAGAGCCTCTAGATTCCTTAGGCAACCTGGAGTGAGTGATACAAGGCGTTGGAAGAGTAATTTCTATGTTGAGGATGCCTTACACTTGATGGTGAGAAGAAAAATGATTCTTTGAAGGTTCAAAACTTAATCTTATTTTTTTTCTCCTGTAAAATCTGGGATAGATGAGGCTTAGAATCAGTGTTTGTGAAATTCTAAAAGCTAGAATTTTGTCATAATGTGAGACTTTTATGAAGTCTTTTAGGAGTTAAATTCTTCATGCATAAATAGAAGCTGATTCTATTTGAAAGCAAACAGTAGAATATATTGGTATCAGGTAGCAAACTTGCCACTGGAAGGAAGAGAAACTTATTGATGTGGTTAGTTCTAGTATGCTTATTTTAGGGACAAATAAAATGAGAATTAGAAAGGTTAAGTATATTACCCAAAGTCGCATAGCTTAACAGTGGTACAGTTACCATTCTAATCAAGTTGAACTCAAAAAATTCAGGAGTGGATGGTGCCCTTTCACAAAACTCATTTCCCACACTATCTGAGTCAACAGAATAAAAAGAAAACCATCCACAATGTCACTAGATGACAGCCCAAGGGAAAAAGCAGGATTTAAGCAAATACGCTCATATACAGTTATGTATTAGTGCCTCAGAGAGCAAGGAAGAGGGTCTGATTAATTACAACTGTGGGAGATAAATATTTCACAGTGGGGATATATTGGACATTTTTGTGATATCAATATTGGGGTGCAACTTGTTAGTTTATCTCAAAACAGTGATATCCAGAGAGGCACTTTTTGTTTTGACTTACTACTCTTTTAAGGTAAGAATATGCAGTAAATTTCCATAAATGTGATTTAATAGACAGAAAGTGTCACTTCTGGGACAGAAGTCATATTTCTAAGAGCTGTTAGAATAAGTTGCCAGGATCATGCTGCTGCTGCTGCTGGGGGATGTTGATGTATTTGGCTACTTTTGACTGTCCTGCCTACTTACTCCAAAAAACATAGAATCTGAATATAGGAATGAAGCAGTGTAGATTACTCTTTACTTTTGTTGCAGATTTCTGTATTAGTTTTTAAGTTTAAGAAGGCTTTTACTCTATAATCTGGTAAAAGTATCATGGAGAAATTTTAAATAAAGAAATATCAATGGAAAAATTATACAGAGTTCAAGTTTAAAACTGAGTGGGCTGTAAAGAAGGACAGAAGGTCACAGCTAACTGAAGAATAAATAAAGCCTTTGATTTACCTCAGTAGTCTCTGTTGGAATTTTCTTTAGCATTTTCTGAAGGTTATCTCTAATTCTAATAATCAGTTTCTGTCCTGTCCTTCTGAGAAATTGGAGCCACAGATGCCCTTTCCGTGAGCATCAAATGCCTTTGGTGTAATTAGGTAAGCTCCGGTGCTGACACTGGTGGTCTGTAGCTTAATTATAGACACACAGAGGGCAGAAGAGGGCATACAATTCAGAGCTGGCATTTGGATCTTAATCGGTGTTAATGAAAGCAGAACTTCTAAAATTCCCATCTTTAGAGAGGAAGGAGCCCCAATCATCTTTGTTCAAACTGTTCAGAAACAATGCAAAGTATATCTATCCCGTTTAATTTTTCATGGAAATAAGAGATTACATATATCCAAAAATTAAGAATGGCATGTGCTCCATAAGCACATTCTCTGAGACAACTTCACCTCTTCTTTCAGTACAGTTTATTGAAGAGAAGCTAATCCCAGTGGGAGAGCAGCAGGTGAAGAGCAAAGAAATTGAGGTAACAGGTTAAAGAGACAGATTTACTACATTTCAGAACAGTTTGTGTGCTTGCTAAATTAATGACTAGCAATAGGAAATGTCCATGCTCAGTAACAATGTCCCCACTCAATCTTCCCCTGCCAACTCCTCATTCTCCTTCTCTCTATCTTTATTTTAATAGAGATAAAGTGTTGCTTCCAGACAAGGCTCATCTTTCTACGAGCTTTTACCGAAATACAATCTTCCCTATTTTCTTTCCTTTCTCCCTTCTTCCTTCCCCATGTATATCTCAATACCTTAAAAGTAAATATACACTTTATGAGGATAGTCATTTTTAAACATAATTTTAGAGTCAAATACTCAAAATCATGTTTTTTCTTTCCTCCATCAACAGTGTAGGCTTCCTTGAATTTAAAGAAAGCATTTCTGTATGTGTGTGACATGAACATTTGTATAGACAGAGAGGAAGTTAGATAAATATGGGCAATAAATGAGCTGCTAATACAAATTAAGAATCCCTAACTCCTAAAATAAAGATACGTCCATTTCCTCCAGGAAAAGTGGGCCAAGTTGACCTGACTTCCTTAGGGTGGAGGTGGTGAAGAATAGCTATCTATTACTTAGGACAATGGGAGGTTTGTTAGAAGCTAATGATTTCTTTTCCCATTTATTTGATCCCTACTCCATGATCCCTTGCTCTGTCAGAGCACACTCTGGGAGTAGCATGGAAAGATCAGCTTAGTCTATGTCACTTATTCTCCAATCACAAAGCCGAATGCTGAAATTCACTATTGACATATTTGTCTTTAAAGGGGTGTCTGGCAACATACAAAGAAATGAACAGAGCAAAACTTAGCTCAGTGTAAAGCATAGAGGCTGACAGGCAATCGAAGTTTTATGTAAGTTTAATATAGATTAGTTTGTTTTCAGGCCATGAATTTTTTTCAGCTCTAGTACATGTGCTGCTTATTAATGAATCCAATTTATTAAACTTGGAGCACATAAAACTTTTCTACTTTTCCTTCTGAATGAAAGCTCACTGAATTTAATTCACATTGATCTGTAGCTTCATAGAGCGGGTGGAAGAATATGATAAAGAAATTCTGAAAATGAATTTGCATTCCTGAATCTTACCTGTGGTTTGCTTGCTATAATAGCTAATCGTCATTCCTAACTTTGTTGGGTTTAGAATTTCTGTGGAAACAAGTCTCTGATTGTGCCTGTGTCAGTGTTTCTAGAAAGGGGTGAATTAAAGAGAGAAGACCTACCTGTCTTGGATGTGTTTGAGCTATCTGATGTGTTTCGGTCCTGGGCTGAATAGAAAAGAGAAAGCCTTCTTGCTCTGCATTCCAAGTAAAGTCCTGCTGTGACCAGCTGCCTTGTCCTTCATCTGTCACATGACAAGTGCATTTCCCTGAACTGTAAATTAGAAGAACCTCTCCTGTCCTAGGCTTCTTCTTGTCCACCATCAATGAGATAGAAATTCACACTGAATAGATTCTATTATTAGATGTACAGCAATTACCTTAGTATAGTTTTGTTATGCAAAGCAGCAACAAACCAGCTAACCAGAAAATAGTGTGATATGGAGGCTGTGTGCATGAAAACTGACTGATACACTTGACAAATAACATTCATGTTACCAGACTCTGCAAACTGCACAGTGACAGCCAACTTTGAAAAAGAAATGATGCCAAGTCAAGGTCACAACTAAGGATGCGAGGTAACCAGACTTGTACATGCGATTTCGTTAAAATTAGGGTTACACAAAAGGGTACTGAAGTTCACTGCTTCTATTTTTATTTCTCCCTTGTTTCAGTATTCAATGCAAATTCCACTAGAATTTAGTTCCAATGAGGAAAGCAGCTAAGGATTCCTGTCCCCTTATGTAGACTGCTACCACAGAATAATTCATTTCTGTCAAATGTCCCTAACAAGTTCATATCTATAACTGTTAACTACCAACCTATTTTTTGCCCATCTTTGTATCTAACTACTTATTTTATCTCTATATGAATATCTAATTATTATTACCCTTATGTATGTTATAATGATAAAATAAGGCTATACGAAAAGGTAAGGTGTATTAGTCTGGGACATTGTGGTACATCATCAGTCAACCTGCAGTTAATGAAATTAATAATATATATTGAAAATATATCCATATGTCTATATGGATATAGTACAAAATAATAACCAACTAAATGAGCATGATATTGAAGCCATATACATAAACTATTCCCTGTAAGTACAAAGCATTTAAAACCCAAACTTTTCTAGAAATTAGTATTAGGGGTAAAATAATGGAAAAATTTAAACACTTAATATCTTGATTTTGGAATGAAAATTTAATAGTTTTCTTCAAATAATATCTGGTAGTGTTTAAAGAGATAGTTTAACCCACCCTAGTTATAATTATTGCTGTGAAATTATTTCACATCAAAAGCAAACTGAAGTTACTTTTCAGTCTAAATATTAATTCCTCCATTGGAGAAAATCTCCAGTTATGTGGTCATGAAAACTGTCTGGTATTCTGGAATTTACAACAAAATCAACAAACAAAGCTGAGTGCTTATAAATTGCCTATCAACATTCTTTATTGATGTGTTATGTTATTTTTATATATTTAATAAGATTATTTGAGTCAAATGTTCCAGTTTCTACTTGAGAATAGTACTAGCTGTATATTTATATTTATAACCTTAAAAGTGTGTTTTCTGACCTTAATTAAAAGGCAGGATCAATCAAACTTAAGATCATGAACTATTTCATGAACTATTTTTGTTTGTTTGTTTTTTTGAGACAGGGTTTTGTGGTTTCGTAGCCTATCCTGGCACTAGTTCTTTAGACTAGGGTGGCCTTGAACTCATAGAGATCTGCCTGCCTCTGCCTCCTGAGTGCTGGGATTAAGGGCATGTGCCACCACTGCCCAGCTTGATAATGAACTATTTTAGGGGCAGTGGAGTGTAGACATAGGAGAAACTCATTTACTCATTTTCCTCTATAAACTATTTTTCAATACCACATTCTTATGATGTAGACCTGGCTCATTTGGAACTCACTTGAAGAGCAAGCTAGCCTCAACTTGCACAGATCTTTTCCCCTCTACTACTGCCTGAGTGCCTGTGGGCCATCACACTTGGTCTTTTTTGTTCTGTCTGTTTTTCTGGTACCAAGAGCAGGTATTGTGCTTGCAGGGTGGGGCTGGAACATGCTAGACAAGACTGAATACAAATCTACTTTTCTTGTTACCTTTCTCTGTTTCTGAACTCCCCAGGACAGTTTCAATTGCTTCCCATAACCTTCAGTTTTTAATATTTCAAATAGTTTCTTATCTAAATAGGTAACACTAAAAGATTCACTGTCTTAAGTACAAGTTATCAAGTCAGCTATAAATTTAAATGGGCATTTAAAGTATAAAAATGCAGCTGCCTTCTATAAAATGACTAAAATGCTTCTAACTTCTTTTCCTTGAAGAACATATATTTAATCATTTCTTGGGTGATCAAATTTTATTCATCTCTCTGAAACTCTGGCAAGCAAATACAGCTAGAAAAATATTTATATTATTTCACTTAGCTTGTAATGTAATTTTTGTGTAGCAGAGCAATTAGTGCTGTTAATAAGTAAAAAACCTAAAGGAAAACAAACAAACAAAATGAAACAAAACACCACAAACTATGGCTTTAATAGTTATGCATTCACTTGGTATTATACTGGGTGCCTACCTCATTCAAACCTAATGCGTGTTTTCAGCTGGGTATTTCAGTACTATTCTTACATTTTTCTCCATCTAAAGAGAATATTCTATGTAAAGGATTCCAGTGATCATTTAGAACCAAAGATAAAGAACAGAAAAGGCAATGGCAGGGTTTCTGTGGCTGTACATAAGTTGATATGTTGTCTGATACCTTTCATGTACCTTCATCCAGCAAACCATTCCCGTGTTGGTTAGCTGGCCACTGGGAAAACCACAGAGACATCCTGTTTACACTCTACCTCAATGGGTCTCTCTGATAAGATTTTGGCTATATCTGAAAGTTTCAGTGGGTAAATATGCGAAGCATTTAGTGCCAAGCCTGAAACCAGCTCCTGTGCAGATGATTGATCCTAGTAAGAATAAAAAATGTTGTTGAAAAAGAAATACTTTGCAAATCAGCACAAAACAGACCTTAGCATTCAGCTTTCCACCATGTGCTTTGCTTTAGTCAACATCGTCTACCAAATTTGGTCCTTATCCATCACAATGATTTCAGGAATCATTTTATAGCATGTATGTATAAAATGATAGCTTTAAAAAAGTAATGGCGAATCTGAGTTCCTACTGTGTCCTGAGACAGTTGATAAGTGGAAACAAAGGAAAAGCAAGCAATGCAAATACATAGCAATTTTCATGACTCTTCCAAGGAAGGAAGTGGATGGCAGTCAGTGTGGCTTCCTTACTGTAAAGCTACTTGCCTTGCAAGCTGTAGATTTCTCCAACGCTGTTCTGACGGGTAATGTGATGCCAGTATGCACTACGCGGAAGAGAGATGGATTTCGATAATGTCATTGGTTCAGTCAAGCTTGTCTGGAGCTAAAAGAGAAGGAAAAGGTACCTTAGGTTTTCTCGTAGTTATCAAGCTCAAATCAACCCTCTAAAATGCCACGAAGTGAATGGGAGTGGCAGAAAGCAGAATATGTGAAAGATATCCATATAATTCCCCAGCCAATGACAACAGTGCCAAAAGTGAAATTGTCACTGACGGGTTTCCTGTGCTCCAGTGGCTAGCCCCAACAGATTTGCACATACTGACAGCTCTAACTAGACTTAGTGGGGGAGGGAGAGACAGATATGGATGGACAGACAGGGTGGATGGGGTGGGGGTGAACATTAGAAAAGGGTAATAACTCAGTGGGTAAAAGAGCTTAAAGTCTGGTGGCCAGGTGCATTCCTGTAACCCCAGTGCTACAGGGATGAACACTTGATCATGTGCGTCTGTCTGTTCACATGAGAGTGTACTCCAGGTTCAGCAAAAGGCCCTGTCTCAAGAGGATGAGTTAGACTGTGATAAAGCAGTGATACCTGATGGTCCTTTGGCTTCCATACACAGGTAATCACCCTGCCACACATGTGCATGTATCACACACAGACTACATGCGATATTAAAATGCACATCAAAAAAGAAAAGAAAAAAATACATATTCTTAATTTGTTAGGACTGGAATCTGCCTCATTCAGAGGGACTCTAATGATCTCATGGCTTCTTGCCAATGGAGAGAGAACAATGGCAAACACCCGGGGAGAACTAGTCACAGGCCACCTTGGGGACTGGTTTGCACTTCAGTGGTTGAGAAGTATTTACATTTGCCCACCGTGGTTTCCAATGTATAGAATGGTGAAATGATTCAAGAAATGAAGGAGCAAGTTGTCACAGTGACATGCCCTAGAAAAGGTTCCAAACACAAAAGCCATTTTCAGACTTTTACCTAACACCTCCTCCCACCTTTGCACAGGCCTGCTTTTCTTAACGCATCATTTTTCTTTCACATACTGAATGAATATTCTGAGAATCTCCGTGATAAGAGAGCTAAATGTGTTTGTGTTTTCAATGTACTGTTCTGAGTTTAGCTGATTACATCATTCTCCAGGGATATGATTAACTGCAGGCACACACGCATGCACACAGACACAGAGACAGAGAGACAGTGAGAGTGACAAAGAGAGAGATGGAGACAGTGAGAGAGACATTGAGAGAAACAGAGAGAGACAGATACAGAGAGAGACAGAGAGACAGAGAGACAGAGACAGAGAGAGACACAGACACAGAGAGAGACAGAGACACAGAGAGAGACACAGAGACAGGAATAGATTTGCAATTAAAAAAGAAATTTATATTTATTTATATTGTTTTAAAAATACATAAATGGTTTTACTTGGTATTTGTTACTTTGACAACCTGAGCAATGTATAAACAGACCCCTTAGCTACTGCCATCCCCAAAGCTAAGAATGACAACTTCTGAGCCTTACAGCAAGCAGAGCTGTCTCTGCTTCACTGTCATTTTTCCACCTGACATTACCACTGCTGTATTTGGAAAATGCCTCAATTTACGCTGTTCTCTGTTCTGTTGGTATGAAATCTTCATAAAATGTTATCACAATGGAACATGGAATTTGGAGTAATTTGCTGTCTTGTACAAGACCAACACACTCGGTTTATTTGAAAAGCCTGCCACCAGAGCAACTTTCAGCTGACTCAAATGATATATTTCAAGTTCTCTTCCCCATTTACACAATACATGTTCCCTGTACCCATAATCCATACACACTGGCATGTGTAGGAATGTGAAGGAACCAGATCTTGTTTGCTGTGCTGAGATTAAGTAGACTGTCTGTACCTACAGCACCCTTGTTATGAATGCCCCAGCTCTGACAGCTGGAAACAGCTGTGTGTGTGTGTGGGTGTGCAGCTCTCCATGTTTAAACTCCATCGACATGCCCACCGAGATTATCTTCATCTCCTGCTACTGTAAAGAAGTGGAGGCAGGTTTAATTCCGTGGCGCTGTCACTGAGAGGAAACCAGCTTCTCATATGAAACATGGAGTTGATTAAACACATAAATCTTTATTTAATTCATGTCAGCGATGCCCATTAATAACAACTAAAGTGAATTCATACTAATCATAGTTCTATTTATTATCTGATCTTTATTCTTAATCTAACCTAATTTATTATTTTCCATAAAAGAGACTTCAGAAATTTAATGAAAGTCATTTTCCTTCTGTAGTTTAATTTTGGTAAACATTTTTTTTACAGTCAGTCTTGAGCATCATAGAAATATAATAGGCATATGGTGACTGTTGAAAATAAACACCAGGAAACCAGCAGGAGATCCCCCCCTTACACACCTGAGGTATCACACCTCTTGTTGCTATAGCTCTCCCTGTTTTTGCTGTCCATGCTTTTGACTGTATTCAGTTTCTTCTTTCCTGTGCTTTCACTTTAGTTACGTTCTATTTGCTTGGGGAAAGGAGGCATCTGTACCATAAAAATTGGTTATGGATTTTTCTTGATCTGTTTACCTACAAATTCCTGCACGACATCACAGTATCAATCACCATTTATATCTATATAAAACACTGAGATGAGTGAATTGTGTCCTCACCAAATACACTGAAGTACAAAATCCTGACATGATCAAAAAAAGTGGCAGATTCTGTGAGGCGGCTAATTAAGGTTAAAAGAAGACTGTGGGGTACAACCTTAGTTCAAGAAGATGATGGCCTTACAAAAAGAGGAAGAGACTCCAGGGAATAATAGTCACAGGGTAAAAGTCCATAGAATGACACAACTAGAAAACGGACATGTTTAAGGCAAGCATTGAGGCATCAGAAAAACAAAACAAAACAAACAAACAAACAAAAAAAAAAACCACACACAAAAAAACTAAACCTGTCAGTGTTGATTTTGAACTTTTAGACTACAGAACTAATATAGGAGACTTTAGTCTTACAGCCATATCAGACTAACATAAGAGACTTTAAGTAATCTAACAAGAAAGATGTACACTCTCAAATAAGATCTGCCCAGTAATTTTTGATTGTCTTATTACCTACAAACAATGCATTGAAAATCAGCCTTTGGATAGAACCATAGTGGAGCAAATTATATTTGTAGTAGAAAGATAGAAAGAAAGCACATTTGCATAAATATGTAAAAGAAAAATTATGGAACCATTCTTAGAAACCCAAATTTGGAATTTCTATTGCTCAGATAAAACACTATGACAACAGCAACTGGAGGAGGAACGGGTTTATTTCATTTTAATACTTCATCATTGAGATAAGCTAGGGTAGGAACTCCACTCAGGGACTGAGGCAGAAGCCATGGAGCAGCACAGCTTACTGATCTGCTGTCTGTCTAAGGCTTTCTCAGCTTGCTTTTGTTTATAATTTAGGATCACCTGTCTAGGCATGCTATCACCCTTAGTGGCCTAGGTTCTCTCACATCCAGCATTTATCTAGAAAATGTCATACAGACTTGGTTGTAGGTAATCTGATGAAGACTTTCTCATTTGAAATTGTTTTTTTTTTTTTGTTGTTGTTGTTGTTGTTGTTTGATATTTAATGCTAGTTGTGCCGAGTTTGGGGGAAAAAAAGAGGAAGCCATTCTTTTGTTTTATTATTGTGTTTTAATAAAAGGAACAGTATTGGTTGGTGTTTTCTAGTTCCCTGTTTTAGGAGGATCTGCTATATTGCTATTTGTATGTGTGTATGTGTGTGTTTCTAGTAAGAAATTGTTTAAGAAATCTCAACAAATCCTGGACCTTTGCTTAACCACTAACTTTCCAGAAGGCAGCACTCACCTGCTTCTCATTTTGCAATTAGGGTTAGGCAAGGTTAGGAGTCAGAAAGGATGCTTCAGCACAGATGCAGAAATCAATTCAACAGGGAAGCTCTTAGCTCAACCCTTGCCAGTGCTTTCTGCCACCTCCTTTTTATTGTAGACACTTGAAATAACATTTAGTTCACTGGAAGGCTGAGCAATGAACCAGAAAATGCTTATTTAGTGTCTGAAAAGAGTGCAGGTCACAGCTCTACCAAGTGTGAAGAGTAGTTGAGATGTCTGTGTCCTACCGAGAGTACTGACCACAGAGGCAATGCCAAAGAACGTGACTAAGACCCAAAGTTCTCAATACACAAATGAAGTCAATGCCTATATGAGTAAGTTGCCTTAGCTATTACTTGGGCAATCAATTAATAAAGTTATTTATATATATATATATGTATATATATATATTGAGATCCATATAGGTAATATAAAAATAGATCCTAGTACCATTTGCAAAAACAGAGCAATCAAAGGAATGACAATGGAGGTGAGGACACAAATTTGGTCTAAGCCAAGGTGATCTATAGAGGTACAAATCTAAGAAATATAAAGAGAAGGAATATTTGATCAGTGTAGGTAGGTGGGGAGAGGTAGGAGACCAACAGAGCTAAGCAGGCTGTGTATATTCATGAGTGTGCCTGCATATACACTAGTGTCTGTGTGTACACAGGAATGATTCAAGCTAAAAAAAAAAAAAAAAAAGGATAGTTAATATATTTCCTTTCCTGTTGATAGGGTGAGATCCTCAGACAAAAGAAATTTAGGGGAGAAAAGGTTGGCTTGTAATTCAAAGATACAAGCACCATGGTGAGAAATTGAAGGCAGCATGAGTGCAGGTGCCACATCACAATCACAGTCAGGAGGCGAGAGCAGTGAATACTGTTGCTCTTAGACTTCTTTCTTTATTAATACATTCCAGGCTCTCAGGCAGTGGATGGTGACAGCAACAGTGGGTGGGGCTTCTGCTTTCAGTGGTAAATCAAGAAACTCTTCCACAGACTTATCTCTCAGGTGATTTTAGATCTGTCTAGTTAACAATTAGCACTAACCATCATGCCAATGTAATGAGTTAAATGCTTCATGGGATATAAGTCAACATTTTTGTTATGTCTGAGACAGGAGAGAATGAATAAGAACATATGCTATAAAAAGAACCCCCCCCCCAGAAAATAAAAAATCAAGAAACTATTACAATGGGACCAGGATTTAGCCCTAGTGTTTGAACTGGCTTTTTGGAGCCCATTCTCTTTGGAGGGATGCCTTGTTCAGCTTAGACATAGCAGAGAGGGCCTTTGTTCTCCTGCCTTAAAGTGATGTGCCAGACTCCAATGACTTCCCATGGGGAATGAGGAGGTAAGGTGGGAAGAGCAGGAGGAGGGGAAGGAGTAGGGACTGGGATTGATAATGTAAAATGAGAAGATTATTTTAAAATAAAAAAAAGATTAAAAAGAGATGCCAGTAACCAAAACCACGAATATAACATGTGAAATGTATGTTGGTTGTAAAAAGAAAAAATGTTGTAATAAAGAAGTATGTACAGGGCACTCAGTTGAGAACACCACATTTTATTTGTTCTTAGAAACAAGCTCATAAAACTTTAAAATTGTATGTGAACAGAGACCCCAGGGACAGTAAACCCAGCCATGCTTGGCACTGTTTGTAGTCATTAAAACAATCCTTTGAAGTTTGATGGTTTATGGGCAATTGGTTTCACACAGACTTGGCTTAATTTTCAGTAGGGGACACCTCACACTTAATCTTCCATTTTATTCAAGATAAATGGGAAGGAATTAGTAGACATTTTTGCTGAGTTTGTTTCAAGGTAACAAGCAAAATGTGATTTACATAGTCATTTAGTGGAAGTTGTTCAATGTCATTCATTTACTCTTCATAAAATATTATTTTAATTTAGCTTAAAATAGTGATTGTTACTACTGTATGTTTTAATTATGTGCTAACAAATTACATTTAGGTAACTTGAAAAACTATAAAACAAATCCTAGCATTGGAGTAATGGCATCAAAAGAAGGAGTTTTAACAATATTAATATTCTCTTATTTTTATAATCAAGGAAAATTTGTAGAACATATATGCATTCAAATCAGGCTTGGTGTTACATTCTTATAATCCTAGCTACTCAAGAGATAGAGGAAAATTAACGAGACCCTGTCTCAAAATAGAAAAAAGAACAAAAGCCTTGAATAAGGGTTGGTGGTGGAGGCCTTATGTTCTGTCTCCAACAGCACAGAGATCAAACAATATTTGGATTTCCTTAGAGTATCTCCCATTGGTAATTAGGGGCTAGATATATTTACAGACCTACTCTTTTAACATAAGACTGCTGATGAACACATGCTAAATACTAAAGCTTATGATTGTCTTACATCACAATTTTGCTCCTTTAAAAATCTTAAATAGATAGTGCTTTCTATAAGTAGTTTTCAGTATTGATACATGCTGAAAGCTGGGATTGGTGCAATTACACACAGATAATTTATCTCTGTTAGCCTCTTTATGAATTAGCTATCCCCAAGTTTTCAAAGAAACTGCTACTATAACAACTTTCTAAAATAGATGTTATTGCCAGGCTCCACAGAGCCTCTTATAGGAAGAGGTAGATAAAGAACGAGCTTCACTTCACCTTGCTCTGTTAGTCTTATTAGTAGTATATGCCACTTCCACACACCATGCCTGCTTTCACCTAACACCACAGGTCATGAGAGATGTGATTACTTTCTCCAAAAGCAGCAGTGATTAGCTTCCCACAATTTCTTACTTTGTCAGACAGGAACTTTTTATGAAGCCTTCCAATCTGTGATCTTCCTATTTCAACCTTGCAAATGCCAGGTGTATACCAGCATGTCCATTCTCACCCAACAAATTGTTACCTTGACTTTGAAGATTTATTTGTTTGTTTTGAAACAAGGTAGCCTTGCACTTGCAATATTATATTTGTATGCTGAGTTGTTTTATCCTTTGAAATTTATTATTTTCACTCAAGAAGAGTATCCGATAAAGGTTTCTCACTGTTAATTAGCCCAGGCAATAAAATTAAAGGAACTGACATACTTTCAACATGGAAGTTCTGATCTTTTATATTAGGTGCTCCTTTTCTTAAATAGTAACAGCTTTAACTGATTAGAAGTAAGAAATGTCAATCATCCTTTCCTCTCTCTATGCACTCATAGTCTCTGAAGAAACATCTGGACTATTCACATCCCAGCAAAAGGAAAGGAAAATAGCTTTCTACCAATAATATATTGTAGCCTCAGTGACCAGACAAACTATACACAAGCTTTTCTCATGTCTACTTTATTGGGCATTTTAGAGAAAATGTGTGGTTTTTCATGTGCATGAATCTTATCATGTAAGTTTGTGAAAAACTAATGGTGTTTTTTAGTGTTTTAAAATGAAACTCTAGTAAATTGATTAATTAGGATCATACATTTGCATTTATTATTGACCAGAACTTATTTTAATTTAGTTATGTTGGTTAATTATAGTCAATTTATACCAAAAAGGAACATTTCATGGATATGTTTTTGACATTTCAAAATGAACGCTTTGTCATTTTCACTAACAACTGATTCTCTTGTCTCATGATTATTTTAATAGTGTTGAGTAGTAGAGTCTTGAACTTTGTAAAATCAATTTATATTTACTTTTAAAAAGATTCATTTTATTTTTATGTGTATGCATATGTACGTGTGTGTGTGTGTGTGTGTGTGTGTGTGTGTGTGTGTGTGTGTGTGTGTGCATGTATGAGTGGGTACCCATGGAAGCCAGAAGTGAGTACCACATTGTTACGGCGGTAGGTTCCTCCCCGTCGGCCTCCCGGACCTGCCGCCATGGTCCTGTAACCACGTGTGCCCCAAATAACACTCAGAGACTCTGTATTTGATACAATCCTGTTGGCCAATTACCATTATTGTTTAAGGACTAGCTCTGTCTTAATTATTAACCCATTTCTACTTATCTAAGTATTTCCACGTGGTCGTCTTATCGGGGAGCTGCGCGGCAGGCTTCCTGCATCTTCCCTGGGCTACATCTTGACTCCTACTACTTGCTCCCTCCTCCTCCTGGTCTCCTAGCCCCACCTATCTTGTTATCTCATTGGCCACAGAGCTTTATTAACCAGTATGAGAAACATATATACAGAATAACATCTCCCATCACCACATTCCTTGGAGCTAGAGTTACAAGCAGTTGTGGGTGCTGTACACTAAACCTTGGTCCTCTCCAAGAACAGTAAGTGCTCTTAACTGTTGAGCCATCTCTCCAGCACTTGTATTTAGTTTTAATAGATGCCATTTGCCCCACATATATGAATATGATTCCTGTAATTTTAAAGCTTCTGCAACTATACCCAGATAACTATGTTAAAGATATTCTGTGTATCACCGCAGTAAGATGCTTCCAAGGTCTTCATATTTTTTTGTTGTAGAAAATCTTATTTTATTTTTTCAGGCTGATAGAACATCCTCAGAATGTATCTAAGAAGAATGTTTTAATGGAATCCCGCAGTGGATGCCAAACTGCTAAGAATATAACCCATCCGGGAGGCCTTTCAGTTCCTCCAAAAGTTATAAATGAGCATTTGCTTGCCATTTATACCAGCTATCACTATATTTCATACACTCTAAAATTTCATCCATTTTAAGACTAACCATTATTACACCAAGCACTAAAATGATTGGTTCTGTCAGTCAAACTGGGACCTACATTTAAGTGAGAGCTGCTAAAATGAAGAAGGAAAACGAAACAAAACCAATGCTGTCACCTTAGAATTGAAGCAGTGTGGTAGTTCTTTCCAGATCATGCAATTGCCTGTGAGACTGACATGCTATCTGTGTGTTGATAGAGTACTCCATGCAGCTATTCAGATGGAACATCATTTTGTAGATGGGTGGTGATGAATGATTAGTAAGTGCTACAGCAAAGTTTAACAGGAGAAGGGTCAGTTCATTTACTTTCCATCAATATTTCAATTGCTTTTCTACAGATCGCATTTCCTTCTCTTCCTAGCTAGTCTTTCCTGTGCCAATGAAAATACGGATTTTGGAAAAAACAAAGAATTTTAATATTGATTTTTGTTTTGTTTTTCTAGACAGAGATTCTCTGTGTTACATCCTGGGTGTTCTGGAATTCACTTTGTACTCCAAGCTGGCCTTGAATTCATAGAATTCTAGCTGCCTTTGCCTCCTAAGTGTTAGGATTAAAGGCATGAACCACCACTACCCAGCTAAATATTGATTTACTGGTCATTATTCTGTGCAAGTGACCAGCTGTCTAGAAAACACTATTTCCTTGTCAAGCAGCAACACTTTTTGATTGGATTTCAGTTCCCTTCATGAGATGGAACCCATATTTGGCACTATTCTTAGGGATGAGGGGGAAAACATTTGTTTTTCTGTACAAACCATATTTGTGTTTAAAAACTAAAGAAAATGTTGAAACTACCTAAGATCCAGCTTTATACAAAGCTATCTCTGCTCTTTACAGCAGTGCAGGTCCGAGGAACTGTGTGAAGGGAACAGTGAAGAAAGCCCTCTTATTCTGTAGAGGGCTTTCTCTCTGAAGGACCCATGGATGGGCTTTTCAGGAGATAACTGTCCAGAAACTCACTTTGACTCTGCTGCCATGACAGCATTATTGCCATTTATTAAAAATTTCATAATCATAATGTCTTACACATGGTTACTTTGAAGCTTAGAACATTGATATTTCTAGAAGTCAAGACACTTGACACAACATTGGATAATACAATCTATTTGGTCTCACAAAACTTTAGGCAATCAGAAAGGGAACACTTCTTTTCTCTTGTTTTCATCTGTACAGCTCACTGAGTACCAAATAAGTGCATACTGATCTTGTGCCAGTTAATAAGTAGCTACCCTGTATACAAACCACTATGACTGAGTTAGTCAATACTAATTATTTCATGATCTTTCTTAGTGAAGGAAATCAAAATATACATCTTTAATTGTCTTACCATTTAGAAGGTAATTTTTTTGTGTTGTTAATCAATACTGCTTAATTGAAAGCGTACTGTTCTATATACACCACTGCTGAACATTTTCTAGATGTCAGATTGTTTTATTAAAACATTTACAATTACTTTTTATTTATTTACTTATTGAGTGTGTGTGTGTGTATGTGTGAGTGTGCGTACATGAGTGTGCAGATGTCATGATGTGTGTAGATGTCAGGACAGATTTTAGGAATTAATTCTTTGCTTTTACTATGTGGGTCCTAAGGATTGAACTCAGGTTGTCAGACTTCACAAGCACGCTTACCTGTTGTCTGCTGACCTATCTAATCAGCCCTTTGAAGTGACAATACAAATACAGCAAGACTTACATGATGGAGGCATATCAAAATACACCAGCTGATGTGGCTCTAGTGAAGAAATGTTAATAATGGCAAAACCAGGTTTAACAACCATGTGATATGTAGGTTAAGTTTTCCTGTCCCAACCACCTGCTCCCAAATAACTGACACAGAGGCTTAATATTGCTTATAAATGCTTGGTTAATAGCTCAGGCTTGTTACTCGTTAACTCTTACAATTAAATTGACCCCTATTTCTTATCTAAGTTTTGCCACGTGGCTTGGTACTTTTTCTCAGTATGGCATTCTCATCTTGCTTCTCTGCCTTAGCTGGAAATGTATGTTTACATATGGCATTCCAACGTGTGGGTGAAATTTTCACACAAAACCTGACAAAGCTAAAAATAATGATCCACGATGTAAAAGAATGGAGTCAAACGTGGCTTCTTGGTAGCTGCAGCTTCACAGCTCTGTTTGCTGGTGGTGAGCAGAG
This sequence comes from Cricetiscus sungorus, assembly GCA_030556225.1. Taxonomy (NCBI): domain Eukaryota; kingdom Metazoa; phylum Chordata; class Mammalia; order Rodentia; family Cricetidae; genus Cricetiscus; species Cricetiscus sungorus. The sequence goes on from JANBXA010000651.1 coordinate 160,249,271, forward strand.
GCATGGCTGCTTTAAGTGGCAGCTCACTTACTAGGACTCACTACCAAACACTTATATGGTGTTTATGAGCAGCAGGTGGCAGGCTACTTGGTGGCAGGATGAACCCAGAAACTCCTCAGAGTCGGGGAGGTAAACATGGCTCCCAGAGCTGGTGTTAAATGTACCTTCACCTTGAGGCTAGACTTTCGGGGGACCAAGGGAGAGGAGCCAGCTGCCAACATGCCATGATCTAAGTTACACAGCAGCTTTTCTTGCTCATGAAGACAAAAAATTTTACAGATATTCAGTAAAGACAGATTCAGACAGAAAACTGAATTCTAAACAGGTTACTGTGTGTTTAAAAATCTACATATGCTTAGGAGAAAAAAAAAAGGTAGAGAAAGTCCTTAAACAAGAAATAAAGAGAAAGGGGCTAGAGATGGCTCAGAGGTTACAAGCACTGGCTGCTCTTCCAGAGGTCCTGAGTTCAATTCCCAGCTACCACATGGTGGCTCATAACCATCTGTAATGGGATCTGGTGCCCTCTTCTGGCCTGCAGGTGTACATGCAGGCAGAACACTTTATAATTAATAGATAAATCTTTAAAAAGGAAGAGTAATAAGAAATATAATAAGCCAAGTACAGATGGAAAATACACAGAGAGTCTGGATTGTGTATATTATTGTGTTGTCTTCCATTTTTTGACTGCTAGTGAACAAATGATAATTGCTGAGAGACATTTGATTAGGAAAGCTGCTGGATTAAACAAATATATATATATTTTAAAAATATCTTGAATTCAAAATTTAAGTCAAAAGGTATGTTAATTTGGGAAAGAGGTTATGCTTTCATTTCCACAGGGAATTCGAGGCTCTGGATTCAGTGATATATTGAGTGGGGTATTGCAGACCTTAGAGGTTGGCCTTCATAGGTTTGGTAATAGAGGCAGAGTATTGGTGGACACCATGCACTATTCAAGTGTACTCATATAAATATAGCATGTATCAGCCCAGGGACATTCACTCACAGGCATTAGGTTACACAGGATGGAACCTTACCCGGGCCTTCTGCTCCATTTCTAGCATTAATCTTTCATGTTGCTCAGCTATGGCCAGTGTTGCAGAGTGCACTTTCTGATAGATCATTTCTCCTTCCCTTGTTTGGAAAGTGAATAGTCCTTCTCCCGTGTCGCACATTCTGTGTAAAAACAAAAAGAGATAAAGAGATGGGTCTGATGGGAGATGTTATTCTGTATATATGTTTCTCATACTAATTAATAAAGCACTGTGGCCAATAGGAAACAAGATAGGTGGGGCTAGGAGACCAGGAGGAGGAGAGAGGAAGTAGTTGGAGTCGAGATGTAGCCCGGGAAGAAGCAGGACGCCTGCCGCGGCTCCCTGATAAGACGACCACATGGAAATACTTAGATAAGGAGAAATGGGTTAATAATTAAGACAGAGCTAGCCCATAAACAATAATAGTAACTGGCCAACAGGATTGTATCAAATACAGAGTCTCTGAGTGTTATTTGGGGCTGGCACGGCTGTGGGCCCAGACTGGTGGCAGGTGGGGCCGGCAAGCAGGATGGCGCCGGCGGGAACAACCTGCTGTAACATGGGTCTTTGTGGCTTCAAGTGTGTCAACAGTTTCCATATCAGAGATGCCCTTACTCTCAGGTTTCCTCTTCCGTGCTAGTTCATTCTTCAACAAACCATCCGATGTAGGCATCTTTAGGTGGTACATTAGGAGGAACTAACGGTGAAAATCCAAGTGTGCTCGAGTTTTAAAATCATTTCCAAAGTGTGCAAGAACAAATAAAAATGGTTTCGATATGCTTGCTGACCATGGATGGGGTTTCCCTGCTGTTAGAAACAGCCATGTTAGTGTTTAGGCATCTGTACTGGCCTGCTTGTGGTGTCCTGACAGGATAATCCCTCAGCTGCTGCCACTAAGAGTACCCTGTGCCTATTCATTATATTCCCTTTTAAAAGGACCCTGCCCACTTCCCATCCTGCCCCTCTCTCTTTCTCTCTCTCTTTTCCCCCTCTACTATTTCGCCCCTCTTTCTTTTCTCCTTCTGTTTCTACCCTTGTAGGCCAATCTTCCCTTCCTCTTTCCCTAATTAAAAACAAGCAAAAAAGCTCTGCATGAACCCTGTCATATGGTGTCTTTCTCTTGTTGGCTGCTTTTCTTAAATTACAACACCTAATGACTTACCTTTTGAGCAAAAACAGGACTTTTCATGCCTAACATAATATCCTATTTGAATTTAAGACTATTTTGTTTTAACATAGATTCTGCCAATAACAGGGGTATAAATTTAGGCAAGATGCTCAACCTGCCTATCTCTGCTGTTTTCAAAATAGGAATAATAGAATCAGTTCATATGATCTTAAAGGTTAAATAGTTGGTAAACAGTTTACAGTGTTGCCTAGGATACTCAGAGTGTTAAACATTCTTAGCTACTTTCATTAATAAGTTTAGAACTGATAATAATAAAAGTTTAGAGGTTACTGAATAAATACTTCCTCTAGAGAAAGGCTGGGTTGTTTTATTTTTTTATGATACAAACAGTTATGAATTTTTGCTATAAATTAGGAAGAAGTATAATGCAGTTAGTGCTATTGATGACAACATAATAATATTGAAATTCTTGTTATCTATTATAGCAGAAATCATCTATGTTCATTTCCAACTGATAATTACTTCATAAGACAGTCTTCATTAAATATTATTAGACAATAGATTTACAGATCAGTTTTATTAATAAAGGCTAATTATAACATAAAATCTTATTTTAATTAGTAGTTTAGCCCAGCTTTAACCATAACTGAAGACTATATATATACATGTGATATTAATACTCTAATATGAAGAACTAGCTGGGTGTCTATACTGCTGGCTTTAAGTTGCTATCACTGAAAGATTTACAGGTTACAACGTCAAAATATTCATGAGACAAAAACTATCAGACAATTTGGATTCTTCCCAACGACTCTCCAAGGGGATTTTAGTAGCAAAGAAATGTCTCAAGAGATTTCCAACATTGCCCAAGCTGTGACTGTCATCCCTCTGGGCCCATTCAAGCAGTACTTAGCTTCTGTGAAAGCGATCTTAATAAAATTCACATGGCGTGAAATGGAAAGTCTTGGGGAAAAAATCGAGAGTTTTCTCAAAGTGAAACAAATGAACTATCTTTGTTGATGCAGGGGTGTTTGGAAAATGCAAAAGCCACAGAAAAACCATTGATAAGTCCTGAGCACATCTTGTTTGAGATGGAGATTTTGTTCACTGTCAAGTGCAGCAAGACACTGCTTATTAGCCTCAGGAAATGAGATAACGAAGGCACAAATAGTTATTTCAGACTCAATCATTGAGATATGAATACTGTTGCCTGTCCACTCTCTGAGACTTAATTCTGCCCAGTAGGGGACTCTGAATGCTTCCCTAATTTTGGAAATAACTAAATTCACTTCCTTTGAGAAAGGAACAAGCGTTTGAATGTATTTATAAAAAGTAAAGAAACCTTAAGTACAAGGAAATTTCTTCTGCACCATGATTATATCAACCAAGGGAGGGGTTTAGATTCTTCACATGATTCATATGATGGGTTCAACCTTATTGCTTTTGTCAGTCAAGTTGGCTTGAACAGTTTAGGAGTCCTTAACATGATACTCTGAAGGAGGATAAGAATCAGAGATATAGAGTTTTCCCTATCTGTTTAAACAGTGTCATGGTAGCAAGCCAATAATGAAGGACAGTATAGATGCACAGAATAAGATACATGGAACGTGATTAAATATAGGTTAAATTTATTACGGGAGAAGTCGCTTACATAAGAAACCTATGATCCGCAAGTTCCTGTTCCAAGGATACACAACAGGAGAAACCCCAGCCTTAGCCTTCCCCCTCCCATCATGTCCACACTTGCAAAAGTGCCCAAATGGGCGTGGTCAGTGTAACAGGTGCTGGTGGGGTGGCTATCTCACTAAAGAACAGGATAAGGAGGATGCAATAACTTAGATTGCTTTTGACTTGATTTTCAAAGTAGGGCCTGAGACAGCAATTCCTATACCATTGGAAATTTGTCCATGGTACTGACTTGTAATCTGTATCTTAAAAATATTCCATGTGGTTCATATGAACATTATAAGACCCAACCTGCTCATGAGAACATGCTCTTTTCCTAAAGCTTTGTCCTGCAAATCCCAGACTGAGGTGCTCATTACATTCAAACATCCTGACTCCATGCCCACCAACTTGACATTAAAGACATTTAGTAGGTTCATTTATTTTGTTAAAAGGTGAAAACATGGATGATGTGCATTTGACTTAACTCCAAACTAAAGATCTTCTTCATAATTAAAGATGAGGATATTATCCCTATTCATACTTAAATAGTTATAAACCACAAAACTTTTTCTTAGCTAAATTAAAACTTTTAATGTTTTTTATTTATATGTGTAGGTGTGTCTGTGTGCAAGTATTATCACATGTTTGCATAGAGGCCACATCCTCAGAGTGCACAGAGGAGAAGGCATCAGCACCCTTGGAGCTGGAATTACAGGTAGTAAAAAGATGCTTGATATGGGTGCTGGGAACTAAAGTTGGGTTCTCTGGAAGAAATCAGATACTCTTAATTGCTGAGCTGTCTCTCCAGACCCCTCTTGATCTAAATTAAGTTGTTGAAGGTCCTCTTCAGCACTGAGGAATAGTCTGGGACCTTATAAAACTTCTAAAAGGTTAGTAGTGTGACACCCTTGCTTCCAGATTTGTTTTTGTTTTATCTGGACATTGCTAAGAAGGAAATTATATTTGTCTAGTAAATTGGAGGTCACAGCATATATTTGCACCTTCTGGTCATGACCTGTCATATATGTTTATCATATATTTTAAAGTTCGCCCTGCAAATTAGACACTGTTTTGTGATTGAGAATTCCAAGTAGCAGAGGGAAAATATCTTTGGTTAAGAAGTCCCATAATGTAGTTAAGTACCATAATGTGGAAGTACTAGGATATGAACAACGGAGCCCTAACCCGAGAATGATTTTAAGCTGTTGACTCTTCATCTGTAGAATGGGACCAACAAAATTTGGTCACAAGTTTTAAAGGTCAAATTTATCTATTGGGTCATGAAATAACCTAGAGAAGATTCTAATGACCAGGGCAAGGATCATTTGGCATATCTCAGTTTCCAAGACCTCCTCATTCATTCCATAGTAAAGGCTGTTTTCAAGATAGTTTTTGGGATATTACATCTGTTACAGTAAGTCCTCTTGGGCCCTGTTGGACTATGCAGGTGAATAACAATGATGTGACCTGGGTGGTAGGCAAATTTGATGCTGAAGGTGTTAAAATCTCAGTGGCTGTCTACATGGGACTTTTCAGGGAAGACTTGAATGTTAAGGCTCAAGCTTGAATGTTAAGGCTCAAGTTCAGTGACTTTGTTTGGCAACACTAAACAGGTACTCTTGTCACTGCTGAGAGAATCGTGTCCTGTTCTAGAAGTCTATGCCCTGCCCCCTCATCTTTTCACTCAATGGCTTTATTGTGTGTTGCATGGTCATCAACCACATTGAGCAGATCAGCTTTCTCTTGTGAGTCTCATAGAAAATCACGATTCTGAGGGTTACCTTAGTCATAATACCATTTGAGACATCTAGTGCATGCTATGTTGCCAGAGTACTGCAACATGATCAGAATCTGAAAGTTTCAGACTTTTCCCCAATTGGATACATTTTAGATTCTATTTCTTGAGGAAATCTCTGAGAACTTCTCTGTCTTTATCCCATCTCAGCCCCTACTTCTATAATGATGTAAAATTACAAAAATTACAACATTTGGTATCATTATGTTCTAATAAATATACAGTATCAAGAATGTGTGAGATGATGTGTGTTAATAGAACTTAAATTCCAAATAACACACTTCTATTCTTTGTTTTTATAGCTGGCTTCCAGGACAGAAAAAGCCTTAATATATAGAGCACTAGAGACAGATTTCTTGGAAAAATCATCCATCACCATACTAAGGCAAGTGTTATTCTTTCCTTATCTCTAAGTCAAAATCTACCTCTTTATGGAGTAGAAATTTAGAAATATCGATCTTTCTCCCAGATGACAAGTGAAAGGGGAGAGGATTGGTGAGTAAGGGAGATAGAAGAATGAGAATGAGTAGTAGGGGTGTGCCTATGAGCAAGATTCAATGATATGTGTGTATAAAATCATCATAATTAGTCATTATTTTGTAAACTAATAAAATTTAGTTTTTTAGAAACTAAATATATTGTAAAACTAATAAAGACAACTATAGATAAACTTTTAGGTTTTTTTGGAGAAGAAGAAAGGGAAAATAAACAGTTGGGTGGTAGGGAAGAATGGAGGATCTGGGAGGAGTTGAGGAATTAAGAAGATGATAAAATATATTGAATGAAAAATAATAAAAATAAAAATTTATGAAGCTCTGGGTTCATTTTCCATTGCCACATAAATCACTATGGTAACCCAAGTTTGTAATCTTATCATTTGCCAGTAAGAAACTAGAAGATCAGGAAAAACTTCATGGTTACTCTTAGCCACATAGAGGGCTCATGGCCAGCCTAGGACACATGAGACTTTGTCTTAGTCTCACCCACCAGGATATAACGTAAAGAAATTATTTGTAAGTTTCTGGGTAAAATTTTGATGTATTTTCTACGAAGTTGTCAGTAGTAAAATAGAACCAGAGCAGATTCCACAATACTCTTGTATTTCTCTTTAGGATTTAAAAATTAACATTCAACTATAGACAGGAATGAAACCCTAAAAACTCAGTTTTTCTTTAGAGCAAATTAAACCAATTAACACTTTTATTCTGTTCATGATTTAATCTTTATTATCACTTCACAATGTTGGTATTGTACTTCTTTACCATGGAAATATCCTCTCTAAGTTCTCTAGTGGGTCAAATTTAGAAATGATAGTAAGTCTAGAAACAGACTGAATGCATTTGAGTCAACTAACTTACCAAACAGAATCTTAGATAGTGAAGGGAATCTGGGATTTTCCATGAATTCTGCTGGATACTTGTAAAAAAAAAAAAAAAAAAAAAACCCAAACCAAAACAAAACAAAGAAATAAAACAAACAAACCACTATGTGAATCTGTGTCTCCATCTTGTGTCTCCATCTACAATCATTTAACTTCCTGTTTCTTAAATAAAATTATAATAGTACAACATAAAAATAATGTGAAGGAATTGGTATATAAACTCAAAGAAGGGAAGTAATTACAGGTCAAAATGTGAATGATGAATACATCTGTGTGTCTTATGTATGTATGTGATGTGTTCACCTAAGCCGCTGCGCCAGTCCCAAATAACACTCAGAGACTCTGTATTTGATATAAGGCTGTTGGCCAGGTACTAGTTTGTTACCGGCTAGCTCTGTCTTAATGATTAACCCATTTCTACTATTCTAAGTATTTCCACATGGCTCATCTTACCGGCCAGAGGCTGGTGTGCTACCTTTCCGGGCTCTCCATGTTGACTCTTCCTAACTACTTCCTCTTTCCTCCTAGTCTCCCAGCCTCGCCTACCTTGCTTTCCCATTGGCCACAGTGCTTTATTCATTAACAGTTTGAGAAACATATTTACAGAATAACATCTCCCATCATAAGCCTGTGCAGGTATGCTGGCCTGTGCATGTGTGAGGAGGCCACTGATGGATACTGGGAGTCCTTTTCTGTCACTGTATACCTCACTGCTTTGAGTCATGATTTGTCACTGAGCCTGGAACTGTGCTGGTGTCCATTGTGCCTCTGCAGTTCTCCTGTCTTGTGGGCCCATGTGGGGCCACACTTGACTTTCTATGTGGGTGCTGAGATTCTAACTATGGTCTTACTGATTGCAAAGCAAGCAATATTACCCACAGATACATTTCTCTAGCCTTGCAAAAAAAATTACTTTAAAAGGAAATAAAAGTAGTGGAACTAAGAGCATTAATAGATTATCACCTATGAAACACATATAAAATATGATGGCACCATATTTTAGAGTGATTTTATTGTGTGTTTTGAACACTGAGATAGTACCTACAACTCTTAGGTGTACCTATAATGCAACTGTTATTAAGTGAATATTACAACTACTACTACTACTACTACTACTAAAGATAGATTTCTAAAATATGTTGCTAAATGAGAACAGAAGATGAAAATATTATGCACAGTGTGCTAATGTTTCTGTAGAATGTGACACAAAATTTCAGTAGCTAGGAAGAATTAAAGAGAAATATTGTACAGCATTATGCCTGTAGCAATCTTGAAACCTACTGAGAGTGGAATTTGAGAGATAGTATGCCAAAGGTCCTGGGTACAGACCTCCACATGTCAAAAACAAAATCACAACAGTTGGTAATTGATTACCACGAAAATAAGTACAGGAGATGATACATACTAATTAGCTAGTTTTGGTCATTCCATGGTGTGTATACATTGAAACATCATTCTTGTACTTGATACATGCCTAGTCTTAATTAATGTGTCTTGTTATGCTGTGTTCATTTGATACCCCTGGGAGGGCTACTCTTTTCTGAAGGGAAATGGAGGAGCAGTAGATGTGGGAAAGAGAGGCTATTGGGGGGGTTGTTTTTGAGAGGAGTGGAGACAGAACAGGCTGTGGTCAGGATATATTGTATGAGAATGCACTTGTAAATTGCCAGTGACAATAATGTTTTTAAAAAAGTTTTAATAAATCTTCTAGGTGTTGGTGGTGCATGCCTTTAATCCCAGCACTCGGGAGGCAGAGGTAGGCAGATCTTTGTGAGTTCGAGGCCAGCCTGGTCTGCAGAGCTAGTTCCAGGACAGGCACTAAAGCAATACGGAGAAACCCTGTCTTGAAAAAAACACAAAACAAAACAAAGTGAATAAGTGTCACCTGTGAAGCCCTGATGAAAGGGTGGGAGATCATTTTGCTTGCAAGAAAATGTGGGAAGAGGTGGAGGAAAAGATGCCAGCTTTCTAAGTAAGGTTTATGACTTGGAGACTTGTTTGGAGAATAAGGGGTTAATTAAAATTTTCTAGTATTACAGAGGCAGGGTCAGATTTGTAATCTGAAAAGTTTTCTTTGTCTATAAATATTTGAGAGTGAAGTTGTGGAGAACTGGCAAAAGACACATGTAATAGTCCAGACTAACGTGCCCGACCACATTAGAAGCAAATAAACAGGAAAACATAGTAAGTGATTTCATGCATCATAGGGAATAACAGGAATACAACTCACAAGTAAACATTTTACAGGCTTATGGAGTTTAAACTATTTTCTTGAAGCTTAAAGTCAGAGACCAACAATAAATACGAGTCATCTGTGCCAAACATATTTGCTCTGGTCATCTGCACTTAAGATCAGGGAGTTTGAATTAGTAGGTTAAAATCAATTGTGTGGGTGATATTCATGCTTGGCAAGAAAGCAGGGGAAAAGTGTGGGGTGAGAGACAGGGAGTAACAACTAAACAAGAGGCTGAGAACAGAAAGACAAATGAGAAAGTCCACTGAGTCAAATGGTATTGAAAAAAATCAATGAGATGTAGGGAGAAGGTGATTATTCAGAAACAAGGACCAGCTATATCCTTAGTACCAGAAAGGTCATGGGAGCCAGAGCGAAGGGAATAAAGGTCAAACACAGCAGAAAAGACAATATCAAATTTAAACCTGTGATTTATTCTCAGAATCCCATCCTCTCAGAATATTTTATGCTTTTCTCTCATTGTGCATCCTGTCCACAGTCCTGGCTGAGTGTACTGACTGCATTCTCGTGAAAACCTAAGCCAGGCTACTGAGACAATTGAATTTTCTCAGCTGGATGATTTAAGGTGAAGGACACTGGTGCCCCACATTAGATACTGAGTGAGGAAGGTAAACATCACAAGGGTGTGACTTTTTCTCAAGCTCTTAACCTTCTACTTTAATTCATTTGGCCATCAAATTCTGTTTACGTCTTTGTAGTTTATAAGATGCTTTACTACAAGTTCACCTTACCTCTGTGACTGGACTAAAATATATTTCTTTCATGCTTCCAGAAATACTTTGAGTATAAACTAAGTACACTTGAATAACTGAATATTGCTAATAAGAATGAGTGAATTACTTCTCAAGCTCAGAATTAACAGAAATATAACTATTTTTCTGGAGCGAGCGATTTAAGTTACTCCAGAAGGGGGGCGGGTGACAACTTTGGTTTCACCAACCAATAGTGTCATGGAGATGTTGGTAATGTGGTAGGTGAGGAAGAGGAAATTGCAAAGAGAGATGATGCCAGTAACATTCTTTAGTATTGTGGTAAGAAGCAAGAATGGGGAGAACATAAAATAGTGGGTGCTTGCTTTGCTGTCTGACTGCAACTTGGGTCCATAATACAGGGCTGAGAAGGCAGATTATAAGTGGAGTCTAACCAGAAACTTTTCTTCTGTTTTCAACCCTGTGCCAACTGTTGTAAAGAAGAAAATAAAAATGATAAAGGAAAATTGTTTTGAGATTTACTCTTTTACCCTTGAGACTTAATGGGAATTCAGGTGGTATACATTTTTATCTTATTTTTCTTAATGGTCAATGCCCTTGGCTGTGTATTGTAAATACCTATCAGGGATAGAAGCAATCTTGGTGAAAGATATTCCTTCAGCTTTGCTGGCTGTTAAAGCTCCATGAAATGTTCATTTTAATCTTCTCTATGAACAAAAGAGTCAGCTGCTAAGTAATATCTACAGGACTTCATTTCTCTTATGGAATATGAAGATGCATTATAGGATCATAATTATGCAAAATCTTGCATCTCTCTGCTGACTAGCCTTTTAAATGCTAGAAGTGCAAATTTATTTTATATTTATGCAATACACAACTATATTTTTACAAGTCAGGATTGATTCAACAATTCAAATCCCAGTTATTATTTATGTCACTATTTTCATCAGATTTCCCAATAAAAAGAAGAGGAAAATGAGTTATGCAAAAAGAGAAACTTAGCAAATCTTTTTGTTTCTTTTTAATTGATATATGCTAAAGACTTGATTTGTTTTCTATACTAGGTTATACAAAGCAGTAATATGTCCAGTGATGGAGTTAGAATGATGCCCTTGGGAGCACCCTAGGAGAATGACAAAAAGCTGAAAGATTGGGTTGAACATTTTACACCCTGAGAAAGTCATCTGCACTCCAAGTCTAAACTCTGCCACACACACTTCAGAGAGTTGCCTGAGGTTTAAAAATAAATACACATTGAACGTTGCCAAGAATGATAGCAGCATGCTTATGGGACATGGCTACACAAGAGCTTTGTACCATGTGGAAAGAGAAAATCTCCACAATAAGTTTTTTTTTTCTTTTAGAAAAGGTGTGTGCATGTGTTCATGTGTGTATATGGCCATGCATTTGTGTGGAGGTATCATTGTATATGTAGCCTTGGCATCATTTCTTAGGTGCCTTCAACTCTTTGCTTGTTCTCTATTACTGGGATGATAAGCGAGGACCACCCATCCTAGATTCACAGGTGGGTCCCAGCAATCCCTTGGTGTGACAAAACTTTCCTGGAGATGTGGTTATATATTGTTTATGATTTGATAAAGCTTACCTGGGGATCAAAATGCAAAGCAGCCACACCAGTTAGCATTGAAGCTGAGCAGTGATGGCACACACCTTAATCCCAGGACTCAGGAGACAGAGGCAGATGGACCTCTGTGAGTCCAAGATGACCCTGGGCTACATGAGAGTGAATCAGTCTAAAAGAGTAACAGATCACACCTTTAATCCCAGCACTAGAGAGGTATGTAAGGAACAAGCAAAGGGTCTCATGCAAGATTTAGTTTCTAGTCAGGGAAATCAGGACCTCCATTTCAGACTTTGTAGAGGTAAAACTAGTGGTTTTGCTGCTTTGCTTCTCTGATCTTCAGCTTGAACCCTAATATCTGTCTCTGGGTTTTTACTATTCATGCTATAGGGGAGATGCAACAAACACATCTACTCACCCCAGTATCCTACCACAGATCAAAGTACAGATACCACCAGAGTCCAACTTGGTAAACCAATGAGTTTTGGAGGGGGGTTATTTACAGGAATAACCTGAACACTTATTTTCAGAAGCAGACATGACTCAAATAGAACTGACTCCCTAAAGCCTGCCTCAGCCTAGGTGACAGCTCATAAAAGTTGGACCACATTTCACAGCCTACAGGCAGCTAAATAGGTTTGAGTATGAATGTCCTTTCCAGGTGCCTTAGTTGTTCTAAGCCCTTGCTAGGAACCAGCTTGTCTGTGTTCTGTTTCTTCCCGGAAGCTGGTCTAGCATCAAGAATCTTCCTTGAAGCTTACCTTCCCTGTGAACACAGTTCTATCTGGACCCCTGAACTGGGGTTCAAGAACAGCTTCTCTTGTTCCAAGTTCTCTTAATAGCATCTGTGGTCCTCTATGGTCCTCCAGCCCCTGCTATTTATGGCGATCCCAAATGGAGGTGACCAAGTCTTCCAATGGCTTTGACAAACCAGCAGATCATAGACTAATTAACCTCATACTATCTCACATTATATAACATTTGATGTTAAGTAGAGATGTATAGTTTTATTACTCATCTGTCTCCACATGTTGGGCTTATCTCATCCATTCTATGTCACACAGCCTCACAAACCAGGTTGCAACAGGCCCTTTCATTGCATGCTTAAGATCTAACACGTACTCTCTTTTAATTCCAGCCCCATAAGCCTTAAGAAGCAGCAAGACCTCCATCATATTTTCTCATTCATCTAATTCTTGCCAAATCAGTCACTAACATGAAGGATGCTAGCTGCATCTCCCTTTCTTGTTGCAAAGTCCTCCTTGCCATAAACAAATTTCTGTTTGACCACTCTCTTCTAAATACAAGAGAGGTCAGGCAACCTCTGCTGCTGTTTGCTAACTGTCTTGTTTTTTAATCTCAATGACTGTACATATTCTCTGGACCTTTCACTGTTTTAGGGCATCTCCAGATTCACATAGTGAACTCCATTCACTGAAAAGGCATGCTACCCTATAACACATAGATGAATTCTGCAACTGTGAGATTCTTTCCACAGACACTCCTGATCCTGACTGCTTAGGCTTAGTTGCACATTTTGCTACCCATAGTAAAATACATAATCACTGAAGGGCTGCCATAGCACACTGACACACTAGTATACAATGAATGGGCTCTGGCTGGCATGCGTATAGCACACATGGCTTTGGAAGGCCTTACCTTTCCCCCTTTCCCTCTGCCTTGCTAAAAACCATTAGATTACATTTATGAAGCTACGCCCCAAGATCTCTACCCTTATTGGCCACTACCTCCTTCTGATGCTACTACCAACGTTCACCTATTAAAGTCCAGCAATCAAAAGTCCCCTTTGGCTGAATCAATTGACAAGCCCAATTAAAATTAAATACCTCATCCTAATACAGGGTTTCCCCATTCCCCTTCATAAATGACTACTTGCTTATGGGCCATGACTCTTATCTCTCTATCCAGAAGCAGTCCATTGCACCCTTCCAAGACAAATACCCCTCTCCCTCATCTCTTTCCCCTTTCTCCCCCTCCCTTATTCCCTTTGCTTTCTCTTTTAACTATCTCCTGCCTTTGTCCTTTATTCTTGCCCCCTGGGGCAAATAAATCTTCTTTTGGTGAGAACTTGGTCTTAGGGTATCCTAAGCTAATATCAATCCTTTTATACACCATATAGCTCTATCAGAATTTCTTTCATGTATATCTTCCCTCAGCCTTCTCGGCATCAGCTGCATGCCTAGCTATCCACAGCCATGACCATGCACTCACCCTTCCCTGCATCATCTTTGGTCCTGTTGTATCCTTCTTCAGGTGCCAATTATGTTGTGTGACAAAACTTTTCCTGAGGAGATACGACACACATGTCTACTCACCCCAGGTAGTGTTCACATGGTAGATTATGAAGTACAGATAGCACCAAAGTACAACTAGGTGAACCAATGAGTTTTATTAAGGTTACTTACAGGAATATGGGTGAGGGGTCACTTACAGGATCCAAAACAACTCAGAGAAATGATGCATCATCAAAACATACCCCAGCATGGGTGACACTCACAAAAGGTGGGAACCTGGAACATTCTGCTCAGCTCAAAGGCAGCTCAACAGATTGGGGAGTGTCCTTTTCAACTGAAACTCCAAAACTCCAAACCTCTTTGTCAGCTTGGCTGGTGGCTGCCTCTTGCAAGTCTAGTCTCACAGTTTTCTATGTAACTTTTGCCTTTGGAGAATCTTTGTAGCTTTACTCTCTGAGAAGGACTCCCCACTTTTATTGCTTTCTCTGGCAGGGAGGGGCTTGGTGAATCTGGTCAGTTTTAGGGACTTCCTGAAGCTATTTTGAGACAGTTGGAGCTTCCCTGCAGGAAGGAATGTTTCAACCTGTGATGAAACTGTTAACACAATAAACCAAACTCAACTTTTCAAGGTAATTACCTATGTGACTGAGCCACATCCAACTCCACTCCCTTCTCAGTCCTTAGCAAGACACAACTTTGTGAAGCCTTGGCTACATCAATGTTGTTGGATTTTCTGTTTGGAAATGGCTTCTTCTGTTTTGAGACTGTGACTCACAATGCCTCTGATAGGCCCAGCCAGGCATAGTGTATTTTCCATTATATTAGCTTTTTTGCTTTTCTGAGAATTTGTTTGTGAAAAACTATTTCTCTGGAAGAGAGGCATCAATCCACAGAGGAAGCTTCTCTAGGGTTCTACCAACACAGACGACAACATTTGGGAAGGGAGAAGAAAACACTGTTACTTTACCAGATCATGTAAAGGTCATTTTTCAGCTTATTTCTCCTGTTCATGTTTGTATAGCTCCAGTAATGTTTCTTTTTTCTAAATTCATTTTTGTTTTGGGGCCTGTGCTCTCTCCCCCTGCAGCAAGTTTCATTATTTAGAGCAGCAGAGCATGCAGAAAGATGTAGTTAGAATTTCAGGCAAAACAGCCTACCCCTATTCCTAGTGTCAGCTTTCTACATGTTTAATAGAAGTGCAGTATAAAAATATTTATAGCTGATTGAGATCAGAGGAAACTGAAAGGCTTAGGTCCTGCCTTTGGATTTGTATAGCCTTATGCATTTTTCCTCTGGGGGTACTCTTTTTAAACATGTCAATTTTCTTTGGAACAAAGAGTAAGACAACAATTTCTTTTAGTGAATACACTTTCTTTGAGGTTCCTATGGTATTGCAGGGCTCAATTTGAACCAGCTTTAGTAATGAATAGAATGGTGATCTGTATCTCTTCAAGTTCCTCTGCTTATTGTGCTTTGAGTGTTGTGTGTTTGTTAGCAAACTGCTTAAATGAACACACATGACATTGGATTTAACCTCACACACACTAAGTATTTTACAATCAATGTAAATATTAGCTAAATAAAATAATGCAATGGTTTACTACTTAGATCTTGTAGCTTTTGTTTGTCTTTTTACCACTGTGGATTCTGTTATTATAGACAAAAGCTTTTGTATTCTGGGTTCTGTTGATAACGGCTATGTGACCTTGAATGTTTGGCTTGTTCCCTATCTGTGCCTTGACATTTGTTCACATTGTCTTGTATCTCTAACACTGTGATCAGGGAGGCAGACTGCTATAGGTCCAGATTTCTTCCCTTCTGATTTGACCAAAGGGAATCTCATGTGTTCACAGAGTGAAAAGTGAGTTGTTTCCTGACAGCCTTATACTTCCTATCTCAGCACTGTGTTTGGCCAGTGTGTCACCCTCCAAAGATCCAGGTTGTCTGTGGATTTTAGTTTCCTTATACCTTTTGACCTTGTTTTGGGAAGAAGAGGCATGTAAATGTCCCTATACTGCTGCTCAGTGGTGTTCATTCATCTTAAGCAATTTCTTAATTATGCTCACACATCTTGAAATAGTACCTACACTGGGTTCTTCCTAGCTAATTCCTCCAAGTAAAGCATTTCTATCATTATAAACCTGAATGCAATGTGTAACAATTGACTTAGACTTCTAAAGTCTTAGTTTGTTTCTCTATAAAATAGGAAAACAGTAGCGGTCCAGAGTCTACCTTGAAGGGGCTATACTAAGGGTGATAGGAATAATCTAATAGTAGCTGGCATGCATAAGAGACCTGCTTTGGAGCTCACATTTATACACAATACCTCAGGCAGGAACACAAAAATATGCACAAACTACTTCATGCTCTGGTACTGTCTTTTTAGAAACATATTTAATATTTTGAGATAATAACATAATTATATCAGTTCCTCTATTCCCTGTCCTCTTTCCAGTCCCTATCTGTGTCACCCTTCCTCCCTCAAATTTATGGTCTATTTTTCTTTAATTATTCTTACACGCATGTGTTTGGTCCTATATACACATATAAAACTTGTTATTTCTATGCTTTTGGGGCTGACCATTAAGTATTTGGTATTTGATAACAGATTGGTGTGCTCTTTCCTGGATAAGAACATTTCCCTCCCCTCCCCCCCAAGGTTTCTTTAATTGTCTATAGTTCTTTGTCTATGGTCGAGGCCTTGAGAACTTTCCCCCTTCAACATTAGTGTATTTATCAGTGCCATTCTTTTTTAGGTGTGTCATGTTCAGGCAATCATGTAGTGATATTTTATAGTATTTTCAGTTCCTCTTCTGCAATGATCACTGAGCCTTTGGTGTAGGGAGTGTGTCGTAGATGTATCATTTGGGATTGGACTATACAACTCTGTATATTTATTGGTTGTAGTTTTCTGTAATGGTCTCCAGCTGTTGCAAAGAAATATTTTCCTGGTGAGGGGTAAGAACTACATTTATCTGTGGATATAAGAACAAGTATTTAGAATGTTGTTAAGGGAATATGCTGGTTTAGTAAAGTAGCAGTTGTAGATCTTCTTCTAAGATTTATGACTTCACTATTGCCAGTACTGGAACCTTAGCACTATGCCTTTGAAGCACCTCTCATCAAAGGTGGGGTTTCTCCTTATCTTTTTTTTTTTTTTTTTTTTTTTTTTGCTAATGGAAAAACAGGGGATAAGATAGGATTGGCAACCTGTTTTCCATTTAGACATACTTGCTGCTTTGGAATCCCCTAGCAGCTAATAAAAGTAACAGTCACTATTTTTCCATTTTCAGAAACCTGAAACTTAACAAAGTTAGCAAAGTCTAGGTGGTTCCCTTGTTCATGAGACACTGTAGTCAGAGTCATGTTCCACCAGCCATCAGAAAAGCAGAATGTGTCTCATTTACTTACTCTCCAGGTCCAGCTGCTGACTACTGAAGACTGATGTGTGAAAACTGCTCTAGCTCTTTTCTGCAGTAGATAACCTAAAGACTTGTGAGGGGGTTCAAACCATTATGTTTTAGGATGAGTTATTGAGCAGCAACAGGTAACTGTTGGAGTCATTCTTTACAAATAAGAAGAGATAAATATTTTAAGTATATTATAGAGATGAAAGGCTACGCATTGCTACCTTATTGTCAATGTCATTATGATAGGGAGAGAGTGATTTAGTACTGTACTTTCAGGAGCTACTGACACAGCTGAGGAAATTGGGATGAGCTTCTTTGGAAGATGAGCAGGGAAAAAAAATTTCTAACATTAGTTTCCAAAGGCCTTTCCATGCATATCAAGGAATGATTCTTGAGTGTTGAATAATACAATTAGAAAGTAAAAATATATAAAAGAACAACAAAACAGGAATTAGATGGCAGAAACAAATGTTTCCTGCACTATAATATTTTAACAACAAATATGTATTTTATATAATTTTTTATTTAAATTAGAAGAAAGCTTGTTTTACATATAAAACCCAGTTTCCCCACCCTCTCGACCTTGCCTGTTCCTTGCACCAACCCCAATTCCATCCCCTTTCTGCTCCTCAGGGAGGGTGAGACTTCCATGGGGAGTCTTCAGAGTCTGTCATATCATTTGGAGCAGGGCCCAGGCCCTCCCCCCATGTGTCTAGGCTGAGGGAGTATCCCTCTATGTGGAATGGGCTCCCAAAGCCATTCATATACTAGGGATAAATACTGATCCACTACCAGAGGTCCCATAGACTGCCCATTCCTTCCAATTAATACCACATTCAGGGAATCTGGATTGGTCCTATGCTGGTTTCCTAGATATCAGACTGGAGTCCATGAGCTCCCCCATGTTCAGGTGAGCAGTTTCTGTGGGTTTTTCTAGCCTGGTCTTGATCCCTTTGCTCATCATTCCGCCCTGTATGCATCTAGATTTCAAGAGTTCTGTTCAGTGTTTAGCTGTGGTGTCTACTTCTGCTTCCATCAGCTACTAGATGAAGGCTCTAGGATGGAATATAAGGTAGTCATCAATCTCATTAACAGGGAAGTGCATTTAAGGTAGTCTCTTCACTATTGCTTAGATTGTTAGTTTGGGTTAACCTTGTAGATCTCAGAACATTTCCCTAGCACCAGATTTCTCTTAAAAGCATAATTGACATTGATAATTCTAAATATTTGTTAGATACTGTGTTGCTAATTTTACTACCAAGTTATCCTTTTAAGAATGAGCAATAGCTCAATCAGTAAAGTGTTTGCTATATAAGTGTAAAGACATGATTCAATTCAGGGGACCTATGTAAAAGCTGGGTATGGTAATTGAATTTGTAAATGCAGAACTGGGGAAATCAAGACAGACTGATCTCCAGGGCTTATAGACTAGTCAGCACATGCATGAGCCCATACAAGAACTTACACCTGTACACACACACACACACACACACACACACACACACACACACACACGGTGGGGGAGAATAATTCCAGCATATTGGGGCCTTGGCTTAGGCTGTTCAAGCTTACTTAGAATGTGTTTAGGTCAAAGATTAGACTAGTACCCATATCTTGATAGAAAAGTTATGCTTAGAAGATTCAAGCATTAGGATCATAAATGTTATTCAAATGTTTTTCTGTTCCAATCCATGGATTCATGACTGCCTAAGGAGAATAGGCTCATTGATTTTTCTTAAGGAGTCTCCAGAGAATTGTGACAATTAGACTGGAGAACTCAGGATCTGCATAGTTTTAGCTGGATGTTTAGTAAATTAGCAATGTAATGCTAACTTACAAGGGAACCTCTAGGCCACTGTTAACTCAGAGAGGTTTCAAAGGGACAAGCCTTTGGAGGGAGGAGCCTTGTAATAGTCTCTAGAATTTGCTCATTAATGTGCTTCTAGTTTTAGATCAAAGGAAAAAACTGAGTCAGTAGGTTTATGCTTAATGCTGACATCTTCCCTTCTAATAAGGGCCTATTAGAGTGTTTGAAGTACTCATTAGAAGAAAAAAGAGAATATCTTACTGTGGTAATTCCCTCTTGTTTTCAGAGTTTGGAACAAAAAAATCCACAGGTATAAATGTGGAGAGGTGACATCATTTTCTTGCATAAATGTATTAAGAATATCAAAGCTTCTTCAACTGTGATGAAAAGTGGCATGCAGTCCTTTTACTTCATTTTATAAAATGGGATTGATATTATAGCTCCATTTGAAATAATGCCATATAATTTTTTTGAGGGAGGATTCAATTTCTTCTAAGTTACTATAAAATTCAAAATCCCTATGTAGATGCCCTTGATGAACTTTTACAGTCCAAACATTACATGAATTAGCTCTCTTTGACTATACAAATGTTTTACTGGATATTCAGAATATGGCATTTCACACTGACCCAAACACACTTTCCATGAGAGAGCCCCACTTACATCACTTATTTATATAAACTTTAAATTGTCTTTTGTGGCTTGAGGAAAAATAAGACTGCTATTTGTTTTCTTTATTTTCTGTTCTCATCAATAAATGCATGAAATGCATACTTTAAGTAAATTCCTAATAATGCTGCTACTGCATTTTTAAAATTCCTTCCAAGGGAGATGGCTTAGGCAAGAACTAATATAATTAGCATTTTTTGATGGATGACTAGTGTCAGGATACAGAGATGAAACTGCTTATTACAGTTAAAGAATTTACCTGAAGGTATACTGTGTAAGACAGCAAAATGCAACAGAAAACTCACACACGCAGATGCATGTGCACGTGCACATGCACGCGCATGCACACGCATACACACACACACACACACACAAACCTTTTTACTTTAGAACACACATATTTCTATTTTTTTCATTGCATTCTTATATTTCATTAGCAACATTATGAGTATACTTTAAATTCCTATCAGAGCTAAGCTTGTGACCTCGACACATCTGCTGAGTTCATCAGTAATCTTCCACTGAAAGAGGAAATATGTCAAATAAGAAAATTTCATCAATTAAATGTTTGATTAGGGTATGATCTTAAAGTAATCAAGCAAAAGTTTTTGAGACCCTGGTATGTACTAGTAATATACAAACTTGCTCAAGGTAAGAGAACAATTTTCAGTATTACAATTTCTGTAACACTTGTGGATCTCTTGTTAAGAGTATGGGGAGGACTGTCCAATGTAGAGATTTGTAAATCACGGGTGATTTATGTCATGCCCTTCTACTCTGATAAGAATAACTTTAAAGATTATTTGCTACCAAGTTACTAATAAATATAATGGACATTAAGAATAAAATAATAAAGTGAAACTTCAGCCTTCAAATATCTTGAAGCATGCTGTATATAGGACAGAATTCATTCATTCATTCGTTTATATGAGATTTACTGAACTTGAATAAACTATTCATCTGAGGCTGGCCCTGAACTCCTGATTTCCTGCCTCAAATTCATGATTGTTAAGGGCTAAAGGGATTTTTCTAAGTATAAACAAAATATATCCTCCTTTCTTGTTATGTTTAATTTTTTTTCTATAGGACCTTGTGCACTGTACCTACTTCGATTCTGTGCTAGAATCCACATCTGATTAAACTTGGAAATAACTATCTTATAGGAGATTTTCAAAACTTTTCTTTCACTGTTTTTTTTAAAGGATCATGATTGTAAAATTGGAATGCAAACTATACTAAAACAACAAACAACAAGAAAAAAATTCAGAAACACAGGAATCAATTAGTCCTTTGTGTAGTATCAAGTGAAACACCAGAATTTAGAGTCTATGTGAATTGACTGATCAAGAAATATACCAATATATAAAACAGCAGTGGTTGATGGTATGTTATGGGCTTTTTTTTTCTGAATGTCTCTCAGAATTTATGTCAGTGTTAAGATTCTTGTCACCAATAAATGGAATGTAAAAGATATGCATTCTGAATTAGAATTTTCTATCTGTCAATCAGAAAATCTGATAATTTCTCCCCTCTCTGGATAATCACATACATCATTTGCATATATACTCAGAAGGGACCTGCCAGTACGGTGACCACCATTCATCTCCTGGATAATGAATGTTGGCTATGATCATTTTCAGCTACATTGCTTTTTTGTCATTCCAAGATTTGAGATTTAAAATAGTGAATTTCAAGTTGTTCCAATATTATAATAATGAACATTATAATAGAGACCCACTACATACTTATGATTTTTCTCAATGTGCACTACTTTTAATAATATTTTTCAGAATTTATTATTTTATAAATTCACATGAGCACACAAAATTTTTGCTCAATTTTTCCCCATTATCATCTCTTACCTCCTCTGCATTCCCTCTCACCAAATCTTTTCTTCTCTTACACTTGTTTTTTGGACTTACTGTATTTAACTAGGGTTGTTTACGTGAGTGTAGAGAGATTATTTGATTATTTGCCCCTACCTGCAACCTTTAGTTGTCTATAGCTCCTCTATGAGGGGTGAGGTTTTGTGAGCCCCTTCCCTATGGATAGCATCAATAAGGTTTAATAAATACCACACTCATTAAGAATACATTTTTTAATATCTCCCTATGAATTTTTGGGTTTTGAGCAAGATTAAAACACATGAGAAAAAATTGTGAATGTATTACTAAATTATATAACACAAAGCAAATTTCATTGCTGGTAGTATTGTTGCAACTAAATGCTTTCACTAGGCACTGATATAATTACCATGTAGTTAAAAATAGAATGTGGTTAGTTAGCATCCCTCCTCTCCCCACCCAAAATTTCTCCTACTGTACTCTGATCAGACAATATTTTAAGGAGGTAACTTCCTTTGTTACATTCAGTTTTCCATTATTAGTACATGCATAAACATTATAGTTTTGTTTTTATGACTTTGTAGTTTCCTTTCCTATCATTTGGTTTCTATTGGTTATTCAAAAAGATTTGAATTTAAAATACATTAATGTTGTCATGATTTCACATTCTCAACACTCAATATTGTCATTCTTTCTCATTTTCAGCATTATTGTGTATAGGTAGTCTTACTGAAATCTGTTTTTTTTTTAAGTGATTACACAATTGAGTTTACTGCTTATGCTGGCTGTTTAGCCACACAGTTGAAAATTTACAGCGAGAGACAGTTAAGATTGTCTTCCTTCATTCAAAGTCCATATGTCAGATTTCCTCACATCTTATAGCTTTTGGCTCATTCATACTGAATGATGTCCTGGTGTCTTGAAAGCCATCAGTTTGTCCCTTATCTGCTGATAGACTTATTGGCTGATTTCAAGTTTTACAATTACAAATAGTGGCTAAAATATCCATATGCAGAATTTTGTGTGAATATGTTTAAATCCTTTGTGTAGATGACAATGATACAGTGGATGGGCTACACAGTAAGAATTTGTTTGTTTGGTCTTACACTCTATCATCTGTAAAGTAGCTGTACCACTTCGCTTTTCTACTATCATGGAGTGAGAGTTCATTAGCATCTGGTATCTTCAGCTTTCTGGAGTTTGGACAGTCTACTATGTGCATAGTAGCATCTTATTGATCTATTCTGTGTCTCTCTGATGACATATGATACTGGACAGAATTTTGGTGAAGAATCTGTTCAGGTCCTTGATATATAAACCAATTGGATTATATTTTGTTGATATTGTTGGGTCTTAAGAGTTCTTTGAATTTTTTAAACACTAGCTCATTATCAGATAGTGTTTTCAGGCTTTCTTCTGTCTTTATATTGTATTTCATAGAAGTTTTATTTTTTAACTTACGTGAAATCTAACATGTTATTTCATGGTTGGTGCTTTTGTCTTATGTGGGTCTAAAAAATACCACCGTGCCCAAAGCAATTAAGCTTTGCTCCTGTATTACCTATTTCAGGACTTATAGCTATGAGATTTACATTTAAGCTACAATCTACTTTGAATCATATTTTACAAACCCACATCTAGATTTAATCTCATTTTCATGTGGATATTTAGTAATACTAGTAACATTTGTTGAGAATAATATCTTTGCTATGTTATATATTACTTTGTAAAAGAGAAATTGAGCTTGGCATATTGCCATACCACCCCAGTGGAGACAGTGTAGCAAAGGCTGAGAAATCTCAGTGGCTACCTGTCCAGAGGTTCGCACCACATGTGGTTATGCCTCCTGGGGGAAAAGTAGTTCAGGTCCCTGCAGGTGCTTGCTTGGCTGGCTGTTTGGAACGGGTGCTAGATGTATTTTGTGCTATGTTAACAATAATGCTTTTTGATTATGAATGTTTTGGCCTGTAGCTCCACTGTTAGTCCAATGAAGCCTAGAGAACATTCAGATATAGTTTCAAGAATTGAAAGAGTTGCAGACCAGCGATCAGCAGATGGATGTCCCCTGTGTCCTCAACCACAAGACCCATGGCACCATTTGAGCAAACAGGTGTCAGCTCAAGGCCTGAGAAATTAATAGGGTTGAAGCTGTATGAACTTGCCTCCAATGTGACCCTGCCTGAAAATTGCCCACCCACAGCAAAGTTTTACTACAAAACTCTAACTTGTCTTTTGGGGATCTTAGGGCCCCTAAAACAATGTAAGAGTCAATGCTGTTGTAAGTTTACTGTTCAAATACAATGACTATTCTCTAAACTCAGTGAACGAAGTGTCTGGCAGGATAACCACAGCAGGCCAAAATAGAAGGTGTTCCCTTGGCTATGTACTTGTGATTTCATGCTTCAAGGGAATTATTGATGTGCATAAATTTCTGTAGAGTATCTGTAATTTTCTTTGAATTGTGGCCAAAGATCTGTTCTTTGAACTTTCTGCTTAAAAACCTGATGATCTGAAGTAAAAATTGCAGCAGTTCGCAAACCTCCTCAAGTGTGTTTGTGTCTGTCAAGCCGAAGCCACTCCTGACCTGGTCATCCGAGTCTTGGTCTCCACGCAGTCCTGTTACCCACTGAGCAGTCTGCAGCAGCATATCTCACTGTTATGTTCTTCTAATTTATTAATTTGTTCCATTGCCAATGCTACATGGTACTGCTTTCCTGTATGTGAAGTCTTGAAGCTGAGTAATGTTGATCAATAATATTTATTTTTGCTTCTATGTTTCACTTATTCCAGGATTTTTCTTTCCATGTAGCCTTGGCAATTAGGTTATCAATATTAGTATAATAACTTAGAAAGTCATTGCCTTATAGAACATGAAAAACTTTTAACATAAAAATTAATAACTCAATTGAATTTTGATTAAGGTTGCACTAAATCTGTAGATCAAGTAGGAAAGAAATATTTTGAGGGTGTTGATACTTCCTATTCATGAATAGAGACAACTTACTGTTTATTTAGTTTTTTTTTTACTTTTATCAAATTCTTATAATTTTCTCATGCAGATCTTATTTTGTCCTTTGTGTCAGTGTTAAAGTGCACATACAAACAAATCTTAGCATGTTGCTCCTCAATACTGTTCCGACAAATTAATGTCAGTTTTCCATTTTTTCACGTTTGAATAATTTCACGTTTGAATAATTTCACTACCATATCTTTTCATTGGTCTATGCTGGATGTAGTCTTTTATCTCGAAACAGTTTGCTTCAGTATGTTTAAACTTCAGTGTGTGTTCAGAAGAACCTTTTCGGGTTTCACATGTCTCAAACAATTTTTTTTTTCTGTTAAGTAGACAGTGATTTCACCCTGGTATGGTACAAGTATCACTCCTTTATCTCCTAGCTTGTATAACTCCTACGGACATAAATTATACCATAATCCCTGAAAGTACATTGTTTCTGAAATGATGTTTTCCTTCAAATTTGTACATCTATCTTTAGTAGAAATTCTTGACTGTATACTCTATGTTCTGGTGTCTTTTATTATTTTTGAAATCTTTGCACAATTTATCATGAATTTTGTATCCAACTAATTTACTGCATCCTTTTTTTCAAGACTTCAATCTAGCATGAGGACATTCTGTTTCTCATGCTCACTTCTATTCTTTCATTTCACTGTGACTTTAAGCATTTGATTTTACCTTCCTTGCACTGATGAATTATTGTTTCTGGTATAACAATTCTGCAGTTACCACAGTTTTTGATTTTGTTTTCATTTTTCATGCCTTTTTGTGGTAGGTTTCCATCTTGTAGTTCAGAATGTATTGGACCTCATTGTGCAGGCTGGTCTAGAACCCAATGGCCATCCTTGTTCCCCAGTCTGCCAAACACTGGGTTGACAAGGCATGAGCCTTGTTATGTGTAGTACATAGATCTGACACATATTTGCCACTGCTAATATCAAATCAGCGTTCTTATGCTAGTAACTTCTGGTTCAAGTAAATCAGTTTCTACCTCACAGGATGTTTGCTTTTGCAATTCAATTTCTGGGTCACATTGAAGGTGTTTTAAGTAAGAGGTGTTATCGATTTGGTTTGTCCTGGTTAAAATCTAGATGATTGATAACATCATGATAATGCCTTTCCTAGTCACCATTTGATTGCAATCATTTGTGAAAATTTCTCAGTTCATCTTGGTTAACATGGATAACTGAGAAATGATGATGACGATAGAGACAGTGATGGCAGTGATAGTAGCTACTTCTATCACTACTCAAAGTAATAAGTGTGGTTGTCCACTACTATTAAATTCTAGGTAGTGAATGTTGTGATTTCAAAAATGTGGTGCGAGAGAGAAAGATGCCATGTGACAGACTTGAAGCAGAGGATTGTTTTTAATTAGGGTAAAAGGATCATAAAAGGGGAAAGGAGAGGAGGGGGACAAGCCTCTGGGGGCAAGAGCAGGAGGAGAGAAGAGAGAGGGAGAGGGAAAGAGAGAGAGTAGGATGGGAGGAAGGCAGGGTCCTTTTACATATTGACTAGGCATGGTGGTGCTCTTAGTGGCTGTGCTCGGACAAATCCCCAAGGGCAGGCCAGTACAAAGGCCTAAATACTAACAGTAAATAAAGTTAGAGCATATTTGTTTTGGAGTTCTCCTTTGCCCATTGTTATAGTAGTTTCCCGTTCATCGATGAAATTATCAATCATTATGTATTGCATAAATAAATGTGTTATCTGGTGATTTAGAGGTTCATCACTATTCTCTATCTTTTTTATTTTTGCTTCAGTTTGCTCATTGAGCTTTGTTCTGGTTTCTTTTAAAATATGCCCATGGTAGAGATTTTATATTGAAAAGAAAAATCGAGTTCTAAGAGACATGTTTAGAACTCAGAGCCTTGATCTGAGACAATTCATGTCTATCCTCTCTCTGAGTTCCTGCCTCTTTAAGTATTGTATGTTGACTCAGAACTAAAGACAGAATGATCTAATGAATGAATAAAATTTCAGCCAATTACAGTAGCAAAATATTTATTGTAACTTTAATAGTTTAAGAAATAAAGGTTACATGAATTAGGATTAAATTCTTAGCAATTAGAAACCAATGCATTTTGAGAGCATAGAACTAATTTATGTGACTCTAAAGTCACAGAGACTTATGAGTTTAGCACCATCATTCTCAGGCTTCCTTAGTAGAAAAAGGGGCAAAACTAATTTAAGATAATATATGCCATGATATAAAGAAATTTCCTGCACAAGGCAATTTCAGAAGGGTTTGCTAATGTGCTGGCAACAGCTTGGAATCTGAGGTTGACTTTATTATTATAGATTTCTGCACATATGAGTAAGGCTATAAGTAAAGTTCATAGATAAAAGCAGCAACTTTGATGATATGTGCTTAATATAATTTTCAAGTATAAGCAATGCCAATATAAATAATAATGCTAACTACAGTGATTAATAATTGTTATGTGTTTAAATTAATGTTATGCTAATTATACATAGATAAATGAAAAATATGATTATAACTGTAACATTTGAGGAAACCAAAATCTATTATTTGGCTTCATAAAGTATATCAGGCAATAAAGCATTGGGACTCCCATCAATTCAAGTTGTATTTGCTAAATTGTATTTCATGCTAATATTTAAAAATGTCTTGTTATTGAGAATTAGTGATAATGTACACAATTGTGCAAACATATGTAGGACCTTTGTATGAACTGCACTTTCCTTTCAAAACTTCTACAATATTGCCTTTTTATCTAAATCCACAGGTTTACTAATATTTCACTCTTTGGTTTTAACAGTATGGACCCCTGACTGACAGCTTAGAAACCAGAATAAGATGGAACCAGGCCCCTGAATGTGGGTGTCAGTTAGGAGGCTGGGGCAGTCTATGGGGTCCCTGGTAATGAAATAGCATTTATCCCTAGTGCATGAATGGACATTGTGAGCTCATTCCCTAGGGAGAGATACTCTCTCAGCTTAGACACACACAGAAGGGCCGAGGCCCTGACACAAAATGATGTGAAAGATTTGATGATCCCCCATAGAAAGCCTCACCCTTTCTAGGGGCAGAACAGGGATGGGATGGAGGTTTGGTGAGGGACATGGGAGAATGGGAGGGAGAGGGAATTGGGACTGATTTATAAAATAAGATTGTTTTTAATTTAAATAAAAAAAAAATCCCCAGTATCTATTCTGGTACTTGCAACTATTGTGTTGTATTTTAATAGCCAAATATGTTTAAAATTTTTAAATTCAGTAAATTTTATAGTTTTTTGTAAGTATTGATCTTAGGCTTTATAAGATTTAATATAAAAAGTAGTATCTTTAAGTCATATCTTTTATAGCTTTTATATAACATAAAACTTTTAGTTTTTTTTATTTGTAAACATATATCTAGGTCAATATTCAAATATAACTCTTTAATATATTTTGTGGCAAAAAATAAAAGAATACATGAAGCCATTGTTTTGTAATACTAGTAGTTTAGGTTTTATTATGATTATGGATATATATTCCAGTCTTCTTAGCTGATGGCTAAATTCTTTTTTCTAGGATTTAACACTGTCTTTGGCTCCATCAAAAAATTAGGGGCAAAGAGAGGCCCAGCAGATTGGAGAGGAAGTGGTATTTATAGTGACTCTTATTGGGCTCATTGAAGTGGTAGAATTCATGGCTAGTATAAAAACACTGGGCAGATTCTGTCTTTATGAGCTACTGATACAACAGAAACTGATTGTTCACTCTAATAGACAAGGCATAAAATACTCCTTCCTTTTAAAGATAAATAGGGCCCTCATCACAACTGTAGAGAAACAATTTCTCTAACAATTTTATTGCCTTTTTATTTTCCACCCATGAAAAATAATTCCATATATATATAAATAATTATATATATTTATAAATATATATAATGTGCCTCAGATTTGTGGCTTGCTGAAGAGAGGATTAAACAATTCACTGTATTACCGTGCTTAATTGAAATTTATTTGCTTCAATGTTTAGTGAGTTTTATGGACTATACTCCATCTTCTATCCTTAATTTCCCCATAATGATTGCTTTAACAATCACTAAATTCCCAAATGCAAGAACAACAAATTT
The DNA here is from genome assembly GCA_030556225.1 of Cricetiscus sungorus. Classification (NCBI taxonomy): domain Eukaryota; kingdom Metazoa; phylum Chordata; class Mammalia; order Rodentia; family Cricetidae; genus Cricetiscus; species Cricetiscus sungorus. The sequence continues at coordinate 160,277,909 of JANBXA010000651.1, forward strand.
CATGTCTCTCTTTAGCATTCAGTGTGAACCGTAGCACATATTCCTTAGTACGTCTTTCCTTTGTCAGAGGTGACCCAGAACTGAGCTATACAGTCAGGACAAGAACATTCTTCTACTGTTTTTAAAAGATGGCCAAAGGGCTGAGGAGATAGTACAGAGGTTAAGAGCACCGGCTCCTCTTCCAGAAGAAACCTTGTTCAATTCCCAGCACCTGCATCATGGCTCACAATCAGATAGAACCCCAGTTCAGTGGATTCAATGACCTCTTCCCGCTTCTTAGGGAACTGAACAAACATGGTGCACAAATAAACATGCAAGCTAAATAGCCAAACACACAAAATAAATAGTCTTTTTAAAAGAGATAATCAAAAGGATGTTTAAATAATTTCTCAAACAAGCAATGTTTATATGATTCATTAAAGCTTGCCCGAAGATCAGAAAAGCAAAGCCGCTGGCCACTAGCTCTTACCTCTACCTCAGGCTTAAAGGGGTCTCCTCTCTTCAGCATGGCTCAAGAATAAATCTCTCATGAGACCCTTTGGTTCTTCCTTTTATACCTCCCTAGTGCTGGGATTAAAGATGTGTTATCCCAAATGCTGAGATCACCTTTGGGTGAGCTGTTTCTTTTTAGGACTGCATCAATTTTGTGTAGGTCAATGTGGCTTTCAACTAACAGAGAACCATTTGCTTGTCTTTTGAGTCCTGGGATTTAAGGTGTGTATCACCATTGCCTGCCTCTATGGATTGTGGCTAGCATTGCTTTCTGTACTCTTGGGGAAGTTTTAATAAATCATAAACAATATATATCGCCACACTGTACACTCAAAAGAAATTTTCTTTTATGATACTAAGGCAACAGGAAACAATTTTTTATTTATTTAAAGTACTTGTTAAAGAAATTAAAACATAAATATCCTTTTTGTCTTTCCATATCTTTTTTATATTTCTCAAAGTTCAGGCTTTAAAGAAAAAAAATTATAAGTGATGCTTGAGGACACTTTTACCTGCCAATCTTTGTACTATAAAGGCTCCATGCTAAATACATCTATATTGTTAAATATTTGTGGGATTAAATATATATATATATGGTGAGAGAATTGTTAGAGTAGAAAAAACACCTTCTGGTCAAGACATTAAAATCTCTTGTTTGGGTGGACTTAAATCTGGCCAAGAGACCTGTTAGGAAGGCAGTCACCTTAGGCCAAGCTAAAGAGATAGGCAGAATAATTAGTACTCTAGGGAGATAATGTATTCCTCCTTCCCACAACACCCTTCTCTAGAACAGAAGCTTATGGATCCCCAGACACACAGCTTCCTGAATTGAAAGACTAAACCTTCCATCTTCCTTCTGTCTTTTCCAAGCATGGTGTTCTTAACACTTTGGGTTCTTCCAACATTTGGGTTTCTTTATTCTTTCTCTAAAGCCTTCGTCCATATCATGTGGATGCTTGTCATCTGTGTGTCTGACCTCTATGCCACCCTAAAGGCATTACCTCCCCACCCTTTCTATTCATCATACTCCTCCTAGGCAGCCTTTGAGATTAACAGCTTGCATGCTCTGGGAGTTTTTCTTTTAAACTCTAATGACGATTTCCCTGAGTTGTCCTTTGAGCCCATTCTTAGTTTTTTTTTTTTTTTTTCCTTTTTCTATTTAAATATGAAACAAGGTTGTTTTACATGTCAATCCCAGTTCCTTCACCCTCCCATCCTCCCTTATCAGCCTCTCCAAATCCCAGCCCATCCCCCTCCTCTACCCAGGGAGGGCTAAGCCTTCTATGGGGTGTCTTCAGAGTCTGTCTTGCCATTTGGGGCAGGGCCTAAGCCCTCCTCCATGTGCCTAGGCTGAGAAAGTATCAGCTATGTGGGACGGGGCTTCCAAAGTCCATTCATATACTGGTCCATTACTAGAGGTCCCATAGACTGCACAGTCCTCTTAACCAACACCCACATTCAGAGGGTCTGGGTCAGTCCTTTGCTGGTTTCCCAGCTATCAACCTGGGCTGCATGAGCTCCCCCTTGTTCAAATCAGCTGATTCTTTAGGTTTCTCCAGCCTGGTCTTCCTCTCTCTGTAACTGGATTCCAGGAGTTCGGCTCAGTGTTTAGCTGTGGGTGTCTGCTTTCTACTTCCATCAGCTATTAGATGAAGGCTCTTGGATGGCATATAAGGTAGTCATCAATCTGATTATCAGGGAGGGCATTTAAAGTAGACTCTTCACTATTGCTTAGGTTGTTAGTAGGGGACATCCTTGTAGATCTCTGGGCATTTTCTTAGTGCTAGATTTCTCCTTAAATCTATAATGGCTCTCTCTATTATGGTATCTCTTTCTTAGGTTCTTTATTAATGAGGCTGTGAGCCTCACGAGTGACCCTTAATTCTCTTGTATCATGTGGCAATCATAAAAGGACACCAAAACTCCAGTAACGGAATTATTCCGTTAAACAGAACAAATGGGTGAATAGGAATCAAGACTCTATTCAAGGGGCCTGGCGAGGAGACTCAGCAGTTAAGAGCGTTGTACTGTTCTTCTGGAGGATCCCAATTTGGTTACCAGCATATAAGTTGGTCAGGTCACAGCCATCTACCTGTAGCTGCAGCTCTAAGGTGTATCATGCCCTGTTCTGTAGGTACCTGTACTTACACGGAAACATGCCTATACACAGTTGCATATGTACACATGTAATCCCAAATAATGCTTTTTACTTAAGAAAAGCAGAAATGTAAGATTCTTGATTGGTGACAGGTAACTGCATTCAGCTACTCAGGAGAGATTAATCTCTATGTGAAACATTGCATGGGCCTCAAAAGCACTGTGCTGAGTGGGACTCATCACACACACAATCATTTGAAATTCAAGAAAATGGAAAACTGTGGGGACAGAAATTAGATCGGCTTTCGACAGGCACCAGGGTAGGCTGAGTAGCTGTGTTTCTTCTTGTGTGCTTATATGGAAATTAGAACTAATTCAGAAATTCTTCTTAACAAAGGAACTGAAATTCCAGACACCCTTCTGGGGTGGGAATGCAATTAAACAAAAACTCTAATTCCCAGCTATAGATAACCAGAGGAAGGCAATTTTTCCATTTCTGCAGAGTTTCAATCCCAAAATAAACTCTGGACAAGTGAAGAGAGTCTGATAAGTCTGTTTTTGTGGCAGTTAAGGTCCTAAAACAGAGAAGGGACATCTAAGGCAGGTCAGGATAAAAGAGGGTAGCTCTGATGCTGAACAAGCAGAATATATGTGCTTACAGTAAAGACTCAGTTCTTACAGTAAAAACCCTCACCAATCCCAAGGCGACAAAGAAGCACAAACACTTATCTTAGAATGCCATTGCAACACATTTAGTTTGTCATTCATAATTTACCATATTAGCAGAATTTTAAATTACCCACAGTTCTCATTTTATACTGTACTTCTCAGCTAAAATGTTGCGGTTAGCTGCTACATAGCAAGTTTTACTGAATACTGTGAGCTAAGGGGTATTCTACAGTGTGGTATGTAGGAAAGAGTGTTCCCTCAATGTGGTGCAAAGGTTACATGCCATGAATTACTGTCTCGGCTTGTCTGTCACACTTGGGATAACCACAAATTTACCATTTGAATATATGTGGTACTCAGTCCCTGAGATGGTGTTGCTAAGATGTTTGCTTTTCATTGGATTAAAATTTAAATTTACAAATAATTTACTTAATTCCAGAAGGATTACTGGTGTTTTGTTTTCCAATTCTGTTTTGAATAAGCCAATTCCTGCTACTTTTCTTAATGGTAATATAATAAGCGAAACCCGAATAGACTCCAATACCACCAAGAGGGTTCAGAGTGGTAATGGGAAAGCAAAAAGAAGGTCAATGGGGATTTTCCATGCCAACAAGACCAATTTAGAACCTGATTTGATTTAGTTCAAGTACAATACCAATGCAGAGTAATGGAGCATGAGCAGATCAAAAGTTATTTTAGAGCCCTTATTTTAAAGGCCGTAAGGTTTCGAGAACTCATTTATCCAAAGAAACCCAATGTTAATTGTGTGTTTTCCATTCCTCATCAGGACTGTGGTAGGCAATACATTGGATGAACAATCTTGTAATTCAGGGCATGCTTTGTGAAAGAATTATGCTCCTTCAGTTTTAAAAAATGACCAGGTCATATGTTCTTTAAGTTTTATGTACATGTACACTGCACTGGAACATGACTTTACCTTTTCTCCTAAAATAGAAAGAATTTGTCCCTTTAAAGTTTATTTTCTACTTTAAAATACCACAAGAGACATGACAAAGTTTTACTGATACTCATGACTCTCCAGGCTGTCCTTTGTCTGGCACTGTGATAAGGTCTTTTGGTATATGCTATCCTATTTCTTTCTAAACTCAATTGCACAGACTGTGAGAAAATCTCACATAAGATGAAGAAAACGATCCACAAGGGAGTAGAGAACATTCACAGAAAATATCAGCACAGGCTTATCTTATATTCTAGTGACCATTCCTAGTTAATATATAATATTTATTAAAGTAATAGCAATAAAAGAAATATGCAAGAAAATTTATGTGGCACAATTCACACATTCATTTTGTATCATTTTCTTCTTATTTATATACTTTTAGATAAATTTAGAAATAGTTCAGCTTATCTGTTTATATGTACATGAATACATTCATTGCATTCTAAGTGTCACTGTGTAAATAAAATATTTACAAAGCATTTTAAGATGTTTAACAATGAGATGACTTACTTTGCAACATCCCATTCTCATCATTCTATTAAACTTCTGGGATACATTGTTATATTTATTTACTATTCTAACATTTTTTTTTTTACTAAAACCATATTTACTTCTAGGAATTACTTATTAGAAAGAAACTTGAAAGAGACATAATTTCTGTTCTAAATTTATTTAGTCTATTTCTTATCAAACATTATTGAGAATATTGGTAAGGTAAAAAAGTATCACATTATTAAGAAATATTACTAAATATCAACTTAGCCATTAATACTAGTTATCAAGGGAAATAGAGAAGGCAGTTAGAGGTCTGAGGAATTTAAAGCATCCCCATGGGGCCTTGTTTTATGCTGCAAATTTGACTGTCTAGCCCAGATAAATGAGGTATCTAAGAATGAGGCTAGGGCACATACAAAGGAGTGCAGGAGAAAACAGAGTTCTGTGGTGTATTGTAGGTTTACTTACTAGACATCATCCAAAATGAGGTACTCCCCACTCCCTGATAAAAGCTTTAAAAGCATTTCACAGAGAACAAATCTCTTATCTCACCAACATGTCTAAAGAGGACAGAATTCTTTCCCCTTATGGTACTTCACTCTTTTTTTTTTTTTTTCTGGTTTTAACTAAAATGTTAAAAAAAAAAACTTCCTATTTTATTCTGAATTGTAGCTTGCATCCTTCAAGATGGGCATGGCAATATTTATTGTGTTTCAACATGTTTCTACATTGAATGGATTTGTTTTGTTTTTATACAAATAAGGCTCATATGAATAAGTTAATTTCTAGAACCCACCTAAGACCAAAAGTCAGGAAAAATTTTTCATCTATTACTTCTAATATGAAATGACACTTTATTTTCATCAAATTGTTACTATTCTTACACAACAGTATAAATTTAATTGTTATCTGTCCCTATTGGTTATTAATTAGAACAGACCAAGTGATTACTTAATTTGGTAAAGAAACATCAATTTAAAATGGATTAGCCAGAATTTTTGGAAGCAGATATTACTATTTTACTAGATAATATCTGCAATATTCTCTTTAATATCTAAAAAGAATGCATGCCACAGGTGTTAATTCTATTGTAAACATTTATTTGCACATAGGCCTGAAGAGGAGAGGGTGAAGGGCTTGGGTTCTCTGTACAGTCGTTTTCTTTGCTGTTTTGTTCCAAGTTTAACCATGTGAGAGACCTGATAGTAGCTGAATTACAGGGAGTATGCATGGAAAATTCATTTAGGCATTTTCCTAGCTTCCAACTAAGGGATTAACTAACTATAATATTCCTCTAGAACTGTGGATTCAGTGTACAGAATACGGTTGGGCAGCTGTGTTACAGGATATTTGATCACACTATAAACCCCGAGATTGTGTTATTTACTGGGGGGGGGGAACAATAAAACAAACAAACAAAAACCCAAAAAACTGTTTCTACTTATGGTGTGGCTCAGCCCTAGCACACGCCTTAATCCAAGAGCTTTCTGCTTGAATTTTGTAATCAGGTTAAATACAGTCAAACATACATCAAGAAGTGGTATAAACGAACAGCTGACAGGAAGAGGGCATAGGATTATTGAGAAAAACCATAGAGTAAGAGGGAGTCGTCAGGTAGATGAAGAAACACACACACAAGAAGTGGGAGGATGGGACACGCAGTTTGTTTTCTGGGACATCAGCTGAAGAGGAAGGTCAGCTAAGGGCTTTCTCTGTCTCTCTGAACTAGCAGGTTTTCACCCCAGCATCTAGCCTCTGATTCTTTATTGGTAATGTTGAATGAATGAGATTTTGTTAAAAACACAAGAGAAAATAGGGCGTAGACTTAATGTCTGTGGGTCCCCATATCTGGTACTAGAATGCAGACATGGGTCAATCTGCTTTCCTCCTCACAGCACAATATCCTTTGATAGACTTTCATGTAATTCTCAAAAAACCATCATCCACTTAAACCTTTTTATGAAATGTAGTGTTAGAATCTTGACACGTGGTTTTACTCTATATTACTTTTGATTTTCATAATCTAATAATATTTTTCATAATATGTTCTATTTGACTCTGGAAATAATAAACATCACATTATTAATTTTTTGATATAAAATGAAATCTGAGAAATTTTAACAGCGCTGTTTTATGAGAAAGGTATGTATTCTACCATCCTGTTTGACACAGATGGATTCTGTAATGAATCTGGGCATGTTGCTCTTCATTTCTGAGTTTTATTTCATTTATTTGTAATAACAAAAGCCAGTATGCTCTTTCAAAAGACCTTTGTGATACAAAACATGTGAGAATTAGTGAAATGTTTGAAATGTATTATGTCTTTCCTCTTTTTAATTTATTAGAGTCTCTTCTAATCTGCTTTTTATACAATTTATAATAATTGTATTAATGAATTTAATGTGTAGCTTTTAATAATCTTTCAAAAATCTTAAAGGCATATATTAAAAATAAAGAAAAAGATCAGTTTTGAAAGAGCTGATTTTCACATAACTTCAATTTTCATCACAGCATCAAAAGCATAGTATTATCTTTAAGAGCTGAAAGATGGGGAAGACAGCTATTAATGCCGACTTCTAGATATAACATATCCATTGCACATCAACTTACAGAAACCATGTTTACCTGCACAAGGTCTAGACAGTCAACATTCCAACTTAAATGGAGGGACTCCAAAGACACCACCTTTGGATGAGGAGTGGCACTCTCTGGGAAATATTGCCCTTATAGGTTGCATATTCCTTTTGCTCAAATCCTAAAAATTTGTGTATATTGAATAACATGTTACTATGATAATATATAAATATATAATCACATAATTATATGCTACTATGATCATATACACATGATCATAGTATATATATATATATATATATGTATGATCATAACATCCACTTAAATATACAGCTAATTTCTGTTCTTTACCTAGAATTTGTTCAATGTCAAAAGGAAATAATCTTATTAAAACAAATGTTTTTTATTTTGATTCACTTTTTACATACTGGTGTGAGTTTTAACATTTGTTAGACAATAACCTAGATTATTTGAGTACATTTTACCAACATGCTAAGTTTTTGGACAGAAAACTAACACAGTGGAAAAAATGAAGAAAATATTATTAGAGTTAATGATAAGTTAATTTATTTTATTAGAGACTAAAATAAGTTCACTTATATTGGATTTTTGACAAGACTGTGTCTATTTAATTAAAGCTAATGTTAGCACTCTGTTCCTCAGTTCTCATTAGTGAAGGCTTTTGCATATGGGCTTTCACAGCTCTGAACTAAATCACAGAGGCACGATGATCTTGAAGGGGATATTAGCTTACTTAGAAAAGCTCTTTCTACAAAGGTTTTGTAAAATGGTCTAAGCAAATTGAGGAGATAGTAATAAAAACATTGCCTTTATGAGGTGAACATTTTCCTAGAGTGAGCCCTCTGTGTAATTACGCTCAAGCCACATGTCTGTTGTATGATTTCTGTAGCTGGCACTGTAAAACAATATTTTATTGTCTTAACCTTTTGCATGGAAAAATGAGTCTTTCGTGATCCCTCAGATATGCTTGTAGTGTGGTATACATCTACTAGATTTAATTAGCTCTTCTATTTGTACTATTCATAGGAGCTTTCAAAAACTTGTTTCAAAACCCATTATCTGGTTTCCACCTCATATCAGAATAGAAGATGAACAAACAAATACATTTTCCTCGAGTTCTTTGGTTGTCGAAATCAAGACTCAGGAAGGGTAATGGGGTTAAACTGAACTCATATGGAATATAATTGGTTGACAGAAGCACAAGTTTCCTCCTGAGTTGTATTATTTGTTTCTCTTTTAAAAAATTTTGATTGCTGTGAGAACATTGACCTGGGTGTGCCATTTATTTGAAAGTATTAACCTACTTAAGTGATTCATTATTAATATATCCACCACAAAGTCACAGACAGATGTATCTGAAATTTGAATCTGTGTTTCTTTGCTTGCCTTAAGAAAAGAATTCACTGATGGCTATAAGTCTGAGTTCTTTTGTCAAGACTTTATGCCACTTGTCTCTGACTTTAATCTCCCTTTCTCATGCTTTCTCTGCTTATTTCTGCTTCTTACTCTAAATCAGAGCTACAATGGAAACAAAACATCTGGAGCAATAACCAAATCAAAACAAAACACTCAGCAAAGCAGAACACTTACCGGCCAAGTTCTTCACTCTAGGTGAGTGTCCAGATACCCTATCTCCAAGCTAATCGCTCTTTAAGTTGAAAAATTCCAATTCATTTTTAATCATTACTCTTGGGGGTGTTAATTACATAATTTGCCTCTTTTCTTTTCTTCCTTGAAGCCCTTTCATATAATTCTCCTAGCTCTCTTTCAAAGTCATAGTATCCTTTTTGTTGTTGTTAATTGTTGTTACATAATATGTTTTTTTGTGTGTCTAGTATACATTCACATATAAATGTATGCCCACATATTCCTAAATACATAAATTGACCTACCCTGCCTGTGTAATGTTACTTTAAAGTATATATTCTAAGGGATGATCATTTTGTATTAGAGAACCAATTAGTGTGATCTTCCCTTGGGAAGCTGTTTCTTCTCTGTTCTGTCATTGGACTTGAGAATTCCTTAACAAGGGAGAAATCATGCTAATACTGGAAACCCTCTCAACTATCAAACGAATTTGAAGCTGTGGCTCCTGAAGAAGGACCCACAACTACCACTTTGCCAAGTCAGCATGCCCTCTAACAACATTCTGAATACTCGGCCTCATAGTCACAAATTATAGTTCTCACTACTTCATCAAGGAAATTTCTCTTTGCAACAGATTGAGACCATTATATAAATCTACAACCAAACCAATTAATACGTAGAGTTGTGGATCCTATCTCATCTACAAAATCCCCTGCACTTATGAGTGGATAAAAGTATTGTTAGAGCCTGAGGGTGAATGAATTTACTGTATGATTGTGTCTCCTAGAAATGTTGGAAGCTATATCAATTAAGTACCACCAACATGACTGCCTAAACTTAGGTTGAACATATCAACAGCAAGCTTATGTAGGATGTTGAAACCTCAGGAGGCCTCAATCCTACACAAAGACCTCAAGCAACTAAATAATGCTGAGGACAGAAGAAATATTCTTCCCCAGGGAAGAATCCAAACAATTGGCTAGCTAATATCAAATGGTCATCCTTGAGAACATATATAAAAGTAACATTATCCAGACTGAGCAGAAACATTTAGGAATATACATGTATCTGTGACATATAATAGATATTATATATAAATATAAGTATGTAACAAAACTTAATGAAAACTAGAGGCCATGACTTTGAAAGAAAATAGGGACAAATTGTTGGGGGATGAGGCAGAAAAGGGAAGGCAGAAATGATGTAATTATATTATAATGCCAAAAAGCAAGAGAAACAATATTTTAAAGCCACAAAGAGAAGAACAGCTACAATGTGCAATCTTTGTAACAATGTTAAAACTATTGATTACATGTCAAGAACATTACCAGATGTGGATACTGTGTCTGCCATCATTTCTTAATTAGAGCTTATTAACAGATATACCTCCAACCTCTAGCATCATTTCTGAGTTGTACAAGTGGCTCACAAACTTACAACACCTAAGAAGAACCTTATCTCATGTCCATCTTAAAGATAGTCAAGAAGGGCGATGAAGGTAAATCTTTCCAAGTGGGACAGGGCAGAGTGAATGTGATAGGAGGATGAGAAAGTTGTTGCCAAAGAAAAGAACGGGGACATGGATCTTTGTTAGAGCTCAAAGATACATTGCCAGGATGTCTAACCATCTTTTTAGAGCTGACTGCCCCATGGCTTCCAATCTTCTCTTTTTTTAAGGGAGTATTTCCAGTTAAGTCTTCCTTTCCCTCTCTTAAACTACTGCTCATCTCATAGGATATATGGAGGCAGAAAAATGATCCTTTACACCATTCCTCTGGAATTGTTCTTCTGATACCTTGAACCATTGTTGCCTATGTTACAAATTTCCTACAGAATGAACTTTGACCTACAATCTGGAAGTGTGGCACTTTTGGGAGGTACTTTCTTATTGAGATATTGATATGAAGGTAATATGAAATATTTAAAAAAAACTCATCAGAGATATGGTTGTGGCAGAGTCATTTATGTCCATTATATATTCTACACACTGCCTCATGTTTCCTGGAGCTGGGCAGTGCAGTGTTCAGGACAGTGGACTGATGAAAGAAGTCACTCTGTCTGTAGCAGAATATTTAAATGATTTGTGTCATTGCTTCTAAAACAAAATACCATGGATTATGTGTCCCTAGATGGTGGAAATCTGTTTTCTCATGGTCTTATAGTAGTCTGAGATCAGTGGCCAGCATGGTTGGGCTCTCATTCAGACCTTTCCTTTGCTGGTAGATGGCTACTTTGTTTGTGTCCACCTGGATTTTCTTCTGTATGCTGTATAGAAGCAGAAGAGGGGAGAAATCTTTTTTCTTTCTTTCTTTTTTTTTTTTGTGTATAGACTGTCATGAATTCTACCGTGTCAAGATCTTATGTAACTTAATTTTGCAAAAGCTTCTTCTCTATTGTGATGAAACTGAGGACAATGTTTTCGCATATGAATTTTAGAGACACACAGTTCAGCCCGTAACACCTACTAGAGATTTCCTCTGTCCTATTATCTTGCTTTGTCAGCTGAGGCTGTTTGAACTTCACGATTACAACAGCCTCAACTTTTTAATCTGTCTGCCCTGGCAATTTGTTGAGGCCTGTATCATGTTAGTATGATTGAGAAACATACTTTACTGTGTTTAGCCATTGAATACTGTGTTGGAAAAAAATCACCATTTTTAATTATTCAACATAATTGAACTCATTTTTCCGATTTGTAAATCTCGTGTAATTTCTCTTATTGCAATTTCCAGATTGCATTGTGGTCATTGATATACGCATGGATGTTGCCCCTTGAATTGCTTAAGGCCTGTCTGTGTGCTTCTCATCTTAACTTCTCCATGTCTTATCATGGCATCTGCTGAATGAATATGGCAGTTCAAGAAATAAGTCAGGATTTTTATTTCACAAAACTAATTCAATCATGATATCTAATTGGATTAATTGCATAGTGTAGGAGGCAGGAATGGGGAGGGATGTGGTGTGAGAAAAATCAAAGGAAAAGAAGTATGCTAGATAAAACCTTTTAGAAACAATGATTTTTTTGGGGGGAGTATCTAATTTAGTAAATCTCTTGCTATGATAATAGAACTAATTTTCCCCCCATAGGATAAAGCATTAATTAAATGCCTTAGGAAACCATTCTTATCATGAAATGGAGGCTCTGATCTTAGTTTTTGCTCCATTAATTCTAAAGTTCAATACATTTTTATTGAACCCACACACACTTTAGTGTGAATAGCTTTTCACTAATTGGTCTATTGGGATCACTGTGACAGTTTTGTTCTTCCTTTTAGGCTTTTTAATTTTCCTTCAGAAAGTTTCTAAACTTTGCTAATAGTCATTAAGCCAAAGAGTGATTTTAGATCAATGGAGGTAGAAATCAATAGGGAGACCCTTGAAATCCTGGGTTGATTTTTTTCATCTAGCATATGGTCACTACTCATGTCTACCAGGAAAATAATGAAATACACTGGATAATTCATCCACTAGATAGATGCACATAGCTTTATATGTTATCATTTCAGGAGCTGGGTTGAATTGTTCTATACTATTAGAGGTATCTTAGCTGAACTATATATATATGTATATATATACACACACACATATATATATATTAGCTTTCTGACGGGGATTACAATTTCATAGCTGCTGTCACTTATATGCACACAATCAAACTATCTTTGGTTGATATGCCCACACTTCTTACTCTCTAAAATACCTATCATGAGCATCAGTTGGTAGATATAAGATGCATCAAAGTGTACAGGATTTACAGAATGGGTATCAATAATTCAGACAACCACTCTTTCATGAAGACAAGAATCCCATTAATACTCTTGAGAGGAAACATTTATTTTGAGAGAAGGAACAACTAAGGATAGGGATACTCTGTGCTTATTTAGAAGTGCTGAATTTGACTTTTTAAGGAAATTTAAACACTATACAGGTTTAACCTCCTTGATACCCAAACATCCAAATCTGAAATGTTAAATCTGGAACGTTTTGTGCAATATATAATTGCTCAAGAAGTTTCAGATATTAGACCATGTGGAGTCGGGTTTTGAAATTAGGATATTAACCCTGGTAAATTCTATAAAGGTATTCCAAAATGTGCACATCCCCTAAAATTTCAAACACTTTTGATCTCAAGAACATCAGACAGGGAATCTTCAAAAGTACAATGCACTAGACACAATAAAACCTATAGTATATAATCATATAATCTACATCTTTCATGATCTCACATCATGTTTAAATACTTTCTTTTTTTAAATTTTTATTGCTGTACTTAGAAGTTGATTAGAGAAGATAGGCTTTTTGTCTTAATACTCAAAAATAGTTTAGGGATAAGTAAATTCATTGTGTTGAACAGCAGAATCCTTAATTATATGCATGTAGTATTTACTTTCATTAACAACCTCTTCATAGGAACTATACTGCAGTATTTCTTCATGTTTCTTATTTATAATTGTTAAAATTTTTCTTCAGGCTTCCAAATACAGGTTATATTTTCAAAGTTAGTGAGACATGCATTTGAAATGCCAATTTTGTTGTATTAAGCATTATACTTAGTATGAGAGAATATATTTTAAGCAATAATTTAATATAAATAGGAGTTGGGTTTACTGGAAATCTGTCATGCAGAAATTGCCACTCATTTAGATTTTTGCTTCCAATATTTATGCAGTTATGTGAAGTGAAATTGCCACGTCAGCAGTTTGAAAAGTAGTATTGTCTTCGTAGGGAAAAAAAAAAAAAAAAAAAAAAAGAGTATAATCAGGAGGCCTGTGACTTATGCTGCAAGTCTGCTATATTTGTGATATTTTTGGAAACTAAGCTTCCATGGAAAATTGGTTGGTTCTTTTGCTCTTAAAATGCAAAGTTACAATCATGGAGAGAGAGAAAAATTGCTCCAAGCTGTTGTGAGAATATGAACGAAAGCAAATCTCAGATGCTATGCTCACCAAGAAAGCAGAGTTCTCTACCTTTGTTTCCTTTCAGCAGTCTTCACCAGAGCATGTGCTCCCTGAGGCTCAGGAGGTGTGGATAATAACCACGAGGGTAAATGAGCTAAGCTATCCCTGATACCATGGCTAGTGTTAATTTTCATACTTAGTAGCACAATAATATTATTAGTATGTTATAAAAAGGCTGTGAGAACTCTATCACTTGTCTAATTTTATTATTTTCCAGTAGAGTTGGTAACAATTCTCTCTACATCTCTCTTTATATATATATATATATATATATATATATATATATATATATTTATATATATATGCTAACATGCATGCATGTGTATATGTGTAAAAAGTAATATACTTCAATGAACTAATAATTTTATTTTTATAGAAAATCTAGGTTTCTGTGTTTGACTAGTTGGATCTCATCTACTGCTGCACTCCCTAAACTCAGCCTTATCTCCTTGGAAATAAAGTGTCCCATCTGTATTTATGTTAGTTAAACATAGACTAAGCCTATCAGCCTTGGTTCTCTTTAATCAGAATAGACACAAAAGGCTTTGTTGTGATCAACATCTCAATCTTTAAAGGGAAAACAGAAGTTCATTATGAAGAAGAAAAAAAAAACAAACCTTCAATGTCAAAGACAAATAAAAGAGAAAAGGGAAAAAAAATGAACGACATGTCAAGGAGATATATATATATATACCTTGAATATACATATTAATGCATGAATTCATGGGGACAAGAATGGCACTCTCTTTTTACTGTTAGTGGATTTATGAATAGATATTATAATTTGCTGTACTGTAAAGAAGCTTTAAAAATCTCACCCTGTAATTCCTTTAAAAGCCTCTGTTAAGAACATAATCAGAATTTACAATTCTTTCCATAAATTTCTTGTGAGCTTATTTATTAAAGTTCACTCTGTCAATATCTTCTATGAAATTAACAGTGCGCATAACCTTATGTTCAGACACCATAGCGCCATTATAATCTTGATTGTAAAGAATTCTTGATGCAAAACATGAGTGTTAAGGTCTTTATTTAAGTTAGTTTTAAAATACATTACACAGAAGTGTACCAAAATATTGAAAACAGTTTTATCTCAAGCAAATATTATGAGTGATTTTCTTGACTATTTTTTAAACATTTCTCCATGCAAAGCATATATTAACTTTTGAGATCAGACAACATAAGGTAATACAATAAATCTCAAAATAGGAAAGATGGTGATTTATTCTAAATTTTTTTTTAAAAGTTCAAAATCTACTCAGATGTGTGATCTCAATTTATTGGAACAAGGATGAAGATCTGGTCAGGTCCATCACCTTAAGATATCTGGTTCATAGAATAACTAAGGGTTTCTCTCTCTTCTTTATCCCCATTCTTTTCACATAAGGTATTCTATTATAAGACCTCATTGTGGACATGTGGATCAAGATTCACCAGACTAGGCTCAATATAGGTTAATATAATTTTATTCAAGGAGAAGGCACTAACATATAAAACAGATGACTGCCACAAGTTCCTATTCCAAGGACCCACCCAGACTGCTCTCTGCGACCCAACTGGAACCAAGAAAGCAAGGACAGGTTCCAACCCCAGACCTAATGCAACTCTAAAGTCACATCTGCACCTGTGACCACGCCCATTTGTGTGTAGACAGTGCTACAGATGCGGACGTGTATGGGAATATCTCACTACAATTCCCCTTTTAGTCTAAAGAAAAAGATTTAGGCTTGATACAAAACTATATACAAAGATAGCAAATATCAAGTATGCTCTAGGAGAAGGAAATGTAAGAACATACATACTTAAGACCTATTGCCAGTGAAGCAACATTGAGCAAAAGGCAAGGACTACACCTTATTGTTAAATAAACAATACAAAATGGAAAGAATAAATCTCATCCTACCTTCTTTCCTCATGAGGAACTTTGTGATATAGTTTGCATATAATAATAATACACATATATGCAATATTTAGAACAATTCCACATTTTTCAACAAATGTCAAGCTGGAAGACAATATTGGTAATGTGTAAGTGTCTCCTACATGGTACTGTCTATGAAGGGTCACAGAAAACAGCTGAGGACTTACACCATGAGAGGCCTGGAGAGGCCACTGATGGATGAGCAGCTTCAGCAACAGAGACCACAGAGTATTGAAAATACCAGGAATATGGATATCTGCCAAGAAAAAGGGTAAATGTAGAGTGTAGCTGGCCTGAGCCTATCAGTTAAGCAGCATGTGTTGGGGATAGCATAGTCCTAGATGTGGTATTGCCTAAGGTCTTTTGTACCTAGAAGATCATGAGTGAGCTACAGATATTAGACATTAAATTATACTGCTAGACTTTGGTTTTATTTAGTTGTTACTGTTTTGTGCCTTTGTCCTTCTCTCTTGAAATAAGAAAGCATGTAGGTTGCTTTTGGATTTAATTTTATAGTAAGTAGCCCACAGTATAAAGAGTGAAGTTGTAAAGAGATCTTGAACTTTTAAGTATTAAGTTTTAGAGACTGTTTGACTTCTAGAAATCAGACTGTATTCCATTGTAGTATTAATGTGGGATCTTGGGGATAAGAAATGAAAAGGATACAGCTTATAGTGATATGCCTATATCACAAGGTTGACAGCTGTGTCCTGGACATACCTGGTAAAGGGCATCTCAATGGAGGTATGGCCTCCATCAGACTGTCTTTCAGGCATTTCTGTAGGGCGTTTTCTTAATTGCTGATTAATTATGGAGGTACCACACCACTGCAGGTCAAGGTACCCATGGAAAAACTGCCAGGGCTGTATAAAAAAGGTAGCTGAGAAAATCTTTAAGCAGTGTTCCCTTTGGGTCTGTTTTCCTTTCCATCTCCAGATTCCTGCTTGAATTCCTGCCTTGGCTTTCCCCAATGTTAGACCTAGACATGGAATTCTAAGCTGAATTAAACCCTTTACTCTCCTCAGTTGGGTTGGTTAGTGTTTTATCAGAGTAATAGAAAGCAACCTAGAACATCCTTAATTTTTTATAGGTAAGCAAATAAATTTAAACAATTCTCAAAAAAAAATTCTAAAAAGCAAAAATAAATAAAAAGCATAAAAGAGTGTTCAACAATATTAGTTATCAGGGAAATGAAAATCATAACTACACTGAGATTCTATTTCACCAGAATAGCTAATATCAAGTAAAGAAACAACAAATGTATTAAGAATGTTGGTAAAAATGATCCCCCACTGTGCATTGCAATGTAATTGGTGCAAATAGTATGGAAATAAGTATAAATTAGTATAGAGGTTCACTAGAAGACTAAAATTAGGACTATCAGAAGATCTACTTACAGTACTCCTGGGACTATGCATAAAGGAATATAAGTCAGCATACTATAGATACATGGAAATCCATATGTATCGATGCATTACTTATTGCCAAATTTTGCAATCCTCATAGATGCCAATCAATGGATGAATGGATAAATAAAATGTAGCACACACATATTATAAATACATATACACAATTGAGTTATAGGCAACCATAAAGAATAAAATTATTCCATATGTATGAAAAATAGATGGAAATGGAAATCATCATGTT
Organism: Cricetiscus sungorus; assembly: GCA_030556225.1. NCBI lineage: Eukaryota > Metazoa > Chordata > Mammalia > Rodentia > Cricetidae > Cricetiscus > Cricetiscus sungorus. The sequence goes on from JANBXA010000651.1 coordinate 160,295,334, forward strand.
AAGTGAAATAGAGTACACACAGAAACACAAATATTAAAAAGGACATCATAAAAAGAAATAAAAAATATCACATTCATTTATGTGTAGACAATATATTTCTTAAATTACTAACTACAAGGTAAGCTGTGTGGGAAAAGGAAGAGGACTAGTGAGAGGTGAAGAAGGAGAAGACATGACAAAGTAAAGGAGGAGTGAATATGAGCAAAATATATGATATGCATGTTTGAAATCATATTTTATATAATGTGCAATGGGCTCCAAAAGTCCATTCATATATTAGTGCACAGAAAAATAAATATTACATACAGTGTGATGTTTTGAGATATACATATGCTATGAAATGATGAAATGGAGCCAATTAACAAATTTACCACTTCAAATAATCATTTTTTTTAATAGTAAAAACTTTTAGAGTTTCAGGGTGTAGAATAGTCTTCTCTAGAAAATTTCATTGTGAATATGAGCAGTACATTATCCATATACCTCAAACTTTCTGTCTATATAAATTAGTTTGACTCATAGAATTTTGTAGGAATATATTCATATATGTTACTTGAAATAATGTTTCTTGGCTTAGTTTTAAATAAGAATACTAGAATTTGTGTTTCCAGTCACACTTGCTGTACATTGTATTGTTTCCACTTTGATTATTATACAGAACAACACTGAGCATCTAGATATGAGTATTATTTCAAAAATAAATTTATAGAAGTGAAATTTCTTTGTGACATGGTACACACAAAAACTTTCAAGGATTTCAAAACTGTATGCCACTTTTCATTCACATTACCAAGAGAATCAGAATTGTTCTTTCTCTAATTGACGTACTCAGTGTTTTGTTTTGCTTTGGGTAAGGTGGAATGCAGTGGAGCCTTCTTTTAGTTTATCATTCCTGGTAACCAATTTTCTGAGCATATTATCTTATGTGCTTTCCAGACTTTCAGTACAGCTTCTGTTATAAACTGACAACGCTTTTTTCCCTTTATGAATGAGCTATTTGCCATCTTATTTGAGGTTGTAAAAATTGTTCAATAGTTGTGAATACAGGCAATTTTCCCAATAATGATATTATTAGTTTTCTCCACTGGTTTTCATTTTATCTAGGATATCTTCAGACAAACAGTAGAGTTTAGCTTTGATGACACAACATTCATCAATGTATTTCTCATTGACTGTGTTTATTTTATATTTAAAAGCCCCTATCTTCACATTTTTTTTGAGTAAAAAAGAATTTTTTTGAGTTCCTTCTGTGAGTTCATAATTTTAAACTATGCATTTATGACAATGCCTATTGTCCTAGTTTAATTTCTGTTGCTGTGCTAAAATACCCTGAAAAAGAACATCTTAGGGAATAAAAGGTTTATTTTAGCTCAAACTGCCAGGTTTCACACAACCACAGCATGGATTCAAGGCAGCAGGAATTAAAAATAGCTAGTCACATCACACCTACAATTAAGAGCAGTGAGAAATTAAATGCTCATCTCCACACTTATTCGGTCTAGAACCTAAACCCTATGGTGCTGTCCAACTCAAGGCTGGGAGTGGCTTAAGCTACAGAAAATTATGACCTCACTGTTCTGAAGGCTAGAAGGATCAAGATCAATATGCTATAGGATTAGTAGGATGTGATCTCACTTGGCTTCAAATGGATGTCCCCCAGCTGTGTCTTTACAGCAGTCTTTCTCAACCTTCATAGTGCTGAGACCCTTTGATGCAGTTCCTCATGATTTGGTGACCACCAATCATAAATTACTTTTAGTGTTACTTCATAATTTTAATTTTGCTATTGTGACAGATCATAATATTTTTAGAGATAGTTTTGTAAGAGGGATTGCAACCCATAGGTTGAGAACCACTGTTTTAGAAGCTAGAGGAGAAGAAGAGTAAGCAAAGCCTCTGTAGTCTCTTCTTTCTTATTTTTAATATTTAAGACTCAGTTATGTGTCATATCAGATTACTGTGTCATATAACCTTGGAGCTATAGACACTGGCTATTGTGAGTCACCTGGCATAGCTCCAAGATATTGAACTTGGATCTTCTAGAAAATCAGCAAGTACTCTTAAGTGCTGAGCCATCTTTTTAGCACCTCTGCCTGAATGAAGATGCTGTAATAGGACCCTGTGTTCACAATCTTACCTTAGCCTAAGTATCTTCAAAGGGCTCTGTCTACAAGCACAGTTGCTTTGGGATTGAGGGATTCAACATAATTTTGGGAGGTCACAGTGGCATCAGTCACTGTAAGTCATGTTGAAGTTCAGATTTTTGACTTGAGGGTATGTAGTTAGACTAGCCTTATAGACTAGCCTTATCTTATTTAATAAGGTCTAAAAGTACCTGCTGTGACAGGCTCTGCTTTCTGTCTGGGCAGCACATTAGAGCTTACCCTGTTGCCCAGGATGCAGATGAGCCAAACCAGAGAAGATGAAAGCAAGAGATCTGACCCTGCCCTCCCTTGCATGCCATGTGGTGGCATGGGTGAGGAAAAGATGCCCTCCTCCCCCATCCCTTGAAACCTATGGCAGGTGATAGAGCTAGTTCTGTCCCACACCAGCTGCAGCACACAAGAGTGGGCCCTGAACCCTGGGAAGCATACTAGAGCTGAACTTGTTCTCAGGGGCACATGTGAGTCAGCCCTGAGTTCATGAGAATAGGAGAGTTCTGTGCCCCAACACCCTGTTCTCCCTATGGCTTTCTGGAGAAAGGGCCCTGCACCTTGCCTGAGTAAAACAGTCCAGTTGGCTCTGGTGATGTGAGTGTGGGAGACACAGGTCTAAGGACCTGAGATAGGATAACCGATCCCACTCCTTGCTGTAGGCTACATTGGGTGAGCTAGCTCAGTATTGCTGGAGAGCTTGCGGGGGAGTGAAGATGAGAGAAAGCTTGTGGGATGACAAACCTAGCTACCACCTGTACCCAAACCAGGGCTATGAGTTGGCCCACCCCAACATCTACCTCATCTATGAACTGTTGGAGCATGTGAAGGGGATGGACCTGCAGATCCAAAACAGCCAGATCTCTATGACACAGAAAAAATAGGATATCCAAGAAGAGCCCCAGTAAGAGACCATTATTAGTGGTGTAGCAGACACCTGAGCCTTCAACCAGACCAATTACTCATGTCAGTGAACACTTGCAAGTAAAGATAAATGTGCTAAATGGGGATCTGTGACTTAACAGACCACACTACAAGCTTCCACAAGATTATTCTTCCTCCTCCTCGTCCTCCTCCTTCATTTTCTTTTCTTTTTTTCTTTTAAATTTGGTTTTGAGTTGTTGGGAAGCTTGCAATGGCAGAAGGCAGATGCAGGGAGATGAGTAGGATTGGAATACATGATATAAAAACACACAAAGAATCAATAAAAAGTTTAAAGAAAAAACAAGCAAAAAAGAAATTACCTGAAGTGAATTTTCTATATATCTTAAACATACAAACACTATATTTTCTTTGCTTTATAGTCTGATTTCTCCATAGAGAATATTTTCACAGCAAAACCTCATATAAAAGAAATGCACATCTTAGATTAAAGAATTCTCATACATCCCACTGGCTCTTAAATGGTAGATACTTTTCACCGAAAGCTACCATAAGGGCATCCACTCAAAATTTTCCTTTGATTTATTCTCAAAATATTTGCATCAGTTACATTTTCACAAATGACCATAGATTCTAAAGTTAGGGTAGGGAACTCTGGCTTTTATTTCTAAAGAATGCAGACATATCTGTCAGACTTTTAAAGTGTTCTCCCAAGTGTTGTTTGGCTTTTTTTCTACCCACATTTCCACCTAGTAGAATTTTACTTTGTATTTGATAAGAACTTTCTAGCTCATCTTGAAGATATTAGACACAGAAGCAAAAATATAAGTTTTCTGAGGAAGAGTAAAATAAATGATTTCACCTATGCCAATTATGTGGCAATATTGTGTGATTTACGCGTTTATAATCATTAATTTACTTAGCTTCTTCAGATCCCCACTAAAATGTAGAGATCACAAAGCCCCTATTATAAGGAAGAAAACTCAACACTGGAGTGGGCAAATGACTCATGGAACTCCATTTTTAAAGATATTATTCCAGCAAACAGCAAAACAAATAAAAAATAATAGTCCAACAATGTAAAAAATATTTGAAAAGTATGAACCTTATGTATTCTAATGTGTTTTGTGTTTTCATAACTATTTTAACACTGTTAAAACAGTCCAGGTCATAGAAGTTAAGCTCATGTTATCAAAAATGTTGTTTGGTTTTGGGCTTGAGGATGCTAATTTTAAGGCTTATGAAGAACCTATTTATTCTTAAAGACTTTAAGGGAATAATAAACTGATTTAAAAACTATGAAAATTATTAAAGTCAAGCTAAAAGTGAAAGAAATGTGAACTTCTGTTCCTAATGTGAGCATTACAAATGAAATGAAAAAAATTACTATTTGTTCTTTGAATTATTGAGCCTATTGAACATAAGTTTAGCCAGAAAGACACAGAAGGACATGTGGGAGGATGGTAGGGCAAGGGGAAATGAAGAAAATTAACCAAATAATTCCACTGAGACTTTTATTAAATAGTTTGTGGAGAGAGTCTCACTGTATAGCTCTTGCTGGCCTGTGGTTCACTACCTACACTAAACTGGCCTGGCACTCACAGACTGACCTGCCTGCTAAGTGCTGAGATTACAGGTGTGCACCACTCTGTGCATATGTATGTGAATGTTCCTTTGCATACAAGTTCATATACTGTGCTCTCTGTCTCTCTCTCTCTCTCTCTCTCTCTCTCTCTCTCTCTCTCTCTCTCTCTCTCTCGTGTGTGTGTGTGTGTGTGTGTGTGTGTGTGTGCGTGTGCGTGTGCACGTGCATGCAGATGATCAGGGGCAACTTTGGATTTCATCCTCAAATCACTGATCTCCTTTGAGACAGAGTCTTTCACTGGCCCAACCCACCACTTAGGTGGGGACCACGGATGCCCAGCTGTCTTCATGTCTCTGCTTCTTTAGTCCTTGGATTACAGGTGCAGACCATGATGTCCAAGGGTGTTTTGTGTGTTTTGTTTTTATTGTGTACATTCTGGAATTGAAATCATGTCCTCAAGCTTGTAGCTAAGCACTCTATAACTTACTTGTCTCCATATTCCCCTATAACATTAATTTTAAGTTTAGTAAACAATATTCATTTTAGATGAATGTATCTTTAAAAGATTATCTTCCCTTTTATACAATGTAATAATTTTTAAAGTGTGTACATGTCTAAAAATGTGCTTTGTGTTGAAAATTTTATTTTCAAGTATTATGCATTGTGTGATCATTGTATCCTAGATTTCTAGGCAGAAAAGAATAGTCTCATGATTTCAAGGTTACTAAGTAAATACAAGATTCAACAGTCATCAGAGAAATCAGCATGATAAAGTATAATATTTCCTCAGTGTAAAAGTACTTCATTATAGGAAAATTACTGCACCTGAGGGATTTTTGTTTTTGAAATTAAGAGACATGTGACCTGTCCAAGATGAATATTATTAGAACCCAACTATACATGGATATTTAAACATTTTATAATAGGAAAGTTATTGATTAATGTCACTATATGACATGCATTGGAACCTCAGTCGTATTTTTTAAAGATGATGAACTCATTTGAACAGTATATTAAGTCAGTTCTCACTTAGGAAGACTGACTGTTGCATTGATGCATTAACTGTCATGTTGTTTCATAGAAATATTAAATCCAGGCTGAAGATGGAGCCCACTGGGTAGGACACACACAGGAGGCTTTGAGTTCAATTGCTGATGTGGACAAAAAAAAATCTCTAAACTTAAGTCTCATATTAAGTGTGTATTGTCCCAAAGGGGTCTGTGTATTAGAAATGTTAATTAAAAATGTTAATGTCTGAAGCTCATGTATAATTTCATGTATGTGCATAATAATTAACAATCCATTCATTTCAAGCACTTATGTGCATCAGCCATATGCTGTGATGATAAAGTAAATTTACTTTCTTTGTGACAATTGTGGCTATGCCAAAATTTCTTCAGTTATTTTGAATTTAAAATTAATCACTATTACCAGCATAAACAGTGGGATGAAGAAGTTGTATAACTTATCTCAAATCTAAAATATTATATATAATTTTTAAAACAGCATTTAGTATCACGTTAATAAACTCATTAAAGTAATGTAACCAAGGACACATTTAATTCTATAGGAGGAATATTACTACATAAAAATGTGCCAAAATTAGTATTATTAACATTTTAACAGTTTACATTATTAAAATTTCTTGATATACAAGTATGAGACTAAAATGAGTTTGACTAAGGTACCTGCAATATAAAATAAATTTTTCAAATCATTAATAAGAAGCAGAAGATATTTGTAAACTTCAACATATTTATAAAGACAATGCTTATACCTGGCACAGGTGGCCAGAAGTTTGCTCACAGGGCTCTGTTTCTTGCCTACTGCATTTCTGTCATGAAACTGAAACTTACCTTCCTGACTCAAAGGTGAACCACGTTGAATCCCGGCCGTATCTTCTTAGTGAGCTAAGAGGCCACATCACCAGCTTGACTTTGGCATTGTGGATATCCCAGAGATAGATATTCTCATGAGTGATCTGCATTGTGCATTCACCATAAATATCCAGGTTCGGTGTAGGCATAAGATAAACATTGAATCGTTCTACAAAGAAATAAAAAACATGGGGGAAATCAATGAAGAGTTCTCACAGTCCTGGGCAACATTGATATACACTGCAAAATACCACCCCTCTTCATTTTTTGAAGAAAGAAGTTCATTAATCTATCATCACTTATTTTTTTACCCTGTCATTGCACAATATTGTATTGTAACACATGCTCTACAGTGAGGATTGAGCTCTGGTTAAACTATACCTCACATGTTCTATACATGTGAGGATTTCACAATGGCCAGCTATACAAATGAAACAGAGTAAAAGCTAAGTAGAGTCTCTTTCCACATGATGCTTATTCTGCTTCTTCATACAGTCAATTCCAAGAAATGTCTTAATTCCAACATTCCAAGAAATGTCTTAATTATTTATTCACTTATTTAAGGATAAATACTGAATCAGTCTTACCTTTGTGACCTGAAGTATATAATGTGCAATCAGAGTGAATTCCCTAACTACTAATCTAGTGTGCACATAAAAACAATATAGTTATGTTCAGAGTTGGCATACAGTAATTGTATTCATTACAGCTTTCTACAAAACTGGAGACACTCTAGTATATTTTATAGTTGAAAATTCTATTTTTTAGGCAGAAACTCTAAACCTTGCTTTGTATTTTTTCTGTGCATCTCCAAGGCTATTGCAAAGTTCTGCAGCCTTTGATTCCCATTTAAATGCATTGAATGCACTTTCAAAAACAAGGATTAAGTTCCAGAAAGTAAAGTATTGTATAAAATAAGTGTGCTTCCTAACACCATTTCCTCGGTCTACAGTAAGTGATCTATATCTATCTGTCTATATCTATCTGTGAAGACATATGAATAAAGACAAATAAATAATAAAGGATATGAAAATTGAGGCATTATGAAAAAATAACATCATGATAAGTTTGAGAACTGCTGGTAGAAAGGTCTTTCTACATTTTAACTTAATTGTGGAGAATGCTGAAGAGGCAGTGTGGTTGAATTAATTATTTTGAAAAGCACACAGAGGCAGCTTAGTTAGAAGATATATTTTGGAATGTTTCCTATCCATCATAATGCCATGTTCTTAAATACTGAATGCTTGCTGGTGCTCAGTGGGAATTGTCTGCATAATAAGAATCTTTCTGACAGGCATTTTTATCAAGTGAGAATTCTGTGAGTCGAAGAATAATATTCAGATTCCAAATTAACCGAAGAATGAAGGCTTGAACATTGATAGCCACTGTAGCTAGTTGTTTTCTCTGCCTGTTGCCTGGTCCCGCCACCATGCCAGCCCCCAATAATACACAGAGATGCTGTAGTTGATAACGATTAACCCATTCTACTTATCTAAATATTTCCACGCGGTCGTCTTATCAGAGAGCGGTGGGCCTGCATGCTACTCTCTCCAAGCTCTACATGCTGACTCCTTCCTACTTCCTCTTTCCTCCTTGTCTCCTCTCCTATTGGCTAACAGTGCTTTATTCATTAACCAGTATGAGAAACATATTTACATAATAGTTTACATTTATATTCAGTTCTAGATTTTTTTAAAGCAAAAGATAATGTTTTCATTTTTTACTTTGATTATTGACCCATGGAACTAAGATATATAAATGGATTTCACATTGATTTCCAAGGAAATAGCAATGGAGATTAATGTTATAGTTGAAACAAAGAGCATTGCCCCATTAGTTATCTACAACAAAAGAGTGCAAACATGTACTCATACATGCAACATTTAAAGAACAAACATTTAGTATTACATCAGTCAAAAATAACTATATTTCTCCTAGCAGTGGATTATCAATAATAAATCAGAAAGACACAGATTCATGTAAGAGTTTTACATAAGTTGTATTTGAACCCAATTACAATGACTCAGAAATCTTGGTAATTATTGAACATATTCCTTTGGTTAAGACACATTTGATGAAGTTTATTATTTATATGTGTAGGTCTTCATTTCAGTGGCATCTTTAGTGCATAGAAAAATGCTGTTTTACAAGCAGAAAGTAAAATATTTATATTTTTCTTTTCATTAATTACAATCTGAGGATAGAATATCAGGATGTTAATAAATGAAGTTCATCCAAAATACTGAAATAAGAAGACAGAATTAAATAAGACTACTATTGCTTAGGCCTCTTTTGACACTTGATATCTAGTTTGTTATCTTTAAAGTAGGACACAATAAAATAACCCATTAAAATAACCTTATCATTGAACAATACAAGAAACTTAAACCCATTAAAATAACCTTATCAATGAACAATAAAAGAAACTTACACAAAAAAGCCAAAGTATCATTCTGTTTCACAGAAACGTGTGATCAATTTTCACTATGTGATCAATGTTTGTAATAAAACTTTATAAAGAAAGAATAAATATCAACTATAGAACAGGAGATAACTATAGAATTAAAAAGAAGTGAATTTAAAAAGTTACATGCCAGCTTTTTCTAGTTATCAAAATCATGGAGCCATTTTTGCAAAAATGAAATGTGATTGGATAATTGTCTCAAAGTCAGTCTCCCACAGGTAGCTGAAGGCCAAGCAAAACAGGTAGTATTGCCCATGGGTCTGCTCTTCTCTCTTTTGCCTTTAACAAATTTCAACCATATGTATCAAGTTAACACTTTTTGTTGTTGTTCATGGCTTAGAAATCTCCCATCTTTTTTTGATGCTATTTTTGGCTAGGAAATTTTTGTTTTTATTATATTTATTACTTATTTATTTTATTTTACATATTGATCCCAGTTCCCTCTCCCTCCCATGTCATGCCCCCCCCGCCACCATCCTCCCATCCCATTCCCTCCCCCCCATTCCATATGTAGGGTGATTCCATTCAGGAGGGGTCATCTAAATCTGTCAAGTAATTTGGAGTAGGCACTAGGCCTTCTCTCCTGTCTCTAGGTTAAGGGAGTATCCCTCCATGGGGAATGTGCTTCCAAAGTCCTTTTATGCACCAGGGATACATCCTGGTTCCACTGTCAGAGGTCCCTTAGACTGCCCAGGCCTTCTAACTGAGATCCATGTTCAGGAGGTCTGAGTCCCAAACATGTATTAATTATCAACAGTCTCTCAGGGAAGTGGTGTAAGTACATGAGGTGAGTAGTTTAAAACATTGTCAAAGAGTAGTACTTTTAAAATTAAAGAGAAAGTATTTCATTTTGATGATCCAAGTACCAGTTTTTAGACTTTGATGTTTCCCAAAGTTACCTGTAAGGTGGGTTTAAACCGAGAACTGAGGCTTCATCCAGCCTTGGCATCTCTACTAGGCATATCTTAGTTTTTACCTATTCTGTGAGATGATAAAACTTTCATTTTGATTTCCACATTTGTCACATTGATTTTTAAATTTGATAAATTAAAATATTAAATTTCAAGTGTAAAATTAATATTAAAGTAAGGCCAAGGATGAAATAATGGTAGAGAAAACAAGCTTGTAAAACATTATGGTACATTCTAGTAGGACAAGTCAACACACACCCCGGCAAGAATTATGCTCTAATATTTTTCATTTACTGCATTTCAAATAATTTGTGGCTGACTTAGAAAAACTAATTTAACATGCCAACTGGAACAACAGACTTAATGAAAGTTTAATGTTTGTCAGGGTATGGATTTTTGTTTTATGTGATCACATTAATAAAAATGCTACCAAAGAAGACTGAGTACCCAATTTTCAAATAGCAAAAGGAAACCAATTATCATTTTCAGTGATAATTATATGACAAACCAATAAAATTCTACTTGTAGTCAATGCTGATGAATGTAGGAAAAAGGGTTCCTAAGTTCTATAATAATTTTCAGGTTAAATATGCTTTTCCTGAAAACTATAGAATATAATAAATATCCCCAAAATATCATCCATAAATCTACATTTGGTGAAATTTAGAGTTACATATTTGCTGGAATATAAGAACACACAATTTTATTTGAAATGTCCAAATAAAAAACAAAACTAGTTTATCTAACAAAGATGTAATAAAATCTAATATTCAAATATAATTACCAGGGTATTTTACACAATGAACACAAGAGATCCAAAAACAAACAAAAACCCAACCATGCCCTACCATGTTTTTAAGCATGGGTAAGGTAGTAAGGTTGTAACTTTAGTAATGGCACAGTAGATATTATAAAATGGATGTGATCAAATGGTTTTGGCCTGATGATGGTTGGGGGCAAGCAAAATGACCTAGGTGAAAGATCCCAGTCAGACTATGCAATAAACCATATTGTTGGTTCACAAAAGGGATGAATTCTTCCTTCTCTGATGGTGGGTTTTTTTAAAACAGGTCTAGCCAGGGCTGAGATTAACCCATGTATAGTTATTTAAGCATGGGTTGGGGAAAGAAGTAGAGCATGCAGCTGCAAAAACAGAGACTCATCTAGGTAAGTAGGAATAAATAAGCAGAATGAAGACTTTTTAGCCCTCTTTAATAATACAGTTTTATTTTTGATTACTTAATAGAAAATATACAGGCAAGTAGTAAATTTCCATTCACCTCCTTTATTTTAATTAATATTTTTATCAATTTTTGAGAATCACATACAAAGCCTTTACATCACACTCTTCTCAACTTTCCCCCCATTGTAGGTCCTCCCAGATCTACCTCTATATTCCAATAGCCCCTTGTTTTTTTATTTCCAGTTTGTGCTGTTCATTACTTCTGGGTGTAGGGCCATCAATTTGAGTGTTGTTGACTACCATGAGTCACACTTTCAATAAAACTGACTCTCCTTTCTCCATAAACTCTTCTGTTAGGAGGCTCATGAACCCCTTCTTCCTTCATGCTAAAATGGACTTGGTCTTACACAGTTATTGTATGGACAATGATAGCTGATGTGAGTTGATTAGTGGAGTTGTTTTCTCTTGTCTCAAAGATGCCGTTTTATGTCAGTCATTGTGAACATCTAAGTCTTACAATTTCTGGTCCTTAGGGAGGGGATGCTATACAGATGCTCCATTGTGGCTATGTACTACACAGTCACCCGCAGATCTTAAGCCAGTTATGAGCTTATACATTAAACACCATCTAGTGCTCAAAGAAATTTTGAGGTCTGATAGCTACACTATATGCAAATAGAGAGATGTAAATTTGGAGGGCAGTTTGATACCATGTCCAAAGACATTGGTCTTCCTTCTACCTCTTCCCCTTCATATGGTACCATGAAATTTTCAATTTTGTTAGAAAGAGATTAAAAACACAGGCAGAAAATGTTAATAGACCACAAAATAGACATGTCTGTTTAGCCAAATTAATTGTTATAAAATTATATTTTCAAAAATATGCTTTTGAAAATTTCATGTACTTAGCATGTAACAAATTCAAGTGCATTTTGTGATAGCATGGTGGTACCATTAGTTTGTCTTTTCTAGAATAAATATGAGAAATTTTGTTGGGTGCCAATATATTCTCTTTTTTCAAAGAGTGTCCCCTTCATTAGACCATGCTCCTGTCTTTTATAACTCTTTAGTGCTGGAGTGAAAAGTGTGAGCTCTGTTACCATTTAGACTAATTCACTCTCATGTAGACCTGGGTAGCCTCAAACTCAAGAGATCCATCAGTACCTGTCTCCTGACTCTTGGGATTAAAAGTGTGTGCCACCACTACGTGGTCTCTATGGCTGTGGCTTGCTTTGCATACTGATCTCCAGGCAAGCTTTATTAGATCATAACACTATATCACCACAGATTGCTGGTAACTTTTATCTATTCTATGCCATTAATCCCTCTTCTTCAGAAGTGGTAGACTTGCATATGATGAAATGTAGTATTAAGTATCTTACATAACTAGAAGCCAGGAGATGTATGCATGTTAAAATCATTAGTTAAATATAGCAATAATTTCCATCAGTGGAACTCCTTACATTGTAAGAGGAAGAGATCATACCAATTTAAATAGTACTCAGAAATATAAGTCCTACAAAATGAGACACTGCTTTGCACTGTTTTATCTCTACTGTCTGTTGTAGGTGGCCACCCGCAGGACGCCATTAGAAGATGGCGAACTTCCTCTTTCTTGTTTACCTTATTCGGGCATATGCCAGCTTGGCGGCTGCACTCCAGCGCGTCTGCTAGTTCCCTAGCCAATCCCGTGGCTCCAACACTGAGGCGAGGTCTTTTGAGCCTATGAGACCGTGACCGTTGCCTAGTAGGATACATAAGCAGCTGTCCCTTCCTGCCCGGGGCCCCTCACCTTCAGCTCTCCCTTCAACCAAGAAGCACTCCAATAAAGTGTGATCTGAGAAGAATCCTCGTGTGGTTGCCTTCTTTCCTGCGGGTCGGGCTTGGGGCGCCACAGTCTGTTCTGCTTATTTGTCTGAATTTCAGTTCCATGGTTTCCCACAGCAAAAAAGAATTCTCATTTAACTTTAAGAAATATATATTTCATTAATAAACAAAAATAAGAAATATATATTTCATTAATAAACAAAAATAAGAATTATGTACATTTATATAAATAAAGAAATCACTAATTATGACCATGTAACCAATAAAAGTTAATGCTTTTGTTTTTTCCATATTTTTTCTATTAACTTGTGATTATATGAAATAAAACTCACTGTACATATCTTATTAAAATACTTCTAAAGAATTAACTAAGATCATTTATAAAAGAGAGCATGTAAGTTAAATTTATTCCTGTAATTAGTTAAAAAACAGATGCAGATTGAGCATGTTGTACTTAAAAATCAGTTTATTTTCTCCTGATACTGCTCCAGAACAACTATTATTATCTTCTTCTTCTGCCTGATGTTACCTGCAGCACAAGCTCAGTTCTTAGTTCATTGTCAGCCACTAATGACTCAGCCAACATGATCTGGTTTTAACAGCTCACCCTCCTTTCTCCCAGGGGAAGTCAATGGCTTAGAACCCAACAAAGAGCCATTCTCATTTGCTCTGACATTTTATTTCTTTGATAACTTCCTTTGGTGGGGGTGTCTGTCTCGGGAAAGGGAATAGAAAAAAAAAGCAGGGGTGGAGGGAGAATCCTTACTAATTAACTAAAACTATTTTACTTCTGCATTGTTGTATTCCTAATGATGAGCAATTCAGGATATGACTGTCATTTGGAGGGTGAGTAGAGCATTTCAGAGAACAATCACAACATCCAGACCCTACAGGGTGGTATACTCTACTGGGTAGTATACTCATTTGCACACAGGTTCTATCCTCCTGAATTGTTATTTTGCTCTTTGCATAGCTAGGAAAGTGTCCTGGTGTGGATTATGTCAAGATGAATCAAGGTGGGCTAACAATAAGTATCTACTTATTTTCCAAGAAAATTCATGTGTTATTGATGTGATCAGTGTAGAAATGTAGTTCACTGGCTGATCAGCATCTGTGTACTTGAATATCTTGAGAAGCAGTATCTTCTTTTAAACCACAGACCTAGAATCCATTTCAGGGAAAACAGAAACCACTTCAGCTCCAAGCACAGGTGCTCTGGGAACTTGGTCTGGCACTCTGCTTGGTTGGACATCTGCATTTCCAGTAGCACACTAGGGTAAACTCCCTGTCTGCCATTGTCACCAACAACCCCAACTCTACAAACAGTTCCATCTTTACCTTCTTTCTGCCAGTGTCAGGGGAGAAGTGCCCACACTTTCTACTCTCTTCATATAACAGCTCTCCATAGAATTGTGTTCATAAATCTTCAAGCTTGTTCAAAATTCTAAATTGTTACTTAGTACTTTTTCACTCATACACAGCTCTGTGGCTGTCAGACATTTTGAGCCCCAAATTCTCATAGTTGTGATTTCAGAACTGTGAGATACCACTTGCAAACATATATTTATAAGAATACAGAACCTATAAATAATGTTGCCAGTACTATCTAAGCAAAGCATCAGACACTGGTGTAGTATGAAACTTTAAGTTTAATCTGAGTTTAAGTCAATACAGATCTATATGAACAACTGAGCAAAAGCTTGAGATTTATTGCAGATATCCATCTGGTTTGGAATGTGGGTTCACTCCATTGTGTGAATCAATCTGCTTTGTTTGTTACATGAAGTGCTAAAGTAATTAAATATGACAGTGCTAGCTTCTTCTATTTTATATATATTCTTATTTTAAAATTTCTTCTGTACAGTGATATTGAAATGGTCACCCCTTAAAGACCATAAGAAACTGATATGCAATGAGAAAGTTGAGTAAATATCTTGATACATCCTTAAATTAGCAGTAAAACAAAACATGACTCATGTGATCATGAGTAAATGTTTCTCTTATTGGTTAATGAATAAATAGGAAGTCAAGATAGGTGGGACAAGGAGGATGCTGAGAGATGTAGTAGTAGTGAGGAGATTCAAGATATAAAGACATGAGAGAAGAAGTCTGGACCCTCCTTCTGGTAAGATAAGACCACATGGTAACACTATTAGATTAATAGAAATGTGTTAATATTTAAGACAGATATAGCCAATAAGAAATGCTAGTAACAGGTCAACAGTTTTATATCTAATACAGCATCTCTGTGTGTTATTGGGGGCTGACGAGGCTCTGGGACCAGGCTGGCAGGGAATTGCTCTTAACATTCATTCTTGTCAAAATTTATAGAACTCTTTAGAAAATATGATTCCATCCTTTTCCAAACTAGGAATTTATCAAAATTTACCAAAATTATTTTATTGTAACGTGGCTATAAATTGCATATCCTATTGCTATCAACTCAATGCACAGGTCTCTGTAAATGGGATTACTGAAAACCTACATTTCTTTAATCATTACCACATAAATTTCTTAGTGAATTGCCTCAGTAATTTCTAAATTTTGCAAAACCTCACTGTTGATAGAATTTTCCAAATAAATCAAGTTTATTTCAATAACTATTGAAAATATTTTTAAAATAAATAATCCAGTATTTTTAGTTATTATAGAAGTAATTAACCCTCATTAGAGTGTACATCAATATGTGAACATACTCAAACAAATTGTTATTTTGCATATAAAATATTTAGCATTATGTCATACTTTTTATAGTATATGCTCTTTCAGATACTATTATTCCCTGAGCATAAAGTTTATAGTAAATATAATGTTTTACTCTATGGCTATGCTTTAACTTAAGTGGTAATTATCAATTTGAAAAGTACTGAAGTTAAACCAACATTTTCTAATATATAATTAACCCACAATAATATAACTTTGTTTTGTTTCACTAATACAATTTGTGTATAAGTTATAGACATTTTAAATATCCTTGATTATTACATACATTGGACACTACTGAATTATTGGGCTAAATGGTAAAAACTTTTTCAAAAATTTTTTGATAGTAGAATTCCAAATCCATTTACTTACGTATTGTTTTAAATGTCTTGAACAGGCTAATTAAAAGAGTTGTATTGTTTCTCTTGTTGATCTTGGAATGCTTATATGAGGTCTTTTCATTACCATGTTTATAATTTTAAGGTCATTACTTTTTTATATTTTTGATTTTTGGAAGATTGCTTCTTATTGTGACACGAATGGGATGATTATATCTTTTGCTTTTGACAATGATACACTGGGGCACAGAATATTCCAGTCACCTTAGGACATTCATTCTCTTCTACCATGTTCTAGTTATTCATCATTCAGAAGCAAGCACAGCTCTGGTTTCTAGCACTTGGGATATTTTTGCCTATAATAGTAGGCTCTTGTGAATTGGCAGAAACCAGCTTCAGCAGAGTGCTAATTTCCTCCATCTGTGAATTTCTTTTTTTATTATTTTACCTAAAAATATTATGGTGATTTTGGCATTCATAAATTTGAGTTTTTGATGTATTCTGGCTGATTTCTTTTTATAGTTTGTGTTTTAAAGATTTGACTTTAATTTCTTTAGCACACACTGGAGACTCAGATTTTGTTGTGTGACAAAACTTTTCCTAGTGAGATGCAACATAGGTCTACTCATCCCAAAGAGGGGGATATCCCATGATACACCACCAAAGTATGGAGAGCACTAAATTCCAACTTGGGGAACCAAGAGTTTTATCACAGTTACTTACAGGAGCAGAAATCACTGAAAAGGCAGCTGTGTCACCACACCCTAGTAAGGGTAACAGCTCACAAAACCTGGCAACCTGGATCACACTACAGAGATTGCAGATATCTCAACAGGTTGGGAGTGGTGCAAGTGACTCAGCTGGTTTATCTTCTCAGAGCCTTCTTTGCAGGTTGGCTTGCCTGAGAGTCTTCTTTGCAGCTTGGTTCTACTGTCTGAGGGACACTCCCAGATTTTATTGTTTACTCTGGCACAGAGGGGTCTAGTGATTCTCATCCATTTAAGGGACTTTCTGAAGCTATTTTGTGAGTTGTTTACCTTCCTTTATATGGAGTTTCTCCGCAGGATGGATTGTTTTAATCTCAGTGGAACTACTGTGCAACAGATTCATATTATTTCCTAGATATGTATGCCATCATTATAGAAAAATTTATGTGTTTTTTTAAATGCCTTTCTTTCCTCTGGGTATCTGAAGTAATGCTTGTGATCTGGAGACTAGGAAATTTGAAGAATTCAAACTTAGAAATGTCTACCTTTCACACTCTCTTTCAGCAACATTGTTGGAGATCATAGAATAGGTTTGTGTGAGAAAGGAACACACATGAGAGAAAGAGGGAGAGGGAGGGAAGGTGGGGGTAGAGGGGTGGGGGTGGAAGTATTTGAGTCAATGCAAAAGCATCTGACAAAATTAGATAAAGATAAAGAATTTAATCAACTTTTCTTGATCTCCTGTATTCCCTCTGCTCCGAACTCAGGAGGGGAGGTAGAAGAAACTGGGATTGACATGTAAAACAAGATTGTTTCTAATTTAGACAAAAAAAAAATATATGAAAAAAGAATTTAACCAACAACCACTGTTATCTCAGCACCCATATTATCTTTCACATTTAAAAGTATTTGCATTAATCTCTATACATTTAAAATTATTTGCATAAATTTCTATTCATAGCCATTCTAGAAGTAAATAAATCAAATTGTATGAAAAGTCAGGATAATAGTTGAGGAGGGATAGCAATTTTGAAAGCAAAAAAAAAATGTAGTCAAAACAAAGTAGTTTGACCTTCCTTGATTAGAGAATAGTGCACTATAAACTACATTAAAGTAATATATGTTATATTGAGTCTAAAAGTCTATACACCTATTTCTCAAGAGAAAAAAGTTCAGTGTAAATCTAAGTATGCAGCTGACAATAAAACACAATTGTACTTAGAAGAATTAAATATGATTTATACTCTGACAAACTGATAGTGTAGTCTTATTGATGAAAAGAATATTTACATATCTCACTGAACACAGAGAACTTGAGCTGGTGCCTAACTAGGAGGTTCACCCCTAATGACTAACATTCATGTTACAGGAAGGTACTCCGAGGCTACATGACGATAAATAAAGGTAATCATCAACTCAGCTACAGTCCTGTGACATGCAACAGTGACCCTTCTGCAAGCTATACAATTGAAAGAGAAGTACAAAAGCTATGAGGGTAACCAATCACTTTGTGATGAGATTTAAAGCCCACTTTATGAAACAAAACCTAGATCTGACACTTCTAAAGTAGCTAAGAACTTGAGAATAGAGAGTATTTAGTTTCCTCCCAGGTTTGTGAACTATTATTCTGCTAAAGTGGCAAAGGAGTAAAATGGCATCTAATGACTCTCTGTACCCATAGATCAGTACCTCACTGTACCCATAGATCAGTACCTCACTCAGCCCTCAAAGAAGTTTCTCCTTGCAGCAGAGGGGAACTAACACAGAGATTCAAAAGTGGAAATGTGCAGAGACTGAGAGAATCTGGAGCACTCATTCTTAAATGGGAATTCTGTATCAAAGACACAAGGTTCAGGGATCTGTGATGGATGACTCGAAAGTAAAAAAAAAAAATGTCTTTCAGGCATAACAGGACTGATTGATAGTGATGGACATATAAACACTGTGACATCATTCAAATGGCCTTCATAGGTTAAACCTAAATGGGGTCCCAGCATTGAGAGGGGCAAGTGGACATGATCTCCCACACCTAATTAAGAAGATATCTGCAGATGATACTCACCGAAACAGGAAACTTTAGTCAATTTAACACATTTCAGCCATTTTGGAAGAAAGAATATCAGTTTAAGAGATTCCCAGATGATATTGGCCTATTGTTACCTCTGTGAAGTGTTTTCAATTATAACATAATTACATAATTTTTCCTTTTCTTTTTTCAAACTGTTCTAGATACCCTACCTTGTTCTCTATCAAATTTCTGGCCTTTTTTTTTCATTAATTGTTATTATATATATATATATCTTAAAATTATGATTATGGTACATATATACCTGGATCAGATTTAAAAAAAATATAAATATCTATGGAATAGATGATTCCTTCAAGACAACTGTGAAACCAATGGAAGGGATCCTTGTTGGCTGGCAACATACCTTAGTCTTGAACATAAAGTTTCATAGCCTCCTGCTATTTATCTCAGAGAAGCTCTCAAATCTCTCTCTGTCGCTGTCTCTCTGTCTCCCTCTCTCTCTCTCTCTCACACACACATGCAGGAGTCTAAAATATGCCTTATTCATTCTGCATAGCATTTTTATGTATGTTTCCAGGGCTGAACACTTGATACTGAATAACCAATTGGTATGCTCTTCCCTGAGGGAGACTATTTCTCTCTTTCAGTATTTCTTGGTTGCCTGCAGTTCCTTGAGTAGTGTTGAGGCACTATGGTCTTTCCTCCTTGCATGATACATCTACTGTTGTCCTTCTTGAGCTCATGGTTAGCCAGGATTTTGGACACAGTTGTGTCACAGCAATAGAGAAGCCAACTAGAAGAGGTATCTGGTATGTTTTATCACTTGAATGACCTATTAACCACCTTCCCTGGCTCAATTAACTATGTATAGATTTGTGAAATACATAATTAAAGTCACGTACACATATTCCTTGGTTAAAGTTATCAAAAATTCTTCTCAGGTAGGCATTTTTAGCTTTGGTTGTATTATAATTTCAAGTCTGTTGTAAAGTTTATGCAGGAATTACTTTTGCTTTTTTACTTATGCTTCTTTTAAAGAGGAAAACATGTACTTTATTATAAAGGTCTTACACTAATTTAATGTTTGGATATCCTGGAGTACATATTGAAAATATTTGAATATCAACTTTGAAACAGAATTTTAACACACTGAGGGATTACAATGTCCATTTGGATGGAAAACATATGCGATTCCAGTTATTTGAAGTGAAGGCAAATAGTTTATACTAGATACACGAGGTCTTTCTACCCATAAATTTAATTTATTCACCTCCCCTATTTCTTTATACTCTTGAAAAATCTTTATCAGCCACAGTTTTAACATCTTAAACTTTGAGTAGGGAGTGTAGGATACAACGCACAGTAATGGAGGTTTTGTTTGTACCACAGCAACCAGAAAACAATTAGAGAAATGAAAACTGGGTGAGTGTGGGACAGGATAAGAATATTTTTAAAAATTACCAGAGAGTTGCAGGAATTCTTTGACTTTGTAAAACCCATCCAAAAGAGGCAACATTGTGGCATATAAATATATAAGTATATGCATATTTATATATGTTTTTGATCAGTCAGCAATAAATGATTTGGTTTCTTATTTCAGTTGCAAAGAAAATAAAGTCTTTTAAGAGACTATAAGATAATGATTCTTGTTAACAACATTGGGCTCCATAGCAACAACTTTATAATCACCCAGGGCTCTCAAGACATGGTTTGACCAGTGCTATTAATTTATATAATACTGGTAACCCCTCAATTTCTTTTAAAAAGCACGACCATGTTCTATAATACTAATTGAATATCACAAAAGTTTTTCTACTTTTGTGATTCTAGATTTGTTGCTTGTGATGATAATTTTGTTGTTAGATAAAATGGGCTGATGATTAATTAAAAGTTACTACATATATAACCGAAAACATTTAACAAAAATATTACTTGATGAAACTGGTTGTTAGTATTACTAATCAATACTATGATGATATTGCACACATACCTGTGAAGTTAAATAGCACTGTATTAGGTAAACACTTTGACTAGTATTTCTACTGGTGGGAAGCTAGTTAAATACTCTAAAGGATTTAATTTCCAGATAAGCCAAATTTGTTAATATATAATCTATATTAGACATAAAGATTATAAAACTGTTACTCATTAAAATGCAATAAGTATAAAATACAATAACTAAGTTTTTAGACACTAACAATAAGCCAGGAACCTGAGTGTAACATCAGAATTTTCTCTAGTTAATACACCACTAACATAAAAAAGTAAATAAATAAATAAAATAATGACCCATTGATAAGTTTGCTTTCCTTTTGCAATATTTTTAGTAATTCTCCAAGAATCCCATATATTGTATTTTGATTATATTCACTTCCCTTGCCCAACTCTCCCCAGATTCACCTTGTTTCTATAATCACCAAACCTTGTATCCTCATTTATTTTTATAACTCATCCACCATTTCCATTGTTTTCAACTTGTTAACAATAATTTGCTCATGAACATCAGTCACATCATTAAAGACAATAAATTCTTCAAAGCATGAATGCTCTGAAACATCTGAGTTTCTCTTCAGTGTAAGCCCACCTGGCATAATAGAAAAGCAGGTAGTCACTCACCATTCTGTTCCCTCTGCACCCCAGCAGCCAGTAGGTCAGGCTCCCCTAGACTGATGTCATTCAGCCTTGTCCCCAGACATTCCATGCAAAGGTGTTTGCACCACTCCTCAGCCTCCAGCTCTGAAAGGGAGCATACATGTCAGGACAGGGCAAATGTAGTGGGAGAATGCTTCCTGAACTTCTCCTTAGAAGCTGGTAGAACTTGATAAAAGAAAGCTTTATTGAGGAATCAGGCAAATTCTCCACAATTATTTCTCATTTATTATTATTATTATTATTATTATTATTATTATTATTATTATTTTTATTATTATTATTATTATTATTATTTATTATTGTGTGTGTGTGTGTGCCCAACAAAACCAAAAGAGACACCAGAGCTCCTGATGCCAGAGTTACAGGCGATTGTAAACTGCCTAATGTACAAGCTAAGAATTGAACTTAGGTTTTCCGAAAAAGCAGCATGTGCTCTTAACCACTGAGTCATTTCTCTGACCTAGCAGTTGTGATGGAATTATTTATATTATTAATATCTTCTGAACCATAAGCCAAAATAAGTAAGCCCTTTTTTTCAGTAAGGTTTGCTATCATATAATGACAAAAGTGATCATACTCTACAAAGTATGTTTCCAATCAATAAATCACTCATTATTATTGTTTGGATTACCTATCGATTTTATTGTATTCAAGACCTCTTTTTCTTTTCTACAAATACCAAAGGATCTCTTACATAGCCAGATTCCCATAGTATGAAAACTCTTGGGCTTTGTTTACATGAACTACTAAAGTTCCAATATGAGGTCACTGTAGATAAAGGTCCAGTATGATAACAGAATAGGAACCGAGTAACCAAGCTACTTTGCTGATTTTTTGTTAAGATATAAAGTTTAATATTTAGGGGCAATCATCAATATTCTAATAGGGAAATTGAACCCAAACTTTTTGCCTCGGCAACTGCTCAGGGAAGATTCTGACTTTTCTATGTCACATAAATCTATACTAGAACTATGTAATATAGATTTCCATCAAATCTCTTCCTCTTTGTGGATGACATTACAACCTTTGGTTTGACATTTTAAACTCCCCATAAAAAGTTATCTGTGACAGGTTTTCTTGACTTCAGGGATTTTAATATCAAGTTCTTTCCTACCATCAGGCCAGCTCTAGTAAGGTCAAATGATTCTTCCCTCCTGAATTTGGTCACACTGCCTTAACATCAAATAGGCTTGATTAACATGACAGAATTGCTGCTGCTTTTTAGTTTTATGTAGACCACAACATTCACTAGAACATAAAGCAAAAAAGATACTGCATTTTACCACATAATAAAAACAATGGCCCTGACATTCTAATTATGGGAGGCATTATAACTACCTCTGGTGCTATTGAGTTATTTTACCATTTATGACTTTGTTTTGTATCTGTCCTTTTAGAGTCACATTCCTGCTCATCTCTGCATGTAGGCATGTTAGCCATTTTAGGAATATTTATTAGAAACTGATAATGTCCTCCCTTCAAGCCTGAAGCTACTATGATAATAACTAAATAGTAACTAAAGCCTCAAAAATTGTAGATATAGTTAAGCATCCTTATCCTGACCTTTGAAAATACTGAAAATCTTCAAGTCATTACCTGAAACCTGCAGTGACATTGGATTCTAGGAACAAGGAAGCTTGTAAGAGAGTGGCTTCCTAAAGAAACTGTTCTTTCTAAGCAGAATCAACTAAGTAGAACAGCTGCCCCATATTGGGAACACCTGCCCCATGATGAAAGCAGAGCCTGCTCTACTATGCAAGAGCAAGATGGAATTTATTTCAAGATGGAATCTGGCTTATTCCTTCAAACAATGATTCTTAAAGTCCTCTTACATAACTGAAAAAAAAAAAGGTTCAACCAGACCATAGTCTGGACAAACTAGTACTTATGCATAATCCTGCTTAAGTTTTCCCTCTGTTTAATCCAATATTTATACCAGTTGCCCCCAATCAGAGATAAAGATTATTGTTCTGTATCTCGTATGATCATATTGAATGTTACCTTTTCTTTATGAGAGTGAGTTGCTGGATATGATTTATTGGAACCTCCCTATCCTCAGAATTGAGGTTCTAGACTGGGGCTTTAGTAACTCACTCAAGTGTTATGAGTTGCACCACATACCTAAACCCACCTCTTCCGAGCAAGTGCCCTCCCTACTTAACTCTTGTGAAAATGTGGCCTACTGAGTTTAAATGGTGTCCCTGCATAGCGTTAATGGGAGGTTATTTCCCAGAAGATGGACAATTTGAATGTGGTTACACCACTGAAAAAAGCAGCACCCCTTCCTTTAGCTAGTATTAACTGGCTTTTTTCCCCAAATAATTCAGCTATGTTTATTTGTTCTTTCTTGTATAAGTTCTGTATGTTGAAATATTTTGTTTTTATGCATGTTAGTTTAATTCATTCTTTTTACATAATTAGCATTTTTTGTGAATTGTTTTATAAGAACCCATGACCTCTTCTAAACTAGGAAAGTACTTTACAACTAGGCTATACTCTGTGTGTGTATATACATATATCATTGTTTTTCTTTCTTATAAAGCTGAGATTCCCTACAAATAGAAGTTCTATAGACCTATTGCCTTTTGTCATTTGTTTTACACCTCAAACTTCTTAGTCTACACAGAAGGTGCAAATAATTAAATTTCTTTGTGGATGAAGAGGCATTAAATGTTCCGTAAAGTTTTCCATATGTTTTCTCTTCATGAAAGTAGTACTTTTTCATTAAGCACCTTTAACCCATTGGCTTGCTGCTGAGATTTGTCTCTGAACTCTATACTAGAAACTCAAATATCTCAATATGTCTAAGATTAAGTTAAGAAAGTTGGCAATTTTCAAACCGAAAATTGAAAGGTATAGGGGAATAGCAAGATAAATGGACTAAAGTGAAGTTTGTGAGAAATGGGTTTGTTTGTGCAGGGGCTTTTGCAAATGAATGAAAAGGAGAAAATAATCAATCTGAGAAACAGCATTCATCTTTCTCAACTTAAAAAAAAATGTATATGCGATGTGACTAGTTTCATCATGTTCTTGCTGTCATGTCTTCCCTATTCCCTGCCATGGTGGATTGTGTGCATTTTAAACGGTAGCTACCAATGTTCTTGATTACTTTCCAAGATGATATTAAGACCCTATTTCTGAAGACATTACACACTTGAGTCATAATAGAACAAGTAAAACTCAAGCTAGTACTGGCGTGGAAGCTTCATGTCTATTGACTACTTTTATAGCCCTGGAAAGGGTCATACATGCTATTATAAGAGAATCTTATAATCAGTCTCATTGAGGTATTATCCCTGTTAACTATAATAATGATTGCTCTGGAAAGACATGCTCGCTGGTACAATACTACCATGAACTTTCTGCCTGGATTTGTGCTCTGGACCATAACATGAAACTCATACCCAGAACCCTTATGAGGTAGGAACCCATAGCTAATTTTAGGATTTGTATAAAAAGATGCTAATTCCTTGCTCCTCACCTTGCTAGACATGTGCCAGCTTCAAGCCTCTTTCTGAGTTTCTCATTGTCGGACAAATTTCAAGGGGCAGGCTCTGCCTCAATGTCTGGGCAAGGTGAGAGAAAAAGAAATGAAGCCTTGGTATGTTGTTAGGGTGTTCTCAACTTTCCATTTTGCACTTTTCTCTTTATGTTTGTCTTACTATTATAATTCACATTTTTTTTTGGATTACAGTAAAATCATATGGACATATGTGATAGTAGATTTGGGGACCCTGTCATTTCAGATTCTGATTTAGAAACTATTGATTCTGGGAATCTGCACTGCTATAAACTTGCCAAGTGTACTGATACTGCCAGAGAAAAGACCACACTCAGTCCTTGGTGCTGTAAACTGCATTTTCTAAATATCCTCTCTCTTACATATAAGAATAAACACAACGTGTATACTTACATAAAATTTCTTCTCTTTATATTGCAATTTAACTACCAGAATTATTTATTTTAATTGATTAATTTGACTTGCAGCACTGATGCTGGAGCTCAAGGCTTCATATTGGCTAGGGAAATACTATACCTCTGTGGCTGCATCCCTTACCCCTAAAATCTAGTTGAAAGACTTAAATACTGATCTCAGCACTTTATATTGATGTTACTTTAATAATTAATGTTATACCCATGTACCAGTGATTTGTAACTTTTTTTTATTCAAAGGATGTGGAAACTGAGGTACAGAGGAGGATCATGTGCTGTTGGTTACACACCACACCTGGGTCATTAGCTGCACTCTAATTACTTTCCAGTTTTGCCTCATCAGTTGAGAAGATGTGTGTGTGTGTGTGTGTGTGTGTGTGTATGTATGTATGTATATATATATATATATATATATATATATATATATGTAGACAGTGTTCATGCTTTGTAGTGTGATGTATACTAGAATAATAATACTGTGAAGAGCTGATTCATTACATATTACTAATATGCTAAGTACAAATTTTTAAACATAGTAAAGTACTGATTTTTTTTGTTTCATTTTTTTGTATGTATGCTAGAGAACATTCCATATTAATATAGTAACCAAGTTTTAAAATATAATATATGGTATCTCAACATTTCAAGGAGCAAGGTCTGGATAAGATGTTATATCAAAAAGAACCATCAAGTAGCAGGAACATTTAGATATAAAAAATAAATATCAAACATTAGCAAAAGAGTGAGAATATAAATATTTCACTTGAATTTTCATGTTTTGGCTCATTTCTTTTTTTAAAATTAATAAATGTTATGTATCAATCCCAGTTCCCTTTCTCTCCCATCCCATCTCCCATCCATTCCCCAGGGAGGGTGAAGCTTTCCACGAGGGGTCATCAAAATCTGTCAAGTCATTCTATTCATTTTGGTAACCCTCAATATGAGATCTACTGTCTCACAATTATTAGTTTTTTATATAGTGTAGTTAAGTGCAGGTGCAATTATATAAAACAAATCTCTAAAATTTATCTTTCCTTCATAGCTAAATACTCATGTCTGTTAAGTCACCACACTGTTCATAGAAACAAAACGAGTAAGTTTAACCAAGAAACTTAAAAGTGGGGAGAAGCTTCTGGATTTTTCTCAATTCTTTACTAAATGTATAGCAATCATGTTCAGGCATTTACTATATTGTTGCTTCTTTTCTAAGTCCCAGGCCCCCTGCAAATCTCCCTGTATATTAGTTACTCTTCTTGTTTTGTTGCATTGGATCTCTAGCCTGACTGCATTGGATCTCTGGCAAAAATGTAGAAATGATTGACTTGCTTTTATCCTTTTTAATCAAAGACACTAGACCATTTAATGGTGTGTCCCACATTTAAGGTGTGTATTAGGTATTTTTATATTGATATGATAAAGGTCATATTAATAATATGACTAATTAACAAAGGGAGGGGATTATTTGGGGCATATAATTCCCGAGGCCAGGAACCCATTGATGCTATGGTAAGGACAGGCAGGCATGGTACTGCCTTAGAACTGATTGGAACAGACCCTAGTGAAAAGATCCTGTTTCCCATGGACAAGAAAGGAGCCACCCTGAAACTGTCCCCTTTCTAAATGAGAAATTGACCTTTGTGTGTAACTCCACCCACAGCGAAGGTATAATTTCATATATTCTGCTGAGATCTATAGAAAGTCAACCAGCTATTGGGAAAAAATAAGAAATCCAGATGATTTACATAAATTTTAAGCATGTCAACTATAACATTGGTACCCTGAAACTGTGTAGCAAAGTACTTGGCACTAATTTTATGTACCTATTCTTTTAAGGACAATTGACACAAAAAGTTTCTGGAGTGTTTGTGTGGATATTGGTTTTAGCCTGTCAGTGGCTCTTCAAACGAGAGATAATATTAAATTAGTGGCATTTATACTGCCCATAAAGGTAAATAAAAGAAGACTTGACATTTTACTATTCTATATATATCCAGTTTCTCAAAGATTGTTAATTCCTTTCTACCTTCCTTAAATAAATGATTTTTGAGATTATAATCACACCATTTTCCCTTCCCTTTTCTCCTTTTAAACCCTCCTAAATACCCAGATTTTATCAATGATAGGTCTTGGAAAACTATTAGTTCCTTTCTCATATTAGGGGTTTCCATGTACCTTGGAAATGGCTATTTTTAGAGTATCTTTTAATACAAAGTATATGGACACTAATAAAAGCTGTAAAAAAAATCCTCTAACTATGGTCATTTCTTAGAGTTCAAATCTTCAATTTAGATGCTGTGCTTTTAGCACTATCATTGCCAGTGGGATTACTCAGTTAATCTCAATTCTTGAAAAAGAAAAGAAGTTACTACTATTCTTAACTGCATCAACTGATGGGAGATGCTATTCTGTAAATATGTTTCTCATACTAGTTAATGAATAAAGCACTGTGGCCAATGGGAAAGCAAGATAGGTGGGGCTAGGAGACAAGGAGGAAAGAAGTAGTTAGGAGGAGTCAGCATGTAGAGCCTGGAGAGAGCAGATGCAGGCCTGCGGCTCTCTGATAAGATGACCGTGTGGAAATACTTAGATAAGTAGAAATGGGTTGATAATTAAGACAGAGCTAGCTGGTAAGAAATTAGTAACTGGCCAACAGAATTGTATCAAATACAGAGTCTTTGCGTGTTATTGGGGGCTGGTGTGGTGACAGGACCAGACCAGCGGCGGGGGAAAAAACCTGCCTGTAACAATCAACAGCTCTTTTTGCTGATGAATGGAACAGGGTAGCTGTTAAGGTCTTTTTCTACAAACTCCATTTAGGTCTAAAAAATAATAAGGACTGAAATTTAGTCGAGGAAAGCTGAGCATAAATGCTTGTCAAAGCAAGTAGGTTCTGGCTAAGGTCTTGCAGTGGACATTGAACACATACATGTTCTGATTCTTCCATATCCTCTAATTGCAAGTAACAATTCTAGAATGTTAATAAGCTATTTCTTATGAATGTTTTAAATTTTCTGTTAAAAGTCATTCTTTATAAGTTCTCAACAGTGAGATGATGAAATTATCCAAAATAGCTTTCTGAAACTAAAATCTTCATGGTGTCATAAATGTAACTGTGATTTTGCATTGTAGGTGTGGGAAATCAGAATTATTGGAAGTATTTTTTCAGTTAGAAGAAAGCAAAGAAGAAAGGACATACAAGCTCCATTTCCAAATAAAGCAGGTATTTGATAAGCCATGAGTCACCTTAAGAATCAGGGTCCTATAAGAAGTGGCCTCAGAGTCTCTTCAGTGAGCAAGAACTAGGAAAAGAACTCAGGGTCTCTTCAGTGAGCAAGAACTAGGAAAAGAACTCATCTCATTTGTAGCATCAGCATTTCCCTGTTTCATACAGGATGGCTGGAAGGTCATCTCTAAAATATCCATTTGTTAAAAAAAAAGTCTTTAAGCAGAAATATACCTTTCCACAATCTGAAAATACTTTAATGCATTTCATTATTTCTCCTTCTGTATTCTCTCTAAAAGTTTCTGGAGAACACAGGGAATATGGAATGCTCATTCAGACTGTGGTTGAATATAGAAATACACAAGTGTGGTAGAAGGTAGCTTCATGAAAACTCTGTCTGAGGTAGAGGAACATGTATTTTAGAGGCTTGGAGTAAAGAAAAGAACATTCTGCTAATGAGGCAAAGAGAATAAAAATGAGCAACCATTTAGCCTGCACCAATTTATAACATGTGGACACACAGAGAAGAGTCCTGAGAATTAAACCAAAATGAGCCTATAACACAGACAATGAGAGCAACAATAAAAGGGACATACAGAAACTGAGAAGCTTCTGTAGAGCAAAGAAAATTGTCAATAAGACAAAAAGTCTTCCCCACAGAATGGAAAATGATCTTCACTGACCCATCTGACAGAGGGCTGATCTCCAAAAATATACAAAGAACTTAAACTAGTCACCAAAACACCAAATAATCCTATTACAAAATGGGGTACAGATCTAAACAAAGAATTGTCAACAGAACAGTCTCAAATGACAGAAACACACTTAAGGAAATGATCAACTCCCTTACTTATCAGGGAATTGATAGTCAAAACCACTCTGAGATTCCATCTTGTAGTGATTAGAACGGCTAAGATCAAAAACACTAATTACAGCTTATTCTGGAGAGGATGTGGAGAAAGAGGAACACACCTCCATTGTCAGAGGGAGTGCGAACTTCTACAGCTACTGTGGAAATCAGTATGGCAATTTCTCAGAAAATTAGGGATCAGTCTACCTCAAGACCCTGCAATATCACTGTTGGGCATATATCCAAAGGAGGCACATTCACACCACAAGAACATTTGTTCAACTATGTTCATAGCAGCATTAGTTGTAATAGCCAGATCTTGGAAACAACCTAAATGTCCCTCATCTATAGAATGGATAAAGTAAATGTGGTATAATTACACAATGACATCCTAAAATACACAGGAAAATAGACAGAACTAGAAAATAAAAATCATCCCGAGGTAACCGAAAACCAGAAAGACAAATATAATATATACTTACTCACAAGTGGATATCAGACATAAAACAAAAGATACCCAGCCTACAATCCACAACCCCAGTGAATCTAGAACCCTCCTCCAAAAACAGTTTGAAGCAGAAATACACATCTAACCATTGGGCCAAGAGTCTGGAATACAATCGAAGTGAGGGAGGAACAATAATATGAACGAAGAAGTCAAGACCGTGATGGGGAAAACCCATAGAATCAGCTGAACTAAGCTAGTGAGAGGTCACTGACTGTCCTGATAAATGGAGAATCTGTGTAAGGCCAAACTAGACTCCCTTAATATAGATGACAATGGTGCAGTGAGGACAATATATGAGGCCACTGCCAGTGGGTCCAAGATCTAACACTAATGCAGAAACTGATTTAACGAAGTCCATTCCATAAGGAGAGATACCTTGCTCAGCCTAGACACAGGGTTGGGGGGAGAAGATGGAGAGGTACTGTATTCTTGCCTCAACTAGATAATGGACTTAGTAGACTTCCTAGGGAAGGCCTTACCCTCTCTGAGGAGCAAAAGGGAGGTGGGGGGTAAAGTGAGGGGAGCAGGAAGAAAGGAGAAAGTGGGAACTGGGGTTGAAATGTAAACAAATAATAAAAAAGAGAAAATAAAAAATAACACATATAGATATCCTCAAAAAAAAAAAAAAATAAAACTGAACCATATGTCCTGGAATAGTACTCCTGAGTGTTTTGCCCAAGAAAATAATGCATGTAGAATACCAGATGATAACAAGTCCTAATACAACTGCATGGTTAAATACTCACATTGAGTTTCTCTCCATTCAGTTTGTTGGCTGTTGGTTTACTGTATATTGCTCTTATTATGTTTAGGTATGTTCCTATTATCCTTGATCTCTTCGAGACCTTTATCATGAATGGGTGTTGGATTTTGTCAAAGGCTTTTTCAGCATCTAGTGAGATGATCGTGTGTTGTTTTTTCCAGTTTTTTTTATATGGTGGATTACATTGATAGATTTTCGTATGTTGAACCATCCCTGCATCCCTGCGATGAAGGCTACTTGGTCCTGGTGGATGATTTCTCTGATGTTTTCTGCTGGAGAGGATGTGGAGAAAGGGGAACACTCCTCCACTGCTGGTGGGAGTGCAAACGAGTGCAGGGACTCTGAAAACAGTATGGCAGTTTCTCAAGAAAATCAGAATTTGTCTACCTCAAGATCCAGTAATTCCACTCCTAGGCATATACGTGAAAGATGCACATTCATACAACAAAGACATGTGTTCAACTATGTTCATAGTAGCATTATTTGTAAGAACCAGAACCTGGAAGCAACCTAGATGTCCTTCAACCAAAGAATGGATATAGAAAATGTGGTACATTTACCCAAAGAAGGACTATTCAATGAGGGGGAAAAAAAAACCAAACCAAAACAAAACAAAACAAAAAAACAATGGAGGCTTGAAATTCCCAGGCAAATGGACAGAACTAGAAGAAACCATCCTGAGTGAGGCAACCAAATCACAACAAGACAAACACGGTATGTACTCACTTATGGATGGATTTTAGGCATAGAATCCTAGAAAAGCTAGGAAATAAGGAGGTCCCTGGAAAAAGTAAAATGGACAAGATCTCCCAAGCAAATTGGGAGCTTGGAGACAGGGGAGAAGAGGGACATGAGGGACCTAGAAGATTGAGACAGAGAAAGGACAGAGGAGAACAAGAAAAGATTTACCATAATAGAGGGAGCCATTATAGATTTAAGGAAAAATCTTGCACTAGAAAAAAGCCCAGAGATTTACAATGATGAATCCAACTAACAATCTAAGCAATAGCTACCTTTAATGTCCTTCCATTATAATAAGATTGACAACTACCTTATATGCCACCCTAGAGCCTTCATCTAATAGCTGATGGAAGCAGAAGCAGACACCCACAGCTAAACATTAGCCGAACTCTTGAAACCCAGTTATAGAAAGGGAGGAGTGATGAGCAAATGGGTCAAGACCAGGCTGGAGAAATCCACAGGAACTGCTGACCTGATCAAGGGGAGAGCTCATGCAGCCCAGTCTGATAGCTGAGAAACCAGCATAGGACTGACCCAGACCCCCTGAATGTGGGTGTTAGTAAAGAGAACTGCGCAGTCTGTCCTCTAGTAGTGGATCAGTATTTATCCCTAGTGTACGAATTTACTCTGGGAGCCCATTTCACAAAGAGGTATATGTTCTCAACATAGATACATAGGCGAGGGCCTAGGCCATGCCACAAATGATATGACAGACTTTGAAGACTCCCCATGGAGGGCCTCACCTTCCCAGGGGAGCAGAAAGGGGATAGGTTGGGGTTTGGTGGGGGTCATAGCGGAGGACGGGAGGGTGGGAGAACTGAGACTGACATGTAAAACAACCTTGTTTCTTAAATAAAGGAAAAATTACAGAAATGCAAACAAAGTTTTGGTTATTAGCAGCTATTATGAACAAATAAGAGCTGTGGGTTTAACTACAAGGGCTTACACAGAGGTAGATGTATAAATCTGCATGTGGTAAAATAACATGAAACTGTACGTACACTTAGTGTTTATTCTAATTTCTGAATTTTGTGTTGTTCTACAGTGACATAAGATGAGTTCACTGGAGGAAATGTTTGAGAGATAAATGGGAACATTTGAGAACTTGTAGCAGACAAACCAAACATATCTACATGAAAATGGAAATCTACAGTGGTTTACAGTGTAAAGCCTCAAAAGTGGGAATGACTTAGATAGTCTCAGTAGGTAATAGTCATACATACAGTGAAGCAACTCTGTACTAGAATTCCCAGCAGTAATAGGAACTAAGTACTGAACTTGTGTTGTCATGTCTCAAAAGAACTATGTAGATAGTGTAGAACAATTTTAAAAGGTTGCTGTAAATGATTATATTTTTATAACATTTTTAATAGAAGATAAATTGGCAGTTGGGCTAGTTGCTGGTCAGTGTGATTAAGTGGGTAATGAATATACGATAAATGAAATGTTGTGACCTTAGTTATGTTATTGCATAGGAATACCCATAGGTGATAGTTTATAGCACTAAACATACTTGCACACATACAGAGTTAAAAGAAAACATGTTCTTGAATGAAATTAGAGTAAGTGGGATCAATGTTCATATCCTATTTGCGATGATGTTACATTATGATCTTGCAAAATGTCTTCTTTGAGGTCTATTTTAGTAATCAGAAGTGTATATGAAAATAGGATTACCTCATATAATTCAATAAAAACAATAACATTAATACTGTCTTATACAGTAAATACAGAATGAATATTTAAATGCATATACAAACACACATTTAT
Organism: Cricetiscus sungorus; assembly: GCA_030556225.1. Taxonomy (NCBI): domain Eukaryota; kingdom Metazoa; phylum Chordata; class Mammalia; order Rodentia; family Cricetidae; genus Cricetiscus; species Cricetiscus sungorus. The sequence goes on from JANBXA010000651.1 coordinate 160,328,433, forward strand.
AAATATTTATATCTATGTATGCATATATTTATGATATATTTTTTCTATCAAACATATATATATATATGTCATATGCCCTGTATCAGTAGTAAACATCTTGAGTATGATGACAGCATTCTACTAATTAATACAATTTTTAAGAGACAATACACAGGATAGGTACCATGACACTTGGAACTCATTTAAAAGATTTGTAACTACCTTGTTCAACATAAATTTGGGTAGTCATATTGGTAAGAATTTACAGTGTAGCTTCTAATATTTTTAGGAGAGACTGTTTCACAATAAGCAATTGAACAAGAGGAACACCAGCAAACATGCCAAATTGGTAAGGGAAAGCCTACTAGGTCACAATAAAACAAAGAACTACAAGCGATGAGCAGGAGAGGTGGCCCTTCTAGGGAAGAACACAACAATTATTTGTCTAATGCCAATGATCCACCCTGAAAATACATATACAAGTAACACTGAATGGACTAAGCAGGATATATATATATATATATATATATATATATATATATGCATGCAATAATAATGAAGAAAGAATCTATAAATCTAAAGAAGAATGGAGAGAGGTATATTAGAAGGTTTGGAGGGAGGAAAGGAAAGGGAGAAATACCGTAATTAAAATACAATCTCAAAACTAAGCAAAAAAGAGTTTGGTAAAAGTGTAGAGGTAGGTCAAAAGAGATAAGAGGAGGGAAGAGAAAAAATGTCAATATTGCAAAATAAAACTGCTGAATTCAGGTAAACGTGAGACCTTTATACCTGTATTCTTTCCAATTTTTTGTTTATAATATTTCAAAACATATGAATCAATGGTTCTCACCTGTACATCATGACCCCTATGGGGGTCAAATTACCTTATCAGATATTTACATTAAAATTTAGAACAATAACAAAATTACAGTTATAAAATAGCAATGAAATAATTTTAGGATCGGGACACACCACAACCTCAAGAACTATATTAAAGCTTTAGGAAGGTTGAAAACTTAGGAAGGTTGAAAACTACTGATATAAATAAAAAACAAAAATCCTGTAGTTAATAATTGCAACTAAAAGAGCAAAATCATACCAAATTTATTCTCAGCAGTGTAAATTCTGACTACTGAAGAGAAGTAAACCCATAATTTCATAAGTTAAATAGTACTGTGTCCAAGCAATGTAGCTGCTGTGCAAATTGCGTGTAATTGATAATTTGGGATTTGATGCCAAATATTAAACATTATTATCTTCAAAAAGATAGTTGACACTAACACTTTGGGGCCTCACTGCATTGTAGATATCCTCACTTAGTATGATGGGGAATTTAAATCTAACACACCAGTAAAAAAATAAAAAAAGTAATTAAAATAATTAATTAAATTGAACCCTGAAGGGAGAGTAATCATTGTAAAAGCAATTAAGAATTACTGTCATGATTTGACATTCTTCTTTAAAAATGGAGCTCTGCGTTCTGCTCCAGACATAAAGAATTAAAAAGCTATGCCTGGCACAAATGATATATAAAGACCCCACATAGAAAGCCTCAGGGAAGAAGGTGGATGGGCTGGGGTTTGGTGGGAGTGATGGGGGATGGGAGGATGAGAGACTGGGATTGACATGTAGAACAAACTTGTTTCAAATTTAAATAAAAAAAGAAAAAGATAAGTATTAAATACCATAGGATGACCTCAAAATCTTTCTATAGAATCCACCCAATACCATTATCTAATATATGTGAAATAAACTGTTATTCAAACACAAACAGAGATGTAATCAAATTTTCCAAACATATATTTGCAATATGTATGGTTAATTATTATGTATGATTTGTGCATGTGGGTATGTATCTATGAATGCATTTTATGTGTATCTCTCTGCTTCTCTATCCTTATCTCCTCCTGTCTATTCCTCCTCACTATGTGTGCCTCTGTGTGTAATAGTATCAATGATACTACCTATTTCATTATTGAAGTTAAGTTAGACTTTTGTGGGAAAAAAATCATATTTTTATAATGAAAAACTATTCTGGTATATTATAGGAGAAGATTGGTATTGCTTAAAATAAGAAACTGCTGGTAAGAGAGTACAAATAATAATTAGTGAAAAGCACTAGCAAAAGATATGGGTACTAATGGTTTCATTTGTTTGTACAGTCCAACAATAAGGAAAAATTCTTTTAATGTGTTAGTCTTTGCTACAAATAAAATATTCAGTCATGATGGGAGATGTTATTCTGTAAATATGTTTCTCATACTGGTTAATTAATGAAGTCTGTGGCCAATAGGAAACAAGATAGGTGGGGCTAGGAGACGAGACCAGGAGGAGGAAAGAGGAAGTAGTTGGGAGGAGTCAAGATGTAGACCGGGGAGGAAGGAAGTCGCCAGCCACGGCTCCCTGATAAGATGAGCCACATGGAAATTCTTAGATAAGTAGAAATGGGTTAATAATTAAGACAGAGCTAGCCTATAAACAATAATGGTATTTGGCCAACAGGATTGTATCAAATACAGAGTCTCTGCGTGTTATTTGGGGCTCACGTGGCAGTGGAACCATGGCAGCTGGCGGGAAAAACCTGACATAACACAGTCACTTCATTAAGTTTAAGAATTTTGATTCTACATAAAAGGAAGGCCATCTGCAAATTGAATCCAAGAACACATCAGAGAAATCACCCACCATGACCAAGTAGGCTTCATCACAGGGATGCAAGGGTGGTTCAACATATGAAAATCTGTCATTGCCATCTACCATATAAACAAAATGAAAAAAAATCATATGATCATCTCACTTGATGCTGAAAAAGCCTTTGACAAAATCCAACCCCTCTCATGATAAAGGTCTTGGGGAAATCAGGGATACCAGGAATATACCTACACATAAAAAAAAAAGCAATACAGAGTAAACCAACAGCCAACATCAAACTAAATGGAGAGAAACTCAATGTGATGCCTCTAAAATCAGGAGCAAAGCAAGGCTGCCCTCTCTTTCCATATCTCTTCAATATTGTACTTGAAGTTCTAGCTAGAGCTATAAGGCAAGGCAAAAAAAAATTAATCAAGGGGATACAAAATGTGGAAAGGAAGAAGTCAAACTTTTATTATTTGCAGATATGCTAGTTTACTTAAGTGGCCCGAAAATCTACCAGGGAACTTCTACAGCTGATATATACCTTTCAGCAAAGTGGCAGGATACAAGATTATTTCAAAAATTACCCTACATGTGGAATGGGGGGATGGAAGGGGAGGATGGTTGGGGTGCATGTGATTGGGGGGGGGGTAGAGAGGGAAAAAGGGAGGGACGGAAGGAGGGAGCGAGGGAGAGGGGACTGGGATCGATATGTAAAATAAAAATAAAAAATAAAATAATATTAAAAAATAAAAGAAAGAAATTAAACATTATTTATATTAATGAAATGCCATTACTTCCAGAAATCTCATTTTGCATTGATACAGATAGAAGTTTAGAGACAAACTGGTAGAAATTAATATTGCTATAAGAATGGTCTAACTGAAGATTTTTAATAGAATTGATGAAATTTAATTTTAATTTATGTGGAAAGCATTGAAGAAGTGTCCCTGAAAAAAGCCACAATATGTTAACGTGCCTCTTCACAGTCTCCCCAAAACACACACACAGGATCTCATATATCTCATCCTTGACAGGCCTCAAAATCCCAAAGCAGAGAAGGATGACATTGAACTTCTAATCCCTCTGCCTCCACCTCCTGAGTACTAGGAGGACTGCCCCATACCTAATTTACGTGGTACAGGGAATCAAACCCAGAACCCTGTACATACCAGGCAAACACTCCCCAGTCCCAGAGATGCTTTTCCCTTAAAACACCATCTAAGCCATACATAGTGGCTCATCCTTGTAATCCCAAATCATGGAAGACTAAGGTAGGAGGATTTCTTTGTGTCTGAGGTGAGCCTGGGCTTCACAAGATCTAGGACATCCTGGACTACAGTGTAAGCATGTGTCTCAAGAAATCAAAACAAATAAAAAGAATATCTAATGTAAACAAAAAGATCTAAAATCCTGATCAAGAAAAACATATTACACAGGAGGCAAGAAGTGTCTTAGAAATAATAGAGCAACTCAAAGAGTGGTTTGTTCTGACTCAGAGTTAAGGGCTTACAGTTCAAGGGCCTACAGTTCAAAAAGAAATTACTAGTCCTACTATATACAGATGATAAAGTGGCTGAGAAAAAAAGTAAAAGAAACACCACCCTTTACAATAGCCACAAACAACATAAAATATCTTGGGGTAATGCTAACCAAACAAGTGAAAGACCTATATAGCAAGAACTTTGCATCTTTAAAGATATCAGAAAATGGAAATATCTCCCATGTTCTTAGATAGGTAGGATAAACATAGGAAAAATGGCAATCTTGCCAAAGCCAATCTACAGATTCAATGCAATCCCCATAAAAATCCCAGCACAATTCTTCACTGACCTTGAAAGGATAATACTCAACTTTATATGGGAAAACAAAAGACCCAGGATAGCCAAAACAACCATGTACAATAAAACTTTAAGAAGCATCACCATCCTTGATTTCAAGCTCTATTATAGAGCTTTAGTCCTGAAAACAACTTGGTATTGGCACAAAAATAGGCAGATAGACCAATGGAATAGAATCGAAAATCCTGATATTAATCCACACACCTATGAACACCTGACTTTTGACAAAACAGCTAAAAGTATACAATGGAAAGAAGAAAGCATCTTCAACAAATGGTGCTGGCACAACTGAATGATGGTGTATAGAAGACTTTAGATAGACCCATGTCTATCGCCATGCTCAAAACTCAAGTCCAAATGGATCAAAGACCTCAACATAATCTCAGCCACTGAACCTCTTACAAGAGAAAGTGGGATGTACTCTTGAATGAGACCACTTCCTGAACATAACACCAGTAGCACAGACACTGAGATAGACAATTAATAAATGGGACCTCCTGATACTGGGAAACTTCTGTAAGCCAAAGGACACTGACAAGGCTGATTTCCAAAATATACAAAGAATCAAAAAGCTAGTCACCAAAACACCAAATATTCCAATTAAAAAGTAGAGTACAGAACTAAATAGAGAATTCTCAATAGAGGAATCCAAAACTGATGAAAGACACTTAAGAAAGTGCTCAATAAACATCCTTAGCCATCAGGGAAATGAACATCAAAGCAACTTTGAGATATATCTTACTCCTGTCAGAATGGCTAAAATCAGAAACACCAATGACATCTTATGCTGGAGAGGATGTGAAGAAAGGGAACACTCCTCCATTGATGGTGGGAGTGCAAACTTGTACAGCTATTTTGAAGATCAGTATGGAGGTACCTCAGGAAAATGGAATCAGTCTACCACAGGACCAGGCAATTCCATTCTTAGGCATAAACCCAAATGATCCACATCCATGCAACCAAGACATCTGTGCAAGTATGGTCATAGCAGCATTATTGTAATAGCAAGAACCTGGAAGCAACCTAGATGCTCTTAAACTAAAGAATAGATAAAGAAGATGTAGCACATTTACACAATGGAATACTACTCTGTGAGATAAAACATTGGAATTTTTAAATTCACAGGCAAGTGGATGGAACTTGAAGAAACCATCCTGAATGTGGGAACCTAGTCACAAAAACAGGAACATTGCATGTACTCAGATTTTAGACATAGAGCAAAGCATCAGCAGCCTATAATTCACACTGCCAGAGAAGCGAAGATACTAGGAGGACCCTAAGAGATTCAATCAAGATCCCCCACAGAAAGGGAAAGAGGCAAGATCTTCTGATAACATTGGGAGTGGGATTGGGGAAGCAGTGAGTGGAGAGAGAAAAAGAAAAAGGGAGTTGAGAGGAATGGTGAGGAGAACATGAGGGAGTAGGAGAATTGATATGGGGGAGGAATATATGAGAGCAAGAAAAGACTACCATAATTAGGGAGCCATTATAGGTGTGAAGAGAAAACTTACACTAAAGAAATGTCCAGAGACCTACAATAATGACCCCAACTAACAATCTGAGCAATAGTGGAGAGGGTACCTTACATGCCCTTCCCTGATAATGAGATTGATAATTAACTTGTATGCCATCCTAGAGCCTTTATCTAGTAGGTGATCAAAACAGAAGCAGTCATCCATAGCTAAACACTGAGCCTAACTCCTGGAATACAGTTGCAGAGGAGGAGGAGTGATAGGATAAGGAGGCAAGACCAGACTACAGAAACCCACAGAGACAACTGACCTGAACAAGGGGGAACTCGTTGACCAACAGACTGATAGCTGGGAAAACAGCATTGGACCGACTCAGATCCCCTGAACATGGGTCTCAGTTAGAAGGTTTGGGCAATCTAAGGGACCTCTGAAGTTGTAACCAGGATGTATCCCTGGTGCACAAAAGACTTTGGGAGCACATTCCCCATAGTGGGATATTCCCTTAACCTAGAGAGAGGAGGGAGAACCTAGTCCCTACTCCAAATGACTTCACAGATTTTGATGATCCCTCCTGCCAGGCCTCACTCTCTCTCTGGAGTGGGTGGGGAATGGGATGGGAGGAGGTGGGATGGCATGAGAGGGGTGAGGGAACTGGAATCAATATATAAAATAAGAATAAAATAAATAAATAATAGTAAAAAAAAAAAGACATGAAGGCCATCTGAAAAAGATGGCTTTGGTTCTCTCTTGTCCCTACAGTTTTCCTGTATCGCTGATCTTCAAAAACCAGGTGCTTAAATTTCTGCTGCCAGCAGAAACATGTTACTTGCTGCCAGTCTGTGAATATGATCTAAGATTCTGTTTTTAAGACCACATTATAGATTTGGACAAAGATTCTAAATTGCCATACATCCGATGCAGAGACTAAGAGAGCTCCATATGGCAAACAGTCTGAATCTGTCTCTCACTAAAATGTCCATCTTACACAATTATGATTTCCATAAAATAAGAATATGATTAAACATACATACATACACACACACACACACACACACACACACACACACACACACACACACACACACACACACAGTAGAACCAGGAACATTTACAAAAGCTTAAGGAGAATATTCTATGAGGTAGCATTTGGAGATCACATAAATCACAAGACATAAACTAACAAGAAAACATGTAGGGATACCAGATTGAGGTAATATTTTGCAGTATTTGTAAACTACAATTTTTCAGTCCATTGACAATGGGAAGAGAAAGATGAGGTGAAATAGCCAGACCTTGCCTGGCATGCAAGGGTATAAGGGCAGCCAAAGCTTTTAGCCTCTGTTAAGCACCATACGCTTTTATTTGTTAGAGCCATGCTGTTGGTTAATCTGACATTTGTGCATGCAGTGAGTAGGCATAATGAATTCAGACATGGAAATTAGCAAAAATGGTGCCTAAAATATAGGTCTTTAATTCATGGTGTCCCTAGGAAAAGAAACAATTGACTTAATCGTGTCACATTCCAGTTGTATTAGAAGACAACAAGATTTTGGGAAGTATGGTTTTATGTTTTTGCTGCTTACAGACATGAAAGAAATTGGTACATCATGGGTAAAACACTAAATTAGATTTTCTTCTACCAATTAATAGAAATGTTGCCATTTGTGTCTTTCTTCTCTCTAGTCTCACAAGCTTTTTTTCTCTCTCCCTTTCTTTCCTTTCTTTCTTGCAATGACATGTACAGTCATTACAGATGCTGTCTTTTGGAGAGGCCTTTTACTGGTAGGAAACAATTGAGTGAAGCAAACATTTCATTAGAATTCTACAGGGGGATGGGAGGGGAGAGTGGTCAGGGTGCATGTGAGGGAGGAAAGAGGGTAAGTGGGTGGGTGGGAGGGAGAGAGAAGAAACTTGGATCGACATGTAAAAATTTTAAATTATATTTTAATATAATTAATATATTAATGTTAATATATAATTCTTAATTTCATTAAGAATCCTACAGCCTCTTAATGAAAAGGGCCACATAGATTCTTGTAGTGAGATATTCACCCTGCCTGCACCTGTTACACTGACCACGCCTATTGGTGGTGGAGACAGGGGTGGACAGATGTGGAAGAACTAGGTCTAGGGTTGGAAACCCTGGAGCTTTCTCTTGCTTCCTAAATGGAGAACATCCAGAGGCATACTTGGGACTGGAACCTGCTGGTGTTCATCTGTCTCTGTTGTAAGTCATTTCGCCCTGAATAAACTTCTATTCAGCCTATTTTTCCCCGATACTTATTTTTCCATGACAGATTCTATACTTCAGCAACCTTGGGAAGACTAAAATCTGGGCAATAGAAATTTCAGGATACACTGCAGGGTAATTGGAGAGACTGCACTTGTCACAGGCAAACCAGATCTTGTTTCCTAGGGCATTCTTTCTTTGTGTTGGACTCATTCTCTCCTCTTATCTATGATAAAGCAAAGAAGGTCTTTCATTTATGTGAAGAGAGTTCTCTAGGAGCCATGGGATACTTAAAAGGTATTTATTATATGGTTTGTTTCATAATAATGGATAAGAGTTCATTGATTCCAAGAATTAACAAGGTGGAGTGAATAACACCTGTGATCCAGGTACTCAGGTGGCTGATATGATAGAATTGCTGCAAATTTCAGGCTAGTTTGTGATACATGGTGAGTACCAGGACAGCTTTCGTTAAATAAAAAAAAATGAGCTTGTCAAAATAAAACAAGAATAAACAAAAACAAAAAATTCTAAGATCCCATTCAATCAGGATACTCTCCAGATGTGGATTTCCCTAGAAAACTTGTGACCATTAGTTTATTATTTGTTTTGCTGTTTATTGTGTGTTGTTGATGTTTATTTTCATGGCTGAAGCTTTTGCGTTGTTTCTGTAATGTGGAAAAAAATCAAAGATTATGAAATTTAATGTCCTGCTTTTATGGTCTAGTTTGATTTTAATCATTTTTTCTACAAAAAGAAACTGTAAGCTTGATTCCTAGAATTTTAAGGATTTGTTTGTCCACTGCATGAAATAACATCAATATTGGTTACATATTAAGTGCTATTAAAAAATATTACTCTCAACTAGCCATCTGCTATGCTGTGATGTGTGTGTGTGAGAGAGTTCATGTGTATGCTCATGTATGAGGATACCTTTACACTTTTACATTCATGCATGTGGAGGCCAGATGTCAGTATCTGGTTTCTTCCTCAGTTGATCTTGATCTCTGTCTTACTGATTGAGACAGGCTTTCTCACAGAACCTGGGTGGATCTCAATGACTTACCTAGACTGATTGGCCATCGAGCCTCTGGGGCCCCATAGCCTGAGCCTACCAAGAATAGGGATTCAGGTGTGTACCATCACACCCCATATTTCACTTTATGGCTAGAGGCTTGAACTCAGGTCCACATAGTTATATAACAAGGATTTGACTGACTAAGCCATCCTTCAGCCTCAAGCTACAGGTCCTTTATTGGATAATTCTAGAACCTCCTTGTTATTTGGATCTTCAAACCTAAACAAACCAATTACAAAACATTCAGATAAAATTAAAGTGCTAAGCTAAACTCAAACCAAATATCATGGTCCTTTGAATCAATATTGACTTAGCACAAACTGTTACTAATTAGTTAAAATTAGAAAAAATAACTGTGGTACTCTGATAACAAAGAAAAAGTAAGATGGAATCATCAAATATGCCTGAACAAAGGAATGTAGACTCCTAAGCCTAATTCCAAATAAAAGTCATAGAATAAATACTGGAGTCTGTGTTTTGCCATGGTTTAGTTAAAAGATAAGTAACAAATTATTATAAGTAACAAATATTAACAAATATGTGATGGTTGAAAAAAATGTGAGTTTTTTCCTTGATCCTGCTTTTAACACATAGTGGCATTCCTATTTGTTTGTTCTAATACTGCTTTTCTATGACAATGTCTAAGTTAAATAGTATTTACAGATGCCATATGATGAACAACAACTGTCATATTCACTGTTATGTTCTTATAAAAAAATTCCTGTTCTGGAAAAACTTTGAAAGCAACAGAAACATTGTGTGGGGATTTAGCATCTCTGAAGTCTACAGAACAGTAGTGGGTCTGGGACAAGATTCTCAACAGTTTGGAACTAGCATATGTTCACATTAAACAGTGGATTCTGGGCAACACCAGATTAAATATGTGTAAGACTAATTCTCAAATGAGAATTCCTTAAAAAATCAAACAACAGAAACTTTAAAATTTGGCCAAGAAATGTTATCAGTTGTTTCCCAAAAGAATTAAAGAACCACCTATAACTTAATGTTAAATGAAAACAAGAGAGAAGAGGGAAATCATTATTTTCTAGGTTCTTGGTTGAACACATCTTTCAGAGCATGTATATGGAGAAATGAATAAAATATTTATTTTGGTGGTAAATATGGACGATGGACGATGATTTTGGGCCAGCAATTACTCCCTATGTGCCTACCACCATGCCAGAAAGCTATTTAAAATGAAGAACAAGTCCTTCCAACACTAAATTTTGTGAACACAAATGTACCACATGGATGCCTCAAAGTTATCGGTATCATGATTCTTCTTCTGTGAATGGTGGGAGGATGAAACATTTTAAGGGAGTAGGGAATTGGCATTTGAGTTATTCAGGCTCATAAGTTTGGTAATTACTGAATTAAATAAGGATGATAGTGGCTTTCTATTGCTTTTTTATTCTTTTTAAATTCTTTAATATGTAAATGTGCCTGATAAATTTTCAAAAGGGAAGGCATATAATATTGTATTCCCGAAATTCCTCTTACCATGAAAAATAATTTTCCTGAACATTTTTAACCTCTTAATAACAATGACTGGTATGTTTTTATTGGGTAGATTTATGACAAGTGCTCTGAAGGATAATTTGTTAAAGGATGGATTGGGAGGATACACATAGACAAGGCTTAGCTCGGAGAATCCTCTTTTTAATGACTCAGCAGGTCAGAAGTAAGGATAAGAGATCAGCCTTCAGGTTTGAAAGAATTCTTAAATACTGTACTTATATATCTAACCATCTATAAACACAGTATCAAAACATAGTATCTACTTGCCCGAAATTAATTCACTCCATCTACCATATGGCTTATATTTTATCTCTTATTTCCTGTTCCCCCCCCTTATTCCAATTCATTGACCTGAATTTCATTCATGCAAGTATATGTGTTCTGTAGTCTGAGACACAGAACTAGATGCATAATTGTAGTTTCCTTAGAGAATCTCTGACTAGAAGTTTAGCCCAGTACTTCAAGAAGAAATATATCCCTTGAAGAAACAGCTTTAAACAGGACTGGTGATGTGCAGCACCGCCACATCTATATCTCTTAATATTTATGTGTCTCGTAATTTCCAGTTCATCAGTACAGACTCCTGTTGCATGGACCACAATCATTTCTGGTTGAGTGGTGAGTGATTTTAATGTAGTAAAATTAAAAATTCAGAAGTTTTTTCTTCCTAGTCCATTTAAAGATAACATAGAACTTAAAAATGCAGCATGATTAGAGAAAAATATCTAATGAGTCATGAGTAATTCATAATATTGTATTTCTACTCCCAAATTCTTTCAAAATATATACTGAGTGGAGACACATCATCATAAATAGAGTATGTCAGTGGATGACTGTGAAGAAAATACTACAAGTAGAACAAAAGCCTCAAATTAAACAATTTCTCTTATTAGTTAGCCTAGTTATGATACATTATTACAATAGTTAAGTAAATAAGACACTGTATAGGTTATTGTGAGGAAAAATAGGTTAATTAAATTCAGAGTTTTACTGTGAAAGTGACAAGCAATGAATGCTTAGTTACTGCTAGCCAACACAATTCTTCTAAGAGTATTACACCTTTCCATTATTAAAAAGCTATCAAAACAATAATCTTTATATGTATATATGTAGATGAGCATGGGTGTGAGTATAGGCAATGAAATCATAAAGGAAACAATTGTAGGGGAATAAGATACTGAGGAAGTTGGGAAAGGTACAAGGGCACATGGAACATGAAAGCTGAAGACTTTGTGTGGTAGACTGAAGGGTGCAATGGGGACACAGAGATAGTGAAGAATGAGAAGGAGAATAGACAAAAATAAATTTGTGTGAAAAATGTTACAATGAAACCTAATACTGTGTTTGCCAATTAAAATGAAATAAATACAGAAATTCAATGAAAATAAATCAATGAAAGTTATAGAAACATAATCAAGGTAGTAAAGGCGAGAGTTTCAGGGCTTCCTGACAGTACATGAGTAAAATATAGCCTGAGAGCCTCTGGATTAAGATTGTGAGCTCATAATTGTTTCTAAATGAATGATAGAGATGACTCACATGATTGTAACCCAAGCCGATCCAAGCCCCTCATGGTGATGATAGCTACAGGGAATTATATCAACAAATATTCTAAAGAATAAAAGAGATACATTTTATGTGAAATGAAGAACATACCAAGTTTTATAATGTATTACTTGACTATTAAAAGAAAAATGCCTTTCATTAATTAACAAACTTATGGTAAACATCTCTTTAATTTCAAAAAAATTGATGTTCAATTATGTAAGCAACATAAGGATTCCAAAGTGAATGACTGTGCTTGTGATAAAATTGATTGTGGATGAAGAAATTAAGCTGTACAAACAAAGGTATTCATTCAATAAATTTTCAAGGTAGTGTTTTGATATGGAGAAATATTTTTGGAATGATGTTCCTTGTGGTCATTTTAAGTTCTTTGGCAATATAGATGAATATTTCCCCTTTTTTTGTTTGCATATATCTGATATAAAACCTCTGACACTGTGGGGAAGTATGGTACATTCTCTCTGATGACTTCTAGTCATGGTGGGATGTGGTCACACTGCTCACATTGGTTCAGTGTGATCTCTGGAAGTTGGAAGAGGATTAGATAGGGTATTGTTTTTTTGGAGATGATATGGGAAAATTATCAATTGGACAGACTGAAGGAGAATAGAGTTAGGTGAAAAAGCTGGTCAGAGGTATAGTTGATTTCTGTGCTACTTGCCCAAAGTCTTCTGGGAAAATCAGGCAGAAATATTCTCTCAGTACTTCAAATTCTGCTTTCAAGTTGTTTTGGTATAGTTGGCTGGCAATTACCTAGAAGATGCAATAGCCTCAGAAGATACTGGGTTTGCTCATCAATATGAATTTTAAAAAATTTCTCTCGTGCAAAAGGCAATTTGGGAACATTTTTTATCTTATTATCTGTGTTTGTACATATTTTTGTAAGTATTACTTGATCTCAGGGAGATACTCAAGTACGTTAATATAAAATTTATATATAAATATATTTAAACAATAAAAAGAATAAATGTCTAGGATTCCTCATTAGAATAGGAATAATGTCCTGTTCCTGGTAAATAAGTATATCCTAATTAAACAAGGATGAAACATCTTCAACATATTATATAATAACTTGAGTTAACGTCTTTAAATTGTAGCATTTCATTTACTCATATTTATAAACAATAAAACTCTTTCATCTACTATTTATAGCCATATTATCATAACAAAAAGCAATAATTTACATGTTTCCTGAATAATAAAAATATTCAGCAGTTTTAGCAGTATCAAAAGTCTTTTACAAAAGCATTTCATGGGAATCTAACAAAGATTTGTAATATCCAATGCAATATATTCAGTCAGAATACAATTTGACCATTCAACAGAGAACAAAGAAATAAAAAAACAATGCCTGGGGCTTTGGCAATGGAAATGAATATAATGATTAATGCTTTGTGTAACTTGGGGCACATTTTCCTCAAGAAGGATTCCAGTGCTACCCCATTATTATAATTTCATTTTTTTATTGTACTTTACATTACAATAGAAACCTTTTGACTCTAAGCTCAGACCTTTGGCTATACTCTGACAGTCTATTTGTATTTTTATTTCATGAATAATGAATGACTTAATGAATGATAAAAATACAACTTTCATTATTCATGCAAAAAGTTTAAAGTATATGAGAGTTGAACATAAATACTACTCATGAACTCATGAGGTCCCACCCCTCCCTGAATGACTATTAGTCTTCAAATGTTTGAGTTGGAGGGTGCAATTTTCTTCAGTAAGTAGTGTAGCTCCCAATCAGTTGCCCTTGCTACAGTAAATTACCTCCCATTCATATTCAGGTAAGGAACTATGAATCATTCATGAAGACCTGAAAGCTAGAGGACTTGCATGCTGTCTAGTTCTTATATCAACTAAGGGTCATCTAGGAAGAATGAACCTCAGTGAAAAGCTTCCCTAACACTGTAAGCAAGTCTATGGGCATTTTCTTGATTAGAGATTGATGTGGAAGAACCAACCAATTGTGGATTGTGTCATCCTCTGGGCAGGTAGTCCTGTATGGTATAAAAAAATGCCCTTCCCTGATAGTGAGATCCACTATCCACAACTAACTTATCTACCATCATGGAGCTTTCATCTAGTAGCTTTTGGAAACAGAAGCAGATACTCATAAATAAACACTGAGTTGAACTATAATCCAGATGCAGAAAGAGGGGACAAGACCACTCTGCAGACCTGAAAAAGGAGGAGCTAATGCCCCCCCCCAGACTGATAGCTGGGAATCCAGCATGGGACTGACTCAGACCTCCTGAATATGGGTCTCAGCTAGAAGGACTGAGCCGTCTAAGGGTCCGCAGACAGTGGAACTAGAATGTATTCCTGGTGAACAAAAGGACCTTGCAGACCCATCCCCCATGAAGGGATACCCCCTTAACCTAAAGACAGGAGAGAAGTCCTAGTCCCTACTTCAAATGACTTGACAGATTTACATGACCCCACCTGGATAGCATAGCTCTACATGTGGAATGAGGGTAGTGGGATGGGAAGGGAGGGTGGTCAGGGTGCATGTCACAGGGGAAAGAGGGTGGGAGGGAGATAGAGGGAACTGGGATCGACATGTAAAATAAAAAAAATAATAAAAATTAAAAAAAAGAAAGTGGGCTGATCTAGTCATGAGCAAATACCTAGAAAGCTGTGTTCCTCCATGGCACTGTTTCAGTTTTTGCCTCAGTGTTCCTGATTTGGACACTCAGTATGGAATATGACCTCAGTGTTGTAAGAAGAAATAAATGGTTTTCTTCCCAAGTTGCTTTTGGTCATGGTGTTTTATCACAGCAGAAGAACCCCTAATTAAAACATTAAGATGGGTTCCAGTTGAATAAAGAGATGGGTAAGATGATGGGTGAGGGATATGTTCTATTGAACATGCATCGATGTGTTCAAGGGTACATGGGAGACAGCATTTCTGGAGAAAGATCTTATTTGGAATGCAGAGAACTATGACATTCTCACCTCTCCAGGGGCCAGTCATCAAAATAAAATCAATAGTGTTCACAGTTGAAAACTGTCCTTTAAGTTGAAATTAGAGAAATCAAGTTGTTTACATCATATTGACTCATTTTTCAATGGCTGGTGTTCATGATGTTTTAATTCTGATTCTAAATAAATTAACATTAAAGTTCATTTTTTGCAAATTATACTTTTTAAAAAGTGACAGATGTGAGAAGGGAGAGAAAGATGTGGGAGAAAAGAACCTGTCAGACTGAAGCTTTTAATTAGATACAATATGTGGGATGTGAGACATGTCACTAGCAAGTTTAATATATGGGTATTTAATATGATCAAAAGAAAAAGCAACAATCATATTCATGTATTATTCTAGACTTCAGTAAGTCTCTATCTGAACTCACAAATATGGAACAAACCACAAAGGCATCACCATTTTGTTCTGTGCCTCTAAAGGCTACATCATCTTGTGGAGTGTTCTGAGCTTTCCAGGCCATAGGCCCCATAAAAAGCTGTCATATGATTAGAGTTGGTCTGAAAGGTCTTAAAACAGCAACCAGGGTAGTTTGGCATGGTCAAAATTCCTATAACTAGCAGATTCTTGACATTCCCTAGGAAACCACCAAGACTTCCAGCCCTTGTTCCTAAATTGAGCTATATTTTCCTACTATGTAACACCTCTCCTGCCAGGAGCTAAATGCTCTTTGAATGTTGGCTATGATCTTTAAACATTTATCCTAGATGGTCCACACTTGAACATTGTTCTGTTATCCAGCTCACCTCAGCCTTATGTTGTGTATGTTAAGTCTATCTCCAATTTACCAAAGGAACTTTTCTACAGGAAAAATTACGCAAATAGTTAAGCATAATACTGAGGTATCCTCAAAATAATAAACATAATTGTTTCTATACCTCTACTTCAGAGAGCTCTACTTTAGAAATGTTATATAAGAGAAAATTAAATAATATATCTTTAGCTTGAAAGTTTATTTAAAAAACATTTTATCATATAGCCCTCTCTTGGACAGCCATAGCTGGCTATATCATATTAAATACTTTGAAGACTTCAAAAGTATACAAAGTTATTCTATGATTAGTCTAAGAATTCCCAAGTATTTAACCACTCATTACCTCTCTTAGGATGTTAGTTGTTTACTTTATAAAACATGAATTGCCAATAGACTATAATATGGGGAAATATTAATCCAAATATTAGTTATGAAGTAATAAAAATAAAACTCATTTATAGGAATATTTTAAGGTCACAGTATCTTTTCACTTTATGTAAAAAGTAATTTACAGCCTATGTTTTCTATTTTATGCATTTGTATGAGTTAATAGGTTTATATGCCTTATATACAAATGTAAGTTATGGACAGTTAATGTGAAGAAAGAGTGCTGTCCCAAAAGATAAATTGTATCATGTTTATGGGATTGCCAATTTTGTAAATGTACTTGGTCTCTGACTTGAATGAGTTGATAACCTGGTATTCTTGTATTTGAAGGTCATAGAGTTTAAGAAGGCATATCCATTCCTAAATTGTCATTCAGGTGTTTGAATAATGGATATATTCCCATAAACTTTCTGGCATATAGCATAGTATAGTTTGATTCAACTCTATATGAAAAATCTACATTTGGTTTTCAGTGTCTTCTAGACTGTCACTCACACCTGTGTTCTGGCAGTGTAGTTCCTGGGCTGCCATCAGAGTCAATGTTCTTTTCTAGATTGACCTCAGTTCCTCCAACCCCATCTTTTTCATTGCTCCTATGCTCTGATTTTGTTACCTGCTAAACTGTGTTTTATGTCAAGATACCTCATGATTTCCATTGCTTGTCTATTCTAGCCATCATATTAAAAAAACAGCAACAACAACAACCAAGTACATATTGTAATCAAGAATCGTAACTGTCCCTAATTTAACACATTATTTTAGTCGAGTTTCTTCCTGCCTTTAAACCTTGAAGTCCCTATCTATCTCCAGGCTCTTGGGGTAGATGTGCAGCCTAAGCTCTGAGTCTTCTGTCTCCTTTTTCCTGGAGGTTTTTCTTAAGAAACTTGATGAATATATAACTATCCAATTTAGATGTTAAAGGTTCCATTGCAAGTTTGACCACCCAAGCATGTCGGTCTAGGGCTGCGAGGAGCCATCCTTTTAGTAATCAAAGGGAGTTGGATCTAATGCTGAAGGCATGAAACATGCAAAAGTACCCTATTATGAGACTATAACAGAGTTGTTTCCTTGTGTTAAGACCACTATATATTATGCTTTAAAATTTTTAGGAAGCAGTTATTGCTACATTATTAAATGTTTATCTTATCTGTTTTACTTATTTTACTCCTTTCCCAAATGAGTTATAAGTCTTTTGCTTACTGCAATTTTCCTGCATGGAATTTTCTCCATTTGTTACATATCCCTAACAACCTGAAGCAATGTGGCTGACATCTGATAAACATTTTGTTAGCTACTGAGTAAAGAAAAATGGGAAGAAGGTGAAAGGCTCCTTTCTCGGATAATCATCCATGACAACAAATGCAGATGTATTGGGAAAGGTTTTGAAAAGGATGCAGGGATAAGAGCATAGACACTGATATATACTGGTGCTCAGAGGACTTACCCAAGGACATGTGTTATAAATGTATCATGTACATTAATAGTAACATAAAGATGATGTTTTGTTAGTCTAGGAAGGTATGGAAGGCACTAGTCTTTCCTTACCAATACTTCAGAATATGATGGGTGTACCAATGAACATACACTGACTTATCTGATGTCCCTTTACTAGTATTATTGTCACAGAGCTAACACTGACAAATTAAACATTTGGAGGCTGGGTGATAGTGGTGCACACCTTTAATCCTAGCACTCAGGAGGCAGAGGCAGATGAATCTCTGTGAGTTCAAGGCCAGGCTGCTCTACAGAGCAAGTTCCAGAACTGGCTCCAAAACAATACTGAGAAATCCTGTCTCGAAACCTCACTCCCCTCCAAAAAAAACAAACAAACAAACAAACAAACAAATAAACAAACAAAAAAATTGGAAAAGCAAATAGGCTTCAGGACAACCAAGTCTGAGCATATGAATATTTTCTCTTTCAGTTCTGATGAGTACTGAGTCCTGAATCAAAGAAAACATAAGTGATTAAAAAAAATGTAATGGTGGATCTCAGAAAAAATCAGCTACTTGAGATATATGTTTTTAAAGAAATTAGGATATGTAATTAAAAAAATTAAATAGACTTGAACATTTTTCCTTTTTCAGAATACAAATTTACATGATAAAAAATGTGCATTAGGCCTTATATTTTCAAAAGCAAGATGAATTTTATTATCAATAACAGACATGAGTATCCTAATTATAATAGATGGATAAAGACTCTCCTTTAGTTTTGGCTACTGCACAATTTATATTTAAGAATGTAAATATATTTAAGAATATAAATATATAAAGTCTCAGCAAGTCAACTCAAGGTGAGTCATCCTCTTGTGATACACTACCTGAGTACTTGATCAAGCTGCAGATTTTATATCCATTGCAAATTACAGACAAACCTAGTGTCTGACCATAAAATATACTCTTCTCAGAATTTTAAGTCATGACCATGTAATAAAACAACTCTAACTTGTGACCTTAAAATGAATTCTAATTTGGTCTTGACACTCATAAAGAGTGTACTGCTTTCTCAGGTCCTCCACTGCATGGCTTTATAGCCTTTTAAATGGACCTTTCCTTATATGACAAGGTCATGGAAACTATAGAATAAATGGAGGAAACTTAGTTTCATATCTTGTCTAGCATCTTGAATCTAGTTCAACTTTCAAACTATTTTAAAACAATTGACATACTTACTACCTTAAGAAACAAACACAGTTCCTGTTTTTACTACAATTCTACCAGACCTTAAAGTTGTACTATGTTGCTTTACACTATTAGTGATTTATCTGGTCATTATGCATATGTCTCAAAGTTATGGTTTGTTTATTTCTTTTGATGTTCATATAAAATATACCATACACATCTCACACATAAGATGCTATGTTTCATCAAGGTCACATTTGCAAACTTACACCTTTGATAAATATGATTCTAGTTCATGATTTACCTCATGTAGTCTATGTATTGTATATTTCTCTTAATTGGTATTTGATCCAGGACTCACACTGTAATGTGCTCAAGTATAAAGCACAAGAAGACCGATGTGTCTTACAAGAACATAAATATTTTCCAATTCCTCATAAGTATATGTACCATAAAACTATAAAACACAAACCTTTATGCATAATGCTGTGAGACTGCAGCATGGCACATGGATTTAAGACAGCCTGGACCTTCAAAAATATGTGTAAAGTATGCAAAGAAAAAAAAAAAAGACCATGCTTGGTAGGGTAGGTATAACTCTTGTAACTAAGGAAAAGATGTAAAAAATATTTTATAGATGCACTTTGGGAAGGAATTAGCTTCTATGAATGACAAAGCAATGCAAACCAGAATTTGTTATAAATCAAACAGCCAGTAACAATTTTATCAATAAAGGAAAACACACTATAAGTTAATTAACTTTTAAAATTGACCCAGAAATCAATCAAAAGAGAGTATTTTCATGAAATGTTTACTAGACAAAATATTAATTTGGTAATTGAAGGAGATTTAAAGACGTAATGGCACAGAAAATGGTTAGAGTTACTATATATACATAGGCAATACAAAGCACATCTCAGTAATAGATTTATTATCACATTTGCCTTTTCTATAACCAGAGAGAGAAGTTGAAGGATCACTCACTGGTTTTGGATTATCAATTATTAAGACTTGAATTATAAGCCTGTTGGTAGCAGAATTTATAAAGTCTGTATTGTGGTTTTATATTGTTTATGATCTAGTAAAGCCACTGGAGATCAAATGTAAAGCTAGCCACAGCCATAGAGGCCAGGCAGTGGTGATGCACACCTTTAATCCCAGAAGCCATACTAGATAGCTATAGAGGCCAGGTAGTGGTGGTGCACACCTTTATCCCAGGACTCGGGAGACAGGCAGATGGGTATCTGTTACTTCAAGGCCACCTAGTGCTACAGTGAATCAGTCAAAAAGAATAACAGAGCTGATGCCTTCAGTTCTGGCACTAGGGAGGTACAAAAGGAAAAAGCAAAGGGTCTCATGTGAGATTTAGTTTTCAGACAGGGAGCATTGCACTCTGAGGATTTGTGGAACAGGATCATCCATTTCAGACTGAGGCAGAAGTAAGAGCTACTAGCTTGACTGCTTTTCTGATCTTCAGCTTGAACCCCAATATTGTATCTGTGTTTTTAGTATTTTGTGTTATGGGTATGTTTAAAACACATATGATACACTTGTTGGTTTCAGCAGATGAGAGGATAAAGTAAATATTACATGGATACACTCAATCTTCTGGGCACTATGGGCAGGGTGAGTAGGTATGGTGATTCTGGAGAGAACAAAGTGTCCTTAACTCCTTCAGTGTTTTGGAAGAGGATATAGAAGTTTAGGGACTAATTGGCATGATGCTTTTAGATTTGTTACCCATTATTATTCCTACATGATTGAAATATCATTATTACTTCTGTAAGAATTAATAAGTGTTAGCTATCTCAGCCACCAGTAGTCGTAGCTAGCAGTCATAGTATTGACTAACATGTGCATTATCTGTACAGTATCTAATTAAGAGAACTATTGAAGAGGAAAACAAAAGGGCTATATTATATGCACTATAGCAACAATGAGTAGTGGCTTTTGAGTAACACTCCCTGGGTTTATGCATTCCAAATGCATACGGTGATCATACCAGTTGCCTATATTTCAATAATGCTATCATGTATATGCATGAGAGGGGGTGTCAAATAATGTTGCAACTGATATAATAAATTCATATATAGAACACAGTCCCAAGTACACAAAAGCATTCAATACATACAAAGCTATAGCCATCCCTAGAGAAACTTAGTGGTTTGGCTAGCATCATAGGCTAAGTACTTTTCTGAGTAGAATTCATTCCTTAAGAATAATTCCTTAAGAATAAATTTTCCTTAAAAATATATATTTTATGCCAGTATGATCTAGATAACACAGATGTTCAAGTATTTAAATCAAAACTAAATTGTAATTTTCTAGATAGGTCTCATTATCTTTCACCCCTATATGCTGAAACATTTCCGTGAGTTTTTGTTTTTAAATTTTTCAACCTTTCTTTTTATTTTATGTGCACATTCTATTCGCCTGCATGTATGTCTGTCAGAAAGGGTTTTGGGTGCCCTTGGACTGGAGTTTACAGATGGTTGTTAGCTGTCATGAGAGTAAGAGGTATCAAATCCAGGTCCTCTGGAAAATCAGCCAATAATCTTAACCATTGAGCTATGTCTCTAGCCCCAGTTGCTGTGAGCTTAATATATTGGATGTGAGAATAATGAAATGTCAATTCTAACTCAGTAGTTTTTCTCAGATCCATGAGAAAGTAGCAGACACAGCAATTGCTGTTTTTCCTTCCAATCAGTCATTCCTGTAAACTGTAATCTTCCTATAATTCCCAAGCAGAAACTGGTCTAATGATCAGTTTCATTTGTTTCTTTTTCACTCACTTATTGTGTGTGTGTGAGTGTGTGTGTGTGTGTGTGTGTGTGTGTGTGTGTGTGTGTGTGTGTGTGCGTTGAGCCCTTGGAGGCCAGAGGTTTTAATCTTCTGGGACTAGGATTATAGGTGGTTGTGAACATTTTAACATGGGTGCTGGGAACCAAAGACAGGCTCTGCAAAGGAAAAGTATGCATTCTTAACTGCTAAATAGTATCTCTAGCTCCATGGTCAATTATTTTGTATTTGTTTTTGTTTTTCAAGATAG
Source organism: Cricetiscus sungorus (assembly GCA_030556225.1). Classification (NCBI taxonomy): domain Eukaryota; kingdom Metazoa; phylum Chordata; class Mammalia; order Rodentia; family Cricetidae; genus Cricetiscus; species Cricetiscus sungorus. The sequence goes on from JANBXA010000651.1 coordinate 160,350,554, forward strand.
AGTTTCTCTGTGGCTTTAGAAACTGTCCTGGAACTAGCTCTTGTAGACCAGGATGGTCTTGAACTCACAGAGATCTGCCTGCCTCTGCCTCCGGAGTGCTGGGATAAAAGGTGTGTGCCACCAATGCCTGGCTATGATCAATATTAGTTTCTTACAATGGTGTTTATATAATGTCATTTAGACAATAATAATTGCTACTCAAACTCATTGATAAGAACTCCAAATTCCATTTTTATCATTTGTATTATTTTGCAGCTTCCATTCAATGACTATAACTTTGGTTACGGAGGACATAGCGACTTACATTAAATCTAATTTTATGTTGACGACTGCCCACACTATTTATAAATAAGATCAGCCAGAACAACTTGGAAAACCACAGCTATGTTTTTAGGACTATGTTTAAAATAAAGAAAATAAACCCCACTACTTATTTCATAGCATTTCTAATGTACACTGAAGAAAAATACTTTTGGATGAAGAAATTTCTTAATATATTCTTACGAGAAAAAAATAGTTACTAGACGAAATGAATCCTATAGATGTCAGTGTGATGTGATTCTAAAACACAAAGCATGAAATCACAGCAGACAAAGATTTCTGAATGGTGAAATAGTCCATCATTCCCCAGTCTTATTTAGGGTACAGTACAAAATTATGAATATAAGACATTGACCTTATAAGCTAAGAAGAAATCTTCCTATTGCTGAACAGGTTGTACACTTTTGTCACAGAACATAGAGAATTAAAGCTGAACTGAAAGTGGTACTGGAAGTTTATTTACAGGCTACATGTGGCAGGATATGTACTCCACTGCAATAATGACAAGACTGTTAAGGTAGTGCTATTTTCTGACTGGACTTGAATTTCATATCTGGTTTTATACAGCTGGCCAAGAGCCAGAGGCTGAGCTAATCATAGGCCCTAACAGGGAGCTGATTACTATTGTTTTGCTAAGAGTCATGATGTTAAACTACCTTGTAAATACTCACATTTATATGCATAGATTGGTGCTGCTCCTAGCCTTCATCAGAGAAGCTTTTTACTACAGAGAAAAGTGGTTAATGCTACTAATTAAAGAGCTGAGAATCAATGATGGTGAAGTATGTAACCCTAATGGGACAGATAGGTTATCTATCACCCACTTTGAGACTTAAGGAATATTAATAAAAAACAAAAACAAAAACAAAAACCCAGGCATGATGTATGAAATCTGGGGTGGCCTTGTCCTCCCTCTCTGCATCTGCATTCCAGTTCGGCTCAGTGTTTATCTGTGGGTGTCTGCTTCTGTTTCCATCAGCTACTAGAAGAGGCTCTATGATGGTGGATAAGTGAGTCATCAATGTCATTATCAGGGAAGGGCATTTATGGAGAGGGAGGACAAGACCAGGCTAAAGAAACCTATAGAGACAGCTGACCTGAACAAGAAGGAGCTAATGAACCCCGAGACTAATAGCTGGGAATCCAGCACGGGACTGACTCAGACCCCATGAACATGGATCTCAGTTAGAAGGCCTGAACAGTCTAAGGAACCTCTGACAGTGGGACCAGGATGTATCCCTGGTTCACAAAAGGACTTTGGGAGCACATTCCCCATGGAGGGATACTCCCTTAACCTAGAGACAGGAGAGAAGGCCTAGTGCCTACTCCAAATTACTTGACAGATTTAGATGACCTCTCCTGGAAGGCATCACCCTACATGTGGAATGGGGGTGGAAAGGAGGGGGGGTGGTCAGGGGGGATGAGAGGGTGGGAGAGAGGAAAAGAGGGAGGGAGAGGTAACTGGGATCACTATGTAAAATTAAAAAAAAAAAAAAAGAATCTTAGGTAGGGTGATATACAACAAAAAGAAGTCTTTTTATAGAACACAGTCATTGCACCCAATGTCTCACTAACACTACGTTTATTTGCTCTATACTTGTATAACCTTGACCCCATCAACATTTCACCATGGATGATGGTAGAGTCTATAAGCCTCTCTCTTCCTCAGTGAATATTGGCAGTTAACAGTTACTGGGGAATGTGTTGCCGTTGTTCCCAGTGGTGAAGAAACTGATAAATTTCCCGCCTCCAGAAAATAATCTCCCACCCATGGTCAGGTAAGAAATTCTGATTAAATTCAGTGATTCATATATAAGGAAAAGACATAAAAGTATGAAGATGACTTATTTAAAAGACTTTGAGGGGGAAGCAGGAAGGATATGATGGGAACCAGGAAAAGAGGCTGCAAGCATCTAAATTTCAGGATGTAAATGTATGAAATTCCAAAAATTGAAAAATATTTGAAAAGTTAAATGAACTTTTAATTATATAATTTTTAATGTACTCTGAGATCATTCTTTCTCTTTCAAACACATTATAGTCATTAACAATCTATTCTTATATTGTGTACAATACCTTATCCTCTATCATTAAGGGATTAACTATCAAAATAAACTATGTTCATATCTGTCATTATATCTACCACCAAGAACCAAGCCAAGCTCTGGGAATCCAGTCAAAGAGAGGAGGGAATATATATATGAAAAAGGGAGGTCAAGATCATGATGGAGAAACCTACAGAGACAGCTGAACCAAGCTTGTGGAAACTCATGAACTCAATACCTACAGCTTTGGAGATTCCAGGGGACCAAACTTTCTTATGTGGGAGAGAGTTGTACAGCTTTGACTAGCTTAGGGGCCACTGGCAGTAGGACCGTAATACATACCTGGTACATGAGTTAGCTAGTTGGAGCCCATTACTTAGGGTAGAATGCTATGTTCAGTGGCAAAAGGAACACCACATTATCCCAAAACATGAACTAGCTTGTTGGAGCCCTCTCCCCATGGTGGGATGCTATGCTCAATCTTAATACATGTTCCTACAGCGACCTACTGTGCCAGACTATGTTGACTCCTCATGGGAGCCCTTTTCCCATGAGAAGGGGTGGAAAAAGGCAAGGGGGACAGGAAGAGAAGTGGGAGGGAGAACTGTGGTTGTAATTAAAGTTAAATATTTGTTTAAATGAGAAAAACCTGTTTTAAAGGAAAATATTATGATTTTTAAATTAAAAATTAGAGATACTATTTATTAATTAATTTTAACTCTGAGTAGTTATCCAAGAAAAGCAAAGTTATAATATTTAAATATATTCTCATATTTACAGTAGCACAAGTCATAATAAATAGGAAAGGAAAAAACAGAAGTATTTGTGCACCAATAAATGGATAAGGTATGATGTATGTAGATAATCAAATATTGACCAGAAATAGAAGATAAACTCTGATGTGTGTAATAACATGAACAAAGAGATAGATAGATTGTGGAAAATGAAATATTCCAGGATCAGAATGAACTGTGCAGTTTTGTTTGTACACAGAATTGTTAAATGTGGATCTCATAGGAACTAAGAGTTGAATGGTGGATTCTGAAATTTTCGGGGCAATAGTGGGAAGAAAGGGATTCATAAGGTGTGACCATGAGGCTCTAAGTGTGATTGGTGTGAGAAGTTCTGGTGTGCTGCTGTAAAGTGAGGTAAAGTTATATAACTATAATATTGCATATATTTAAATGTCTACAAGAGAGGAAAACATTCTTGAAAATAAAGATATTTTTGAGCCGAATATCATGTTATGCAATATGTAGATAGAGCAAAACATCACATTATCTCACTAATATATGAAAATGTACTTATTGTATTGATTAAATTTTAGTTAAATTTTAAATCAATTTCAGGAGTATCTTCTATCTCTCCAATTTCTCCACTGAATGTATTATGCTCAGCACTAAGTTGATCCATTAAGACTTCGAGCCCAGTGTGTTAATCTTCCATATCAAGTTCAACCATTTCCTCATGCCTTCTATCCTTTTTTTATTCAGCCTAGGGCAGATATAAGATAAACTTCAGGTTCTCATCACACCCTGGTTCCAAGTATTTTCATGAAAAAATAAGACAGAAAATTGATTCCTTACTACCAAGAATACAAACATTCAGTAGGAATAGATAAAAACCAAGTTAAAATACTAAGACATATAGTAAAGGCTGTTATCACTAAGAAAATACTTATACATAGTTACTGTGGCAAGTGATATTCTGAAATTATGCCAAGAGAAAACATTCTGGAATTAAAGCAAATTATCCCCAAATGATACTGGTAATGGGGGATCCTCAATTTGGACTTACTCTGCTAAGCCAGAGGGCATCATCTCAGCTACTTTATTCTACAAAGGACAAAGGATACTCAAATGCAAGGTGAAATGTATGTTCCAGAAACATCTATTATTAGAATATATTCAAATAGAGTTACAGAAAGCCTGAATGGCTATTACATTGGTGAACAAAATTCTGACAGTAAGATGGATTAAAAACAACACTAAAGTTATAATGCATTTATTATTTAAATTGCTCTAGAGTTTAGAAACTGGATCAACTTGTAATCTTGTTATGTAAACACAATGTTCAGATTCTGAACCTTCAGTAAGAAAGTATGACACATTCGCAGACAAACTATTGAGAAAATCCCATGTGTTACAAAAACATATAAAGAACCATGCTTCAAAACACATACCTGTGCATTCCTTTTTGGTAAAGGTGATAGTATTACCATTTATCAGCTAATTAGCTTACCAGGTATTTTATGCAAATATTAAATGCCACAGAGGAAGGTCCTCCCCACTACACTATTTATGTAGGACTTATCAGAGCCCCGGGGAAATTTAAACTCACACTCTGGTTTGCATGGGGCGCCAGTGCATTTCAACAGCCATGTGCAATATGAAGCCCAATTGGAATCATGGAAATTGCAAGAGGAAACAGAAAGCCAATGGTGACCAGAAGACATGTTTCCATGGAAATCTAGCTAGGAAAGAGTACGTAGTTATTTCCCTTGGCTTATATTGGGGTTTTTGTTATCCAGTTCTTCATGAAAGGGTACAAGGTCCTTTTTTCCCTTTGTATACTGGGGCTTGATGTGCTCTCTTAACCTGCTACCATGGCTGTTGAAATGCACTAGTATCCCATGTTAATTACAGAGATGAGTATTCACTATCATGACTCAGGTTATTCGCTTTGGAAATATTCTTAGCATCTCATCTTCTTGTAAAACTCTGTTCATTCCTATATGCTGAATGTTAATTATTCCATCCAACCATACAGCCCACCTCTTTCTATAAGGACTAACCTAGTAACTCTCCTGTTCCATCCACACCTTCTCTACAACCTGCCAGATCTATAAGCTGAGAATGCTTTTAACTGTTTCTTATGACTTCTTTAAGACACTGTATATATTCACTGTGATTTCTCAATGCAAAAAATATTGATGTCTTTTTGCAAACAGCCCATAACATTTTAATAATTATGAATATCTATGAAATTAATATATTTATGGGGGCTGTATATGTGGTTCAATGGTAGAATGCTTGCTTATCTTACCTAAGGCTCTGTGTTTAGAAAAAGAAAAATATAATTTAGAAGTGAAAAAGAAAGATGTGGACCATTTTGTTAAAAAAAAATGCCTCAAAGATCTGAACTATTTTTAATTATTTCCACTTACTCCCCACTTCCAAATGATTTAAAGGACAAAGTTATTTTATAATTGTTTACAATAATACACACAATGCTTTTAATATCTACCTGTTGAAATTCACTCAAAAACACTGTACACACACACACACACACACACACACACACACATACAGAGAGAGAGAGAGAGAGAGAGAGAGAGAGAGAGAGAGAGAGAGAGAGAGAGAGAGAGAGAGAGAGAGAGATTTTAAACTAAGTATGGTTGTATGTGCTTTTAATAACAGTCCTTGAGAAGCAGATGCAAAAGGGTACTTGAAGCTAGCCTGGTCTATATAGTTAGCTTCAACCCACTCAAGGCCAAACACAACACAAAACACAACACAACACACACACACACACACACACACACACACACACACACACACGCGTGCGCAAATGTTTGTTTTATTTTGTATTTATTTTTAACTAATACAGAAAATATACTATTAGTAAGAGATCACAAAATTTTTGATACATGTGTATGCTGTATAATATTTGAACCAACCTATGCATCTGTATCTTCTGAACCTACCTATATTACTGCTTTATGGTAAGACTTTCTTGGTCCTTTCCCTTGCTTTCCTGAAATGTGCAATGCACAGCTGTGTCCATAGTCACCATGCTATATACAGTGCACCAGAAATCATTGCTTCTACATAACAGCAGTAACTGAGTTTAACTTACTACCCTCAAACCAAGGATTTCAATATGATATGGAGGCAGTCCATATCATTTTCCTAAGATAGTTGTAGCAAGTTAGAACAGTTTAAAATGATCTATTGCCTCATACTTCTGAAGTGAGTTTAGGAACTGCTGGTTTCCCCTTGCTCCCAGCTTCCTTTGGCCCTGCTTGGCATTTCTTGGTTGTAGCTGTGTAGTCACTATCACTGCCACCACCCACAGGTGTTTCCACATACACATCTCCTTTCTTTTCTCTTAAGAACACCATGTATCGTTCTTTGCTAACACTGGTCCAAGACAACTCCATCTTCATTATTTCCTATCTCTAAAGTTGTACTCCTGTTTGAACACACATTATGAGAATGCCAACTACTCCTGCGAGAATTCTGTTGTGTCCCTCTGCTTTGAGAATATTCTGAAAATCTTTCCAACCTTTTTTCAGTAGGTAATATTTTACATTCTCTCTCACTCCCATAAGACAATGTTTGGGAGAAATAAACAGTATTGAGGTTTCTTGTACTACTTAAAACTTTAAATTTTTTTCTAAAAATATTAAATTATTAAATGATAGTCTTATATACCCTTGTAAAATTTTTTCAAGTATATTGTTACTTTAAAAATAAATTCAAGACCTCATCAAAACTCTAGCTGAATCAGTTTTTTCCTCATAAAAATATTCAAATCATTTTTCTGCTTCAAAGATTTCAGCAAGTCTGGCTCTCAATTATATATGGCTTGATTCCTTAGAAAAGTACAGTTCTGTAAAACATAGAACCATGTGCTAAAACTTCAAAGTGAAACTCAAAGGTAATATTTGTTATATAAATTCTGAAAAATAAAGTAAAAGTTCATGTACTTAATGCCCCAAAGTTAAAATTTGTCAAGGCAATCCTTACGTACACTCTCTATCAGAATTATTTTCTCTCTCTTTCTCTCTCTCTCTCTCTCTCTCTCTCTCTCTCTCTCTCTCTCTCTCTCTCTCTCTCTCTCTCACACACACACACACACACACACACACACACACACACACATATATATATATATATATATATATATATATATATATATCTTGTTCATGAAATATAATACACAGCTTTCAAATTTTCATTCATGGAGTAAATCATTCTATAATTACTTTGTGAAGCTCTGTTGCCTATGGGGGAAATATACCTGTCTATCTTAGAAATGGGTCATGAAGATAACCTGTCTGAATTATAGAGTGGTAACCATGTAGCTGGAAAAGTAGCATGTGGGCTGACATGGGTCGCTAGCATGGAAGACATGCAACATTGACTCAGCATATAGCCACAAAGTAAAACAAAATGTCACCAGGTTAAAACTGAGAAAGAAAACTACTGGAATTGAGAGGAGAAGGCAAAAATTTTCATGATGTATACTAGGTCTTACTCTCAAACTGTCATGAATTTCTAGAATATTCTGGTATGGAATCTAGTGAAAGATTAAAGCAGGATGAATTGAGATTCATCACACTGTGATTAATAGATTCCTTTCCTCTTCCAAGGCTCCAGGCTGAAAAGCCCTTTAGAAGAATGATATATTAGCCTCACTAATTCTGAATAAAACCAGTCCATCTCTGTCCTGACTGTGGTTGCTCTCCAGAGATTACTTCTGAATAGGTCTCCTCATCTTCGATACCATGTATTCACCAGAGTCCTGAATCTACAAACTTAGAAGAATCATAAACTTTCTTTTCCATAACAGTTTTCTCTCTGATTCCCCTGCCTACCTGACCAAATTATGCCCAGAAATCATCCAAATAATTTAAATGTGTATTATGTTAATATTAAGTAATATGAGTGTGAGATATAATTTAAATAAACTATGATATAATGATTCAAAATTGTATAAATTATGGCATGAATTAATATTTTTCCTCAATGTGATTCTGTGAAGATCATTAACACTTCCAAATCTCATTACATTGTCATGACACGTATGACTTTGACTGTAGAACTAATTCCCTCAATTCCCACACAGTTCAGACCACATGAGGCCACCCTGTTCTTTTAATAAGTTCTTGCTAAGGAGCCAATGATTTTAAGCTACCAATACTGGTCTGAAACTATAGCTAACAATAGAGGTTGTCCCTACTTGGTTCAAGCTGCCCTTTGGATTGAAGAATCAGTCAACAGAAATGTCTCTCATCATTCCCCAAGTAATGAACAGCTCATGAAAGTGCAGGGCCCACTGAACTTTCACTAGAGTCAGGAGAATCCTGCTGCCACAGACCATGCCACTCTAGAGGCACATGGGGATTTATCTTTAAAGCTACTCCCTAAATTGTTTTAAAAAGGATAAAACTGATTTCCTTGTTTATCTTGGGTATATACCAGCTGATATTTTACATTAAACATGGTAAACTCATAATATCCTGTATTTGACTAATTAATATCACCAAAATGTTAGTTGTTTTATTGTCTTACTTTCATTAAATCATCATAAATATAAAATATGTTATAATCTAGAATGAGCATTGAATTGTAGAATCTTTGAAGGAGGGGCCCTTTCCCAATTCTGGAGTAGATGTATTATTGTAGTTATACAATACCATAGAGAGCTGGGAACCTGAAACCAGGTCCTCATGATTTCCTAGCAAGCCCTTTATCCACTGGGTGCCATCTCTGTAGATCCTCAATTATTCTTTCCTTATATATTGATGGACTTTTAAGTTGTTCTAAGTTTATGACTGTAACAGATATGGAAATGATAATTTCTTTGAGATCCTGATTTCAACTATTAGATCAGAGAGTAGTTTGATTCTTTTTCCTTTAATTAACATTATTTCCTGTAATTTTACATACCAACCTGTTTCCCCTCCCTTTCCTCTTCCCACTCTTCTTCCCAACACCCATTTATCTCATCCACATCCACCCCACTCTCCTTTGCCTCTTAATTTAATATGAATGATAACTGTGTATGTATATAGGGTATTGTATGCTGTTTGGTTTATTCACTTATTATATAATGAAGAAACAACATGATCTCCCATGTAGCAAATTCTTATCAACACATAGTCTAAAGCACTTGTCCTTTCTCACCTTTTATAGGAAATACTGGGAAGGTTTTTTGTGACACATAGTTTTGATTAGTATTTTCTTGATGATTAGTCATGCCTAGAATATTTTCATAATCTTTTGGCATATGCATGTCTTCTTTAGAAAATGTTCTTTGCATGTTATTTTAAAAATTGGATTATTTGCCATGGGGGTTGAATGTATGTGTTTCACAAATATTCTGGATATTGTCTTTTTATACTCATGACTTATTGATCAAGAGATTCAACTGAGTATCAATCAAAGATACTCAGGAAAAACTGCATCAGTTGATTATGAGCAGATTTTACCACTACTGTTATCTAAAACAGTAAAATAAAATAGCTACTTATCTGACACTTTAAAAGTATTAGATTGCACAAGTAATCTAGAAATATTTCAAGTATAAAGGAGAATATGTGTAAGCTTTGTGCAAGTATCATGTCATTTTTATAGTGATCCTGACCTCCTGGGGATTTTTATGTCTTTGAGGTCCTAGAATCAGTAGACTTCATGTTAAAATAATGAACATATAAGATCAATATTAAAAGTGACATCTCATGCTGACAAGGATATGGAGTAAGAGGAACACTCCTCTATTGATAGTGGGAGTGCAAACTTGTGCAGGCATTATAGAAATCAATATGGCAGTTCCTTCAGAAAATTAAGAATCAATCTACCTCAAGACCCAGCTATATCATTCTTGGGCATATGCCCAAAAGATGCTCCATCCTACCACAAGAACACATGCTCAGCTATGTTTATAGTAGGATTATTTATAATAGTCAGAGACTAGAAGCAACTTGGATATCCTTAAATCATAGAATAGATTTTAAAAAATATGGTATAATTTGCACAATGCAGTATTACTCAGATGTTAGAAAAATCATGAAATTTGCAGGCAAATGACTAGAAAGAAATCTTCCTGCATTGAGTAACTCAGACCCAGAAAAACAAACATGATATATGTACTGATAAGTGGATATTAGCTGTTAAGTAAATGGTAATAACACTATATGCTAAGTATATAGTGTTAGAATTGCTAAATAGCAAGAAGCCCCCCACCCCCAATGGCGGCACATGGATCTCCCTGGGAAAAGGTAATATAATAGATATTGCTGGTGGCTTTGGGGCAGGTGGGATGGGAATAGGAAGGATAAGGTCAGAAAGAGATGGGAGGTAGGGATGGAGGAAGAGACTACCAAAGGAGATGACTGAAATAGAGGGGCATGTAGAAATATTGCAGTAGAAACTTCCTGGAACCTATGATGTTGATTCTAGCAATGACTCCTAGTAATGGAGGATAGGAAGCTCTAACTGCACAACTTCTGTAATTAGACAATGCTCCCATGGTGACAACTGGGACAACAACCAAGACACAAAACCTTTGACCCACATTTGTCCTGCTTGCAAAGAGTGCTGGGCAATGATAGCTCACAGCTTGTAGAAGTGACCAACCAATGAGAGATCTAACTTGAGGTCCAAGCCATGAGAGGTAGCAAGCCACTCCAGAAACAATGAAAGCAGATAACAATAAAATAAGATATTTTATGATAAAATCTGAATTAAACAATCCATATCCACAAGCCCAATACTACAGAAATGCTAACCCAAGGAAGTCAGCTATACCCACAAGAACACAGTCAATAGATGAACTTACAGTAGCAAATTCCAAAGGAGGGAATTGAACACACAGTGCCATTACCAACAATGAAAACAAAAATAACAGGAACTTGCAATCACTGGTCATTAATATCCATTAATATTAATGTTCTCAGTTAACTTATAAGACGGCACAGGCTAACAGACTGGATACAAAAACAGAATGCATCCTTCTGCTGTATACAAGAAACATACCTCAACCTTACAGATAGACATTACCCCAGAGTAAAGGGTTGGGAAAATATTTTTTTAATCAAATGGATCTAAGAAACAAGCTGGTTAGCTGTTGGAATATCTAATAAAATAAACTTTAAAATGAAATCAATCAAAAAAAGATAAAGAAAAGAATCTCATATTCATCACAAAAAAACAACAAGAGGAAATTTCAATTCTAAACATCAATGTCCCAAACACAAGGGCTACTGCATTTGTAAAAGAAACATTAATAAAGCTTAAATCACAAATTAAGCCATACACACTAATAGTGGAAGACTTCACTACCCCACTTTCAACACTAGGCAGGTCTGCAATATGTCCAGCAGAGCTGAGGTTCTGCTACCATGATTTCACCCACTATGGACCTTACACTTAAACTGTAAACAATAAGCCTTTCCTTTCTTAAGTTTATTTTGTCAGGATGTTTTTGTTTATTTTAAATGAGGCAAATTAGTGTTATGTAGATCTAGTTTCACCTTTCTGCATGTGAACATTAAATTTTCCCACAAGTATTTGGAAAAGGCTGAACATTTTCTAAAGCATGTTCATGAATGTATGTATGTGTGTGTATATTTGAGCTATGGTCTTACTATGTAGTCCTGGATGGCTTGAAACACTCTATATGGACCATGCTAGCCTCAGACCTACAGAGATATGTCTACCTCTGTCTCCCTACAGCTGGGATTAAAGGTTTGTGCCACCCCACTATGCCTGGTCCTTAAGTTGTTTTGAAATGCGTGGTGATAGATACACTGATTTATTTTATGTTTCTATACTTAGGACGATACCATGTTATTTCCACTATTTCAGTTAAAGAATATATTACAAAACTTAGTAACAATGAATTCTACTGTTCTTTTTGTTCAAAATTTCTTTAGAAATTTGGGGTTATTTTTGGCTTCAAACACATTCTGGGACTGTTTTGTACAATTATTAGAATTAATTTGGCACCACGACCCAGATGTATTTACTATATAGATTGCTTTGGTAATACAAGTAATTTAACAATATTGATTCTTCTACTTATGAACAAAGGTTATTAATTTGTGCATGTGTTTATTTTTTAATTTCTTTCACTGGTATTTTGTAATTTTCAGTTTAGCAAATTTTATATTTTGAGAAAATTAAACTTATTAGTTATATTGGTTTCTTGATTTTTATTACAAAATCAAATTGCATAAAACAACATTGCTAATTTTGGGAATGTTTATTATTTAATTTTGTAGAATCATTAAATTCACTCATTTCTAATATTAGTCTTCATTATATATACATACATGTATATATATATATATATATATATGATATAATCTTCAAAGAGAAACAAATTAACTTCTTACATTTTTGTCATCTTCACTTCTTCCCCTGCCATAAAGTCTCTGTCTAGGATTTTCCGTATTATGTTTGATGAAGTTAGAAAGCGACATTCTTATCCTCCTACCCCCTTACTTAAAAACTCAGCTTTTCACGGTTCCAAGTGTGCTGGTGTTACAGACATGCCACCATGCTCAGCTTTGTACATAATTCTGGACCCTGATTCAAGTGCTTTGATGACTAATATATCTTCTGAGGCCACCAATTGTAATTAAGTTAATTATTTATTATTTATTAATTATTATGTATTTCATTTGTTTTCTGATATGTTTCATTTTCTCCTTTGTCTTGGTTGGGTTTTGTCAACTCCACACAGATATATTTGGGAAGAGGAAATCTTAACTGTTAAAAAAAGGCCTCCATAAGAATGGCCTGCAGGCATGTGTGTCACTCTCCAAATTAATGATTGATGTGGGAGGGCCTAGGTCTTGTGGGTGGTGCCAACCTTAAGCAGGTAGTCCTGACCTTTTTAAGAAAATCACGTCAGCAAGCCAGGAGGAGCAATCCAATTCATATGCAGTATATTCCCATGGCTTCTACTTCAGTTACTGCCTCCAGGTTCCTGCATTAAATTTCTGTGAGGACTTTCCTCAGTTATAACTGTGACCTGTGATTTGTTAGATGGAATAAACTCTTTCTCTCCAAGTTACTTTTGGTCATGGTCTTTTAATCACAGCAATAGAAACCATAACTAAGCTATCCTTCCATTAATTTGGCATTTGGTTTATTTTGAAACTCAAAACTTTTGTTATGAATAGATTCTCTTGTATCTTGAGTCATAAAATAATGAAGATGACCTTGAAGTTCTTCCTTCTGGGGAGTGGGGATACCCCTCATACTGGTGAGGAACAACATGCCTTTAATTAAACCTTAGAGAAAAGGTTTTATTTTTTTTCCCCAGGCAATTTATTCATGTGTTTAATAATCTTGGAAGATCAGACTGATCAGGCAAGTTCAGGCTGGCATGGATTTGCCCAACTTGTGCCCCTGCAAGAGTTTAATTTGATTGATTGGTCAATTGATTTAATTAATTCAGTTCTGTATTTTTCACCTCTATAAGATGCTCTGAGTTCATATTAACTAGTTCCTACTTTTAGTCCTAGAACCAGCCAGTTCTCCACAAAGCCCAGTAAACTGTTTTCAGAAACTAAGTTCTAGACTCTGAGTGTACTTGGCCATTTCATTTTAAATTCTCATCTCTTATGGCCTTCCTGGAAATTGTTTAAATCACCTGTGAATTCATTGAGAAAACCGTGCTAGGTGCTGAGCTTTATATACTGACCTGATGCTCATGCTAGGGACCCTGGATGCTACGTGCATGTTGTCACAGTTCCTCTCTGAACACCTGCTGCCCTGTTTTCTGGAGTTAAGTTGTTATCATCATTTCAAGGTCAAGGCTCCAAGGTGTACTGGTAAACACAAGGAGCTGGGTCTTTGTTATGAGCATGAATGTTTCTGAATCAATGTACAAGTATTAAGACATGAAGAAATTGGGTATTTTTTTTTTTAGTCTAATCATGTGGATGAAGCACACACAGACCACATGTATAGTATCTACTTAATACATACTCACTAAAATGTCTTCAAATGTCAGAGTACAAAGAGATATCTACTTTTCCTCTGTCCCTCTGGCACATATATTTTTATCAGACAAAGGGAGGTGACCATGGCGATAGGAATGAATGACATGGAGCAGCAAGTGTCTTTGGGGTGAAATTGGGTATATACACATGATGGGAGATGTTATTCTGTAAATATGTTTTTCATAATGGTTAATTAATAAAGCACTGTGGACAATGAGAAAGAAAGATAGGCAGGACTAGGAGACAATGAGGAAAGAGGAAATAGTTAGGAGGAGTCAGCATGTAGAGTCTAGAGGAAGCAAGATGTGGCCCACTGCTCTCCGGTAAGATGAGCCACGTGGAAATACTTAGAATAATAGAAATGGGTTAATCATTAAGAAAGAGCTAGACCATAAACAATGATAGTCACTGCCCCACAGGATTGTATCAAATACAGAGTCTCAGCATGTTATTGGGGGCTGGTGCGGCTGTGGAACCAGACTGGCAGTGGGCGGGCTGGCAGAAAACAGACATGCTACATACATATGTGTGTCTTCATATTGTGTGATAGACTTTTTTCCTGAAGATCTGAGACATACACATATTATCTTATCCCAAAGGAGAGCCCCTGACAGATGAAAGTAATGATTTAGTAATGCCAAATTTGGTGGACCAATGAGTTAGGCTTACTAACAAGAGTGTGGGTGAGGGGTTACTTGCAGGGAACAGGGATTAAGCAAAAGCAACTTTAACAACTGAACGCTCACCCCAACTTGGGTGATGGCTTCTGAAACTGCAATCCTGGAGCTTTCTATGGAACCTCCACAGTCTAAATATATCTCCTCAGTTTGGTTGGTGAGAGTCTGCATTACCAACAACTGTTTATTTCCATTTACATTGTTGGAAAAGACCCTAAAGAATCTTTTAAGTTTTCTTTTTTTTCCTTTTTTACATGTGACCTGTGGAGCTCTTTAGTTTATCTCCTGAGGCTCATGAACCTCCATTTTCTTCCTGGAGAAAATATTACAGTTCCTAGGGAATGTTGCAATTTGGGAAAACAGATTAGCAATTTGGGAAAACAGGCTATGTAAATTTATGTATGTATGTATGTATGTACATATATGTATATATAGTGTATGTATATATATTCACATCTATACACGAAGTAATATGGACTTCACAAACATTCTAGCACATTAAAACTTGGAAAAAATATTATATGCAGTCTCATAATTTGAACCCTACTTTAAAAACTAGCTGAGAGGAAACTGGAGAGTGATTATACCAAATATTTCTACTATAATGCTAATAATTATTACAGTAAAAAAATAGTATAATGAAATCATATATAAACAAGCATAAATTCTCCAAAAATATCCAAATAAAAATTTTACCTAAATAAATAAAACTAAATACCATTCATTTTGAAATTTGACTCTAGAGTTCTTTATACATCTATAGTACTACTTATTGTAATCTTGAAATACTAAACAACAGTGATAATAAAATTAGGAAAATTATTTTTGTGTTTTTTAGAAAATGATTTTTGGTTGTAATTATTTTTAATATATGATATAAATATTATACATTTTAGGAGCTTAGAGATTAAAGAAGTTGACCAAGAAGACAGAAATATGAAATATTTTAGACAATAACATTTTAGCTGTGATGTTGAAACAGGACCAATAACATGTTTTAAATGAGATGAGGCCAGATGGCAACTAGAGAGAAATATCCCAGAAAGGTATTGGTGGGTAAAGGCGTTAAAGAGATGAACTATTTGATAACGACCTGTTCAGCTCACTCAAATTTGTATAAAATTAGATAAGTTGTAAGCAATTCTGGTTAGGCAAAATGACATTATTAGTTTGGATAACGTAACCTTATATTAATTAAACATAAACTTTTAGCCATATTTCCTCTTAAAAATAATACCAAAGCTTCCCCAAAAACCTTACTACTATTTTCAACTCAATATTTAAGCTCTCTCAAAGCACTAGACATTTTGCCTGCATCTGTTCTAAAAACATCCATTATAAAGCAAATGCAGCATTTCATTGAACTGAATCTTTAAAAGGCAATAAGCCAACTAATACATTACATTGCATAGGGATTGCTCCACGCAAAATACTGCTGGTTCAAACAACAAATTGCTTGTGTCTCCATAATGTCAGAGTGTTTTATGAACTGGCATACTAAAATTCAATCTAAAATACAGTGACTTATAGTACTGCAACTCCATGAGAGCAACACATTGCTCAAAGTTCTGTTCTAAAATGTCTGGGAGCTAGGCTGCTATTGGGTGAGCTTTCTCATGCCAGCACACAATTATACTAGCAAATGCTTCACAGCTAAACTTTGCTAAATCCAGAATACAAGTCACGTGTTGATTCTGAACATCTCCCAGGCATTGTTCACTAAAGCTTGAACAAAAACCCTAAGAGTTCTTGGGCCACCTGGGAATGAACTCCAGACAAAGACTAGATACCAGCAATCCAAAACACCTGTTTCTACAGGATACCAGGATATCTAACTTCTTACAAAGTCTTCCAACGTACAACTCACTATAATAAGCCATCCTAATCAGATCTGCATGTAGCTTCATCTGTCTGAGTCATTGTCTCTGGAGCAACTCAATTTCCTCAAGCTGTAGTTGGGCCTGAAATTGCTTACCTGACTCACAAGCAAATGTCTTTGACGTTTCGTCATGAAAGATAATTGCCACTGCATGCTTCTTTGTCTCTCGAGGCAGTCTGGTTATATTTTTGATGTTGTGCAGTTCAGTTACCTTGAAAGAGAAAAATATTTTTCTTTTTACTTTTGAAATTCTTGGGATAGGCCCCCAGAGCCTTGTTATGTGCTAAGCAAACATTCTATTACTGAACTACCTCTCCAATGAGATTTTTATTTTATTTTTATTCCTCCAGGAATCCAGGGAGGAGGGAGAAGTGATGAGCAAAGAGATCAAGACCAGGCTGGAGAAACCCACAAAAACAGCTGACTTGAACAAGGGGGAGCTCATGGGCCCCAAACTGATAGCTCTGAAAGCAGCATAAGGCTGACCCAGACCTTCTGAATGTCGGTCTCAGTTAGGAGGCCTGGGAAGTGTATGGTACCTTTGACAATGGAACCAGGATGTATCCCTAGTGCAGGAACAGACTTCAGGAGACCATTCCCCATGGAAGGATACTTACTCCTTAGCCTAGAGACTGCCTAGGCCCTACCTCAAATGATTTGACAGACTTTTATGATCCCTCATGGAAAGGAACAAGATCTCCTGAACATATTGGGAGTGGGTGGGGGAGGTAGTTAGTGGGGAGGGAGCTGGAGAAATTGAATCACCACCACCTTCACCACTCTTGACCCATTCAAACCCTCACTCTTTCTCCTCTGAGACTTTCCCATTGTGTTCCCGTGAGCACCACACTGACCACTCACCACCATTCTATTCACACTTTTACACACACACACCACTATTTCTAAACTAAACTGTAACTCTGTCCCTTCAGGGACTTAAAACCACCTGATATCTTAAAAGCTAAGAGATCACCCTTCAGCAAGGACTTAAGGATTTAAATGACTTAATTACTTATATAAATCTACTCTCCTTTTTTCCTACATCAACCTGAAACTTTAAGTTCAATCCATATTCTGACTATCTCAATTTTCCTGAATATAATGTTGTCATTTAAAGGGTTCTGGGTATTCTCCTTGGTATCCCTGGTTCTTCCTGTCATATTCAAAATCACTCTTCAAGATGTACAGGCAAGTCTTCTTGTTTTCATTTACTTTCCTGCTGTTGTGACAAAATACTATACAGAAATTAGATGATTTCATAATAGAGAAAGGGTTTTATTCTCGTTCGTTGTCCAAGGGTACAGTACATCATGACCCAATGACAAAGCAGCAGAACACTGAAGTAGTGGTAATACCACATTCACAACCAGAAGAAAGAGATGAATGAACACAGTGCTCAGCTCACTTTCTCATTATACATCATTTGTTCTCCCGGGAGTGGGATGGCCAGAATTAAGAAAGCTCAACCCACACCAAAGTAATCAAGATAATACTCCATAGGTATGACCAGGTGATTCTGGATTCTGTAATATTGACAGTTTGTCAATCACCACACTTTCTGAGAGACTAATACAAAGGAATTGTTCCTGATGGGACCATTTTTCTGTCATTTGATTTCAACTACATAGAAGCACTTTCGACTTTTTATAATTCTGTTACTTTCATACACTGGATTCAATAGCTAAAGATAATGATTCCCTTGATACACACTATCCATTATTATTAAGTCTTTACATAGGCTTAAACACTGGATTGATTTATACCATGTTTTTAATCACTTTCTCTTCAGAGAAGACCACCAGACATTTTTTTATTAATATAATTTAAAATTTTTACATGTCGATCCCAGTTTTCTCTTCCTTCCTCTCTCCCTCCCACTTACCCTTTTCCCCCCCTCATATGCACCCTGACCACCTTCCCCTCCCATCCCCCACCATGTAGGGCTATGCTATACAGGTGGGGTCATGTAAATCTGTCAAGTCAGGATCCCTTAACCTAGAGACAGGAGAGAAGTCCTAGACAACCAGACTTTTAAAAACTTATTACTTCCTTTAAATAATTTTGAAGCAAAACCCATTAAGTAAAACTTGCTTTCTTGGGATGCATGCTCCAAATGGAACAGACATCAATATTTTAACAGTAACAAATAAATAAAAGACTAGATAACAAGGAAAACCTGTTCATAGAGTTAACATTGGATAATTGGGCTTTACTGTAACTGTCAGTGAACAGAGAGGATGTGCTATATGATGGAGACAAAGTGATATTTTCTCTAGTTACCCTTTGAGACCTTTAGAATAAATAAATTAATATCAATTATAATTTAAAGTTCAGCATACTATTTATGTTGTATATGTTTGCTTTGGACTGATGGCAAATTAATCCAGATATCTGCTGTTAAAAAACTGTGTGTGCATTATTTACACATGCTTAGGTGACAAGTATAATCACTAAAATTATTTTAAAAATGTCTTTCATCAGCTTGCTTCATTACAAGAGAAGATAGCTACCTACCTAAGTGTTTAAAGCTTCTCATAATAAACCTAATTATCTCCTGAAAAGTAAAGGAAATATATTTTTAGATAAAAATACATTCAAGTTACCAGATACATCATATCCTTACCATTCATTTTCTCAATAAATACTATTGTTGTAATTTACTACCGTCTTATTATTACTTCAATTAATAAAGAGTTTTTGTTTTTGTTTTTTATTTTGTGAACAAGATTTTAGAGCTGAGTTTTCTAAAATTTTATTTGGAGAGAAACTACTGATTTTGTAGTGAGAATAAACAGGAATTTTATGATTTATTCTCATCATAATGGTTATTTCAATCAGTAAATGTCATTGTCTCTAAATGTGATCCCTTAGCTTTCATAAGCATTATTAAAATTTTGTATCACTACACATGGTGAAGGGATTCATACAATTCACACACCTCAATAACAACTTGACAAAATTTCTATTGAAATATTATTGTTGCCATTTCAAAAAAGTGTATTTGCATTGGTTTTCTGGTAGTTACTTCCTTAAACTGGCCTCTTCTCAAATAAAACTGAATATGCTTCAGTAATAAAAATAATCAATGTAATTCATTCTTAAAGTCACCTGTGATAGACATAATGTGCTCTGACAGATTTCTGTCACAGGTTACTTTAGAAATACTCTTGCAACTTCATGAACTGGAATATTCATCTTCTATAGATTCAGGCAATGTGAAATATTTCAAATATTACACCACATTATATGATACAAACATAGAAATGAGTACTTACAAAAGCTATTATGTTAGAACTGACATTAACTACAATTGCCTCTCTGAGCAGTTAGCAAACACAGACTGAAAATACCTAAATGTATATTATGTCTTTATGGAGCACAGAAAGACATTTCCTTGTTATTTTATAATTCATATATCATAGTGATATTTACACAGCATTTATATGACATTAGGCATTACAAATAATCTAGAAAGGACAGAAAGTATATGCAAAGGTGCATATAAGTCATATTAAAATTCCTTGCTTTTTTTTTGAGACCTGAGCACTTGCTTATCTGCTCATTAAAGTGGTATGGTCCTCTGTAAATACTGAGGAGGAGAGACAGAATGTTTAACAGTTGTTTCTGGTGTCTACTAAGTTTATAGTTCTAATCCCTTTGTCCTTCTCAGAACCCAGTTTAACCAGTTAATATTTCCTTAATCCAATACCTTTGTGTCCTAGTGGGATTCTCAGTATCAATTATAATTCACTATTTCAATGCTAACCCTCCTACCTCAAGTGAATCGAGTAAATGACCTCAGAAATCTGTGTTCAAATGTTTATGGATCTCAAAAACATGTGTGACTCATGTGTTTTCCAGATATGGTGATGCATGCTTGTGATGGGAACACAGCCATATGACTGACTCTCTGGGGCTCTCTGGCCAGAAAATCTAATGTACATGAGTGTCGGGCCAGTAAGATACCTGTCTCAAACTCTGGAGTAATGACACTGGAGACTGAGTCTGAACACACAAACACAGAGAGAGGGAAGGGGTGAGAATATATGCCCAGGTTTTATGAACCTGTTAATATGTCTTTGTTTGGGACAAGGGCTTTTGCAGATGTAATTAAACATAAAATCTTGAGGGAATATCCTGCATTTAGTGTGTGTCTCACCTCCAATAATCGGTGTCCTCATAAGCTAAGAACAAAGGAGTTCAAAGAACACAACTGAAGAGAGGTCATTTTGTGTAGACAAAGGAAGACACCTTGATTTCTGATAGTGTCTCCTAAATAATTAGATTTAACTTATATGGCTTTAAGGCAAGAAGAATATGAAAATTTGTTAGGCTAGACCTTGGCAAGCAATATAGTTGTATGTAGTTATTTTATGAAAACTCTTTAATCCTAAGGTTAAATTCTTAAATAAAACTAAAGTGAAACAATGTCATTCATGAGGCCTTATACCCTAACAAGGGATACATCCTTCTTTGCTTTATGTCTCTATAAAGCATTACATTTATCTTTTTGATTTTGTTAGCGAATCTCCATGAAGCTATTTCATGTGATTTCCCCAGAGCCTGGACTAGTGACTGATGCACAATCATAGGAAAGGTGAAGATCCACTCAGGCGAGACCTTCCTGTCAACAAGCTTCGTCAGTATTGAGGTCCTAGGAAAAAGGCAGTGACAAGATGACAAAATACAACACATAGTTTGGAAAATAAACCTGCTGATATTTGATAAGGTCAACACCAATGCTGACTGCCACTAAGCTGGTGCGCTGTTCTTAATTAGGGAGCTGGTCACTAGGAGTGGAGGACATGTACCTGCAGGAGGGGTCATTCAAAGGTCAGGATGAGCAGAACTGAATGAGGATCCAGAAGGGACACAGCTACTCTGTGCTTTGCCTTGTTTATTTATGGCTTTTAGTTATAGTTTGATTGTTCTAGTATGAGGCAGAAAAGAAATATGATGTGGGACCTGAAATCAACCTGAAAAGCCTACCTGAAAAACGTACAAGAACACCAAGTATCACACTCTCACTTGAATAGGATTATCAGATTCTGGTTCACACACCCTTCAAAGATATCAAATGCCAGTTGGCAAAATACTTTATATTTCCATGATCTCTGACCTTCAACTACAAGGTTGTCATAGGGACCTCATAAAACACTTGGTTTATATCTGAGCATATTATGTTGATTAAAATTTTGTACAAATTGGTTCTTATTGACAATTCTGGAATCAAACCATGGGTATAGTCATTGAATAGCCAAGTTCAATGATTAAAGCTTATTTCTGACATTAGGCAAAAACTACCATGGTGTGATCAGGATTGTTATACTTGACTTATAACAGGAATAAGTACAGGACTAGGTAGCATGACAGAGAGAGAGACACAGAGAGAGAGAGAGAGAGAGAGAGAGAGAGAGAGAGAGGGAGGGAAGAGAGAGAGAGAGAGAGAGAGGGAGGGAGGGAGGGAGAGAGAGAGAGAGAGAGAGAGAGAGAGAGAGAGAGAGAGAGAGAGAGAGAGAGAGAGAGAGAGAGAGAGAGAATGTTCTTGCAGCTGTTGGATAGACAAAGGAGATGGCTCAGCACACTTTCTGTTTCTCTAGAGGACACAAGTTTGATTCTCAGCACCCATATCAGGTAGTTCCAAACCACCTGTACACCAGCTCCAGGAGGAAATAACATCTCTGGCTTCTGTGGGCACCTGCATTCATATACATATTCACATAATAAGTAATAGCTGTACATTTTAAAAATACATAAGAATATAATTATGTACCGATTCTGACTATTCAAATTAGAACTGAAAAGTCAGAGAAAGAAGTAGTATAGTATGGAAGATTTCCTCCAGAAGTACTAGATTTGTGAACGCCACTTCACCACTCAACTTCAGCCTCGTGAAATTCACAGATATTACTGGATGATTCTTTGACCTACACAGTGTATTAATAAACAATGCTCTACCTACGTCTATGGTAATTGGTTACTCAGCAGAAGAAAATTAATACCGTGCCCCCAATCTAGTCAGTGTTTGAACTTCATAAGAAACTTGGGTTTAAAATATGGATGATACTGATCAGATTAGTCCACATGTAGACTCTAGCTGGAGTAAACGGGCTCACCTCAGACTAAGCAAGCCTAGCTTCCTGATGGCAAACACAATGTTGAAGGTTAATCCTTACAAAACTTTCTGCAATGAAAGAACTATAAGAAACTAGCACACTCTTGCAAATCAAGTTAAATTTTACAATACACATGATAACTAAATTGGCTGGATTTAAAGAGATAGAAAACAGAACTGTGAAAATTGTCATGCTGATATTTCTAATATGTACAAGGTGTGTTTGTGTGTGCTTGTCAGCCTGGTTAAATCACACTTATCTCCAATATTTTCCCCCAAATTAATAAAAGTAAACATAGTAACAAAAGCTTAGCTTTCCTCAACACTATATTACAGAATATATGCCATTTATTCAACTTATGTCTGGCAGTAATTTTAGGTTAAGAATACAAACATGTGTTAATCATACAACACATTATGTCACTGAATCTCAAAACTTACAGTACCCTAGAAATTGACATTTTCTAGACAATCAAATGTGTTTTGTAGTTGCTTCTTAATGAAAGACGAGAATTGTTCAAAGGAAGAGGAATTTTTTTTTTTACTGTTGATATGGAGTTACTAACTTTAACATGTTTTCAAATAGTAAACCTATTAAAAATAAATGTCATTATTTGGTGAATGAAATAAATATGATAAATAGGCATTTACAATGAGGTAGCAAGTACTCTTCAAGAATATATTCTCAATGTTGTATTTTCCAGTTGTAGACTATGGAAAAATATGTATTAATTTAACAAAGGCAAAAGAAACAACCTTTCATCTGCTGTCTGGGTTTGAACTGCACAATAAGGTTATATGACTGATGGATTGATTTAAATACACACACACACACACACACACACACACACACACACACACACACACACACACGTTAATTTTAAGAACCAAAACCACTGAGAATATTCTGGAATGGAAATTAAAGGTATTGGATTTAAATCTATGAAATGTGAAAAAATGCTTCAGAAATGATATAAATAATGTTTAAACAGAATTGTACTTTGGAATATCCTTTGTTTTATTTTTTGTTGTTTTTTTTTTTTTTTTTTTTTTTTTGTTAAATCTGACTTACCAAGAAAAACAACTCTTTGGAAATTACAGGCTACCTTTGTTATCCAAATGATGTCAATACTCTTATACAATGGGGACAAATTGTTTCCCAGATTTCTTACTTCCATCTTCTGAAGAAGAAATGAATTGAATAATGTGACCTCATTACTTTTAATGTCCTATAAACACTGTGTTCTAACTTTTATGCTATGACATTATTTTTATTTACAGATGGGGATATTTAAATTAGGCTATATATTTTTCTTCTATAGAGGCTGTTAGAGTAAGTTGCTTAGAAACAAAAAGCAAACTAAAACAGAGCTGAGAATGTAGCTCAACAGTAGAGAGCTTGATGAACATGTGATAGGCCTTTGACTTAAATGCCATCAAAATGAAAATCCAAAACTCTCTCAATTTTTCTAATGTTAATCATACTGTCATATACTCGAAATCAAGTTCAGATTCATTGTACAATGAATCTGATTCACATTTTCTGTAATGGGATAGGTTAAGTAAAATATCCCACTTAAAAAGTAATTTGTTTTTCTGGCATGATTGAGCCACATGGAATAATTATAATTGGAGCTGCCTAAGATTTGGTGAAAATTTAAATGGCATCAAATCAAATACTACAAAGTTCAAACTGAACTCTGGAAGCTTCCTAACATCTTTAGGTTACAACTTTGCAGTTCTGTTTTGGTCCCCTGCATCCAAGAGTTCAACTCCTCTGTTTAACCTTGACTTAGAATCATTTACTCAGATATTCATAGAAATAGCCCCTCATACATTGGCAATTACCTTCTTTTCTTGCCCTATGTGAAACTAATTTTACATATTCATTTCCATTGACTGCTCCCCAAGTAACTAGCATATGGAAATAAGATGAAGACAGTCAATAATAGAATAAAAACAGTCCAGGATGATAGCTGGAGTCTGACTCTCTCAGAAACTACCAAGATATTAATAGCTATTTGTATTCATGAAAGGAAAACTGCCTGCAGATGGAGAAAAATATTAATGTGAAAGAGGATAATGTGAAAGAGGTATACAGGATTTTATTCATATAAATGATGTTCACTCTGGAATTTCTTTCAAAAGTCAAGAAACACCAAGCTATTCTACACAGTCCGCATTTTATCAAGAATATAATCATGCAAACATAGAGTCCTGTTTTCATGATATCGAAACAAGAAAGTCAACATGACCGTACACATACACTATGTCTACACAAAACATAAATTTGCTTTTAAGGGTAAGCTGAAAAGGCAGCAACTTGTTACAAATCAGTCTTAAACTTTTCTGGGCTTCCCTCGGATGTTTGTTTTAAATGAAATTACTATCCTGCCACAAGGAGGAGGGAGGAAAGAGAAACAATGTTTTCAGTATCAGGTAATGGGTATTGGAAAATGAGGTTATAGCTTGAGATGTGGTTCTGTGCTATGCACAGGCCTCTGCGTTCAGTCTCCAGCAAGGAACAAGTAGAGATAAAAATGAAAATACTACATAATCAAGCATTATTTTTCTAACATCCTACAGTTTTCATCTCTGAAAATTCATGACAACTATCTCCATTCATCTCTTCAAGGGATTTTATTGATGTTTTCTCCCTAGGGACGGCACTCATGTTTCTTTCATTAAAATTTCTTTAAACAGTTTCTTTGTCATCTGTTCAGAAAATTAAGGAAAATTTATTAGCTGGTCCTATGTAAATTGCTCTTATTCAGTTTTCATTCAGGATAAATTTGTTTTGAATATCTATTATGACAATTACATACAACCACATTCTCAAACCTAATGCATTTTTAATAACTTCCTTCACTAGCTAGTGATTTGAAATTCAAATTTCTTTCTACTAAGTTTTAAAAGTATATACCATTTTGAAATTCTTTCATATAAAATTGATTTATGCAGCAAGATCTCTTTTATAGTAAACATATCAAATATCTAAATGAGACCATTAATTTTTGTAGGCATATCAGACAAGGCACAGTACACAGTTAAAGTTGATAAAGAAATAGTTGTATCCAAAGCCTATTTTCAGTAACCCATCACTTAGGTTAGAAACATTTTGCTCATTTGATTTATTATTTTAATTTATGGATATTTAGCATGATTGTGGCTTTTGGAGAATGTAAAAAATAACTATTTTCTTGTTTTAAAGAACTTAAGATTTAATAAACAGAACATATCCAAGAAAATCACAATCTGTTTTAAGCTTTTCCAAACCTCTCTGTGGCTTCTAGGACAAGACTGTAACTTCTGTGCAGACTTTATGATCCCTCTTTATTACATTCTTTCCATAGGCCAGGTCATTGTTGAATATTTACGAGCACTAAGTAATGAAAATAATTCTCAATCTAATGATAATGTAATTTTTGCTAATTATGTCCATATTTATTACTCCATATAACACATTTTCTCCATCATTTTGATTTTTGAAAGCACAGCAATGTTTAAGGAAGTCCACACATAGCCAGTTCTTCCTTACTTTCTTCTAATTATCAAAGGTAGAATTAACTGTTACCCTCTGTTTATCATCACACATTACAGTTAACTATAAATCTTTGCCTCCCTAGGTTGCAAAATGTTAAAACAATAATTAATTATTATGCTTTACCACTTAAGGCCTACTTCAACACGTGTGTGTGTGCTTGTGTGTTCTTGTTTGTTTGTGTGTGGGAGGGGTAGATTCCATGTGTATACAGTAATTCATGTAGTGTACATGTATGTAATGGCCAGAAGTAATCCTTTAATCAATTTTTGAGACAGTCTCACTCTGAGACCTGAGGCTAGGTTATTAGATTAGGCAGGGTAGCTAGTGAGACCCTAATATCATCCTATATCTACCTCTGCAGAACTGGGATTACAAGGTAGTAAAACTACACACAGCTCTTTACCTGGGCTCTGAGCAAAATACTCCTTTAATAAATTATGGGGGTTCCTCAGGAAAATGAGGATCAGTCTACCTCAAGATACAGCAATTCCACTCTTAGGCATATACCCAAAAGATACACATTCATACAATAAGGCCATCTGTTCAGCTATATTCATAGCAGCTTTATTTGTAATAGCTAGAACTTGAATACAACCTAAATGCCCCTTAGCTGAAGAATGGATGGAGGAAATATTGTACATGTAAACAATGGAGTACTACTCAATGGAAAAAAAGCAATAGAACCTCGAAATTCCAAGGCAAATGGATGAAACTAAAAGAAACTATCATGAGGGAGTCAACCAAGTCACAAAAAGACAAACATGGTATGTACTCACTCATATATGGATTTTAGACAGAGCAAAGGATTATCTTCCAAACATTCTTAAATACTTCTTGATGCAGCATCTCATTTATGCATCGTAACAGACACGGAGATCAACAATGTTTCCCCTGCTACATGGACAAGAATATCTTCTGTGTATATCATCTTATGAAACATTGCCTATCTTCACTAGACACAGTGGTATCCCAGGTGGAAAATTATGTATGTATGTATGTATGTTTGTATGTATGTATGTATGTATGTATGTATGTATGTATGAATATGTATGTCTTTCTTTGAGAGTATACATTAGCTTCTTTAATATTCATAATGTCCATTGCATAGAAATTGGGATTAATCTTGATTTTATGACCAGATGGATTACTGGATAGTTTCTTCATCACAAGAAGCAATTACTCCCAGAAAAATATGAACTATTGTTTAGTCATGTTACCCTGTGAAAGCACAAAGCACACTTGTTGGGGACCATCACCATCCTCACTACCTCAGGCCTCTGGGATAGAAAATTACTGCCTCTTAAGAAGTAAGCAGAATGTTCAGCAGGGCATTCCTAGAAACAGGCTTGTGGTTTTACAATCAGTTAAACAACAGCTGAGGCTATTCCCCCTGCTGCAGTTTTATAGCGAGTTAAAGATTAGTTCAGGGCATTCCTTCTACTGACCCTTTCATCCCCCCCTCTTGCAAACCCCCACTCACATCCTGCTCATGGTCCTATATAAGCCTCCCCTGAGAAAATAAAGTTTGACAGCTTGATTAGAATATGGATTGCTGTTGTTCTCCTTCCTTACCCTTTTATTCCCCTAGGTGTCTCCCAGTTCGTTGTTGACTGTCCCGCAGGTTGGGGCAGACACACTAAACTTGTTAGTAAAATATGCACGATTCAGTTACTTAAAGGGTAAAATGATTTTGAGGACTTGGACACTTACTATATTTGAATGATACAAATGTCAATGTTAAATAATAAAGGGGTAATAAAGAAGTGAAAACTAAATGGTTATCAAAAAGGGGGGAGCAGCTATCACTGTCACTGAGCTGGTTAATACTTTAGTGAGAAGAAAAGGATGTAAAGTATGTATAAGTATGGCTGTGAGTATGGCTGTAAGTATCTGAGCAAGAGCATCAGGCAATGCTGCACAAATAAAACTAAACTGAGCAAATAGACTGGAGGCATACCCTCATGATAATGAACCGCGATATAGCACCAAAGAGCCATGCTATAATTATTCTTCTGGTTGATACTAGTAGTAACTTCCCATTTCAATTTCCAATCAATACAAAGAAAAAGTAATTTAAAATTTGTGATGAGTGTCTTAAATTATTGAGATTGTGAGTCAGCCTTGGCCATGTTATATAGAAAATGTTGTAGTTGGTTCCCTAGAGAAGGGGAAAGGGACAAGATCTCCCAAGAATTTTGGGAGCATGGGAAGAGGGAGTTAGCAGGAAGAAGAGGAGACAGGTGGACATGTCAGAGCACAAAGATTAAGTCAGGGAAAGAATAGAAGGGCACAAGAAAAGAAATAACATAATACAGGGAGATATTATATGTTTTAGGAGAAAACTGGCTCAATGGAAATGTTCAGATCTACAAGAATGACCACAACTAACAATCTAAGCAATAGTGAAGAGGCTACCTTAAATGCCCTTCCCCGATAATCAGATTGATGACTACCTAATATGCCATCCTAGAGCCTTCATCCAGTAGCTGATAGAAGCAAAAGCAGACACCAACAGCCAAACACTGAGACGAATGATGGGAGATGTTATTCTGTATATATGTTTCTTATACTGGTTAATGAATAAAGCCCTGTTGGCCAATGAGAAAGCAAGATAGGCGGGTCTAGGAGAAAAGGAGGAAAGAGGAAATAGGAAGGAGGAGTCAACATGGAGAGCCAGGAGAGGTAGTATGCCAGGTCGCTTTGGCTGGTAAGATGATCCACATGGAAATACTTAGAATAGTAGACAGGGGTTAATCATTAAGACAGAGCTAGCTGATAAACAATGATAGTAACTGGCCAACAGAATTGTATCAAATACAGAGTCTCTGCGTGTTATTGGGGGCTGGTGTGGCGGCAGGACCAGACCAGCGGCAGGGAAAAACCTGCTCGTAACAGACGAACACTTGGAATCCAGTTACAGAAAGAGAGAAGTGATGAGTAAAGGGGTCAAGACCAGGATGCAGAAACCCACAGAAATTGCTGACCTGAACAAGGGGGAGCTCATGCACTCCAGTCTAATAGCCAGGAAACCAGCATAGGACCAACCCAGACACCCTGAACATGGGTGTTAACTAAGAGGCCTGGGCAATCTATGGGGCCACTAGTAATGGTTCAGTATTTACCCCTAGTACACAAATGGACTTTAAGAGCCAATTCCACATACAGGGTTACTCTCTCAACCTACACATGGAAGAAGGCCTAGGCCCTGCTCCAAATGATATGACAGACTTTAAAGATTACCCATGGAAGGCCTCACCCTCCCTGGGGAGCAAAAAGGGGATGGGATGGGAGTTGGAGGGGGGAACAGGGAAGGATGGGAGGGTGAGGAAACAGCAAGATTGTTTCAAATTTAAATAAAAGGAAACAGAAAATGATGTAGTAATAAAACAGTCATGAGAAAGCAAAATTTGATGTCACATATACTGAGTCTTTGTTTTTTGAGACAAGGTTTCTCTGTGTCTTGGCTTTTCTGGAACTCACTTTGTAGATCAAGCTGGTCTCAAACTCACTGAGATCTACCTGCCTCTGCCTCCTGGGTGCTGGGATTAAAGACATTTGTTACCACCACCCAGCTCCTGAGTTATTAATGGGGCTTTGAAAGATTAAAGATTTTGTAAGTGAAGAGAGTTTGGTTATTTATGAAGAGAGTTCCAGGATGAAGAGTTGACACCATCAGTAAAGTACTTGCCACACAAGCATGGAAGTTTGAGTTGGCTTTGTTGTTGCGATAAAGCACTGGCCAAAAATCAACTTGGATTTACTTGGCTTTTATTTACTGTCCATCATGGAAGAAACTTGGGGCAGTAACTCAAGGCAGATACACAAACAAAACCAAGGATGAATGCTGCTTTCTACTCACCTGCTTACCACAGTGGCTGAATGTTCCTACATCAATTAGCCATTAAGAAAATGTCCCACAAACCTGGCCATAAGTCTGTCTGACAGGAGAAATTTTTTTAGCTGAGGTTTCTTCTTTTCAGATATATTGAGGTGGAAACCAACACTGGCCACGATAACCATTGTTTTACCTATCTGATCCTATTTTCTCTTGGTTGCAGTGGTCTAATATTTGTGATATTTTTCCCATTTTTAATTTGTTTTAGAAGTATACTCTGCAATATTTCTTTAGGAATCTTCTAAAGGTTGCCGTGCTATTTTCCTCATTCTCCCTCCTCTCTTTAATTTTTTTTTTTGTTGTTTATATGTATGGTTGTTTTGTCTGCATGTATGTCATTTGTCTGTAATCCCTGCTGATGCAAAAGTTGTCTGACCCCATGGAACTGGAGTTAGAGAGAGTTGTGAGTCCTTATGTGAGTGCTGGGAACTGAACTTAAGTCCTTTGAAAGAGCTGCCAATGTTCTTAACCACTGAGCCATTTTTCCAGTCTCTTTCTTTCACTCTTTCAAGATTTTCCCCATGTTCTATCCTTCACTATTATCAATGTCAGCTATAATCAATGAGCAGCTTTAAAATCATGTTTATACTTATTTATCTAATCATCTCAGGAATTATGAGTGTTCTGTAGACATTTCTTGCCACACACAAAGTAAAAGCTTTTAATTTTTACTTAAAACCATATTTAACAGACTTCATCAGTTGTATTATTATTAACAATGTTATTCATGCTCAAGTCCATGATTTACTCATGATCACTTTCACTGAACACCCTACATCTCATCTATAAATAAATACTGCACACTATTGTAGGTGATATTCTAATCTTAATTTATCACAAGACACAAAAGGAAATGAACTACATTGATTGTTAAAAGGCTAGTTGAAATTGAGACAAAAACTACGTAAGGTAGCTATATTTTGTGCATATATATATATATATACATATATATATATATATGTAGTATATACCCATGGTAGATTGAATGACAATGCCCCCACATAGACTAATGTATTTTAATTCTTGGTTCCCAGATGATGATGCTGTTTATAAAGGATTAGAAGGTATGGCCTTGTTGGAGAAGTCTGTCACTGAGTTTGGGCTTTGAGGTTTCAAAAGCCCATGCCATTCCCAGTTAGGTCTTTCACTTTTTTTCTGACTTATGGTTGCTGTGTCTATATGTATCAGGCATTGCTCCAGAGCTATGTCTGCCTGCCTGCCTGCCTGCCTGCCTGCCTGCCTGCCTCCGTGCCTCATGGCATGATGGTTACAGACTCTAACCTTCTGAAACTGTAAGCCTCAATAAACCCATTTGTAAACTTGACTTGGTTATGGTGATTCTTCACAGCAACAGAAAGTAACTATGAGAATCCCATTGTGAAGTATGGTTAGAAATCTTTATCTTCCTTAATAATTTATTTTTAGGGTATCCTTTTTTAATATTTATTGGGCAACAATTCACACACCAAATTCATTCATATAAACAACTCAAGATTTTAAATCTGTATAAATGTGGACCAAATACCACCATAAAATAAAAAAAAATATTTTTATATTCCATTTCTTCTATAACAGTTCAGACTATTATATCATTTGCAGTCCCCTAGTTTTACTCTACCATGCCACAAAACTATTTAGCTGACAACATCATTGTTACTATAAGTCCATTATAAGTACTAATATAGGGCTGATTTCTCTAAATCAGCCCATTAAGTAATAGTCACCTGATTTTTTTTTTTGTACATAAGTGTGGTTTTATTTTCTGTTTTTCTATAATACCCAGAAATTTGTGTGTTTCATATATTTATATTTAGGTCATTCCCAACTGCTATTTCAAATAAAGCAAACCTTCCTATACATGGATTTATATGAAATACTTCAAATGTAGAAAACTGGTTCTCTATAAACTTTCTTAGTAAACTTGTAATGCTGGTTGTACAATTTCATAATTGATACATATGTCAATCACCACATATATATCTTAGCTTCTCTACATTTTCACCAATTATAGTTATTTCTAGAGTTTTTCTTTATGATCATTTTGAATGGATACACAATGGTTTTCCTATTGGTTTGGTCTTGACAGGTAACTAAAGATGATTTATCTTTTTTGTATGTATCTTATGTTGGGAAGTGTATGTTCACAAGTTCACATCTTGTGTCCATTTTTAAATGCTGATTGCTTATTTTCTTGAGTTATTATACTTAATAATTTATATGCTTTGTAAAACTTTGAAAAGAGTTTTACAAAGTAAAAACTGCCTTTAGTAGCCTGCTATTTTAATTAAAAATAATTAGATAATTTGAAGGAAAATTATTTTAAATTTTGGTACAGTTTGAATTTTAAAGAACCTCTCTTCTCCTAAAATATTTTGCTTATAGCAGTCTTGCTTATAAAATAATTTTCTCTTGAGCTGAGTTATGTCAATTTTACACTTTTACTGTTTCAGTGAGAACAGTGATCGGTTTTGAGTTTATACTTCTGTAGTGTGAGAGGTAGCACTGATGTCACTTAATGTGCAGTCGTTTGTTGAAGAAAAAATGTTACCTGTTGACTTGTGCTTATTGACTATATGAATTGATCACCCAGTCTTGGATTTGCTGCTGACCTTTTCCATTAACTTCCATTGATCTGTGCTTATAGCTCCTCACTTATAACAAATGGCCATGAATTCTGTAATTTTAGAATGTCTTAAAAACTTCAACTTTGCTCTTCTGCATTAAGCTTGCTTTGTTTAATCTATGTTGTACACATTTCCATGTGAAGTTTATCCTGTCAGTGTCTACAAAAAATAACCTTAAATTTCTTGTTAGAATTATGTAGACTTTATGTCAATTTTGAGACAATAAAAACTTAGTGACAAAGAAAAGTCTTACGTACAAACTTCAACATTTTGTCATGTATCTTTCCTTTATTCTAAGGTACTTTTCATAATTTTCAGCATGGAGGATTTTATATGTGTTTTATAAATTCACTTATTATTTATTGGCACTATTAAATCAGTCTTTTTAACAATGCAATTTAACAAGTGTTATCTGCTACTATGTGAAAAATACAATTGATTTTTATACTAAAATTTCCATGCCTATGGTTCACTGCATTCATTTGTTCTCGTATTTCTAGTTTAACAAGCATTTACAACAAACAATTATATCATCTAAGAATAGAAAGCATTTTTCCTTTTCTTTGGGAAGATCCTTTTAGAATCACTTCCAAATTGTTGAAGCGTGTTCTATTCTTGAGAGCTAGGCATAATCAAGGCAGGTTGAATTTTGACAAATGCTTTCTTCTGAATTTAAATGGTCCTGCAATATTTTCATCTATTATTGCTAATTATTCTGTTAAATTAAAAAAAAAAGTCTGCTACTTTTGGTGACTTACTGTTTTCATATATTACCAATTAGATTTGTTAATAGTTTGCTAAGATATTTTTAATTTACAGAAAATGTAAGTAGCTTTCTTTCAAAGATTTGTCATGTTTGGCATTGGGATACTATTGACTAAGGTAATTAGAAAGCAAAAGAGGCTATCAATTTGAAGTGGATCATGGAAGAGATTTAAGTTGGTAGGACCTGGCAGGTAGAAAAGAAGATACTGAAGTGTAGGGGAATATTATCTTAAGGTTTGTGATTTTTGTTTATGCTGCAATTGTTTAACTCCGTGAAGTTGTGTTAGTGTGTCTGTCTAATGAAGCTCTGAACAGCCAATTGCGAGGCAGGAGCAAGGATAGGTAGGGCTGGCAGGCAGAGAGCATAAATAAAAGGAGAAAGATAAAAAGCATAAATAGAAAGAGAGAAGGGAACAAGAGAACAAGGAGAGAAGGACATCAGGGGCCAGTCAGACATTCAGCCACAGAGTAAGAAGAAATGTAAGATATACAGAAGGATGAAAGATAAAAGCCCAGAGGGAAAAGATAGAAGGGCTAGAAGTAAGCCAGGCTAGGCCTGGGTAATCATAACTAATAAGCCTCCATATGTGATTTACTTGGTAGCTGGATGGTGGGTCCCTCAAAAGACTCTCATAAAGACTCAAAATGTCAAAGAATAAAAAAATGTTTTTAAATACTGAAGGGTGAAAGACATATAATTCATTCTCAGTTGAAAAACTAAAATAAGACAATAGACCAGCCTATCCACGCGGGACCACTCTCAGTTCCTGCAGGATAGATCCTTGACCCACCCCCCCCCCCAGCATTGCCAGGCCTCTGCTAAAGAGGCATCAGCTGGAGAGTGTCAGGCCCCAGCTAGAAACTCTTACTGGTGAGCAAACATCTTGAATCTCAGCCTAGTCTTTGACCCCCACGGCCTTTGACCCCCATGGCCAGGCCTCTGCTAGAGGTGAGTCTGGGACAAATTTGGGTGGAATCTCTCCCACACCCTTCCCTGAAAACTCCCTGGATTGGCCCCGGATCTCCTGTGTCCTGTCCCCATTGAGAGCCTGTCCTCCCCCTACCCTGTGCCCTACCCTGCCCACTCTCCCACCACTCTGGTTGAGGACTGGGACAGAGGGTGGAACCAATAATCCTGCCACCTTCAGGGAACTTCCTGGAGCTGTTCTGAGCATACTAGACCTACCTATCCACACAGGACTACCCAGAATCCCCACCTGCCTGGTCTCTGACCCCCACCAACAATCCTCTATTGGAATTCCAGGTCCCTACTAGAGATCTGCCTATCATCTGGGGGCCATCCTGAGTCCTTGCAGACTGGATCCTTGAACCCCATCACCAGGCTTTTGCTAAAGAGGCCTCAGCTGGAGAGTGCCAGCCTAGATTCACCTATTAGCACATGGAACATCCTAAGACCCAGCCTTCTGGATCTTTGACCCCCATTGCTGGTCTTCTGCTGGAGTCTGATTTTTGACCCCCATCGCTGGGCCCCAACCCTGAGGAGAGACCTCCTAGAGAGCTTGGACCACCCAGAGCTACCTAAGCCCATCAGGGGAGTATCAGAGACAGAGAGGGAGAGAGAGAGACCACACCTACACCTACCAAAAGAGACAATGGGAAGATGGTGATATAAGAAAACACCTAACAATAGAAATACAAGCATAACACCACCAGAATCTAGGGACTCTAAACTAGACCTGAACACCACAAAGAAGATGAAGCAGAAGAGAAAAACTTAAAAATTATCATAAAAATGATAGAGGCCCTCAAAGACGATGTGAGAAAATCCCTTATAGAAATGGAAGAAAAACCTAACACAAAATTGGAAGAAATGAACAATTTTCTTAAAGAAAATACAGAAAGCCTAGAAAAAAAACAAACAGTTGAAAGAAACAGTTCATGACTTGAATATTGAAATAGAGAAAATAAAAAAAAAAACACAAACTGAAGAAATGCTGGAAATAGAAAAACTGGGCAAATGATCAGGAACTACAGACACAATTATAACCAACAAAATAAAAGAGATGAAAGAGAGAAACTTGGGCACTAAAGATAAACTAGAGGAAATAGATGCATCAACCAAAGAAAATTGTAAGTCCAACAAATCCTTATTAAAAAACATCCAGAAAATATGGGATACCATGGAAAGGCCAAACCTAAGGATAGGCATAGAGGAAGGTGAAGAAGCCCAGATCAAAAGTGCAGAACATATATTCAACAAAATCATTGAGGAAAACTTTCCCAATCTGAAGAAGGACATGCCCATAAAAGTATACAGAACACCAAATACACTGGACCAAAGACAAAAGACCCATTAACACATAATAATCAAAACACCTAACATACAGAATAAAGAAAGACTATTAATAGTAGCGAAGGAAAAAGGGCAGGTAACATATAAAGGCAGACCTATCAAAATAACGCCTGACTGCTCCATGGAAACCCTCAAGGCCAGAAGGTCCTGGATAGATGTTCTACAAGTACTAAGAGTCCAAAGATGCCAGCCCAGGCAACTAAACCCAGCAAAACTCTCAGTCAATATAGATGGAGAAAACAAGATATTTAATGACAAAGCCAGATTTTCACAATATGTATCTACAAATACAGCCCAACAGAGAGTTCTATAAGGAAAACTCCAACCCAAGGAAGTTAACTATGCTCACGAAGACATAGGCAATAGATAATCCCACTTCATCAGAACCCAAAGGTAAAAGAATACAAATACATTCACAATACCATAGCCAACAACAAATTTAAAACATAAGCATTAACAATCAATGGCCTCTCAACATTAATGGTCTTAACTCGCCTATAAAAATACACAGGTTAACAGAATGGATATGAAGACAGAATCCATCCTTCTGCTGCATACAAGAAACACATGAAAACTTCAAAGATAGACATTACTTCAGAGTAAAGGGCTAGGGAAAGATCTTCCAATCAAGTGGACCCCAGAAGAAGCAGGTGAGACTATCCTAATATCTAACAAGTTCGACTTCAAACCAAAAAAATCAAAAGAGATGAAGACAGTCATTTCATATTCATCATAGAAGAAATCCATCAGCACAAAGTCCCAATTCTGAACATCTATGCTCCAAATACAAAGGCATCCAGATTCGTAAAAGAAACACTACTAAAACACAAACCTCATATAGAACCTCACACACTCATAGTGGGACACTTCAACACCCCACTCTCACCACTAGACAGGACCACCAATCAGAAACTTAAAGAAACAAAAGAACTAACAGAAGTTATGTCTCAATTGGGTTTAACTGACTTCTGTAGAATATTCCTTCCAAATACAAAAGAATATACCTTCTTCTCTGCTCCACATGAAACCTTCTCTAAAATCGAGCACATACTAGGTGACATAACAAACCTCAAAGATATAAACAAATTGGAATAGTCCCCTGTATCTTATCAGAACACCTTGCTTTAAAATTGGAATTCAAAACCAACACAAGTCGCAGAAACCCTACAAACTCATGGAACCAGAAAAATGCGCAATTGCACCTTACCTGGGTAAAAGAAGAAATAAAGAAATTAGAGACTTCCTAAATTCAACAAGAATGAGGACATAACATACCCGAACTTAAGGGACACCTTCAAAGCAGTGTTATGAGGGAAGTACATTGCACAAAGTGCCCATATGAAGAAAACAGAGGATAGTCATATTAGAGAATTAACAGCACAACTGAAAGCCTTAGGAAAAAAAAAAGAAAGCAAATGTACCCTGAAGGAGTAAACACCAGGAAATAATCAATAGAAACCAGGAAAACTATACAAAAAAAAAAAAAAAAAACCAAAACAATGCAACAAAGAGTTGGTTTTTCGAGAAAAATCAACAAGATAGACAAACCTTTATCCAAACTAATGGAAAAGCAGAGAAAGAATATGCAAATTAACAATTTTTAGTTCATACATTGAAAACCTGTACACTTGTACTCCACAAAATTTGAAAATTCAAAGGAAATGGACAAATTTCTAGAGAACTATCACTTACCAAAATTAAATCAAGAACAGACAAACAACTTAAATAGACATATCACTCTTAATGAAATAGAAGCAGTCATTGAAAGCCTTCCAACCAAAAAAAAGACCAGGCCAAGATGGCTTCAGAATTTTACCAGAAATTTAAGGAAGAGCTAATACCAATACTCTTCAAATTGTTCCACACAATAGAAAAAGAAGGTTCATTACTAAACTCTTTTTATGAGGCCACAATTATCTTGGTACCCAAGCCACACAAAGACACAACTAAGAAAGAAAACTGCAAACCAATATCCCTCATGAACATTGTTGCAAAAATACTCAATAAAATACTGGCAAACCAAATCCATGAATACATCAGGGAAATCATCCACCATGACCAAGCAGGCTTCATCCCTGTGTTTCAGGAATGGTTTAACATATGAAAATCTTATCAATGTGATCCACCATATAAACAAACTGAAAAAGAATAAACACATGATCATCTCCCTAGATGTTGAAAAAGCCTTTGACAAAATTCAACACCCTTTCATGACAAAGGTCTTGGGGAGATCAGGGATAACAGGAACATAGCTAAACATAGTAAGAGCAATATACAGTAAACCAACAGCCAACATCAAACTGAATGGAGAGAAGCTTAAGGCAATTTCTGTAAAATCAGGAACAAGACAATGCAGCCCTTTCTCTCCATATCTCTTCAATATTGTACTTGAAGTTCTAGCTAAAGCAACAAGACAACAAAATAAGATCAAGAAGATACAAATTGGAAAGGAAGAAGTCAAACTTTCTCTATTTACAGATGATATGATAGTTTACAAAAGCAACCCAAAGAACTCTACCAGGGAACTCCTACAGCTGTTAAACACTTTCAGTAAACTAGCAGGATACAATAAAGTAAGGATAGCCGTACTTTATTCAGACAAAGGGGCTGAGAAAGAAATAGAGAAACATCACCCTTTAAAATAGCCACAAACAACATAAAGTATCTTGGGGTAACACTTACCAAACAAGTGAAAACCTATATGGTAAGAGCTTTCTGTCTTTAAAGAAAGAAATTAAAGAAGATACAAGAAAATGGAAAGATTTCCCATGCTCTTGTATAGGTAGGATAAACATAGTAAAAATGGCAATATTGCCAAAAAGAAATCTACAGATTCAATGATATCCCCATTAAAATCCCAGCACATTCTTCACTGACCTTGAAAGGACAATAATCAACTTTATATGGAAAAAAAGACCCAGGATAGCCAAAACAACCCTGTACATTAAAAGAACTTCAGGAGGCATCACTATCCCTGACTTTCAGCTACGCTATGGAGCTATGTTCCTGAATACAGCCTGGTATTGGCACAAAAATAGACAAGTAGATTAATGAAATTGAAATGAAAATCCTCATATTACCACACACTTACAAACACCTGATTTTTGACAAAACAGCTAAAAGTATACACTGAGGAAATTATCTTCAACAAATGGTACTGGCACAATTGGATGATGGTGTGTAGAAGACTGCAGATAGACCCATGTCTATCACCATGCACAAAACTCAAGTCCAAGTGGATCAAAGACCTCAACATAAATCTAGCCACACTGAACCTCTTAGAAGAGAAAATGGGAGGTACCCTTGGACAAATTGGTGTAGGAGACTGCTTCCTGAACGTAACTCCAGTAGCACAGACACTGAGATTGACAATTAATAAATGTGACCTCCTCAAACTGAGAAACTTCTGTAAGGCAAAAGACGCAGTTAACAAGACCAAACGACAGCCCACAGACTGGGAAAAGATCTTCACCAATCCTACATCTGACAGAGGGCTGATCTCCAAAATATACCAAGAACTCAAGAAACTAGTCAACAAAACACCAAATAACCCTATTAAAAAATGGGGTACAGAACAGAATAGAGAACTCTCAATAGAGGAAATCAAAAAGGCTGAAAAAAAAAAAAACACTAACGTGCTCAACATCCTTAGCAATCTGAGAAATGCAAATCAAAACAACGTTGAGATACCATCTTACTCCTGCCAGAATAGCTAAAATTAGAAACACCAATGACAACTTATGCTGGAGAGGATGTGGAGAAAGGGGAACACTCCTCCACTGCTGGTGGGAGTGCAAACTTGTACAGACATTTTGGAGATCAGTATAGCGGTTCTTCAGGAAAATGGGAATCAGTCTACCACAGGACCTGGCAATTTTCGGTCTCACCCTGTTTTCTTATAGAATTCAGAACTAGATGGCCCGACCCACAATGGCATTTTCTCAATGTGGTTTCCTTTATTTTGATGACTCCAGCTTGTGTCAAGTTGACATAAAACTAGACAGCATACATATACACACACATATATTTTAAAAACATTGCTCTGCCACATTCTCCATGGTGGGATACTCCCTTAACCTAGAGGCAGGAGGGAGGGCATAGACCCTACTCCAAATGACTTGAATGATTTTGATGATTCCTCCTGGAAGGCATCACCCTCCCTGTGGAGTTGTGGGAGAATGGGATGCGAGGGTGGTTGAGAGACATTGGAGGAAGGGAGATAGGGGTGGAGGGAATAAGGGAGAGAGAAAGAGACAGGGAACTGGGATTGATATGTATAATAAGAAAATAATAATAATTTTCAAAAAACTAAAATAAATATATAAGAACCAATTATTATAAAAGAAAATAGTTAAGTGAAGTATAACACAAGACTCCTGTCTAGCAACTCACAAATTGTGTGGTTTCAGGTTTCCCATTTCTGGATTCTTTTCTCCTCTTACTGCATGGTATCTCCTTGACATGGCTCAGCTCTACAGCATTACTGTGACTGATTTACTTAGACTGTATTGTCAATAGCTTTATCTGTGGTGGCCTGTGGCTTATGATTTAGGCAAGATACTCAGGCCTCAGCTAGGAGGTGATCTCAGTTTGCCATATCCTGCCTAGTTCACTGTCATCCATATACTAAATATGAGTGTCCTTTTTTTCATGTTTTAATTTTTTTCATTTTACATCCTAACCCCAGTTCCCCCTTCTCCTGCCCCTCCGTCCTCGGAGGGGGTAAGGTCTTTTTTGTGGGAGTCAACAAAGTCTGGAATACCAAGCAGAGGCAGGTCCAGGCCCTTCTCTCTGTTATCAAAGCTAAACAAGGTATCCTGGGGATATCCACAGGGAATGGGCTCCAAAATATAAGTTCATGCACCCAGGATAGGTTCTGATCCCACTGCCAGCACCTCCCCACCCCCCGCAATAGATCAAAATTGAAGATATTAGAAAATGGAAAGATCTCCCTTGTTCTTAGATAGGTAGGATCAACACAGTAAAAATGGCAATCTTACCAAAAGCAATCTACAGATTCAATATAATCTCCATCAAAATACCAACACAATTTTTTACAGACGTTAAAAGAATAATACTCAACTTCATATGGAAAAACAAAAAACCGAAGATAGCCAAACAATCTTGCATATTAAAGGAATTCCAGAGGCATCACCTGACTTCAAACTCTACTATGGAGCTATAGAAACAAACAAATAAATAAACAAACAAAAAACCCCAACTTGATATCAGCACAAAAACAGATGCATGGATCAATGGAATTGAAGACCTGAAGTTCATTCATACTCTTATTAACACCTGACTTTTGACAAGGAAGGATATGTGAGTCTTTAAGGTTATCTTTCTCTGGCTATCTCTTTTGAAGTGTGTCTTTCTTCACTTTAAAAAATGAAGCAACTTCAACTTATCCAAGCTTTGACCTGCCTCTTAGCTTTATCATAAAATAAATATAACAGTACCTGCTTAAAAGTAGTAGTTATCAGGATTAGATGTGTACATAAAATTTAAAATATATTTTACATAATAAATATTCTAGTATATTCTAGTTACTATAATATTGCAAAAGACGGGATCTACATGTACCTAATACTAAACTATATTTCCATTTGTTTAGAGGATAGCCCAACTTAACCAGTGCCAGCTACTCCCTCTAGGCTTTCTAGTGGTCTTGTGAGAATGAGTCTGCCATTGTCAGAGCAATTACTATTGTCCCTATGATTGCAGCTGCCCCTGTGGTAACAGGGACGACATTTTGTTTTGGCAACTCACTTGATTCTCCCTTACAAAGTGTTTTTGTTAAGAGACCAAACCAACATAGTGCTTATTTGATTTTGTAAATACAAAGTTAGGGATTACTGTTTAATATAGGAAATGGAAGGAAAAAAATAGGCATTTTAACAATAGTTATATGATACACTTTCCTGTTACATCCCTTTTATACATTTCAATCAATTGTGGTATATATATCAGGTGATTTTTTGTTTTTAATTTCTTCTCCCACACTTTGGTTCAAACAGTCTCTTTGATCTTTAGGCATACCAAGTGTCTCTACCTCAATTTCTTGTACCAGGTGTGATGATATTCCACTTCATCTTTGACGTTTTTAAGGGCTACTATTTCGAATCCTTCATATTAGTCACATCAAGTTATAGCCGTTCATCTTTTATTCTGATCCTCTTTTACAATAAAAATATTTCCAATACATTTTCCTAGTCGTTTAAGCTTAGGACCAAGGGCAAACAGATGTACTGTTTAATAATTTTTCTCTGCCACTGAATCCTCAAAGCAGAAAACAATCATACGTACTTAACAAAGTCAAGAAAATCAAGCACATAATGAATTTTAATTCTAGGTCATGTTGATGGACAGGATAGCTGAGAATTTTTCTTTCAAACTAACTGTTCACAGTGGAAATGAAGAGATTTCCACTGTAGTACAAAAAGAAATTGAAGTTGGAAAAGTCAGCTTATATAAAATGAGGAATGTCAGGTGTGATGATTCTTGACTGTAATTCCTGCACCTGAGTAGCTGAACTGAGAGGCCCCCAAGTTCACGATCAGCCTGATCTACATAATAAAACACGGTCTCAAAAACAAAACAAGGTCCCACCCTTTGATAGAAAGTTATGACCACTTAATGACAGCTACGAGAGAAGTACTTAATCTGTTCCAGGAACAAGCCCCTGATAATTTTTCCAATCCACCAAAGTGAGCCCCAATCACAAAAACATATGAGGAACAATAAATGAACTCAAGATATAGGTATATAATGTGTAAAAATAATAATTAAGGAATAAGAGACCACGAACATAATAAACAAGTAAAACAAATTGATAACAAGATAAGCAAGAACTGATTTAGATACCTTTTAGAGATGACCACTCCTCAGTAGGTGATAGAGACTGAACTACATTAGTTTCATTATTAATAAGTCTACTTTAAAGTAATTTAAAAACAAAATTCATCTTCATGATACACAATACCATTGAAACTTTAGAATGCAAATCCTATTTTATATGATCAAAGCAGGCAGAATTATGTTGGCCATTTTATGATATAACATCTCAAATTATCATTAGAGACAGGCAATATAACTGTTAAATAGGTATTCACTGATAAGAAAATCAAAACGTCCACAAGCTGGTAAGTTATTGAACATAAAACCAAACTTTTTTTTTCTGGTGGTAAATCTGTATTGATATGCAAAAACCACACAAAATATTACAACAATTTCAATTTCATGCTATCTGATCAGATTTAGAGATATTAAAATTGTTAATAGTTATGTTATAGTTGGGTTATATAGCTTATAAATATCAAACAACATATAGTTAACAAAATGGGGTAGAATAAAATTCAATATCATGTAAAATAAAATGCTAAAAATTCATTTTATCAACATTATTCTGCATGAGTCATTGTGTAAGTTGCTAATGAAGAATTAGAGCTTATTCAGGCCATGGTATTCAGGGTAAACAATTCCTCAGTTCTATATACAGTGGTTTGAAATTATCACCAAAGATAAGTTTTTGTCATATACTATATTCTTATATTAGGAAGCTGATATTTCACTACTGGAATTTATGTAGCATCTACCTACCAGCATATTTAATGATTACCACTTGTTAATGTGCTGAGTAAACAGCTAATGCTTTCTATATTAATAGTGTCATTAACACCAATAAAGATTGTCTGATAAATGTCATTTCCTAACTACTGCCTATAGTTTAAATCAGAGTAGCAAAAGCACAATTAACCTGAAGAGAGGAAAAGTGCCCACTCAGCACCTTAGAATACATCTAGTTGAGTTATGACTCATCTAATTTTGCAAAGTCGCCATAAAAATGAGCTTTTCATTTTGCAGAAGTATATCTGGGATTTACAGCAAATGATTAAGATAAGGAAGGAAAATAACTTTTGCATTTTATCAGAACAAGAGCGTTTTATCCTGGCAATGAATTTTTCCCTCTGTAGATGTCATCCATCAGAGAAATATCTCCACAAGTTGTCAAGAACCCAGCTGTTCCCCAGGGACCTCTGCACATGTGACTTACCTTGTG
This sequence comes from Cricetiscus sungorus, assembly GCA_030556225.1. Lineage (NCBI taxonomy): Eukaryota > Metazoa > Chordata > Mammalia > Rodentia > Cricetidae > Cricetiscus > Cricetiscus sungorus. Next base: position 160,394,535 of record JANBXA010000651.1, read on the forward strand.
AAAGTTTCTGAAATAAGCTGCCTTTTCATCTGGAAATTTTTCTAGCCTTCTGGGTCCCTTGCTAGAAGCCTTCTTAAAAACCAACCAGCATCGTCTGAAAATCTGAACAAATAAAACAATCTGATTATCCACCTTTTCCTATGAGTTTACTGGCATTTGAGGTTTTTTTCTATTCAACTCATACATTAGGAATGAGTTTGTAAAACTCCAATTACTTCATAGAGCAACTCCTTTACAGGAGTTGTGTGACTAATAGAAATTGCAACACAATTTAAAATATAACGTATCATGTAAATTTCAATGTGTAATCTGTTGGTTTTAATCATCTTTAATATAAGTAATCACTTGATTGTCAATACTGCATGCATAAGGGCAATTCTTTATTTCATATAACACTGTGGTGCAAATTTAGTCAGGTTAAGTGAAATAGATACATACTGCTAGCTTTCAAACTTTGAATAAAAATTATATTTATAATGTTCTTATATACAACTTCAGGATTTTCAACAAATGACCATTTGCTTAGAGGATAGTGAGAAATATAGTTTTGTATTAGGCACATCTAGGTCCCTTCTTTTACAATTTTATAGTAACTAGAATATACTAAATATTTATTATGTAAAATATATTTTAAATTTTATGCACACATCTAATTCTGATAACTATTTTTAAACAGGTAATGTTATATTTATGTTATGATAAAGCTAAGAGGCAGGTCAAAGCTTGGATATATGTCTTTTTAAATCTTTGGTTTTAGCTTTTAAAATTACTGTTAATTATATAAACTGAATTTATAATTTTTAGACCATGTTCTTATTTTATAAAAATAATCAATGCCAACCTTTTAAGTTGGTATCTCATTTTTACTGTATAATGTTACATGATCTCCAAGGTATGTTGAAAAGGAAAGAAGTAAAATATATTTGTTTTTCTTTCAAGTAGTTGAATTTGTTTGGTAATTGAAATGGCCACAACTTTTTTATTTCTAAATTTAACATATTTTATTTCTGGGTGAAAATTTCTCCATTAGCATGAGGCAATTTTAGAAATCTTATCTACTGTACCTCTACTCTGTGTCATTATTCAAAATGCATAGTTGTCACAATCCCTTTTTGGCTAATAGAAACATACAATGTTATTCTATCTAATTATTCCCAATGAACATTTTTTTATTCATTGAAAAATAGTACTTTTTATGTTAAAAGGCACTCTCAGAGCAATCGCAAATGAATTTTCCCACTAAAAACAGAAACTTAAAAAAAAAATGTAGAATAACAATGTGAACACTCACTCCCACTGCTCCTGCTGTCTTCCTTAGATATTCTGCTACAGTTTCAAATAATACATTAAGGATAATGTTGAGCTCCAAGCACACAATCACATGTTTGCTCGTCTCTGGGATTAGATATTTATCAAAGGACTAATAGCTGCATTCTTGTAAATCAGTAACTGCTCAATTTCTTTAGAACAATTGGTGTGTTTTGATAACTGTTTTTAACACATGGCACTCTAGTTCTTTGTAGTTTTTGTTGGACTTATACCAATGCCCACTTTCCAAAATGAAAACGTGTTAATGATTACAATATGGAATCAGCATAGTATTTGTTTAGCTCTAATTAATGGATTTTAGTCATCCTGCCCATTTCTTTCTCTCATATCTATCAGATACTTTTGAGGAATCTTCTCAGAAAACCCCTATTTCATGTCTTTTATTGCATGCGAGGCTCATTAAACTTAACTAGTTGCTTTCCTCAGCATGGGTGGGAAGTTATTTAGTGGAGCAAAAGGCAAATTATCAATGGCTACAGCTGTAACACGCAAAAAAGTAAAGGACCCAGAGACAGATACAGGGGTTCAATCTGAAGGTCAGGGAAGCAAAGCAGCCAAGCTATCAGAGAGCTCATACCTCTAACAGGGCTGGGGTGTTCCTGTTCTCAACATGGCTGGAGAATGAGTGCCTGATACTGAGACCTAGCTCCTGTTTTACATAACTTCCTAGTTCTGGGATTGAAGGCCTGTGATCTCAGGTGCTGGGATCAAAGACATGAGCTGTTTCTCTTTAGGAATGGATCAATCTTGGGTTGATCTGGGTTGCCTTGAACTTAATCCTGAGTGCTAGGATTAAAAGTGTGTACCACCACCTTCTAACTTCTGACTCCTGGGATTAACTGTGTGTGCCTGGCTTCTATGGTTTGTGGCTGATTTTGCTTTCTGAATCCTCAGGCAAGCTTTGTAAATCAAAAAATGTAGTCTATCTATCATTAAATACAGCAGTGAAAATATAATAGCACCCTCTCCCTCAGAAAACCACACGCTGCCAGAAACCCCTCAGAGTGGGGTAGAACCTCATGAGTTTCTCCACTAATCTTGACAAATGTAGTTGTAGCTTATTTTTCTTAAGGGACCCACCACCCAGCATCCAAGTTACTCACACACTCAGTTACGAGTGTCCAGCCTTAGCTTGGCTTGCTTCTAGCCAGCTTTTTCTTATATCGTCCTATTTACCTTTTTTCTCTGGGCTTTTAACTTTCTTCCTCCATAGCTATTTCAACGGTTGAATGGCTGACCCTTGATATCCTCCTCTCCTCCGGCTCTTGACGCTTTCTTTTATTTACACTCTTTGCCTGCCAGCCTCACCTATCCTTGCTCCTGCCTCGCTATTGGACGTTCAGCTCCTTATTAGGCTAGCAGGTTTAACGCAAAGAATCACAGCTTCACTGAGTTAAACAAATGCAACATAAACAAAAGTCACACACCTTTAAACAATATTCTACCACAGTTCAGATATGTTGAGAAGTGCAGAAGCTTACACTTAGAAATGCACACTTAAAAAAAGGAATTTATTCTCTTAAAATTACTCTGTCCACAACATAACATGAAGTAATTTTGTGCTAAAGAAATCATTTCATTAAAGCTATAACCTGTTGTACTAAAATTTAGAGCATTGTGCCATGATGTATAAGAGCATAGACAACATTTAGGTGATTTTTTAATAATAATTAAATGTTTTACCTCAAATAAGTTACTTAAACTTATATTCAGCTTTGATTTTTATCCATATAACCATGCCCATGTACTTCAGGAAGATGCGGTACAACCCTTTACATTATAAGAAATGTCTTGAATAAAACAGCTAGAGTGCTTTAGAAAAATAAACTATCTTCCTATCAGAAATTAGTGAGGTTTGGGGACTGAGTTCTATCTCTCCAAAATTCATAGTATGAAACTGGTGTGCTGTTTTTTTGGAGATATAATAGTGTTAGATGGGGTCATGGAGGTTAGTTTTGATGGAGGGATTGATGCTTCCATAAGAACAGACATAGCTAGCAGAACACTTCTTCTCTTTCTGCTTATTCAAAAAAAAAAAAAAGAAACCGTAGTCTATCTTCCAGGAAGAGTTCTTCACCAGAACCCAATCACATGGGCACCCTCATCTCAAATATGCATCCTGCAGAACACAGGGGGAAGAAAAAAAAGGATTTCTGTGGTTCAAGCCATAAAATGCCTGATATTTTATTATGGTAGTTTAGATTAATTAATTCAGACTCCATAGATAGGTAGATAGATAGATAGATAGATAGATAGATAGATAGATGATAGATAGATAGATAGATAGATGATAGATTATATAGATGATAGATAGAAATAAAGAAAGAAATGAAGGAAGGAAGGAAGGAAGGAAGGAAGAAAGAAAGAGAAAGAAAGAAAGAAAGAAAGAAAGAAAGAAAGAAAGAAAGGTTGGTAGATAGATATTGTGGAAGTAAAAATCATGCCCAAGAATCTGAATAGAAATTTAACTTCTCTTAAACAACAAACTCTAATATTATGTGCAAGGTGGGATGTATATAGATTATAAATCTCCCAATTTTCATGAATTAATTGAGAAGTTTTCCTTGAAGGAAACTGAGATGCAAATCTTCAGTAAAACTGTTTTTTTTTTCTTTCCTATTGAGGAATGGTTTTCCCTGTAGTGTTGGTCATTTGATTGCTCACATCTTGGTAATCACCATAATAGCAAATGAAACCTTAAAATATTCATAGAAATCCATATATGTGTATATATTACAACATTCATTTTGTGTTACAAGTTTGTTTAATTTTAAAGAGGAAGCTAAATATGATCCAGAAAGTCTAAGCATTATTGTTTAAGCATTCACGATTGTCGCAGAACAAATGATAACAAGTAAATGATAGATTTAGCTATTAAAAAGTATCCTATCCTTCAGCTATTATAACATTAACCCGATACATCAAGTTCTCATATATCTAACCTAGTTTCTAATATTAAAACCCTAAAGAGACTTTGTATGGTTTTAAAAATATAGTCACATTGGCAAAATACCAAAATAATTGATTAAAAAATGTTGAGTAAAAACAGATTTTATCTTAAAATTCACAGGCAAATGGAAGTAGAAGAAACTATTCTGAGTGAGGTAACCAAGTCACAGAAAGTCAAACATGGTACGTACTCACTCATATTTGGATATTAAGCATAAAGCTAAGGATTACCAGCCTACCAGCCTACAATCCACACCTCCAGAGAAGCTAAGAAACAAGGAGGACCCTAAGAGAGACATACAAGGTCCCTCTGAGAAGGGGAAAGGGACAAGAGCTCCTGAAAAAATTGGGAACAGGGGTGAGGAAGATAGGAGAAAGAGGAGGGGAGAAGAGGGGGTGGGAGAACATGAGGGATCAGGAAGATTGAGTTGGGGGATGAATAGAGAAGCGCAAGAAAAGAGATACTTAATAGAGGAAGCCATTATAGATTTAAAGAGAAATCTGGTACTAAAGAAATGTTTAGAAATCCACAAAGATGACCCTAACTAACAACCTAAGCAATAGTGGAGAGGCTACCTTAAACGTGCTTCCTCTATAATGAGATTGATGACTACCTTATATACCATCCTAGAGCTTTCATCCAGAAGCTGATGGAAGCAGAAACAGACACCACAGCTAAACACTGAGCAAGCAGAACTCCTGCAATTCAGTTGTTGAGAAGGACGAGTGATGAGCAAAGGGGTCAAGATCATGGTGGGGAAACCCATAAAAACAGCAGACCTGAGCAAGTGAGAGCTCATGGACCCCAGGAAGACAGGACAGAACCAGGCCTCCCGAACATGGGTGACAGTTAGGAGGCATAGGCAGACTATGGGGCCTCATTTGCTGGAACCGGTATTTATTTTTAGTGCATGAATGGACTTTGGGAGCACATTCCTCCATGGAGGAATACTCTCTTAGCCTAAATACATGTATTGGGGGAGATGAAGGAGAGCCTAGGCCCTGCCCCAGATGATGTGACAGACTTTGATAATCCCCCATGGAAGGCCTCATTCTCCCTGAGGAGTAGATAGTGAGTAGGATGAGTGTGGGGGGTCAGTGGGGACATGGGAGGATGGGAGGGAGAGGGAACTAGGATTGATATGTAAAATAAGATTGTTTCTAATTTAAATAAAATTTATAAGAAAAATAGCTTTATTTTTCTTATCCTGTTCTGTTCCAGTTTCAGTGACCAAGACTACATTCTAAACCTCCAATCTGTGATAATTTCATAAACTTTCTAGATTTTTGTTGTTTGTTCATTTGGTTTTGCCTTTTAAAATCTTGAAAATTTTGAAATATACAGTTATTTATTTTCTACAAAATTCTTTAATGTCTGCCTGTCTTTTTATTTCTGATACCTAAAATTCTAAGAAAAATCTGTGAGCAATGCCATTAAAATATAATTTATTGGGAAAATAGTATGAATGAATCATGGCCATGGAGTAGTTATTTTTAATGTAGATTCTAACTGAAAATTTAAAGTTGAAAAGAAAATCACTTAATAAATGTTGATTTCTTTCCTCTTTAGTCATATTTTTTTCTAAATGCTTTGAATTTAAATAAAATAATAACTAAAACCATGGTATGGAGACATTTCATGTGTCACTTGTGTTATTAATGGAAGTAAAATTAAGTATGAGTCAGGGACTAAATGCCTCCTCCACAGCAGAAGTAGGAAGTTTATGGGGAGGAGATCTCTCCCCTTTGATCTTTTCCTCAAACCAGCTTTTGTTAGTGTGCCACAATCTTCTGGAGTCCCTTGAACTGGTGCTTTAAATTTGTATGTTGGAGAATTCATACATATGAGCAAAAAAAATATTACTGTTAGGAACTAGAAAAATCACTGCTAGGAGAAAAACTATATGTAAATAAAAAGTTTGCTTTTAAATTAAAGATGTAAAAACTTTGAGGAAATGAACGAGAAACCCATGGATGAACTAGTTACCTTAATGTTTATTCATCTCATGAGAATAAGCGTTAATTAGTGACCTTTGTGGGGCTTTCTTGGAAACTGGGGGTGGGTGTTCCATTCTCCTTTGCTAATTCTTGCATCTCAAGAGCATAGATAGTTAAAACTCTTTGGGTTTGGGCTGCTTAAGGACAGAATTTGTTGCTTGGAGAAAATCTGCTTGACAAGATTCTGTCCCTTAATAGGTGAAATTCCTGCAGGTCCCACCTTGGTTTAGGGAAATGCTGCACCCTCTGTCTTGGAATAAGAACTGAGAATTCAATCTTCTCTTTCAGAAACCCATTCTAAATAAGTTGGTTGCCTCAGCAACCTGTTTAAAAGGTGACCTTGGGCCTCCTTTTAGAAGAGACCCTGTTGCTGCCAGAACTCTAGAAATCCCACAGATCCAGCTGGCCCATTCTATGGTTTCCAATGTGTTACTCAGGCTGGCAGCTTGCCATAATTTCATACCCTTTCCATATGATGAAAACTTTTTACTACCTGGCATTTTTTTTTCTTTTAGCATTTTTGCCACTTCAATGTAATTTTATACAAAGTCATCTTTTTCCAGTTAAAATTTACCAGTAAAAAGTAGATAGCAGACTTCTTGGCTTTAGTTCATAGTTATAATTATGTTATTTAGCAAGGACTCATTCACAAGATTAATATATTCAATGTTAGATTTAATAGATTTATTCCATCACAAGCCATTGACCTAATGAACCTTGCACATCAAAATAGGATTTCAGTACTTGGAAGAATTTTTGATTATAGGAATTGTCGAACTTAACAGTTTATTTTAATAAAGGAAGTCATAGAATATTTTTCTCTAGAAATTATATATATATATATGTGTGTGTGTGTGTATATATATATATATACATATATATATATATATATAATAAATTTGAGAGGCTTCTTTTTTAGTTTTTTTTTCCTGAAAGATTCTGTCTCCCTCCACATGCACACACAGATACACAAAAACATACACAAAAACTGCACATTGACATATACGATTAACTTATTTAAAACTGTATCAGATGGAAATAAAAACAAATATGTGAAGCCCACTCTGAAATGGGTATGACAAAGTTGTGCTATGAGTAACTTTCATCAGCTAGTAGAAGTTCTTTGCCCTACCACAGAAGATCATTTTGCATGTGTGAATGTGACCAATAGATAGAAATATGTTTAATTACCTGGTGGATTTAGATTTACTGTGGTTAATATGAACGTATCTCTTGCTGTTGATTTTTATTTAATTGCTGTTATGCATGTTTTAGTACAGAAATAATTCATTTATTCATCCATCCATTCTTCTATTCATCAATATAATCCTTCAGGTAAATCTTGAGAGATCTAGATTTCATAGATATAGTAATAAAACAAACCTATTAACAACAAAAACCAAGTATCCGTTCTTATAGACAGAATTCTTATCCTGTTACCAGGCAGGTGGTAGCTGATAAATGAATGCATTTGTGAGTAGGTAAGCACTGTGGAAAGATTTATAACACAGGGATGGGCTCTGAATGCCAGACCTAGACCTAGTAGCTCACCTCCCTCACAAGGACATTTATTTACATCATTAGATCAAGTAGAAGAGTGCAGGATGCATTCACCTGGGGACAGGAGGCTTCTGGGTGAGACCATTGAGATACAAATGTGCTTATGGGTTAAAAATGAGAAAGATTAAATGGACTAACCTCAATTAGGGGAAGCTTAAATTGGAGCTGTGGCAGCTCAGGCAAATCCACAGTCAAGCTTTTTAACTGAAATATCTTGGCATTTACCTTATAAATTGTGATGAGAACTACAGCCACTGCTAGCATTCAGACACCTGTACTGGCCTGCCCTAGGTGTTTTTACAGGACATGTCCTCAGCTGAAGCCACTAAGAGCACATTCACTACTTTCCCTTTTAAAAGGGCCCTGCCCACCTCCTTTCAATCTCTCTTTTTTTCTCCCTTTCTCTGTCTATCTCTCTGTCTCTAACTGTTCTCTCTCTCTCTCTCTCTCTCTCTCTCTCTCTCTCTCTCTCTCTCTCTCTCTCTCTCTCTCTGTCTATCTCTCTGTCTCTAATTGTTCCTCTCTCTGTCTCTGTCTCTGTCTCTGTCTCTGTCTCTGTCTCTCTCTCTCTCTCTCTCTCTCTCTGCTTCTGTGCCTGTTCCCCCCACCACACACACACCTCTCCTTTCTCTTCTGCTGCTTCTATCCGCAGAGGCAGGTCTCCCTTCATCACGTCCCCCTTTTCCCATTCCCTTTCACCTAATAGAATCCCTCCACATCAGCCCTGTTGCACCGCATATTCCTTTCTCAAGTGGCTTTTTAAAATTATAACAGCCATTTCTTGCAAGATCCTTTCTTTACAAGTAGTTTGAGCTTTTGTCCCACAATCACACTTTTGACAACAAAAACTGTCATCTACCACCACCCTTTATTTAAGCTGTAAAACAAATGCCATTCAATAGGATCCTTTGCATAATAGCAAGGTGGCTTGAATTCTGTTTCACAGCTTTAAATTCAAATGGCTCCAAATAAGCTTAATCTTCCTTCTTTCGAAAATAGATGGTTTGAAACTTGCCTGGGGATTGGGGTTTATCCAGCTGCTCTGAGAACTGAAAGAGACCCAAAGAGTGAACAAAAAAAAAAAAAAAAACAGAGTAAGGGAGAAAGAATTTGCAGTTGTGGGGGCATCTCTTGCAATGTGTGATGTCATTAGAAGCTCTGACTAAAGATGGGTCATGTTGCAAGTTTGATGATAAAGTAGCTATTGTACCTATATTCTCAGAGTAGGCATTGAGAGAAACTGTACAATATGAGACAGAGACACTGTAACATGATCAGAAGTTAGTTCAGCAGTATGTATAAAGTTTACTGAATATTTATATATGTAGCCTCTGAATTTTTGAATATATATGTAGCCTCCACATTTTCAATAAAAATCTGAAAAAAGGAATAAAAGTCAGATGAACATTTTTAAAAATGGTATTTACAAAACCATCCCTATTGATTCCCTTTTTAAGTGTAAATCATATCACCTCTACTTAAATAAATGTTAGAATACTAGCTGAGTAACATTGCTGCTATTAAGATTTTTTTCATCTGTGTGTGTGTGTGTGTGTGTGTGTGTGTGTGTGTGTGTATGTCTGCATATCAGCATGCATACATTCATGTAGGTATCCATGGTGACCAGAAGAGGAGTCAGATTCCCTGGAGTTAGAGTCATAGACATATGGACTACACTGTATGGGTACTAAGAACTATATTCAAGTCCTCTGAAAGAAAAGTAAGAGTTCACAACCACTGAGCCAATTCTCAATATTGTTTCCCAATATCTCTTTTAAAAGCACATTACTCTTCTTTTCCTAAATAATGTCACATAGTTTCAGTCATAGAAGTCAGGTGAATTCATGACACAAATATTAAAATCTTTGTAAATAAAGCTTTAGCAGGTAAAGAGCAGGTAATCACTATGTCAATAACCTCACATATCAGCAAAACATGGTATGAAAATATAAGGAAAGAAATGAAGAAATTGAATTGACTGAAGATTTTTTTATATCAGGTGAATAGTCGGAAAATGAAAATAAAGCCATTGAAAAGGTCTTTGCTGCATGTATGGCTGCATATCAAACATTTCTAGAAGTAAAGAACTCCAACAATTTCAAAAACCTGTCCAATTCAAGAAAGTAGAGGATACTTGTACTGCCATATATAAAAAGGAACTTTACACATGTCTAGTAAGTTTAAGAATATATTAAATTCTTTAAACTTGAGGTAATTGGAAATAGAAGAACAAGGAGATAGCTCAGCCATAACAAAACAGAATAAAAAAGATACTGGACTCAATCATGATGGTTTCTTCAAGTTCCATCCATTTGTCTGAGAATTTCAAGATTCATTTGCTTTTTTCCACAGAGTAGTATTCCATTGTGTAAATGTGCCACATCTTCTTTATCCATTCTTCAGTTGAGGGGCATTTAGGTTGCATCCAGGTTCTTGCTGTTACAAATAACGCTGCTATGAACATACTTGAACAGATGTCTTTGTTGCATGGATGTGGATCATTAGGATATATGCCCAAGAGTGGGATTGCCCTCATCCTGATCTCTAAAACAGCTGTACAAATTTGCACTCCCACAGCAGTAGAGGAGTGTTCCCTTTCTCCACATCCTCTCCAGCATAAGTTGTCATTGGTGTTTCTAATTTTAGCCATTCTGGCAGGAGTAAGATTGTATCTCAGAGATGTTTTGATTTTGCATTTCCCTGATAGCTAAGGATGTTGAACACTTTCTTAAGTGTCTTTCAGCCTTTTTTGATTTCCTCTATTGAGAGTTCTCTATTCAGTTCTGTACCCCATTTTAATGGGGTTATTTGTTGTTTTGTTGACTAGTTTCTTGAGTTCTTTGTATATTTTGGAGATCAGCCCTCTGTCAGATGTAGGATTGGTGAAGATCTTTTCCCAGTCTGTGGGATGCCGTTTGGTCTTGTCAACTGTGTCCTTTGCCTTAAAGAAGCTTCTCAGTTTGAGGAGGTCCCATTTATTAATTGTCGATCTCAGTGTCTGTGCTATTGGCCTTATGTTCAGGAAGTGGTCTCCTGTTCACTTTCCCTTCTTAGAAGTTTAGTATGGCTGGATTTATGTTGAGGTATTTGATCCATTTGGACTTGAGTTTTGTGCATGGGTCTATCTGCAGTCTTCTATACACTATCATCCAATTGTGCCAGCACCATTTGTTGAAGATGCTTTCCTCCTCCCATTGTATACTTTTAGCTGTTTTGTCAAAAATCAGGTATTTGTAGGTGTGTGGGTTAATATCAGGATTTTCGATTTGATTCCATTGGTCTACCTGTCTATTTTTGTGCCAATATCAAGCTGTTTTCAGGATGCAAAGTCAGAAATGGTGATGCGTTAGGAGTATATTTTCCCCTGCCTACCTAGGCCCAGAGCCTCACCAGGCCCAAATACACACACAGACTCTATATTTGATATTAAATGCTGTTGGCCAGTTACTAGTATCTTATTGGCTACCTCTGTCTTAATTATTAACCCATTTCTATTAATCTAAGTACTTCTATGTGGTCTCATCTTACCAAAGAGATGGGGCCGGTATTCTGCTCTCTCCAGTCTCTCCATGTTGACTCCTCCTGACTACTTCCTCTCTCCTCCTTGTCTCCTAATCCCACTTATCTTGCATTCCTATAGGCCAACAGTGCTTTATTCATTAACCAAAAGAGAAACATATTTACAGAATGACATCTCCCATCAGTGATGCCTCCTGATGTTCCTTTATTGTACAGGTTGTTTTGGCTATCCTGGGTCTTTTGGTTTCCCTTATAAAGTTGATTTTTATCCTTTCAAGGACAGTGAAGAATTGTCCTAGGATTTTGATGGGGATCTCATTGAATCTATAAAATACTTTTGGCAGATTGTCATTTTTACTATGTTTATCCTACCTATGCAAAAGCATGATGTAACCCAGTAAGAAAAAGAAGAACATGGCATGTACTCATATATGGATTTTAGACATAGAGCAAATGATCACCAGCCTATAATTCAAACCGCCAGAGAAACTAGGATACAAGGAGGAATCTAAGAGATTCATACACGGTCCCTCACAGAAGGGGAAAGGAACAAGATCTCCTGAGCATACTGGGAGTCGGGTGGGAGCAGTGAGTGGAGAAAGAGAATGGAAAGAGAGGAAAGCACATGGGACTAGGAAGATTGAGTCAGGGGAGGAATAGATGAGAGAGAGAGAGAGAGAGAGAGAGAGAGAGAGAGAGAGAGAGAGAGAGAGAGAGAGAGAAACCATAAAAGAGGGAGCCATTATAGGTTTGAAGAGAAAACTGAACCTAGAGAAATGTCCAGAGACCTACAAGACTGACCCCAACTAACAATTTGAGCAACAGTGGAAAGGCTACCGTAAATGCCCTCCCATGATAATGAGATTGATGACTAACTTATCCACCATCTTGGAGCCCTCATCTAGTAGCTAATGGAAACAGAAGCAGACACCAACAGCTAAACACTGAACTGAACTAGAATCCAGATGCAGAGAGGGAGGACAAGACCAGGCTACAGAAACATATAGAGAGAGCTGACCTGAATAAGGAGGAGCTAATGGGCCTCCAGACTGTTAGCTGGGAATCCAGCATTGGACTGACTCAGACCTCCTGAACATGGGTCTCAGTTAGATGGCCTGGGCAGTCTAAGGGACCTCAGACAGTGGAACCAGTATGTATCTCTGGTGCATAAAACAACTTTGGGAGTGCATTCCCCATGGAGGGATACTCCCTTAACCTAGAGGCAGGAGGGAGGGCCCAGTCCTTACTCCAAATGACTTGACAGATTTTGTTGACCCCTTCTGGAAGGTATCACCCTCCCTGTGGTGTTTGGGGGGGATGGGATAAGAGGGTAGTTGGGGGACATGGAAGGGTGGAAAAGAGGGAGGGAGGAAGAGAAAACTGGGATCGATATGTAAATAAGAAAAATAAATAATTTTTAAAAAAGATACTGGACTCTGTCAAGGGCAGTGAGCTTTTTCTTTCTGATATAGAGTCTGTATTATTGAGTCTGGAAGATGCATAGCTATGGAAAATATTGTGATATCTCTAGAGATCTTCATTGACACTAGCATTTCTGCTCTGTGTATACAAAATATATGTATCTTTTACAACATCTGTGATAGCCTTCCTCATAAAGGCCTCAAGTGCAGACATTATGATATGTGCACAACTGAGCAATTGACACCCTTGAAAGTATATAAACTATTGCTACACAGACAAATCTCAAAATCATCACTTTAATAAAAACCCAGTAAAAGATGATGTTTGAAGCTCCATATATTCACATAAATCCCTTAGGTTGCTTAAGCCAAGCTGTGCTGTGTAAGCTATATTTAGAAGAAGAAAGTGATTTCCATTGCTGATTCATTGGTAGATGCAGGTGAGAGAGGAAAGTCCATGATGGAGATCCCTCTTCACTAGAAACATTCTATCTAAGTCAAGTTTTGCTGTAAGATGTCTGCACGAAGTTTATTTCATTTTCATTCAGGTTGTTTCATTTGATTGTGTGTGTGTGTGTGTGTGTGTGTGTGTGTGTGTGTGTGTGTGTGTGTGTGTGTATGTGTGTGTGTGTGCGTGTGTGTGTCTGCCAGTCTGTCTGTCTGTCTGTGTGTCTGTGTGTGTGGATCTGTATGGGTGTGTGAGTGTATGTAGTGGGTCTATTTACACATCAATGCCGGAAAAAGACCATGGGCATCTTCTATCACTCTCCCTTATTACTTGAGATGAGTGTTTCACTGAACTGAATTACTACCATTTCCCCATCCTAGCTGGCTAGTGAGCGCATGGGATTCAGCTTTTTCTGCCCCCAATAATCAGGTTAGTACAACTATGCCTGACTTATCTACAGATCCTGGGGATTCAAACACTGAGCTACCTCCCAAGTCCTTATGATTGCTTTTAAAGTTATAAAATACCATGTGTTCAAGTTTACAAAAACGTCAAGGGACCATTTTACTTTTCTTCTTTTTGTGGTTCCTATTGCTAAGTAGAAAAATAACAGGTAGACACAGAGGAACAAATCCTCCTCATATTTTCAGGGGAGCAGATGGCAGCCACTGATAAATGTGCTAAAAAGGTGTTAGGATCAACCATTAATTAGGCCGAACACAGCAAGGAAACAGACAGACACCACACGGTTTCTGGCTAAGACTCGGGCATCCCAGAAGTACTTATGTCTAATGTATCAAGTTTCTAAAATAGTCCTGGCAGCTTAAGTTTACCTATTAAAAATCAGTTAACAAAGACTGGCTTTTACTGGTGTCTCTGAAGGCGGAGAAGGCAGGACTCTAAGTACGGACAGCTTTAAATCAACACCTGCTCACCAGTAACTGAAACTCTACTGGGGACTTCACATAGGACCACATATTGCATGAACTTGCCCCACATAGAAGGGGACATAGAACTACCTATTTAACTCCAGCAATTTGTCAAACAAAGAATGTCCAAGTTTAAAGCTCTACTGTTTCTCTCTGGCTTCAAATCCTGTGTTCGGGGCCTATCTCGGTAGTCAGCCCTATTTGCATATGTATTGTCTGTAATATGAACTGAGAGATATCTGACAAATGATTACCTTAACAAGTGAATGAAGAACATACAGAAAGAAAAACATTAATTTACATTTCTCTACTCCTATGTAAAAAATAGCGATCATTATTTTCAGTTTTCATGCAGGTGTTATGAGTGTGTAGGCACCTGTGGAAACACATGTGGAGACCAGAAGTTTACCTCAGGCACTCCTCTACAGCCCTTCACCTTAGAGTTGAGAGAGGATCTCTCCTTGAACCTGGAGCTAAACTGGATAGAAGTGACACCTCAGATTGGGGCTTTAGCACTTCCTCTTCAGCGGGGCTGCTTCACCTGCTGATACATGAGTGCTAAGGGTCTGAACTCAGGGCATCATGCTTACACAGCGAGCACACGCTTACATGCTTAATGCGCCACCTCCCCAGCTCCAACAATAATCATTCTTGAGGGTGTTCTGTGATGGAACATATCACATTTGACATTGTTTTTCAGTTAATGTTTCATTATCTTTCCTGCTGAATTGGACAGCAAAAGCAATTCCCCTTTTCCAGCTTGCAGCAACACAGGTCTTAAAAATATGTGGGTCAGCTGGGAGGACTGGACAGTCTATGGGGCCTCTGGCATCGGAATCAGTATTTATCCCTAGTGCAGGAATGGACTTCGGGAGCCCATTTCCCATGGAGTGATACTCCCTCACCCTAGAGACACCAGAGAGGTCCTAGGCACTAACTCAAATAACTTGACCGATTTTGATGATCCCTCGTGGAAGGCCTCACCCTCCCTGGTGACAGGACAGAGGATGGGATGGGATGGGAGGGGGATCAGTGTGAGGTATGGGAGGACAGGAGGGAGAATAAACTGGGATTGATATGTAAAGTAAGATTTAATTTAAAGATAATGTATTAATAAAAACAATACAAGAGATAAAAATTGCCTAAAAAAAAAAATACATTGAGTCTGAGACTGACAGCTGGGGAACCAGCATAAGACAGAATCAGGCCCCCCTAAATGTGGGTGTCAGTTGGGGGGCTTTGACAGTCTATGGGGCCTCTGACAGTGGAGCAGTATTTACCCTTCATGGATGAATAGGCTATGGGAACCCATTCCCTATGGAGGGATACTGTCTCAGTCTAAATACATAGGAGAGGGTCTAGATCATGCCTCAAATGATGTGACAGACTTTGATGCTCCCCCATGGGAGGCCTCACCCTCCCATGGGGGAGATGGGGAGATATGATTATTTAAAATTCAATAAAATGTTTTTATCAACTAAAATATGTTGTGATGAACACTTATGCTGATATTTTGAATTCATAATTTAAAATTTCTAACTTGACCCCCTCTGTTTGTTAAAATGATGCATTGTAAGAAGAAGCAAATTGGAGATATTAAAAATTATATGAGACCCACACTTCTCTCTCTATGCATATGGCCTTTGGTGGACATACACTATTTGAAGATCATTCAGTCCACAACTTCTCTCAAGTGTCTGGTGTTTGTCACTCCTCCAGTAAGATTCTGTGAAGCAAAGAGACAAGAAAATAAGAATACCCATGACCCATGCCTGCATGAAGGTTCTCGCCCAATAATGTCACTGAAAACATAAAAATATGAATGGATTGTGGTATAGGAGAGAGTGATGAGTAGGAAGAAAGTTAACAGAAAAGGGAAAATGAAGTAGTAATGGGGGTCACAATATGATGTATCCCTAATTGATCTGGAACAAACTATGTAGTCCAGTTTGACCTCAAATGGCCTTGAACTCACAGAGATCTATCAGCCTCTGCAATCATAGTCCTAGGACTAGTCTTATCGGGCACCATGCTGGCAATTACAACTTTTTCATGTAACAATAATCTATTCTTCATGCTTGGTTCATGTGTGTGTGTGTGTGTGTGTGTGTGTGTGTGTGTGTGTGTGTGTGTGTGTAATATACCGCTTCTGGCAAAACAAAAGTTTTGTATTAAATATTTGTACAAGATATCTGTGAGTTATTATTTTGAGTATGAATTTTCTTGCTGTCATCTCTATAAAAGAAAAGGCAAATACAAGTATTATTTAATATCTAGCTCACTTAAGTATATTAATGTCTTTAATATATTCTATTATAGGTCTGAGACTTGTATTTACATATTTTATATTTTTATTTCCCAGCATCTAAACCCCTTTTAGAATATGATAATAAAATTTTTGAAACTGCTTTAAGCCTCTACAAATATATAAAAATGCCTAAGTAGCTTTTTGCTTAATGTATTCATGAGACAATGACTTCTCAGATGCAGAAAATGTTTTCTTTTAATTCTGTCTGTCAGTTTCTCATTGCTTTCCAAGAAAGTGATTTCTTAATTATTTTATATTTTGAGAGACAATAAGAGCCAGTAGATGAGAAAGTCATTTTTATAATCTCCTAATATATTTACAATCGTCCAATTTTCAAGAAAATCACTAAAATAAAAAATCTTCTTTCATGAAGGCAAGACTTGAATGGTCTACGCATTTCTATTTTTTTTTTTTTTTTTTTGTATTTGTTCCAGGAGATTTCAAGATATTTTAGGAATTGAATTATTGACTAAATGAGGACACAAACATTCTTAATAAATTTAATAAATTTAGTTAATTCAGTCTTTTTCTGTAAAGAATTTAATCTTTATTTCCATAGGCTCATGTGTTTCCTCAGAAGAAACATTCACATTTTTCTCTTGTAAACATTTATTCTTTTTCTAAGTATGATTTTCTTTTCTCATGTCTGTCTGAGAGTATAAATATTTTTTCTTCTATTTATAAGGTAGTAATTCATGTGCATAAACCCATCAAGATACTTATTGATTAACAGGCATCTATTGAAAACAGAATCCCTTATAACTCATTGATTACAAAAAATTGTGTTTGAGACATAGAAATTAGTATTATTTGAGTTTTAAGTAAACCTTTATAACTTATGAATCAAAGGCTCTGTCTTCAATGCTTCAAGGTGAGGTAAGAAGTGATTGTACCATTAAGACTTTGGTATAGGCCGGTTACTGGAGGTTATTTCTCTCAAGGATGCAATTGGTTGCCTTTTTTTTTTTTTTCTGGACTTTCCGTATTTCCCCATTGTCATGTGGTGAGCAATCTTGATCCATCACAGATCAATTCAGATGATCTGCCTTGCCTTAGCTACAGAAAGAAATGAATCACCTGACTCTATCCTGAGACCTCTGAGTGTATCATCCAAAATGAGTGTTTCCTGCTTCTTGTGGATTCCTTTCAGGTTGCCAAAAAAAAAAAAAAAAAAAAAAGCCAACTACTAGACATAATCATTTTCTTCAAATTTGTAACTCGTGTAAAATTTATCTCATTGGACTTGCACATTAGAGCCCAGTTCTGAGTGCCACAATAAAACAAAACTGATCTGAATTGTATGCATTCTTTTAGCAGTTTTTGTAGCTACATAATTTCCTCTGGATTTATCATTTAATCTCCTTAGAGGAAACTTTTGTAGTTCACTTATCTGTACATACCTTTACTGCAGAATTTTAACATTGTGGACAATGTGACAACTTCAGTTCACCAATACACACTATTTAATGATTGGATTACATTATTAAAGTTGTATAAATTAAATGTTTTGGCATGTGACTAAGTTTAATAAAATTGCTGAAAAATACTGTGACAAAACAGCCCTAAATAAGGCCTAAAGTTTGCAAGTATATGGAGTTTTTATTTTTTTTTTAAAGAAGACACTTTCAAATTGTCCTATGGCGTATACCAATATGTTATTAAGATTAAGAAAGCAGAGTTCCCTGAATATAAGTGGAATATTGGATTCACCTAAGTAAACCCTTTCTGGGTTCACTTGGGGAAACATAAAGTATTTAAAACATGCATCGAAGAAAAAATAAGGCTTGCATTGTCTCTCAAACTAATTAACTAAAGCATCTTCCTTTTTAGGTTCCCATTATAATTTATTTATTCCAATAATGATATTATAAAATAACAACGTAAGATAACCAGGCATTTTTGGTTTGAGGAAATAAGTCGAAATTGCTACCAGCACTGACTCTAAGAAATCTTATCCTGTAGATAGTAACACTGTCTGAAAACACTGGAAATGTTTTGTTTTCTTATAGTAAAAAAAAAAAAAATGTAACTTGAGAACAGAATTTCAGAGAGGTAAGAGGATATAGAAATCAAAAAATTAGTAAGTCATTAAGGGAATAAATTATAATCTGTAATTACTTCTTTCTTGTCTGAAACATTTATAAAATTTTAGAACAACTGTTTGCCAATACACTCAAAACACATGACAGCGTACTATAACAATAACAAAATCAATATTACCTGCATATTAATTGTACATGGAAAAACTGGACTAATTCTTGTTATCATTATTTTCTGGAATATTCCTGGGTATAGAAGATGGCATTTATTTCTTAGATTCAAAAGCTAAAATTCGAGTATGACAAATGTATTCAAATAAAAAACATACTTTGTTTAGTAGGCTTTACAAACTATAAATGCCTTTAGATGTAATCCTTGGACACTAAGATGGAACACTTGTATTGAAGACATCCGTTTTCCTGAAACAACCTCAGATGAAAATATAGAGCAAACCCCCACTCATTAAAAATTAAACTAAATGATAAATTAGAATATTAATGATCCTTCAGGTAAGTGACAACCAAAAATACAGATACAAGGTCTATCTGTAACTTAAGCCACTTATGTTTTTAAAATGTAATAAACTGGATCAAGAGCTAGGAAAGAATGGTTGAATAGTGTATGGAATTAAAGAACTTTTGGCCACACAACTCTGCATTTTTATCTGTTGTAGTTTTCTGTAATGTGCTCCATCTGTTGCAAAGAGAAGTTTCCTTGATGAGGAGTGGGAACTATACTTGTGTGGGAAGTAAGGACAAATATTTAGAAATGTAGTTAGGGATGAAACTGGTTTAGTAAAGTGGTAGTTATGGGTTCTCCTAGTCATGTCAGAAGATACATCCATTAACACTCAACAATATGGATGCCTAAATTTGTCATGAAGAAAGGCAACAATAGGCATGCAAAAGTGGACATGGGTGGGATGCGGTGGGATGGGGGAGTCCATGAGGTCTCCACAAAAAGAACTGCAGGCAGCAAAGGAATGCTGAAACAGGAGAAATGGGCTTCCTGAAGGGACACCAATGTTATTAATTACCAAATGGGCAGAGCTGAAAACATATACACACAGCAACTATTATACAGACTAAGTATGTTGCATTAAAAACGTATGTGTATACACATATTCATGTAGCAATAATCTGCTTAAATAAAAAAAAAGGTCCCAAATTTGAAAGAGAGCCAGGAAGTCTATACAAGAGGGTTTGGAGGAAAAAAAGGAAGGAGAAAAACATGTAATTTTATGATAATCTCAAAATAAGATATAAAAAAAACCAAGATTTTTCACAGGGACTCACAGTCTGTAATTTCCTAGCGCACGTTCCTGCACCATGTAGTAGTAAGAATGATGTATTCTATAAATACAAGATTAATAAATAGTGTGTGTCTAATTTGCTAGGAACTCTTAATAAAAACAACTACCTTTAAACACATATATTTCCCCAAGAAGCATTGTTACTAGAAATTTGCATTTTTGATTGTTGAGTGTTTTTCTCTAGTAAATGTTATGCATTTTGGTAAATATCCAAATATTACTAAGAAAGAAATCTCCTACTTAAATTAGCTTTAAAATTTTAAGAGGCATTAACTCTTCCTTATGGTAAAAAAAAAAAAATTAAAGTAAACTGAAGCCTAAACTTAGATGAAATGTAGTATTTGATATTACAAGTAACGTGAAGTTCTGAAAGTAGCTCTTGTAAACTAGAACAGAGGCTCAACGGGTTATTAAGGTCCTTAGTTTGACCCCTGGGTTATGTGGCAGTCCTCACAACATTCACAGTTTGGTGGCTTATGTCCGCTTAGGCTCAGCAGACCTGAGAAGTGTGTGCAGACAACACACACACACAGGTCTGAGATGGGCCACTGTGCCTACTTACAACTAGGGCATGGCCATCACCTCTTGGCTCTATGAAAGAAATGCAGGGGCTCTTACAAAGAAGGCAAACCACAAACAATCTTCTGCAACTGAGAATTTGCTAGGAACACTAAGGAAGGCAAGAGCAACTGAAAAATCTAGGTGGGCCAAGGGGAACTATAAAAAAGGGGTGGTTTTCTAAGTTTCAATGAACTGCAGTTACAAAGAAATGGTCAATGCTTCAGGAAACGGAAATGCCAGTTAAATTGCTACAATTATTATATTAAAACTACATTGAGGTTCTTGTTTTTTAAAAAAGATACCAATATTTAAAAATCAGGTGAGAAGTCCACCTTGGTAAATCACCTGTAATCCCAATAGGCTGAGGGAAGAGGATCCCAATGAGTTCAAGGCTAGCCTGGGCTATAGAGTAAGATTCTACCACAAGGGAAAAAAATTAAAACTGTCCTTTCCTTGAGTTATGGAGTATGAAAACAATTTTTAAAATACTTAAGCATATATAAATACAACTTTACCTAGTATCTTAATATCCTTATACTAGCTATTATCTTAGAAGTATAAACATTTGTATTTCAGATTCAAGGGTTATTTTTCTTTAATAATTTAAGGATATTTTGATGACCACTGTGCTTTTAGTTAATCTGAGAATAGGGGAACAAGCTGAGGATTAGGATAAGAAGAGTCCAACTGTCATTTTCCGTATGTATCCATTTCTACATTTTTATGACATATGAATATTCATCAATTTAGCTTTATAAATTCAATTTCCATATTTGTATAAATAACACCCACATGTACATATTCATATATAATTTTCTTAATCATATAGTTAGAAAGATAAAAATAAATGTGTTACTCTTATACTCCTTTTTGTTCTACTAGGCTACTTTCTCTTTATAGTAATGATGAAAAATGATTAAATTCCTAAAAGAATAAAGATGATTCCAAAGTTCTATCTGCTGATAATTTTTGAGGCATCTAAGGATAAAACCTGTTACTTCTCCTGAATAAATGGAGTTCTTCTGCATGTCTTTTCTTTAATCAGGTCATCAATGAGATACTATAAGAGAACAGGCACATGGCTTAGAGTCACAGTCAGAAATGAAATACTTCTCTCCAGGAACAAGTTTTGGTTATAACTGGAAATTGTCATCATCATCCTGTGGATGTAG
This sequence comes from Cricetiscus sungorus, assembly GCA_030556225.1. Lineage (NCBI taxonomy): Eukaryota > Metazoa > Chordata > Mammalia > Rodentia > Cricetidae > Cricetiscus > Cricetiscus sungorus. The sequence goes on from JANBXA010000651.1 coordinate 160,416,081, forward strand.
AGTTCCTGCTGGGCAGTTCTTCAAGCGGAAGCAAATTTTAGAAATAATCACAGCACTGTGGGCAAACTTCAAATTACACCTTTCAACATCTGCTCTGAAATAGTTCAGCGCTGATGTGACGAGGGAAGAAAATCCCCTTTCCCTGGCTTCCACCACTGTCTCCCATTACCCTGTTGTAGGTTTCAGTTTTACAAAAATCAGTCTGTGCTGACATGTGAACTTAGACATTTTGAAACTCAGCTGTTGAGATGGAGCCCAGAGCTTAAGACTCCGACCAATGAGCAGGCTGGCCTTTTCTCCATATTCTAGAAGAGGTTCTTCTTCTCCTATTAGATGCAGGTCCTGAAGATTCAAACCCTGTGTTCAGAGTTGTTCTCCGAAAGACAACATTTTTTACAGCTATCCATACATGCAAAACTTCTGAAATTATTAGAAAGTCCTTTTCTTTCACCTTTGTGGACATTTATTTTCTTGTGGCTCTCCTTTGTTGACTTTTTAAAGCTTAAATAGTTTCTATACTTTTGTTTTTTGCATTTTCTTAGGTTTGGCCCTTCTCATTGCCTCTTATATCCTGCTTGTGATTTCTCCCATGGTCCATTTATTAAGGAATCACATGCTCATGAATAATAAAACATCACTTCATGAGTCAGTAGAAGCGTCTGTTTTTAATATTAATAATATTATTACTTGGTTATTATGAAGCAAAAATGCAATGTGTTTCAGAATCTACTGTTTTCACTCATAACTTTAATAGCAGCATTTCTTAAATTTTGTAGTTCTATATCCAATACTAAAATCATGGGCATAAGTAGCAAAGTTCAAGGCAGTCACTTAGGTTTTATTTGTCGGATTACAGCTTCTTGATTAAATGGCTACCAAGGTCTTTATAGGGTATAACTGACTTATTGTGAGGTATATTGCTCTGGGGGTAATCAGAAAACATATGTGCGTGAGTGAAAACATATATGTGTGTGTGTGTGTGTTATATAAGTTAGAAATAATCAAAATTATCTTATCTAATTATAAAATGCATAGGCTGTTTGATTATTAGAGTTGAACTGATTAATTTGGATGAGGGTTTAATTGTATCATGGTAAGTTATTATGGTGGAATGTTCTGTATGAATCTAGGTTTTCAATAATTAACATTTTAATAATGTACCTCATAACACTAATCTTATATAAACTTTTCAAGGCTTCTGAAACTTTAATATTAACACCCAGTTTTGTGTCAGAACTTGCTGTCAAGTCTAACAACCTGAGTCCAATCTTGGAAGGGGAGAATTGACTCCAACAGTTTTCCTCTAATATCCCCAAGAGAACTACAGCATTTGCATTCATGTACATAAACATACATAAATACATACATACAAATGAAAATGAATTAAAATGCAATAAAATATAAAGTATAATATTATAATATTAATAACTGTCTTGGTCATAGATGAGTTAGAATAGGAAATGTTTAATATGTAATGTTTTTCTTTAAAACTAATATGTTTTTTCTTTGTGAACCTTCTCATTTCAGATTTCTGTGATTTCTCCAAGTGAATATAAAGTAAAAATGAGTCCACAATGGTGCTGCCAATCTGAAATGATGCTTCACAAAAGAATATACCATTTAAACATAATATAAAATATCAGCATAAAACCCCATATTGGGTAGGAAGCACAATGCAGGCTAATGTCACATTTCCTGTGGTTGAAGGCAGCAGGATCCAGAAGGTAGACTGACTATACAAGGTCAGCCAGAAGAATAATTAAAGGAAAGCTTAGGGACAGGTTTAGAGGGATCCTGAATTTTAGCTGTTCAACCCTTGCCCTGCACTCTGACTACCTGGCAGGAAATAAATCATTCTATAATTAAAATACATAGACCTTAATAGAAAATCAAAACTCAGAAAAAGAATGAAAAAATAAAGGTATGAGCATTGTGCCCTGCTATGCTAGACCCCTGGGGTAGAAGTCACGTTTTTTTTGGAGACAACTACTCCCTCCTGTACCTTAAAGAAAGCTTACCCAGGCCTGCAGATTGAGCAGAAGTCTTAGAGTAGAAAATCATAGAAGATACTAATACTTCACATGTAACGCTAAATTTCTACATCAATATTTATGCATAATTACTCCTTGTATTGTTCATCATCAATATTTATGCATAATTACTCCTTGTATTGTTCATTTATCTACTGTATTTTGATGAAGTTCTACTTATATTTCAAATATATTTATATACTGAAGAAAGAAAAAATGGAATATATTGTGAATAAGTAAAACAAAAATATTAGTGGCTTTAGAGAAAATTTTATGTTTATTTTCTTTTATTGACAAGAGATTCATTTCTAATAATATATCCTGGTTTTGGTTTAATCTCTCTCTATTCCTCCAAGTTCCTCCCCACTGGATTCATGCCCTTTCTGTCTCTCATTAAAAACAAAACAAAACAAACAAACAATCAATAAAACCAAAAAACCAAAAAACCAAACAGGCTTCTAAGAGTCAATAGGAAAACATAACAAAATATACTGTAATTAGAGAAAACAAATACCATTACATTGAAATTGGATAAGAAAAACGAACAGATGGGAAATAGCCTGAAGAGAAGGTACAAGAATCAGACCCACTAGTTTATATTCTTGAGTACCACAAAAGTAACAGGACTCAGTAACAATACAATTGAGTTGCTGGCTAAGGGGGTCCATAGGAATCCCCAAACAACTCAGGATAGTGTGAAAACAATGGGTTTCTCTTCACAAACTGACAGCTCAGCCCCATTATCAAGGACAACACCTACACAACTCATTGAACATGAAGAACTCAAGCTGATGCCTCCAGGAAACCTCCACTCATATGTTCCAGTGTCTTTGGTGTGGGAAGGTACCAGGCAGACTACCAATTGAGATATGTAAACATCAACCCTGCCATAAAACCTGTGACCTACAATATGTCCAGCTTGCAAGATAGACTAGGGCAATTGCAGCACACAACTTTTATTTAAGGTGTAGATGGAAGTTTCTGTCCCACCTGGTCCAGTTCAGATCAAATAAACACACAGAGGATTATATTAATTATAAACTGCTTGGTCTATTGCTCAGGCTTATTACCAACAAACTCTTACAACTTAAATTAACACATAATTCTCATCTATGCTTAACCATGTGGCTTGGTACTGTTTCTCAGTAAGGCATTCTTATTTTGCTTCCTTTGTTTCTGTCTGGTGACATACCATATGCCTTTTCTTTTACTAGAACTCTTCTAGTCTGGTAGTTCCTGCCTGGCTACTGGACAATCAGTGTTTTATTAGATCAATATAAGTGACAAATCTTTACAGTGAACAAGAGCATTTTTGCACATTATTAAGGCCTCGTCCATGAGATGGAACCCATACGTGACAATGCATTGTGACCAAGAACCACAGACTAGATAGCACAAAGACCTAGGTAAAACTAAATACTACTAGTCTAAAAAACAAAGTAACAATAAAATTACTCCTAATGATATTCTAACACACTCATAGTTTCCTTATTCATTTATCATCAGAGAAGCTTCCTCATGGGAGCAGATGTAGAGATCCACAGCCAGACATCATGCAGAGAAAGAGTCCTTGGAACACACATCTCTAAATGGGATGTCTTCATCAAATCCTTCCCTCAAGCTCAGGTAACCCACAGAAGAGAAGGCTCAAAGACTGTAAGAACAGCTGGAGGGGAAGGAGGACACCAAGAGTGCACACCCTCTGAGTCAACAGAGCAAAGCTCAAATGAACTCACATAGACTGACACAGCAAGTGCAGGGCTGACGTGGGTCTGCACCAGCTCCTCGAAATATATATATTGTAACTATCGGCATACTATTTTGAGAAAATTATTTAAAATATATTTAACTTATTTTTAAATAATTATATCCAGAGAGGGGTAGCTAAAACTAAGGCCATTTGGAGAAACTTACTGCATCAGAAGATTCTAAAGTACATGAATATGTAAAAATATCTAAATAAAATTGCCAAATAACAAAAGAGACTAAATGATAACTACAAATCTATCACCAAATGAAGCTTTTTGTACTGAGAATGTGTTTCATCTAAGTGAGTTTTTGGGCAAAGGGGCCCCATGGAAACATGCAAACAACCGATGTCATTTTCAAGGTTAATGTCTGTTCTCCACAAACTGCTATGTCAGTTTCCCCGCCCCTTGCTCATATAGTCTCTCCTTCCTCTTTTCAACTGGACTCCCATAGCTCTGCCTAGTGCTTGGCTGTGGATCTCTGCATCTGCTTCCATCAGTTGCTGGATGAAGGTTCTATGATGTCAGTTAGGGTAGTCACCACCAATCTGATTACAGGAGACGGCCAGTTTAGGCATGCTCTTCACTATTGCTAGGGGTTTTAGCTGGGGTCATCCTCATGGATTCCTGGTAATTTCCCTTAGCACCAGGTTGCTCCCTAGCCCCACAATCCCTCTATCAAGATAGCTCGTTCCTTGCTCTCCTACCCCAGCCCTCTCCCTACTTAACCATTTCATCATGTTTTCATCCCCATCTGCTCCCCTTACTCCCCTGACACCCCTGGATTACCTAAGAGATCTCATATATTTCTCCTTCCCAGGGCGATCCATGTGTCCCTCTTAGGTTCCTCCTTGTTAACTAGCTTCTCTGGAGCTGTGGATTGTGGTCTGGTTATCATTTACTTTATACATAGTATCTACTTATGACCTAGCAAATACCATGTTTGTCTTTCTGGATTTCTGTTACCTCACTCAGGACAATTTTTTTTTTTTTTTCTTTTTTTTTTTTTTTTTTGCTTTCATCAATTTGCCTGCAAATTTCAAGATGTCTTTTTCTTAACAGATGAGTAATAGTGCATTATGTAAATGTACGACATTTTCTTTATCCATTCTTCAATTGAGGGGCATCTAGGTTGTTTCCCATTTCTTGTTATTATGAATAGTGCTGCTATGAACATAGTTTATCAAGTGTACGTGTGGTATGGTGGAGCATTCTTTGGGTATATGCCCAAGAGTGGTAATGCTGGGTCTTGAGGTAGATTAATTACCAATTTTCTGAGAAACCTCCATACTGACAAAAATTGCAATCTTATCAAAAGCAATCCACAGATTCAATACAATCTCCATCAAAATCACAACACAATTCTTCACAGTCCTCAAAAGAACAATACTCAACTTCATATGAAAGAACAAAACACCCAAGATTGCAAAAAAAAAAAAAAAAAAAAAAAAAACAAAGAAAAGAAATCCTGTTCAATAAAGGAACTTCTGGAGGCGCCCACATCCCTGAATTCAAGCTCTACTATAGAGCCATTGTGATAAAAAACAGTTTGGTCTTGGCATAAAAACAGACAGTTTGACAAATGGAACCGAACTGAAGACCCTGACATTAACCCACATATCTACAAATATCTGATTTTTGACAAAGAAGCCAAAACTATACAATGGAAAAAAGAAAACATCTTTAACAAATGGTGCCAGCATAACTGGATGTGAAATAGTAGAAGACTACAGATAGACCCATATCTATCAGCATGAACAAAATTCAAGTCTAAGTGGATCAAAGACCTCAACATAAAGCCAGGTACACTGAACCTGATAGAAGAGAAGGTGAGAAGTGGCCTTAAATTCATCAGCACAGGAGACTACATCCTAAATATAACACCAGGAGCATAGACACTGTCAGCAGCAATCAATAAATGGGACCTCCTAAAACTGAAAACCTTTTGTAAAGCAAAGGACATGGTAAATAAGATAAATGGCAGTCTACAGAATGGAAAAATATTTTCACCAACAGGGATGATCTCAAAAATAAAGAACTCCAGAAACTAGATATCAAATTACCAAATAATACAATTGAAAAATGGGGTACAGATTTAAACATAATATCCCAGAGTGGTCCCAAATTTGTAATGTATCTGTGAAATCCTCAACTTCCATCTTTCTAGTTCTGGGATTACATGTGTGTAATCACTCTCAGCTGAAAGGTTTATTATAGAAAAGCAAAACAACCCGACATGAGAAAAATATACTCACAAAGTAAATTTTCAAAACAAAAAATACATCTCTCTCTGAAACTGACATGTTTGAGATTTAATGCAAATGTGAGTCCCACACAAAATTAAAGAGCTACAGAAACACAGCCACAAATAACAAAAATAAGCTATATCAATTATTTTCTTTGTCTTTCTCTTAGTTATTTTTATGCATGGTATACGTAGTGTACATGCATTATGTGAGTGAATATACATGTATGTGTGCAATTGGGGTGCACAGAGGTCTAAGTTCTTTGTATTATTCAGGTATTCCCTGGCTGATATTTTTATTAAAAGGTCATATTAGCTGTAACAGTAATGTATATGGGTTTTTAAAACAGAAGAACTTCACTGGCAATGATCACGCTGTAGACTCCCAGGCTGAAAACATGTTAATGAAGCAGCACAGTTAAAGGAACTCTAACAACAAAGTTTGGAATGAAAGAACAAAGGAGAAAAAATCCTTGGTGGGTAAATTATCTTATGATACAAAATCATTTTTACTTTTAAGAATAAACTCTTTAGTTATTATAGTCTCTAATCTGCACTAAACAGCTCATTGCTTTGGTTAGATTTGCTGGCCAGGAATCCCTAGGGATCTGATTCTCTCTTTTTCCTGCCACAAGCTATGGGGTTAGAGAAGCATGCCACCGCCCTGGCCTTCACTTGAGTATTGGGAATTCCAGCTCAAGCCTGCATCATGTTCATGCTACATGAACTTTACTATGCTAAAACATTTCCCCAGCTCCCACTAACACTTTCCACTGAAGTGAATGTTCCTGAAGAAATATGCAAGAAGAGATGAGGAGGTCCAGAGGTTAGGAGTGCTTGCATCTCTTACACTAGACAAGAGTTCGATTTCCAGCATCCATGTTATGTGACTCAACCATTGCAAATATACAATCTCGCATAGGAAAAGTGATGTTTAAAATATGTCACCTTTATTGAACAAAAATTCAAAACAGTGCAATTTAGTGAAAATCTGAGGTTTCATCAAAATTTGAACACATAGAGAATTAAACACACACAAGTAAATAAATATAATTTTGAAAAAAGCTGGGAAAAACTTTTTATAAAGCAAAATCAGAAAGTATTGCTAGAGAATGCAAGCTTGAATCCTTGTGATTTTCTGGCTTCTCTAACTTATTATTGGGACTAAATGTTATATTTGTGTGGTTATAGATATATGTTGATCCTTTATTTGTTCATTTTTCTTTTTCTATAATTAGTATACTTATTTTATTTTTGTCTTTTTCTACTTTGTAATACGCTAATAAATTTCTTAGATTGCCTCACTAACTTCTGAAAGTTGTTGATACAATCCATTAAGGTGACTGCTTTTGTAACAGGCATCAGGCATGGTCAGTGCCCACGTGAAATACCTTTACTGTTATTTTCGTTTTTTCTATTAAATATACTGGAATTTAATATTAAGGAAATTGCCCTGGTAACTTCTAGGTGATTGGTTGCTTTCAGGCTTCTTTTGTGCTAACATATTTAATGTAATTTACATACTCCTGTGGTAGAAAATGTTCTATAGCTTAGAGGTGATCATGCATTACACAGGATTAAAAACTAACAAAAAATGAACAAACAACCAAAAAAGTTTTCAATGACTAAATACTGTCCATGGATTAGAAAGGGAATTTGTGTTTCTGTTTCTTTTTTTAAAAAACTTCCAACAGGAGATATATTTTTATTGTATTAGTGTGACAGACCTAATATGCATATAGAAGATTCTGTTCCTTTCAAACTATAGAAAAATCTAACACGAACCTCTTTTACTGGTGTATTTTAAGGCCTGTAATATTTATGAACCCTTCCTAATGTCAAATTTACTTCAACTGATTTATTTTATTTAAATAACTTATTTTCACTTATTTTACTCTCAATGACAGTTTCTACTCTCTCATTTCCTCTGGTCTGTGTTGTCTCTCCTTCCCGTCTGCCACACCCCAAACACAGTGGCCATTCAGAAAGGGGAAGGCGTCCAGTGGGCTTGGACAAATCATGGCACATCAAGTTGAGACAGGACTAAGTTCTTCCCCTTGCATCAAGGCTAGTCAAGGTAATCCAGCATGGGGAATAGGCTAACAAAAGTCAGGTAAGTTCCAGGGACAGGTCCTGATCTCATTGTTAGGAGCCTTACAAAGTGTCCAAGCTATACAACTGTCACACATATGTAAAGGGCCTAAGTCAGTCCCGTGGACTCCCTAGCTATGAGTCTAGAGTCCATGAACTCCCAGAGGCTCAGGTGAGCTGTCTTTGTGAGTTCCCCATGATGAACCCCTTGGCTCATACAATCTCTGAACTCAAGGTAGTCCAGGATCAAATGCCAAATCCCATGGGACATTAAACTCTCTGTTGAAGTTGCACTAGCTTAGATCCATGGCCATTTTTGTAGATTACTGATTCAGCTTCTATGTATTCTTTCCTGTATCTGGATCTCCCATATTTTCCTATAAAGAAATTAACATTTCCCATTTTTCTTTACTATATGTCAAAAATTACTTTCCTTCTGAGAAATCAGGGAAACAACACACTTCACAGTAGCCACAAATAATATAAAATATCTTGGGATAATTGTAAACAAAAAAGTGAAAGATCTATATGATAAATTCTTTGAAGAATATATCAGAAAATGGATAAAATCTCCCATGTTCATGGATCAACATGATTAACATGTAAAATGGCCATCTCACTGAAAGGAAATTACAGATTCAATGCAATCCCCATCAAAATTCCAACACAATTCTTTACAGACCTTGAATGAACAATACTTAACTTCATATGAAAAACAAAACAAAACCCAGGATAGCTAAAGCAATCGTGTACAATAAAAGAAATTCTGGAAGTATCACCATCCCTGATTGCAAGCTAAACTACAGAGTTGTAGTAAGAAAAACTGCATGGTATTGGCATAAGAAAAACACCATTTTGATCAATGAAATCAAATCAAAGATCAAGATATCAATCCACACACCTATGGAGACCCGATTTATGATTAAAAAGCCAGAATTATAAAATGGAAAAAAATAAAGCATCTTCAACAAGTGGTGCTGGTCTAACTAGGTAGATATTGGCATGTAGAAGAATGCAAATAGATCCATATCTATCACCTGCTCAAAACTTAAATCTAAGTATATCAAAGTCCTCAATATGAATCCATATATATTGAACCAGATAGAAGAGAAAGTGGGAAATTGCCTTGAATGCATTAATACAAGAGACAACTTCCTGAACAGGACACCAATTGTACAAGCACTAATTTCAACACCAAATAAAAAAGTAATGCCATACACCAAATGTAAGGCAAAGGATGCCATCAAGAGGACAGACTGACTGCTCACAGAATGGGCAAAGATTTCACTAACTTCACAACAGGCAGATGGCCAATGTCCAAAATATATCAAACTAAATAATCCAATAAATAAATAATAAATAAATAAACAAGGTACAGAGATCTAAGCAGAGAATTCTCAACAGAGGAAACTCAAATGGCCAAGAAACAAAGAACTATTCAACATCCTTAGCCATCAGGGGAAAACCATTCAAAACTACTTTAAGATTCCAATCTTACACCTGTATAATGACTAAGATAAAAAACACAAGTGACAGCTCATGTTTGTTAGGATATAAAGTAGGGGGAACACTCCTCCATTGATGGTGGGAGTGCAAACTTGTACAGCTGCTCTGGAAATCAATAAGGCAGTTCCTCGGGAAACTGGGAATCTACCTACCTTAAGACCAAGCTATACCACTGATGGGCATGTACCCAAAGTACGCTCCATTCTACCACTTGCTCAACTATGTTCACAGCTCCTTTATAATAGCCAGAAACTAGAAACAGATTAGTTGTCCCTCAACTGAAGAATGCATAGAGAAAATGTGGTAATTTATACAATGGAGTATTACTCAACTGTGAAAAATAATGACATCATGAAATGTGGAGGCAATTGGATGGATCTAGATTAAAAAAAAAAATAGTCATCCTGAGTGAGGTAACCCAGACCCCGAAAGACAAATATTGTACGTACACACTTGTGAGTGGGATATCTCTGACTCTCTTGCCTACTTGTGTGACCATTCTCCCCCTGGATTGCCTTGTTCAGCCTTGATATGATAATATGTACCTGGCCGTATTACAGCTTGTTATGGTGTGTTTGGTGGATATCCCTGGGAAGCCTGCTCTTTTCTGATTCACAAAAGTGGGGGTAGATCTGCAGGATATGGGAGGGGTTGAGGAGACTGTAGGGAGGGAAAACTGATCAAGATGAGATCAGAATATAATGAGAGAAGAATATAAAAATTCCGGGAGGAGGGGATTGAGGGGAAGCTGTGGTTAGGCTGTAAAATAAATAAGAATTTTTTTTTTAATTCTGAAAAATGTATCTTCCTTAACTTGATCACAATTACTTTCTGAGAAACAACACAACTTTGTTTACTAATCCTTGCAAAATTTAACCTGTGCCTCATAGGCACTCTTTTGTGAACTTCCAAAATGAACATTTATTGTAGGTACTACTAAACACGTAAAATTTACCAAGTTATTAGTATTCAGCATCTCACTATGCTATTTTATCATTACTTTTAGCATGAAGCTAATGCAGTACACAATTATAATGGATAAATGAGATACATCACTCTATCTGAGGCAGCACAGTTCTAGAGTTTATTTATAATTATCATATTATAGCTTCTAGTGAATTATGCCATTTCTTCATCAATCAAAATATTCATGTCATCAGTTTTAGCTAGTAAAACCTGAAGATATGGAAACAACTGGATGCCTCCTGGATGAGAACTTGAGCTTGAAGCAGTTTGGGTGGATCAGATGAAGAATAAGCTGACAAAAAAAGGATTACAACTGCAAAGAGTGGTGTGTGCTTGTCTCTTCCTTATGTGTTTGCTAGTCTTGTTGATGAAAATATTCTTTCTCTGTCTTCATCCACATCTATTGCTTTTTTCCTGTTCTTTTTTAACTTCTCTCATGGAGAAAAGCACTAATAATTCTTAGAAGAAAGCCTAGTCTCAAGAACTGGAAACTTGTGAACCTTTGCTATACTTTGACACATTCACACTCCACCCTCAGGCAACTAGTCTAAATTTGGGAGAGACTGAAACAGTAAGGTAAACATTGGCAACTTACTATCCTTTCTCAACTTGGATCACTACTGTGTTTCTTTGTAATTAAACCAATGGAGAGTTCTCTTTTAATATTCATTGGAATCCACCACCAGATCTTAGTAAAATACCTATCTGGTCATGCTTTCTAATCTCTCATATACATTTTACGTAGTATATTCTACCCCTGACCATAAGATATTCAACATCAATAGTTTCTGAGAAAGTCAGTTTTCCTCAGTAAAGAAACACAGAATAAATTAACCATGTTCCAAGGTAGGCCCCATGCTTAGAAGTAGCTGGCCAGCACAAATTAGATTCCATGTTGCTTTGGGTTTTTGTTATTTTCTTAAGAGACAAAACATGAAGAAGGGTGGATAGTGAAATGATGGAGGATCTGGGAGGAGTAGGCAGAGGGAAATGAATATGGTCAAAATAATACATTTATATGGTATGACATCTTCAAAGAATAAATATATAAAAACATTTGAAAATAGTCATGAGCAAAAGAAAATGTCAAAATCTATACTGCTATACTGCATAGCATTTGAGGGTGTGAGCATCTTTGACCCCCACTAGTTAGTCAGTTATCAGTAGCTGATGCTGTCCACCTTAAAGTGTGAAGATTTGAAAGCACATGAACTGACACCTTAAAGCATCTCTTACTTCAAATGCATGAAACTATCTGAAATAAAAATCTTACCTTAGCTTTTTCACACAGAAAAGTAAATCAATGTACAGAAAGTGCCCAGTGTTCCCCACCTTCTTAACAGTTTATTTCAATTATTTTCACAAACTTAATTTTAGTTTAAAACAACATTGGCTTTTTTTGGAACTCCACAATTGGATGAGAGTGCTCTGTGTTTGTCTTCATACTATTTTAGTGCTATGATTTAACCTGACTTTTCCTGGGTCAGCATTCTGGGCACCTCTGCATGTGTTGCAGCAGTGACCTCAAAATTTCAATATCAATAACTAGCATTGTAGGTTCTTTATTTTCCACTTACCCAAAAGATGTACAAATATTAACATAGCTAAAAAGCATGCTGCATAGTGATTATTCTGTTTATAGGATTATAGGATAGACTCTTGTATAAAAATGTCCAATAGCAATATTTGTTCAAATATTTATAATTGTTGCTTGAAAAGTGACTCTTTTTTTGGTTTATCTCCCATTCTAAATTATTTGACCTTACACTATCAAAATAATCTTTTCAGATCTCCTGGAAATATATGAAGGTTTTATCAAATAATTAAAGTTGTGTAATTCTAACATGTATGATATCCCACACATCGAGATGCATCCATGTGAAAATGTCTCTGCTGTTTATTCACACTAAAATTTCTTGTGTCTCAAATCAACTAGCCAACATTCTCGTTATGATTTCTATGTATCCTCATAGGTGGTAAAGCTGAACATTTTTTAGTATTCCTCCTAGCATTATAATAATTATGGGGATGAACTCTTTGGGTTGATCATGGTCTCCTGTGCATTTCAGTGGCTCTATTGCCCATACTCATGGTCTTATAGTCAACATGACAGGTACTATGTCTATCTCATTCTTATAAACCAGAATATTGGAATTTCATTTCACCTGTTGGAGTATTTAGCCATAGAAGACAGTTTTATATGTCAGTCTCATAATAAAACTCCACAGACCTTCAATTCATACAGATAGAAAGCAAGAATTCATGCCTTGTATTAAAAATCAGTAACCATTGTGTCATTCCCACTGCAAAAAGTTAGCGACAGCTCATGATAAGTTTAAATCTTATTTTTCAAAAGAATGTATTTCATTAATAGCCGAAAATTATTGAAACTTTTAACTACAATAATACATTAAAATATATATGGATAAAGTTTGTACTTAATGTCTGGATGCCATCCATTACTACTTTCTATTTCACATTCTTATACATTTAGCCATTATGAAGGCCATTGATTCTTCTATGACAAATGAGACGTTTCTGTTTAGCAATTCTGTCAGATCATGAGAACAAGTTACAGCAAGTTTCAATTTCAGAGGCCTAACTTATAATTGAAATTGCACAGTAAATACATATTGACAACGTGCAAAACATCAAAATAGTGGAGAATGAAACATATAACTTCATTCAAGGAGAAGATCGGGAAACTACTGAACTTCATAATGGAATAAAATGTTGATTACATATAAATACAGTGGAGAGGAGACAAAGGATTCTCAAGAAAGAAGACAAATATTTCCAGAAAGTGGGGGCTGAACTATACTTATGATTAAAGGTAAAGGAGTCTCTATAAAACTCCAGAAAAAGGACACAAATTTTCGATAACTCCTGTTGCAGACCACAAAAGACAATGAATAGCCAGCTGAAGAGAAATGGCACAATTAGACCATCAGAGATGTCTGCTGTTGTCTAATTACTTAAGTTTTATACCATTCTTTTCCCATTTGTCATCCATGAAGATTCTCATATATCAAAGAACATCTCTTCTCAAATACAGGTGTTCTAGCCAAGAGGATAGTTGAGATACAAGCTTATCTACCACAGATTTTAATAAAATAAAATAGGCCTGTAACTTCACATGTCATAACCATAGAGTATCAAATTGAACATGACAGTTTTATTTTAAATCCCTGCTTAGATTCAAATGCTTTTTGAAAATCCTTCAATCATTCCCTTAGAAAAAATAGACATAATACTGCCTTCTAAGGAGCTTATTTTTACTGAAAGGCATATCTCTGGTCCATCGTGGGTTTGTTGGGCAATAGTGTCAATACACTTTTAAGACAAAGTGTCATAAAAATTAGTAAGGCAGGGATAATGCCCTTTCTAAAAGGTATTTTTAAATGTCCTTGACCAATAACTACTGAAAATGACTTGGAAGTATGTAGCATGTATGTTTTCCGCCAGCCCGGCTTTTATTTTAGACAGAAAAGAGGAGATGATGGGAGATGGTATTCTGTAAATATGTTTCTCATACTGGTTAATTAATAAAGCACCATTGGGCCAATGAGAAAGCAAGATAGGCAGGGCTAAGAAACAAGGAGGAAAGAGGAAGTAGTAAGGAGGAATCAGCATGGAGAGCGGAAAGAGATCAGATGCGGCCCGCGGCTCTCTGATAAGATGACCACGTGGAAATACTTAGATAAGTAGAAATGGGTTAATAATTAAGACAGAGCTAGCCTATAAACAATAATGGTAACTGGCCAACAGGATTGTATCAAATACAGAGTCTCTGCGTGTTATTTGGGGCTGACACGCCAGACCAGTGGTGGGTGGGCTGGCAGAAAACATACATGCTACAGAAGTATATTTTCTAGATGAAGTTTACAATCATTCCTTGTTCCAAAAAAGAAAATTACAGCAAGAGCAGTTAGCATGGTTGTATAAAATCCATACAGAACTTTATGTATAGAAGGATGTATAAATTCTTATCAGTCTTATAGTATGTACTCAACCGTTGGTGGAATACAAATGATATATGCATGTAATATATACTTAGTTAAATAATTTTACATAGAACATGCTTGGCTTTATGCTAGACATCGTACACCATAAGGAACTTGAAAGGATTTGCAGAGAAGTGAAGCTGAGCAGCATGCAAAAATAATTTCACATAACACTAAAAAGGGCTAAGACAATGTTGTTCACATGATGAAAATATCTTTATGACTGTGAGCTAAGGAAAGTTTTCTGATATAGCCTAAGAACAAAAAAAAAATGTGTGATATCTAATTTAGTCAACAATGCTGGGAGAAAAAACGCAGAATGATATTTGGGTTCTAAGTCCTCATAAATCAAAATATTATCATCTCATGTGTATATCAATTAAATTTTCTTTGTTTCATGTTAATGTGTATTTGATTCTTATATTTTTTTTTAGTTTAGGATACATTAAATTTACCCTGTGCTCACTAACCAGAACTTAGTAGCTTAAGCAGCCACATTTATTTATTTATTTATTTATTTATTTATTTATTTATTTATTTATTATTTTTCTTTGTGGACATGTAGCTGATCTGGTACTTTCGTGGTAGACCACCTTATCTAAATTCTACAATAATCCTTCTGTCTGTATCTCTTTTGTGAGTTATTAAGGTTATAGGCATGTACCTCCCATAATTGTGCCAGTAATCCCTCTGACTTACTCATCTTTCTGATAAAATAAGGAAATGAACTAAATAAGTATTTAAAATTTCTTAAAATCAAAAGGTATCTTGATACACTTAGATGTATCAATAATGAACTTCAAAGGTTACATCCCCACTCACATTGCACAAAGTTAAGTATATTTAGAATGATCCCATGATTGTTTTACTAAGATGATGACATGTTAACTAATTTTAGTATTTTCAACTTATCAATATATTATAAAAATTGACCTAGAATAACTTGACCAATGAGAAATAAATCACTATGACAATCAGAACTTCATATAGACTAGTGATATACTTGATAAATGGACATATAAAAATATTTTTATCTTATACATGGCAGAGATGTGGGTCTCTGTATTTGTCTCCATCTGCTGCAGAAGGAAGCTCATCTGATGATGGCTGAGCAAGGTACTAATCTATTAGTAGAGCAGAATATTATTAGGACTCAGCTCATTGCTTCACTTTTTTGTTTTTTTTATAGTTTTTGAACAGTAGTATTTAGTTTCATCTTCGGCTGCTAGAGAATAACCTGAAAGACTCAACGTACAAATCAGGCCTTCTTAACCCTTTTCCATCTTTCCCATTCCAAACTCCCAAAAGTATCATGTGACCCTCTGTACACAAGCATATTAAGCAGGTGCACAAAGCAAATATCAACCTTAATAAGTCAGATTCATTTATTGACAGTAATTCTTTTGAACACATGCAGTTTTACCATTTATTTTTAAAGGAAATAATGCATAATGATACTGAACTGGATGTTCTGAATCTGTGACATTTCTCAGCTGAATATGTGATACTTCAGGATTTAGAACATTTTCAACAGTTTTCAAAGATGATTGATATTATGATTTTATAATCAGTGTTGAAATATCACTTCATATAAATAGGGACATTTCAGAAATTATTAGAAATTCTACAGTAGTTATATACAAAGTTTCCCTGGTGTTTTTACTTTTTACACTCAAGCCAGTACGTCCAACAGCAACATTATAACACATTGCGCTCCAAAAATGTACTAAGTGTATCTTTATATCCTGAGAAATGATGTTAGGAAACTGTATTTAAACCATTACATATTTCTATAAAAGTGAAAACTTGGTATGTAAAGTAAAATCACTGCAATTATAACATTTAATAATCTCCAGTATGAGCAATATGTTTCAGGTACTGTTTACTGCTACTCTATGGCATGAAGACAAGTACAGTAAAAAGTGTTCTTGTTATCTGATTTCAGAGGCAAATTTACTATTATGCCCTATGATGCAATACAGGTTAGTTTTGGATAAAACAACCCAAATGATTAATTTTTAGACATTCTACATTTTAAAATGTTCATTTTTACTATTTTTTTTCAAAATTATCACATTCAGTTATGAGAACATAGGGGGTCTCCAGTCATAATTTAAAATGCTGGAACTTGGACAAAAGTTTTTCACTTTAATTTTCCCTTCCTGGTAGGCTAGGAAGTACAAGCTCAAAGTACTACAATTCTAATCTTAGTGAGATCCTTTTACGACTGCTGGAAAATGTTTGCTCACTGTTTCCTGCCACAATGGACATGAGAAGCTCCAAGAAAGAACATTAATCCCCATAGGTAGACTCACATTAAAGATAAACAAACTACCTACCAAAGCTACAATTTTCTGTGTGTTAAACTGAATGAGAAATGACCCCACAGGTGTAAGCATGAGTTTTCTGGCCTGGCAGGTCCTGTGGCCCTTGCGTCCCAAATGAACACGAAGATGCTATATTAATTACAAAACTGTTGGCCAATGACTAGGGCTTCTTATTGGCTAGCTCTGTCTTAATTATTAACCCATTTCTATTAATCTGTGTATTACCACAAGGCTGTGGCTTAACCGGCAATGCCAAGCAGGCATGGTGTTATTCCTCCAGCAGCATCGTGCATCGTGATTGTCTAGCTATACTACCTAGAACTCTCCCTTCATCTGCTAGACCCACCTATCTTGCTGCCCTATTGTCCAACAGCGTTTTTATTTTTCATCAACCTATAAGAGAAACATATGTACAGAAGACACCCACATCTCATAGGCTTATGTATTTGAATGCTAGGTCTCCAGTTTTGTGACATTGCTTGGAGAGGTAATGGGTCCTTTATAAGATGCAGCCTGGCTTTGAGAATTTATAGCCTCACCCAGCTTCTCTTTACTTCCTGTTTGTGTAAGCAGTTTCCTATACATTTACTCATGCCATTTATACCTTGCCAATATGGACAACCCTCTTTAGTGAAAGGGCACATACCTTCTTTTCATTAGTTACTTTGGATCATGGCATTTTATCGCTGCAACAGGAAAGTAATTATTACATTCTGAAACCACCGATTGTGGTCTGTTCTTCATCCTGTCCAAGTTGAAAGATATAAACATAGGAGGGATAGAGTACTAGGAGTAGGCAAAAGAGGAAGAGACAAATCCTCTTTCACTGTTAAGTGAGTATATCTTAGCCTGAAGCAGGATTAAGGTTTCAGAGTGTGGCCTTCCTTTATATATTTAAAATATAAACTGTTTTAAATAATAAAAAGCTCACATACAATATTCTTTTGTTTCAGAATAAGTAAAAGGAGATAGGCACACAAATGAATGTAAAGAGAGAAGGCACTGAACCTATTAGTTAAACTCATTGAAAATAGTTCCTACTTTTTCTATACTCCAGGGATTTCCCTTGACTGTCTATATAGTTTTTTATCCTGTGTGTATCTAGGCACAACCTACTTTTTTCTATGAATCTATGGGTAAAATAAATACTTCTTTTTTTCTCTTTCTGTTGCAAAAAAAAATTACCATGAATAAGACAGAATAAGTACAGCCAAGCACTCTAAAGAGATGCTGTTTTCAAGTTCCATCTAAAATGGGTGTTGAGTAATGCTTCATAAGTAATGAGCCTGCTGAGGGTTACTTAAGGAGTTCTGGGTAGTGCTATCATCTGGGTGATGAATGCTCAGTTTACAGAAGCCCAAATTTATTATATTTTACATTTAAATAGAATGTTTAAAAATTTAAATGCTGAAAAGCAGCACTTATCCAGCTTATTGGCACTATAAAAACTTGTGAGGTTAGAGCTCCCTCAGGGAGAAGAAGTCTTACCAGAAAGGAGAGACAGGGTCTGCTTCATGGAATCCCATGGAAAAATGGCAAGTACAGACACCAAATTTGCCCTAGGAATAACTTGTTTAAATCAGAAGACTCACAATCTGTTACAACCTATTGTCGAATCTGACCGTTCCTTACTTCAGTAATTTCCCTGAATTTATCAAATCTACATACCTTAGAAAAAAATCTTTAGTTCCAAAACAAAAATAAAGGATATTTTTATGATGATAATTATGTCTAATTGCAGTGAGACTCTGTTTGGATCACCAGCTCCTAAACAGTGACATTATAAAATCTTGGTCTTAGCTTAGGCTGTTCCCAACAAGCTCTTATATCTTAATCTGTTTTTATTAATCTAGGTATAATAGTCCTTGTGGAATATTACCTCTCCTCCATACTGTATGTCTAACTTCTTCCATATCTCTCTGGTGAAATCTCCAACACTGAGATTCTCCCCTGAGTTGCTATATCTCTCTGGAAGTCCCACCTATCCTCTCCTGCACAGCTATGGGCCACTCAGCTCTTTATTATATCAATCATATAGGTAAAACAGCAACACCTTTTGAAACAGTATGATTAAATATCCCTCAACATATAATACAAAAAATAAAGAACAAGGAATGGGCTTAAATATAGAAAGGAGTTGGAGAGTGTAACTCTGATAGGTTGTAACCTATGTACTGGAAGGTAGCTTGCTTACATGCAAGCTTAGCTTTCTCCAAGGAATGCTATTTAGCTTGTGAATAAATAGAATCACATTTTAAACACATAAGGATAAATCAATAAAAGCCCGACATTTGCTTTTAAAGTAGCCTCCATTTCTTCACTGATTAGTAGTTCAGTCAAAAGTAAGTGTGTTCAAAGTGAAATGCAAAATGTGAACCAGTTGACTCCCTTTATAAAAATACATAAACACAACTTCACTGAAATGGAAAAAGAATTTTCCAAATTAAATAACTTCATAAAATAGCAGATCCTGGAAGACAGAAGGCAATTGTATATTCATATGTATTGAATTTAACTGATAAACTTTTCCTCCATAGACATAACAGTGAAACAAATCTGAACCATAAACACTGGCATCAAGCAATTCAGAAATGAATATTGGGATTTGGAAACTACATGTCTCACAGTTTCAGGGAGAGGTGATTGATAGTCAAGGGCAGGGGACAGAATGATCCATGTGTGAGAAATGGAGACATCTATTTAGTTTCATACTGATACAGATGATCACATATGGAATGTTTATAGTCCTATAAGTGTTAGTATACATATATGTATTTGCTTAATATATCAATTATTGCACAATGTAAATAATTTTATTAGGTACACAAGGAGGACTATACCATATTCTGGGAGCCACAGTGAAATTAGAAGCCAGTAAGTCAGCATTTGTTAAACTTCTGTTTATCAAACCACTCATATGACCCAGTAAACCTACTCTTTGAAATGTACTCAAGATAAATGAAAAGATGCTACCACACACATTTAAAATAACAAAAAAAGGTATGTTAACATTTATGAGCAGTAGTAAAAATAATACAAATATAATCATCTGCTGAATAAAATACAGAGTTCATGTTTAAATAATGTAAGATTATTAAGCAATATAAATGAAAGCAGTGTTGAAGCAATATGATTATGCAAAGGGAAATAAATTGGTTATAAAACATGAAGCTTCCAATGTAAACCAATCAATGGAAATCACTACCAGTTGTTACTGAAAGTATAGAAGACAGAGTAGGGAAGTAAAATGATTACTTATGATTAAGGGAGTTTTATAACTGCTGTACAATTGATTGTGGTGGAAAATGCACATCTGAAGAGACACTGAAAACCTCTGACTTGTGCAAATTAAGAAGGTGAATTCTATTCCATGGTTCAATTTCAATAAAACTGGTGCAAGAATTGAATAAGGAAAATAAGAGTTTAAGTAGATTTAATTTAAAATGATATATTCCTACACATTCTTTCTTAACCAAAAAATTCTAAATGGAATAAATTAATTTTTATAAATTGCATTGCAGATATATTATGGGGTTAAAAGAGAACAGGTTGCAGTCAATATTAATGTATGATATAGACAATTTAAGAATGTTTTTATCCATTTTAAGTACCTGAAAAATGTTATGTCATGAAAAATGTGAAATATATAAAACTCAAATTTTAGTTTTCATAACAGTATGATAAGAAGACAGCCACACTCATGGTTTGTCAATGGTATTTTCTGCTCCAGTAACAGAGGCAAGTAGTAGTAAAAGAGATGTTATGACCTATATATTCCAAGATGTTAATTGTCTTTATTTTTAGGAGAAAAATTATGTCATATTTTCTACTCATGGCAAAGCAAGGAAGTTGGTGGCTAAGTGTAGTGGTCTGTGGTCTTTTCCTAATTCTTTTCCCTCCCTGTGGCCAGAATATAATTTCTACAATTAACAACTTAATTTTTTTCATTAATTATCTAAGCTTTTGCTATGAGATGGAACCTCTCTAAAATATGCAAATCATTCAAAATATGCTTTAAATTATTAAATAGATTTTGTGGCTAGAACTTTTATAAAGACAACTATAAGTTAAACTAAAATCTGTATCCTTAAAATTGAGTGATTAATATTTGAAGATAACATCCCATTGATTATGACCAAAAAGATTTAGACTTTGAGATATACCAAAGACAAATGAAAAGGTATAATCACATCAAAAATGTCCTTGAATGTTTACAACAGTATTATCTTATTAGCTATTAAGTAGAAATAACTCAAAAATTCATTCCCTGATGACCAGAGCACTAATAGCTGGTATACTTGCATAGTATGACATTTTTAGAAATGTAAAGGGATGTAGTGTCCATATATGCTTTAATAAATTCACAATGTCAAGTTAGTTGATAATAAAATGCTATATGAACTTCAAAGAGAAGCTAATTTATGCACACTGTATTTTATCCTCATAACTGTATCTTATAGGAAAAGGTAAGGAGATTAATTTTTAAGCCCCAAAAACAAATTTGTGAAGCAGCTATCTCAGTTTTGTGCATATGGTCATGGGAAATAGTATCAGCATACCAAAGAGATATCACGTTCCGATGTTTGCAGCAGCAGTGTCACAATAGCTAACATCAGGAATCAGCACAAACACCCATCGACAGAAATATGTGCAACATTACCAGTGCTGATCAAGCTGTCTTCCTGGATTCCTGATCTATCACTAGAGTTAAAAATTTACAAAAGTATATGAAACAGGAACACCAAAGACACAAGGAATACAGAACTTCGTAAAGCTCAAAAGACATCAATAATTACAGAGTTAGAGAAATACACTAAAGTCAAATATTTTATCTATTGAATTGAAATTACAAAAAATAATGTTATGACAGTTTATACTCTGAGCTAACTGTAGTGAATTTGAGTTTCATACTTGTTTCTTTTAATCATAAAATAACTTATTTTTAATTGATATAAATATAATATTTATTACTTTGTTGATAAAAGTCAAGAACCACTTATGGAACAATCAAAATATTGTCAGTATTAAAATAAAATATAGCATTATAAGCAAGGCCCAGAGAAGCAAATCACTAACAATTTCAATCCTATGTGAAATCTGAAAAAAATATGGTCTCATATAAAATAGTAATTGTAGATTCCAAAAAAAGCTGTGTGTTGGGGATATTATGAACATATTGTTCAAATGGTATATGTTAATATTAAATAGGCATATGTTCAGCAAAGTGAGTATTGTCTATTGACAATATTTGGTGTTCTTAAAAAATGATAAGAAGTGAGTATTAAATCCTTCCAAAACAAAATTATAATCTGGTGATATAAATAATTAATTATTTAAATTAAATGATTCCAAAATGAGAGGAGGATGAGGAGAGGGAGGAGAAGGAGAGGGAGGAGAAGGAGAGGGAGGCGGAGGAGAGGGAAGGAGAGGAAGAAGGCCAAACAACAAAGAGAAACAGGAAAGCATGATATGCTTTGTGTTCTGATTTTCACAATTTTGGAATACAATCATTAAAAACTGTGGAACCCTGGAAACAAGTTCTTATTCACCACAGCAGCAGTGCTTCCTCTTCTGAAATTAAAGACTGATAAGTAAATCTTTTAATATTTATGATAATTAATAATCATGCCATGATTAAGAAATCATGGAAATTAAACTGCTAGCAGCTACTGGGAGAGAGAGAGCTACCAAGGGACAGGTAATAGCCATGACTTTTTAGTTCGTGTATAAAGATATAATGTGGCCTTCGAAAAGGTAGGGCTGCTGCCAGGATTTACCATGTGAAGAACTGTAGTTTATGATGTGTAGAGCGCCTAAGGAAGTCAAATCAGACAAAGGGGATTGCAAGCCCACATAACAAAGTCAATTCCTTGGGCCACTGGACAGGACATACACATAAGCATTATTTACTAATCAGAACACATACTTTCTAAGAAAACAGGATGAAATATTTTTAAATGACCCAAGATAAATAGCACCAATCTAAAATAGAGACTGTACTCAGTTCAGAGGCATCTAAAAGACCACTAAATAGGAAACTAAAGTTGAAAACAGTAATTTCAAAAGCTCCTGAAAATCATTGAATATCCAGCTACAGTCAATCAATTAGCACTTGCCTAGACAAAAATATGGGTCTCTCTATTACATGGTTTGCAGAAGAGATTAGACTCTGTTCAACCATTGAAATATCTCAAAAAGTATCTAAAGTTTAATTAACACACTCAAAACGTTTTTCTGAAGACATAAAATGATGCAAATTATAAATCTAATAGTATTTATAAAATTGAGAAAGCAGAGATAGAAAGGTTACTCGGACCGTAAAATGATTGTCATATAAGCATGAATACCTGAGTAGCATCCCCTGAACCAAAATAAAAATAAAAATAAAATAAAAGCCAGGTGATTGTGTGTATCTGTAACCCTAGAACTTGAGAAGTAGATCCAGGAAGAGCCAGCCTGAAGGATTGATTGCCATAGTCTAGATAAATGAGTAAACATTAAGTACTATGGGGAAAAACAAAAAACAAAAAATTCCAAACAAATAAAGCTTGTTTTATAAAATAAGGTTTAGAGTGAATGAGAAAAACATCTAACATATAGATTTTTAGTTATCACACACACACATACCTGCATGGGAACCTCTCACATACAGGCACATGCACACAGGAACACAAACAAAAATTATTTTAACAAATACATAACTAAAACCTCAGTGTTTTGTTTTATTTACACAAACATCACATGATCTCACTGGAGATATAATTCAGTCAGTCCTTATAGCCTCATAGTTGAAACAAATTTATTTGCCAAAACATGGAAATCAGTCTTTGGATATAGGCTTAATTGGGGAACCTTTGATGCTATTTTAATGTTTCGTGTACTTGCTGTGTTCATGTCCACAAGTATTTGCTGTGTTCATTTCTGCCAACATATCTGAGAAAAATATAAATACTTCAGTATCATTTCCCTTGACATTTAATTTGTGCAAACTAAAAATTTTTATAGATGGAGGAAGGACAGACATGAAATTAGCATTTAATGTGAAAATCCAAGAATATCCAAGAATGCATTAAAGAAGATGAATAAGATGATATATTGCATTTATAAGACAATGGTGGTTTACAAAAGTCTTTGCCTCCAGAAAAATTATCTACTGAGCCTGACTGTGTGTTTCACTAACTTTAGGCAAACATTGTTTCTGTCTCTGTCTTCACAGATATTTTTATTTATGACTCATTGGAAAAGTCACTAAACAATGTCATAAGATGGTAACTTTTAAAGACCCAGCATATAATGAGATTCCCTAGGAGTTAAATATTTCATGGGTGAAGGGAGCCTTGTAAGACATTCCAGATCCTTACAGGGACATGAAAAGCATTACAGTCCCCTGTTTTTAGTACAATTGTAGATTTCTTTAAGAGTGACTAAAATAGAAATATAAACCATGTTCCAAATTTCCAAGTAACAGAGCAAAAACCGTTGACCAAGAGTTTGTCAGTCAGGAAAATGCAATAGCAAAGTATTAGTGAAAATTAATCTCTATAAATCTGTGATTAGTTACATAATTATAAACTGAGATAATCACAGCATGTGTTAACATGCTTGAAAACACTAAAACTCCCTACAATCTGGAAGCAGCCTCCAATTACAGCACTCTCCAAATTTATATGCTCATAAAGTGTGTATATATCACTCTGTGTAGCCATTCTTACATAGAAGTAGCATTCTCCTCAACAAATGTTGACATAAACTTACTCAACCATGCTAAGTGTGAATGGAAGGAGTATCAATTTATTTCTCATTTCAGACTCATTCCTGTGTAATATCAGTTTTTAAATTATTTCTATTTAAAATTTTCATGCACTATATTTTTATTATATTTGTTTTTCCTTCCAACTCTGTCCAGATCCTCATTTCCTTCCTATCAAGCACAACTTCATTTTCTTCCCCTTGCTATCTCAAAAAACCAAAATAACAACAAAAACAATAACAATTGAAAATAAAAAATATAAAAACATGTTATGGCAGGTTATTCCTGCCAGCTGCAGCGGGTCCTGCTGCCATGGTCCCGCCACTACGTGAGCCCCAAATAATACTCAGAGACTCTGTATTTGATACAGTCCTGTTGGCCAAATACTATTATTGTTTATGGGCTAGCTCTGTCATAATTATTAACCCATTTCTACTTATTTAAGTATTTCCACGTGGTCATCTTATCGGGGAGCCGTGGTGGGCGTCTTCCTCTCCGGGCTACTTCTCGACTCCCCCTTCTACTTCCTATTTCCTCCTCATAGTCTCGTAGCCCCGCCTATCTAGTTTTCTATTGGCCACAGTGCTTTATTGACCAGTATGAGAAACATATATACAGAATAACATCTCCCATCAAAAACATAAGAGGACAAATTTACTCACATAAAACAAATAAAAAGTACACACAAAACTATGCACTTCATTTTATGATGGCCAAAGAATCCAGCAGACAAAACTGACTTTTCCTTTCCCAGCTTGAATCAGTTGCAAACAGCTTCTTCATTGGGGTGGGACTTTTTGTGTCCACTTCTCCCTCTCAGTTCTGCGTGATCTTCTCTGATTTGAACCAATAAAGATCATGTATATATTCTTACAGTCTATGTGAATTCTTAGTTTATTGGTCCCCTTTTTGTCTGGAAAATGCCTTTCCAGCACCTTATATTCTTACTGTCTTCCCACCTCATTTTTCACACAGATACCTGAGGGGAGTGGTTTGATAAGTACATACCATTTAGGTCTAAATACTCCAAAGCCTCTCAGTCTCTGCACATGGTCCAGTTGATGTGTTAACTACCGTCTATTGCAAGAATACTTGTCTGGTGAGTGTTGACTAATCTATGATCTAAAAACTTTATAATTTCATGTTCATAACAGCTGAATAATATTCAATAGTAAAAATGTACCACATTGGAATTATCCATTCATCAGTTGATGGACATTAGTATGTTCTCAATTTCGGACTTATGTCAAACCCAGCATAGTGTGGGTACCTGGAAGAGAGTGGTTATGAGATTGAAACAACAAAAGAATGGAGGTGGGCCAGAAGGAGAGAATTAAAGGGGAAACCATAAGAACTAGGGAGACGTTGGGTCTGGCACCAAAGGCCCAGTCACTAGGGGATGGAGATGACTAGAAGAAACACAGTTTTCTTCTTTAGTCTCTATTAAGATGTCTTTTTATTTTCTAAGTCCATTAATTATTTTCTCAGTCTAAACAGCTACAGTGAAACAGTAAAAATAAGATTCATGTTGTCAAGTTCTGGATGTTTAGTGTGCCACTGGCTTTGTGGTAATGACATTCTCAAATGGCCCAGATACAGGGAGAAATAAGAAAAAGGATGAATCATACATGAGAAAAATAAACAGGTTTTTCATTGGATATCAGAAGACCTTGAAGCTCACAGCCCAATGGATGTATTAAGGTAGTCATCTTAAAGTTAGAGAAAACATGCCTAACATCCTCTAAACGGAAATTAGAAAAGCTACAGCTCTCAAATATGTGTAAAGATCTTTACTTACACATTCAGAAAAGCCTTTTTAACATTTATGTTCCTATAAGTCCATGAAGAAATTAATAAACTACATGTTACTAAACTAAATAGTCTATTAAATATTTTGATGTAAAGTGATTTATTATTTGATGCACTATAAATGTCTTTGTGTAGGAGGGTTAAACAGCATAAACAAATGAGCTAATATCTTCTTAGTACCAAGTACTATGTCCTGATACAGTCCAACGCATCTGGCCTTCATTGCTACCTGCATTCATATACACATACACTAGATACACGCACACACACACACACAAACACACACACACACACACACACACACACACACACACACAAAATTAATCTGAAAAAAAACTTATAAAATGGAAAATATATACATGTCTTGAAGTAAACAGTATGAGAGAAATTGATATATTTTATGGATAATTGTTACAGTCATGTTTCTGTTCACCATTTATTGAATCAACCTTCTACTTATTTATTACTAACACAGTAATCTGTGAGAGTTACAGGTACCTGTTTTGAATTTTAAAGTTTCTAAAAGATCAGCTGACCAACCTTTTAGGACTCAATCAACTAGTTTAACTATTGTACAATGTTTTCCAATATAATATCCTGTCTAAATTTTCAGGACTGTTACTTTCTCCTTCCTTGCAAATTTAGTATGACTAGATTTGATGACAGCTGTCAGTGTTAATTTTTCAAGCTGATAACAAAAATTGTTTTGAGCATACTCGTTACTCCTCACTTTTGTTCCTTCTTTTCTTCTTTGATACAAATTCATTTGTATTTCTGTAATAAATTTGAACCAATATATTGATCTCAAAATGATCAACAAAGCAACACATTGATTCATTGATTCTGGAGTAGAGCACAAATAATGAAAGTACCTGGAAAGAAAACAGTGATTGCAAGAAAAAAATGGAAAAATATCAATGAAAGTGATACTACATCTCATAAATTTTGAAGTTTTTTACTCAGATTATTATTGCAGTGTCTTTAAAAATAAATACACTGTATACATGGTTAATATCTACCCAAACTAATTTTTATTTTGAAGCAAAATAATGACCTAGAATTTCATTAAATTTTAGTCTATCAAATACTAATGTAAACTGTGAAATATGTTTTATTTCACAGTTTATGAAATAAAGGGCAGTGTTTTAATTATAACATGCACTTTGCCAGTTCAATTTTTGAGAAGATTATAATATTGCAGCTTTATAATACAAAAAACAGGTTGATACCTTGGCAAGTAGGAATTTTATCTACTCGATGGTAAGAAATTTAACCAAACAAAAATCTTGTAATAAGCACTGTACTGCTAGAAAAGAGGAAGTATGGCCTGAACAGACTAAGTAGACCACTGGAGGCTGCCTTTGGAGAATATATTATACACACATTTTTGATATGTAATAAACACTTTCCCTAGCACCTATGTCCAGTGATATGTGTGCTCACATTTGTGTTCAGTCAGCCTTTCATTGCTACAACAAATAACTATAACAGTTTAAAGTAAGAAAGGCTTATTTCAGGCACATGGTCCCAGAGATTCTTTACTGGTGAATTTAAGGACAACCTGGGCTTTGTCTCCAGAAAACAACAGCAAAACTGGCAACAACTTATGAAGCTCTACTTTGGAAATCATTGACAAGTCCATTCTTAAAAGTACTTAAAAAGGGCATTAATATGAAAAATAATAGCTCATATTTGCACAGGAAAATCTAATGATATGAACAATGATTGGTAAGGTAGCCTGATAAGTGATTAAAGATGTTTGCAGTATTTAATGACTGATAGTAGCTAAAAGCAACACTGTGCAACTCCAATAACATCATAAAAGATACATAGAGTAATGAAGAATTAAACAGGCAGTGTCTGGTAGCTCCAATTCAGTGTAATACATTTTATTGCCTTTTGTGCTTAAGAAAAATGTTGGGACTCATTTGTTTTGAATACTTTTCACCAAAATTACTAATTTTCACCAAAATTTTCACCAAAATTTTAGCCAAAATTACTCTAAAGTAATGAAAAGTATCTAAAGCACACATTAGAGTATTAATCTCCTAAGATAGTGATCACAGGGTGAAAATTATAACCAATCACAATTTTCCAGTAGGTATGTGTGCTTCAAGAGTGATTTAATAACAAGAAGGTAGATCCATTTGAATATCATTAGTAAGAATCTGCCCCTGCTATTGCTGCTGCTGTGTCTGTGCTAAGAACGGAAATAATGAGTACATTGCACATCCACTTGCTCTAGAATAACTGAACAGCGTCTTGGATTCTCAACAATAGGACAAAAACAATTTGGCTGTGTTCACCAAAGGATAAAATTATATGGGCATAGTTATCACTTAAATATAAGCACCCTGATCTACAAAGTAAATACTAATTGCACAATATATTTTGGAGAGTGTTACTGAGATGAAGTAGAAATAAAAGTCTCACTGTCACAGGCTCCATCTAATTTGGTTATTAAAGTTGATATTTTGGCTACTTCCATTAATTTTGTTAAGTCTTTAAAGGGTGATTGGATTCCATATGTGAAGAAAGAAGTTTTTAAAGAATAAAAGTAGTAAGCACAGATTATTTTTAAAACCATGATTTGCAAGAAAGATAAGGAAAGGTTCTGGTAAACAAAATTCTTTAGACCTGTATTTATGACCAGGAGGACAAATTTCCATTACCATGGGCAGGGACTAATCTTGGCTAATGCTACAAATATGATGAGAATGATAAAAGTATATTAGCTATTCATAATTTGTATCTATGTCATTATTTAATTTAAATAATATAAAGCAGACCATTAGCAACATCTATGCCTTCTTAAAGCACCAACAGACTCCTGACTAGATTAATAATGGCAGCAAGTGTTCACTAGTAGCTTTCTACCGAAATGGTTACTTCATCCTCTTTTCCCTTTACTGTATGAATCTTTCAACACGCAGTCATAAAGCCCTGTGACAGTTTGCACAAAAGTCATGACACAGCTTGATGAAAGAACAAATATCCAGCCACTATCTTTAGTGATCCCAAAGATGTATTCTCATTATGTGAATCAATGTGATTTCCCCCAAAATTTACTCATTTTTCCAGTTCTAGTAATTTGTTCATGGTTCTACTACCTTAAGTAATACCAATCTCTATTTTCACAATACTAGACAGCTGGTTCCAGAGTGGAATTTTCACACAACCACTAAAATATGCAACTTTTTTTCCCCCTGAGGCAAGGTTCCCCTATATAGCCCTGGTTGTCCTGGAATTCTCTGTGTAGATCAGGATAACTTCAAACTCAGGGACATTCACCTGCCTCTTTTTCCCAACTGCTAGATTTTAAAGGAGTACACCACAACTGCCTGACTAAATATGCAACATTTAAACACTAAGTATATATTAAAATCTTTCTAACAAAGAAAACTGAAGGTACTGATGTTTGCACTGGAAAATTTAACAAGCAGAAAAAAAAAACTTTACTCATGCCTTGCAAAAAAAAAAAAAACAACGGTCATTTTCCTACCATTCAACTATGTTTGCCATTGGGTGGACCACAAAAAATAAAAAAAATAAACAAAAAACCAAACTAAAACAAAAAAACAAAAACAGTTTTAGAGAAAAATTAAGGTACAGCTAATAACACATGTTAAAAACACTTGCTATAGCCATGTTTAAAAAACATCCAAACAGAGCCTTAAAAGGAATGAAAACACAATATGTAAGAAGAGAGTGGAGTTCACTTTAGAAATGCAAACATGGTTCAATACAACTAATGAATATAACCTACAATATCAAAAGACCACAGGCAGAAAACTACACATGTAATGAACTACATGAGTTCCAGAAAACACTGTTATCATTTATTAAAACAAGACACAGGAAACTATGACTACTAGGCAACTCCCTCAACCTGATAAACACTCTTTGTGGAAAATCCATATTTAACATTAGATACAAATTCAAGAGAATAAATATTTTCTCCTATAGTTCTGAACAGGTCAAAAATGTGTTCTGTTCATGCTCTTCTTCATTTTTATATTGGATAGTGTGTGTGTGTGTGTGTGTGTGTGTGTGTGTGTGTGTTTGTGTGTGTGTGTGTATCATATACCTGTTTTCATCATTGAAAAATATAAAGGAGAAGTTAAATACATATAGGTATACATAGTACCATAGTTTAAAAATGAAACATGTAATTTCTTTTCAGATTAATACTTTTTTGGAATTTGACATATAAAAACACAAAATAATTTAAACCAAAATTTATATTTTTAATGTAATCAAATAAGTTTGAATGTGAGGGCTGTAATGTTTAATCCTGTGCTTATCTATTATGCTCAAGGTTTTTAGCTCAATTACCCTCACCAAAAAATAAAAATAGAAGACAATCTCAGTGTTTAATTAATGGGTATAAAAAGACAAAATAAAATCAAAACAAAAGTAAATAAGAGAATTTACAAGGATACATCTTCAGTAACTTCAGAAAAATACAGCGTCTCATTACTTCTAGTGCCTTCTTTTAAACACACACACACACACACACACACACACACTCATATGTACATGTATGTGTATAAAACCAAATTATAGAAATTGTTTTTATAAACAGTATAGCTTTAACTTGGGCAGAAAAAAACCTATTAATCTGAAAACTATGGAAGATCAATTTAAGCAATATTAAAGAGGCTACCTAAATGCCCTTACCTGATTGTGATATTAATGACTACTTTTTATGCCATCCTAGAGCCTTCATCTAGTAGCTGATGGAATCAGAAACAGACAGCCACAACTAAGCACTGAGCGGAACTCCTGGAATCCAGTTGCAGAAAGGGTGGAGTGTGGAGTGATGAGCAAAGAGGTCAAGACCAGGCTAGCAAAACCCACAGAAATTGCTTACCTGAACAAGGGGTAACTCGTGGACTGCAGTCTGATAGCTGGGAAACCAGCAAAGGACTGACCTAGACCCCCTGAACGGGTGTCAGTTAGAACAGGGTAATCTGTGGGGCCTCTGGTAGTGGATCAGTATTTATCCCTAGTATATGAATGGTCTTTGGGAACCCATTCCAAATAGAGGGATACTCTCTCAGCCTAGACACATTGGGGGAGAGCCTAGACCCTGCTCCAAATGATATGACAGACTTTGAAGACTCTCCATGGAAGGTCTCACACTCCCTAGGGAGCAGAAAGGGAATGGGATGGGCATTGGTGAGGGAGACAGGGGAGGAGCAGAGAGTGCAGGAGCTGGGATTGACATGAAAAGAAGCTTGTTTCCAAATTTAAATTTAAAAAATGTAAAAAAAAATGTTATAAAATGTATCTAATTGCCAAGATAAAACCATCTCTTTAGTCTTTTGGCTTCAGCCCTTTTCTGTAGAACTCTAGCTGGGAGACAGCATGAATTAATATATTTGAAGTAAAATGATAGGTATCAGTAGCATTTCTATCTGAATATGTGATTAGGAAGATTCATATACACACAAAATGTTAACTATGTGGGGTGTTCGATATGTTAATTAGCTTGATTACAGTAATAATTTTATAGTGTGTATGCCTATAAAATCATCTCTTTGTATGCTTTAGGTATGTACAATTTTAATGTTTCAATTATACCTTAAAGCAGAAATAACATGGAATATAAACTCTTAAGTAACAGCCACAAAGCTTACTTCTGATATGTTTGTCATATTTAATTTTCTTCCCTTTTTGGGTACATCTACCTGTTAAGAAAATGTGAAAATTGTTTCACTGTTTGAAGATTCATGTTTGAATTTCATATATGTAGTCCTCCTACCAATATGGTAATATTTAGCTTTATTAACTCATTATCCTTGACATTATTATAATAGTTACTCTTTGTCTCACTTGGTTCTCAAACTTTAGTATGCATTGTAATTACACACTCAAATAGGCTCTCAAATTTAGTGTGTGCTGTAATCACCTACAGTGTTTTCTCAAAAGCAGACACAGACATTCCACTCCTAGTGTTTGTGGGTGAAGATATTAGGATGATTATTGCTGGTCTCTGACAACATTCTGAGAATGACTAATGAAGTATAATACCTGTGTCTTGGCCACTAGAAAATCTATGGGGGGGAGAATGAACAAACTCAGTATCTTCTTACCTGAAACTCAACGCACTTGCAAGCAAAAGCAAAAATTAACTTAGAATGCCAAGAGTGATTAGATTAAATACACATCACTGTCTATGGGTATATTACTAAAAGATGACATATTAAAATAGTTTCCCCATCTACATCTATTTTTATTTATGTGGAGTTAAAGAGAGCTGGTGAACTATCCATTGTGAATGCTGAGAACTGAACTTTGATCCTCTGCAAGAGCAGCAAGTGAACTTAGCTCATTCCTCATCTCCCTTCTGAATACAGAGAGCCATAGTGCATGGAAGCCCACTGTGGAAGTGTCTTCTAGAAATGACTGCATAAAAATGGCAATATGAATGGACATATTAAAATAGGAGGGAGAAAATTTTGTGGGATCCCAACCTCTAGACAAAGAATTATAGGCAACTAATGATGAATGGGAGGGGGTCAGCTAGCCTTTCCCAAGAATGAAATCTTCATTGACTGCCCATTGCACAGTTGTCAAACTTAAAACCATATACATACAAACAACAAAAATGAATGAAGAAGGCTGTATTTATATATTTACATGTTTGTTCATACATACTTATATATAAAATATTTTTGTATACATTATATAAGTATAATTATCATATATATGATAATCAAAGAAAAATAGGTAATCAACTTGAGAGGGTTGAGAAAATTTGAGGGTTTGGAGGGAAGGTAACTAGAAAGGAATAGGGAGTATAGAATGAGGAAAGTGATGTAATTCTGTTTCATTTAAAAACACTTTTTAAAAAGAACTGAGTGTGTGTGTGTGTGTGTGTGTGTGTGTGTGTGTGTGTGTGTGTGTGTGTTGTGTAACTTGTTCATACATAATTTTATTGTGGTAATCATACAATGGACATGTAAACAATTATCAAGTATACTTTGAGAGCATGCATCTTTGTCAAATATTTTAAAATTTAAAATAGATGGCAAGATTTTACATCAAAATGTGGATTTGAACTATTTTTAAAGAACTTTAAGAGACATGGTCTAAACATCAGAAAACTGATTTAGTTCCTAAATAGTTCATTGTAATGAATATTAATGAATTAGTAGAGAAATATTTATGCTATATCTTAATGTATAAGTTTAATCAAATTCTCAGCATGAAATGAACAGCTATTTCCAACTTTGCTAGTATCTTAATATTCATTTACATAAAGAAAAATACCACTCTTTTTCACTTTGATATAGTTCTAAAGATATTCCAGTCAAGAGAGTTTATGTTATGCAAAGGTAGTGTTTTGGGGGGAAAATATTAAAGCTACAAAACACAACGTATTTTCCCTAAATTGAATGCACCTTAGGTGACAGATGATATGATACCATCTGCCTGAATTTTCCACAGACTAATGAATTTCTTTCTGTCCTTTTCCCCCAATATCTCCCACTATTGAACCCAGGAAGCACATTTTAATATTATGCAAGAAAATAATTTACTTGTTTTCAAATCACCAATTAGGTTTTTGGATATACATCATAATTGTTTTAAATTTTTCATTTCTGTGGGTGGCCCAGAGGTTAAGAACATTTGCTGCTCTTCTAGAGGAACCAAATTTGGTTCCCAGAATGCATGTGATGTGCCTCACAACTATCTCTAGTTCTAGCTCGAGGGGACCTGATGCTTCTGACCCACTTAGACACCTGCACTCAAATGAACATATTCTGACACCAACACACAGCCGCACATAATTTATAAAATTCTAAATCCATTGTATATATACTTTGATAGACTTTCTTCATGAATATTTAAATTCATGAGCCATTTGGAGATTAAAGTGAAGGAAGAAATGCAAGTAGGCTATTGAAGAAGCAGTTCTGGAGTCTGTGTGAATACTATCCAAATGTTAGAGTCATAAAACACAGCATAAGAAGTCAGGAATGCAGGACGAATTTCAATCATGGGTTAAAATAGAGACAAAAAATTAGTTAATGAAAAACATTTCATTAACATATCCATTTCATTCATAGCAAAAATGATGCAATAAATTAAGAGTATGAGGTTCACACCCAACTTGTTTTCACCCACCCCAGTCTCTTTTACTTTTCTCATAATTTGAAGAAGAAATATTCAGTCTTTTATATCAAGGTTCACCCTTCTGGAACTTGTGCTGTCTACCTATCATATACCTTCTTATCATTCTTATTTATAAATAAATTAAGTATAGATAAATACTTTGTTTATTTCTCAATAGCCATCAGCAACTTCTGTTGTGCCTTCCCATTCCCAATCTAGCTCATGTTTACTTATCTGAAAAGAAAATCTACTATTAAAAGATAATCTACTATATGTCATCTTTTTAATATCTTTCTGGGGTTTATAGTGACTAAAGGGCTCACAAATGTCTAACTCCTCACATTTCCAGACTTACTCAAAATTAGTACTATATGAAAATAACCACTGCTTTAGTGAACTTCCTGGGAGCTATTAATAAATAAAATTTACATTTTATATTCTTTGGGAAACTGAAGTTAGTTATAGATTGTCTAATACATTACTTTATATTTAATCAGTTAATAATTGAAAATAGTAAATTAATTACAAGTTAAAATTAATATGGAATATAGAATCCTTTACAGATATTGGATTTTTTACAGCTCATTGTGAATCCACAAATTTCATGTAGATCAAAATATCCCCTAAAGAATAAAAGTATATTCTCTCATATAAATTACAATCCAGGGAAAAGATAACACACTGGCTTCTTGTAGCCTCATTGGAGAGTTGGCAAAAATCCTGTTCCACTTGCCCTCAATGCAGATTTCCCCATATCCAGCTACCTTCATTTTCACTCCTTGTTCCCTAATTCAAACCACCCTATTTACATAATATGGAGACATGATGTATATTTTGAAAGATGCTAAAAAGACATGGAAAATAATAATAAGTAATCATATTTCCAGACATATCTATGCAGAACATTTCATGGGTTGCCATGGTCACTAAGCCATTAGCAAAAAAACACTGATGTGCTGTAACAAAGAGAGCAGCTGAGAACTGGAGGGAATGAGATGGCCTAGGTGAGGAGAGATGCAGTGGAGTAACAATGAAAAAGATATCTTAATAGACAGAGCCATTATAGATTAAGGGAGAAACCTGGTGCTAGGGTAACTCCCAAGAATCCACAAAGCAGATCCCAACTAAGACTCCTAGCAATAGTTTAGAAGATGCCTGAACTAGCCTATCCCTGTAATCAGATTGATGAATACCCCAACTATTCCCATCGAGCCGTCGTCGAATAATTGATGGAACCAGATAAAGAAATCCACAACCAGGAACCATACCGAGCTCCAGGAATCCAGATAAAGAGAGGGAGGAGAGAACATGTCAACAAGGGAGGTCAAAATCATAATGGAGAAATATAGAGACAGCTGAAACAAGCTCTTAGAAACTTGTGAACTTTAGACCTACAACTGTTAAGACTCTAGGGGACTGAACTAGGCCCTGCATGTGTGGGAGACCTATAAAGGAGTTATAAAGCTTGAACTATCAGAGAGGACCCTGGCAGAAGGACCACAATACAAACATGGTACATAAGGTAGCCTGTCTTAATGCATGAAAGAGGGGCCAGACCCTGTCCCACCTTATTGTACCAGACTATGTTGACTCCTCATGCAGCCCTTACCTGTAAGGAGTGGACAGGGGGTAGGCCAGGTGGGGGGTTAATGGGGGTAGGAGGAAGCCAGGGGGTGGGAGGGAGAACTGTGGTTGGAATGTACAATGAAATAAAAATAAAAAAAAATATGGGGGAAAAAAGAAAGAGAGCAGCTGAAAGCTTTACTCCTCCCTTTCCTGTTTATACACTCTTGGTCTCAAGAAGCCTGAGCAGGAAAGACAGATGAGAAAACAATGACCCTACAGAACACAAATACCATCAATAATGCAAATTAGAGTGTGCTGGCTAGTTTTTATGATCATAAAAATATAAGCACACAGGACAGTGATTCTGCTTTCCCTCAGATTAGTAGCCTTCTAAAATAGATGTTACATATTTTAAAATGTTTTCTTCAAATGATATTTAAAAATATTTTTAGATTAAAGGATTATGAAGATGGAATTTCCAGATAGATGACCTATAATATTAGTTGCCTTTTTTATTGGCTTGTAGGCAGTAGTTGTCATCAACGCTCCAGGCTGCCAAAAGGTTGTCTTTAACTTTATATGATTAAATGGATTGTAAATTTATTAATCACAACATGCATGAGGTAGAAAGCCACAGAATGCTAATCTGAATCTTTTCTGTCAGTTAATTTGCCCCTTTTCATATAGCAACTATAATAAAATTTGAACTTACTTATAAATATTTCAAGGTTGAATATATTGGAATACTACTAAGAAAAAATAAAGACTTCTAAGAGGAACTCATTATAAATCTACTATCATCAAAAGGAATAGATGCTATTATCAATTTTCAGATCATTTTCTTCATATTTAGAACTTTATTTCAGTGTAGCTTAAATAATAGATAACAGAAAGAAATATTTTTTCCACAGTGGAAATAAATGTCAAAGGCATAGAAAACACTACAGTAATTTACATTAATGATTTAGAGTTCAGTGTCAAATATTTACATAGTTTAAATGAAAGTAAACAAATATGATTTAAGTGGCATTAAGTCTCTATTATTGCTGTGCTTTTCATGCATGTTTCTGAAAGGTATTCCCTGGCAGATTTTGTCTAAGGATTCTATAATTTTATTATATTTTTATTTACTACATTTATACATGTAAAAATTTATATTATCCTTACTAATATTAACATGTCCAAATCTTAAATGTTTAAGATATAAATGTGTGCTTTCTAAGATTGAAATCCTTATTAATAATTCTGTTATAAAAAATAAAACTACCAAATGAATATGGGTATAAAATTAAAGA
Source organism: Cricetiscus sungorus (assembly GCA_030556225.1). Lineage (NCBI taxonomy): Eukaryota > Metazoa > Chordata > Mammalia > Rodentia > Cricetidae > Cricetiscus > Cricetiscus sungorus. The sequence continues at coordinate 160,453,542 of JANBXA010000651.1, forward strand.
TGAGCAAGTTTATTTTTATTAGCATTAAGTGGTTAACATACTACACTATATTGTTGTATATAATTTGTTTTGATATGCATGGAAACTGCTAAATAAATACTACGGTCTGGTTTATGATCCTATATTAATCTGTTTTATCTCACGTAGTAAGAGTCTTTGAAGCACCCATTTAGATATATAGGGTTCCAAACACACCATGCAAAATTTACTGTCCCACGAAGAACATTTTATATTAAAAGGAAAAGGTACAAACAAAATGACCCCCCAAAATATTTCATTCTTGCCCACATTTGACATCAGGTCACAGGGCATACATTAATACTACTACTCCAAAGGACCATCAGGTTGTTGACAAGAACCCAATCCTTAAACACTCACTTGACTGACAGAGGAAGTTTGCAAGACTTCCATCTGTTCTCCATATCACCTAGCTCTTTGCTATCAGGCAACGTCATCTCAGGAGTAGTCATCATCAGCATGATGTATCACCCTCAGCACCCCTGTGATGGGAGATGTTATTCTGTAAATATGTTTCTCATACTGGTTAATTAATAAAGCACTGTTGGGCCAATGAGAAAGCAAGATAGGCGGAGCTAGGAGACAAGGAGGAAAGAGGAATGGTTAAGGAGGAGTCAAGATGTAGACTGGGGAGGAAGGAAGACACCGGCCACGGCTCCCCAATATGATGACCATGTGGAAATACTTAGATAAGTAGAAATGGGTTAATAATTAAGACAGAGCCAGCCCATTAACAATGATCGTCATTGGCCAACAGGATTGTATCAAATACAAAGTCTCTGAGTGTTATTTGGGGCTCACGTGGTGGCAGGACCGGGAGGACGGCGGGGAGGAACAAAGAGTGGGTCAGGCAGCCGGCGGGAAAAACCTGCCTGTAACACCCCTGTGATAGGATTCAAGTAGGCCATATATTTTCTAATAGAATGTTCTCTATCCCATAGGACTATGATTAACTTGGTTCCAAGCAGACTTACAGAGCAGAGATTCTTACCAAGCTGATATTTATAATACCTGAGATAGTATAGTTTGCTCAAAATCTTCAAATAGAGATAAAGCTCTCCTTTTCAGATCATTGATCTTTTAGACATATTTCAACAATGTAAGACATGGACTGATAATTAGACATCTAGTTGGAAGATATTTTCAAGCATTTGACTGAACTGATTATTTACATAAGCTATACATGCCCTTCTGAACTGTCTTTCAGACAAAAAGATATGTGATAGGCCAAAGGTGGGTAACAGATGCTGGATATATGCTAGGTTGATGATAGATATAGATAGATAGCCATTCATTTCTGTGAGAGATTTTGACATAAGCAATGTTGAAAACTCATTGACAAACACATTGATTAACTCATTTTAAATTCATACGTATAATTCATAATACAATATTCATACATATTGAATAGATTTTCAAACATGGAAGTGATGGGAGATGTTATTCTGTATGTATGTTTCTCATACTGGTTAATAAAGCTCTGTGGCCAATAGGAAACAAGATAGGCGGGGCTAGGAGACCAGGAGGAGGAAAGAGGAAGTAGTAGGGAGGAGTCAAGATGTAGAGCATGAAGGGAGGAAGACGCCTGCTGCGGCTCCCTGATAAGACGACCACGTGGAAATACTTAGATATGTAGAAATGGGTTAATAATTAAGACAGAGCTAGCCCATAAACAATAATGGTAACTGGCCAACAGGATTGTATCAAATACAGAGTCTCTGAGTATTATTTGGGGTGCGGCTGTGGGCCCAGAATGGCGGGCTGGCAGGTTGGCGGGCTGGCAGAAACATAAATTCTACATGGAAGATGGTCATGAAACATTTGATATAAATTAATGAGTAATATTGTTTGTGTGGCAATCTTGAGATTTTTCTCACCTTTAAACTCTATGGGTAAAGAAAAGTGTGTTTTAGACTGCTTACTAAAATAATTTGAAATATATTATTACAATTGTTTCTCTTTCATTATTGAGGAGGAAGGTGAGAGGTAGATAATATAATAGATCATGTTCTCAGTCTAACGCACTGTGTTTGATTTATATTTTCTGTGGAATCAGGAACCGGTTTATTAAGTCTCTTAAACCCAATCATAAAGATGTTTCTACTCCTAGAGGATCACCAAGTCTCTCTTCCTGAGAAATCTGAGGATGAGCTAATCGTCAAGCAGGCCTGGCTTTCTTCTTCTTGTAGTGGTCTTGCAGTGAACTTGCCACAGTGATCACAGTGATCACACACCCCTTGGGCATGGTCTCAGGCAGATGGAGGCAAAAAGAGGGAATCCTGAGGCATGGCTTTCCTTTTCCAGGTCTTTAAGGTGGGTTTGCTGATCAGGGAGGAAGGACAGAGAACATTCCTGCTGTTCTTTGTATTTTTCTGTGTAATTGAACCCCAATAAACACCCATTTACCATTTACCCTGGATCTAGTGAAATAATTACATCCTCACCTTCATCCTCTAAAGGGCCTTAGTAATGAAAATCAAACTAAAAGGGGTAAGTCCATCCCTCACATTGATTTTGAAAGCAATGTCTGTGGGTTCTGGTGGCTAATGAGGATATTAGATGACAGTTGTCTGATACCCTCTATACTTTAAACATCACCTAAAGCAATACATCTTCCACTATAGATCCCCCTTTTTCTTTCTCATCTCCTACTTGTTAAGAAGCTTTTAAAGTACATTAAAACGGATTAGTCAACATTTCATATATAGGAAGCTGCTCCTTTAAAACAAAATCAGATTCAACAATTTTAAAAGTTTGTCCATTTGCTACAAAGGCTCTGAGTATGCATTGTCAATATCTGCCTGAGGTCATCATTCATTAGGATCTGATGAATGTCATTGTAGCATTATGGGTTAAATGAAGAATTTCTTCCAGGATTGTAAATTACATACCCTGAAGACCACTAAATGCTATGACATGAAATGTAATTGATACCTTTTGTGAATTGTGTATTTAATACTTTATTTACTACCTAAAATTCATTGTCTTTTCCTCATTTGATGAAAATATGCACAGAGCAAGGCCAATGTTTCATTGTAAAAGTACTTCTCAGGGTCCCTAAGCATGAAAAGTCTATGATGTGCCAATGGAGAAGACACATATTATGTAATTATTGTTCTTGCTGGAGTTACAATGCTGGGGGATGTGAGTTCAATGTAAGTGAATAAATATAAATTTTTAAATATCTGTAAACAGAAACACAATCAAAATTAGTGCATGTTTTGAAATGTTGATGAGTCTATTACTTCAGGCTTATGGGTCCTGTCTCTATGTCAGCCTAGGCAATAGTTCAATAGTAATGAATGGCAAGGCTTAAGGCCTTTCTAAATTTTAAAAAATAATTATTTAATTCATTGAATAAACATGATAAAACTTAAATGATAAAACTGAAAATGTCTGAAAGTATTTTTGGACTACATTATAGAAACAAATGGCTTCTAAATTTAGACTTTCTTCCTATCACCAAAACTATATCATCTAGGCTTCTCTATGCATAATTACAAAGCTGAGACATTTATTTTAGATTCCTTCTATAAACGAATTATTTTTAGTTACTTTAAACTAGAGAGGTTTGGAACTGTTAAAAGCATGAAAATGATACATCAAACATTGATCAATATGTTAAAAATATCAGTTTGAACTATACTAAGATTTTATAAATGTAGTTAAAGTTTACTTTAGTGTTTAAGGTAGGTGCTTAAAATAGTATTTACAAATCACAAAAATAACAATACATTTTGCATTAGAAAAACAAAAACAACACCAATGAGTAGGATCTCTCAACCTATAGGCTTCTGGTAAGACAAGGAAAGTACAGACTTATTAGGAGTTGATCATGCTGGATAATTTGAAAACTAAAAGTTTGAAATTGAAATTCATTTAGGATACAGATCAATAGAAATAAAAATGATTCATAAGAAGAAAACAACTAAGTTCATTATACAAATACGAAGGAAACACCAAAATTGGAGCCTTTTCAAGACCTTTCCTGTCTAAATATTGTTGGGACAAGCCACAGTGAAGCCTACAGGTTCGTGAAGGTGCTGTTTTACTGAAAGAAGTGTCCCCTTTCAAACTTACCATTGCAATCTCTGGGGAAAAGAATCATAGTTCAGCAAGGAATCAGAAGAAAAGGTAACAAGAAGGAATATGATCAGAAGAAATCTTCAGGAAGGTGTCTATGCTGTCCAAATACACTGGGAAAATGTGTGTGATGATGAATCCTCCTACACAGCCTCATAGGGCTTACGTAAAGAAAGACTTACAAAATTCTGTTTTATAATTGGAAGGAAGGGGTTTCCTAAACAGAGGGTCTCAGGACTTCTGCATTACAACATGTCATTAAGGAAAAGCAATCAGCAAGAAGACATTCAGATTATCCATGTTTCTCAGGAAATTCTTTGTTTTCACTGATAAAAAGTTCATCTTATAGAATAATATTTTTTCAAATACAGCAGAAATATACATGCACAAAATAACTCACAATTTCTAAAACATGCTCTTTTGTGTTACTATAAATCATTAATTTTTTGTTCATTTAAATTTTTCTTTTATATTCCCATGTTGGCAATGGACAATCTATAACCAAAAGTGTCCATTTCTTCATCATATATGACACTGCTCTAAGTTCATGGGGCATGAACATAAATGAGCATAATTTTGCTTCAGTTAGCTGCTATCAAATGCTATGTTGAAATCATAATATTCTATTCCACTTATAGCAAATGAACACACTCCTATCTCTCTGATGATTTTCTGTAAAGAGGCAAGTCAAATACCAGGTGTGGTGGAACACATCTGCAAAATCCTAGAACTAAGGAGGTGAAAGATGAAGAAGCAGACATCTTGACAGCATAGTAAGTTGGAGGCTAGTCATGGGGACATAAGATCTTGTCACATAAATCAAAAACAAATAATAACAAAAGAAAGGAAGGAAGGAAGGAAGGAAGGAAGGAAGGAAGGAAGGAACAAAGGAAGGATAGAAAAGGTTGGTCAAGCATATGTTAAAACTTTCATGTACTGTTTGATTAACAGCTCACTTCTTCTCTATTTTTTAAACTTGAATAATGAGGAATGGGGAGGGACTGGGCGTTTTGTTCCTTCTCTTTTGTATACCTGGTGAGTGAAGAAACTTGATAGTTTATACTGGATACTTGATTCTAACCATGCCTCACTCTTATGCTATTGAATTTCAGAAGTTGCAAGGTAAGTGGGTGAATGGATATTCTCTTCACTTTAACATTTTGAAAGAAGATTTATATTTTCTGTACTCAGCCACCAGAGGACAATGGTTGAGATCTTCACAGCATCAGTGGTTGCCAAACTTAATTATATTGCAACCCTTTAATACAGTTCCTCATGTTGTGGTAACTTGTAACCATAATATTATTTCCTGCTACTTTATAAACATAATTCTGTTACTATTGTGAATAGTAATAAAAATAAATGATATAGAAGATATCTGAATTGCTACCCAAAAGGACCAAGATTTATAGAGTAAGAACCACTGCTTTAGAGCCTTCCATATACACAATACCTCCTCCCCAACAATCATTGATAGTAAACATTTAAAAAGTTCTTGTTTGTTTGAGCTGTCAGTCCATGTTCCTGTGATTCTTTTTTCCAGTATAACCAATTTTATTTCTGTTAATGTAACAGTACTTTCTAATGAATATATACTACTAAAATTATAAGTTTTCTAATCATCAACCTTACATATGCAAAACAACACAGAGAAACATACAAAACGTATATACACGTGTGCCCTGTGATCCTTTCAAGATCCTTTGTATCTTTAAGGTTCTTTCCAGGACCTGTGTTGTATCAAAGTCCTAATACATTTCCTGTTGCAATTATCTGATTTCCAACAGTGCAACACAAGGAAGGATATTATCAAATGCCAATGTATCAACTGATAGGTAATTCATAATTTCAACAAATCAAATAATACTACCTTTACATAGTTTGATGTAAGTTTAGAACATTAAATTATTAAAGAGACTATATATACTTTAAATGAGCTTCACATATTTTAGAAACATTTTGGATGTTGCCAAGACCACATTTTTACACATTAAGCAAGAATATAAAAGAAATGGTTGATAGATATGTAAGTGCTTGCCATTGTTAGAGTCTGTTAATGGTCAGTGGCAGCTCTCTTGACATTTCAAAGCTTAGATAAGGAGGTCTTTAGAGATGGTTTAGTGGTTTTACAAGTGCTTTCAGCTTGTCCAGAGAACCTGGCTTCAGTTCCTAGCATGCTCAGCAGGTGACTCCCCTGTAACTCCAACTCCAGTAGATCTGACAATCTTTCCTGGACTCTTTGGGCACCTAATAAATATATGTATGTTCACATGTATACATGAGCACACACACACACACATTCTCTGTCATAAATAATAAATCCCTAAAGAAATAAGTTCTTGAAAACTTCTGGAGATAAAAAATAGACAATTCTCCATATGTTTCAATTATTAGCCTTATAAATTATACATAAAGAAGAATACTTTAAGACACAAAATTCATAAGCTATCACACAAAAGCTGGTTTATCATTTATTTTTAAATTAAATTTTTAAGATAAGTCATTATAACTATTAATTTATATTTGGTTTATTGTTTTTATTTGACAAAAATAGGAAGGCATTCATCAATAATGTGTCTGTAAATATAATGAGCACATCATTAGTGTCTAAAGAATTAAAAGGGCTTTGAATGTGCTAATACATTAATAACTTTTGAAATTGACTTACTCCCTCTTGATTTGTGTCTGAGTGTATTAGTGGTTCTGATAATTAAATTAAAATTAGGTCACTACCGCATACTCACGAGACATGAAACACATGCAATATAAAATTTTAATTACATTAGTGTCATCCTTCATTCATCATCCTGTATTAAATCTTAAGCATTTCATTAAATTATTTTATATCTGTACATTAGAGTTTAAAATAACCTTTTCTCCTCATGGAAAAAGGTAGAATTCACCCTAAGACCACAAATGTCCAAGGTCTACCCTTTCATTGTGAAGATGTGATAATGTTAATTAATATATTACACCACCCAGAGACAAATGTTTTAAATTACATGTATTATTGCATGTTAGTAGCTCATTTTCTCTCCAAAGAATTCCAATTGCATCTTTAAAAAGTCTTATGATGAGCAATTCCTGAATCATGAAATTATGTCTTGGTGTGTGTCACCTCTCAAACAGCCCAGTGTGTTGTTCTGCATTGTGGGCAAGACAGAGAAATATCATGATAGCCTATTTTACCACATATTGCTCAATGAACTGTATTTGCTAGATTTCATGTGAATTTATATTATTTCATTTTCTTAGTCTCTATGCAGAACTCTATACTGACTATTACTCTTCTGTTTTTATTTCAGCTGAACTCTTTGGGACCATACTTGCACACTTGTTAATATCCCTCCTCTGAAGTACCTGGCAGCCCCTAGTTGTAGAGTTCATAATGTCTGTATAGTCACCAGTTCCTGAGAATAGGCACCAAGCATTCATCTTTTAGTTACAAATTTCCTTGTCTTCTAATATAAACATCACTCAACATGCTAATCTATCAGTCAGTAGTTAGCAAAAAAATATAAATAAATATCATAAAGAGACATTTAAGACAAATAATAAAAACCCAGAGACTAATATTTGAGGTTCAAGCTTCAAGCTGAAGATCTGAAAAGCAAAGCAGCCAAGCCACTAGCTCATACCTCTACCAGCAGACTAAACTGGCAATATTGTTTCCACAAATTCTCAGAGACAGTGTTCTCTACTAAACCTCAAACTGCATTCCCAGATTGCAGAGGCTGGAGACAAATTCTCTCTTGAGACCCTGTGCTACTTCTTTAATACCTCTCAAATCCTGGGATTAAAGGCATGGGATCCCAAGTGCTGAGGTCTCCTTTCTATGAGCTATTTCTCTTTTAGACAATTACGTGTAGCTTGAACTAACAGAGATCTGTCTATCTCTCTGATTAAAACTGTATACCACCACCACCACCACCAGGATTCTATGACTAACTAGTGTGGTTGGCTTTGTATTCTGATACTTCAGGCAATTTTTATTAAATCATCAATAATATATCACCACAGATATATTTAAAGATATAAGTATTTAAAATATCTTCTTTTTTGAAATTGAAATCTGTCCTATATTTTGAAAGGTTTTTTGTTTGCCACGATTGAAAAATTATAGATTGAAATACCACTTAATGCAATTCTCTCATCCAAATTTTGTCAGAGGGCATCAAGAAGACATCAGTGAATAGCTCATGTCATGAAAATAAGGTCTAAAGGTCAGGTGATAGTAACACACCAATACAAGTTTCTTAGCTTTGATAGGTCATGTAAGTTGTTTGCATTTGCCCTAGGTTCTAGTTTGATAAATAGGATCCTATCTATAAATCTTTGCACCCATTCTGTAAGTACATATCATTGTACTTCCATAGTTAGAATTCCAGTATCATTGTAAATAAATAACACATCTTTCTTATTTATAATACCAACACTCTGTCCACAAATAAATTATGTATTAGAAAGAGTGATAGTAGCACTATTTATGTAAACGTATAGAAATAGAGTCAGAATTAATAAACATGAATCCTACAATGTTACACAATAAATCTGTCTCCCAAAATGATAAAAAAAAATGAGCAAATTGTAATCAGAGGACTAGAATGTTTTTATTTTCTCAATGTTTTAAGTATAGAAATAAAAGATATTTCAAAGTGATTGTTCTCCAATAGTGTTGGAAAAAGATGTTTTAGTAAGAGAAGGAAAAGATGCAAGTGGAGGAGGAAAATTCAAGAAGGAAGCCAGTTAACAGGGATTATATTAGAAATGGAAGCCCCAGGATAAGCACATGAAACTTCATGATTAATACAATATGCCAACCAAATGCCCTGCACTAAAATGAGACTGTTAAGTCTGACTTTTAAATTATACAAGAAATATAGCTAAATATAGTGTCCAAAGAACGCAGACACTGTAAGAAGAATCTTTTCTTCCAGTGAGCTCATGGAAACTTACACACAAGTGCACACATGCACAAACACACACAAACCTGTTTTTGGGAATTATAGATTACTTTATACATGTGATTAGAATTTGAGGTAGTTTATGCTCTTAAATAAAAAGTTTCACTTTTCATTTGCTAATATAAATGATTCATTTTTACTTGCCTTCACTATTGACAAATCTATTTCCAGACTTAGCATAAATGAAATGAAGTCTAAAGTCCAGCCAGATGGTTCCCACTGAAATTCTAGTCCTTGGGAAGCTCAAGCAGGAAAGCCTGGGGCCAGCCTGAAGTACATATGACTTTGAGGCCAGCCAAGACTACACGTGAGATTATGTTAAAAATCAATTATGGCTGAAGTAGTACGTTTTTTCATTGGTCTTTAATGGCTCAAGCACAAAAAAACTTAGGAACATGGTTTAAGTTTAAATGCAAACTAAGATGCAGGGTTACCATCTTGTCTGTTGAGGTAATAAATGGACACTGATCTCAAAAAGTTGTCAGTTTTTAAAATGTTTTCTTTTAAATTGCTATGCTGTCATATTACCTATAATATAAACCATAAATTGGGTCAGCTTTTAATTCCCAAACACACATGATTTATCTTCTTCCAAATATATTTGATCCTGTGCTTAAATATAAAGCAAGGAGCTGGAGAAATGGCACATCCATTAAGAGCCCTTTTTAGTCTTAAGGGCCTGAGATTAGTTCCCAGCACCCACATCAAGCCACTAACAACTGCCTGTAACTCTATCCCCAGGAGATCTTGTGATTTTCTGGCTTTCACAGGTACTCATACACACATTGAAGACACACAGAAAGACATATGTAAAAATGAATGAATGAATGAAGAATCTTTAAGAATAACCTTCAATATAAAACAAATAATAATGTTTTAGAAGAACTGAGTTAGACATCCTTTCAGAACAATCAGATGTCAATACTATTGAATAACTAAAGGACACATCTTGAAAAATCCTTCCTGTAGGTTTCTACAGCAAGACAATGACACAGAGAATGAGATACTGAAAATAAACATACTCATTCAAGATGTAACTTCAGAAACCCTCAAACCACAACATTGTAAAACCATTTGTTCGTGTGTTCCTGTTCCCTGCCACCATAGCCTCCAGAGGAAAATATCTCAAAAATCCCACAACCAGTGTTTCTGACACTGAATGAGTCTATGAAGCTTCCATTTAGGCCTGAAAGTTTGCACACTTGCATGACATATTAACTATATTTGAACTTCACTAATATATTTCCAACAGTTATTATCATCACCATACATTTTTAATACCCCTTAGAATAATAACAGATACACCTCATTATATCAAATCACCATTAACAATGCTACTTGCATGTTGCAAATTATTTATGAGGAGGATGTTAAAGGAATTTACATATTAGGACTTCATTCTAAGTGCATAGGAATCAAGTTGCTCCATGACATTTTCTTCGTTCATAAACATAGGTGTTGTGTTCACTGGTTCCCCAGCCCTTCTGGAAGCCTCTTGCTGCTCTCTAGCCTACTTTGTCCTGGAAGCTGCTCTCTTTAGGGGGTTTATCACAAAATTTCTGACACCTGCCTTTCTCTTCTCCCAGTTTCTTGGATAGAGTTGTACATCACCATGTCTAGCTTTAATAGTGAGTACTCAGATTCAGGTCCTCATGCTTGTGCAGCAAGAACTACATTCAATGAACCACACACCCCCAACCAAACCTTTTTAATCCCAGAGAAGTCTAGGGAAATCGTTGTAAAATGTCACAGAGAAATATCAAGGAGAATTCTAAGTAGGACAGTGAAGGTTTACTCTTCTCAAAAGAAAAGGCTATCACTCTTTCTGTGATATATTTCCTTTTTTTAAGACTTCTAATGTCAAAATAATTATTCTTTGTTATCTCATTATGGACAAATTACAAAATTCTAAGTAGGAATTCATAAACAGGTTAAGAGTTTTTTCATGGAGCCGAGTCATAATGTTGATTACCCTCTGTGCCCTTGGAACTATTTTACTCTTTGTAAAACCAATATTTTTATTTTTTCAACTTTCCCTGGAAAAATAAGATTCCAATATTATCTTTTCTTAAACACAATTTTATTATCTTCTGAGGTGGGTGACTAGGTCATGTTGTTTTTCTTTATACTAAATTATATTAATGTTCCGAGGTATACAATTGCTGTTACTTTTTAATCACATTATCTTTTCAGGAGTGAGCTCCTGAGTTGTTTTCTTGATGTGCTAAAAACATTGTAATTATAGAAACCAGAACTTAAATAGAATATGTATTTGGTTTAAGTTTTATCAGGGAGAAGATGAAGTATTTTAAATGTTAAGATTTATATTTAATAAATGAAGACACCCTAATATAAAACTTAATTCAATTCAATCATTTGCTTATAGACTAAATG